>JACRUU010000028.1:17408340-17418340 GCA_030449085.1 Kryptopterus vitreolus
TCCAATTATTTCCTTGGGCTCCGCTTCGCCGGTCAGGCTCGAGCTCGTCGGAAATGAAGCGGCGCTCTTGAAAGCGATTATACGCTGACCTTTTTAACGGCGGTGGAAATAGATTGCCCGTGTACCTCGAGTGCGTTTTCCGTCACATGCATTTTATTTTTCCACTTCACATGACGCCGTCCGCTATTACAGAGTGCCACATAAACCCTGCATTATATACAGGAAACTTTTTGCAGACAGCTGACCGTATGATTTGCTCTTTTTATTTGCTATTGTGATACAGTAAACAATATGTCACGTCCCGTACAGCATGAATAAGTGGAGGAATGAAGTGGAGGAATGGGACAAAAATACTTAATGTGATAAATATCTTAATGTGTATTGAGATATGTACAGTGAGAGGGTACGTTTCAGGGTGCACCGAGGTCAAAACAAAACAAAACAACAAACAACTTCTACCAGACCTAACTTTCCTAAACAAAAAAAAAAGAAATACATACAATAAAAAAATTAACTAAAAAACAGGAAAGAAACCCACACGCCAAGACAAATGGCAGAAAATACCAGTGAACACATAAAACAACATGTAGAATAGACTTTATTTGTCACATATACGTTACAGCACAGTGAAATTCTTTATTCGCATATCCCAGCTTGTTTGGTAGCTGAGATCAAAGCGCAGGGTCAACCATGATACAGCGCCCCCTGGAACACAGGACTTGGACCCCCAACCTTCCGATCAATAACCCAGCGCCTTCAATCTCTGAGCTACAGCTTCCCCTACACCCTACATATGGGAATTATACCGAGAGCGTAGCGCGTAGGTCATTAACACATTTACACAGGGTAAAGAGTGTACAGCACAAACAGACCAATCTGAGCACAGCATAGCGAGCTCCCGTCTTCTGCTTCAGAACCGCTTTTATATTACGCCCTCTTCTGATGTCATCCACAGGAGGAGGGTGTGGCTTTGAATCTTGATATAATGCAATGTAATACAACCCCGGGTTTTCACTGGTGTCTATTCATGTTCTATCATTGTAATTATGAATGAATGAATGAATCCATTACATTTATTTAGGGCTTTTCTAGACACTCAAAGCAGTTTAAACTAGGAGAGGGGGATCTCCTCCTCTTCATCCACCAGCAGTGTGCAGCGTCCACAGGTTTGAATGATGAGCAGATATGGCGGATGGTCCGAGGCCAAATGGGTGAATTGGGTTGACGAGAACTCGCCTCTACAGATTTACGAAAGACCTCTTGGGATCGCACACAGTCAGAACCTCAGTCAGTCATCCAAAATATGTTGACAGTATAGTCAATATACTGGAGTTCCAAAGGTAAGCGCCCCCTGCTGGCCCTCGCTAAAACCTCTTCAAGCAACAACCTAGTTTTTTTCATCAGTAGGTAATCCATCCATCCATGTACTAACCAGGGCTCAACCCTGCTTAGTTTCAGTAGGCAACCAGTCTGGGGTGATATGGCTATTATATAATAGAGGCACAATTCAACATTGTGCTACAGCTGCTGTAACAAGAGCTACACCTGCACCAATGACATCATCTCTGAGCATCAATATTAGCATCGATATTAAGCTCATCAAATCACCCCAGGTTTTTACCGCCTTTTATTGCAGCTTTCGCGGGCATCTGAAGCAAGGAAATTCTACCGGAAAGAAAGCACAAGAGTAGGAGGGAAAGTCTGCGGTCCCAAGTGTGTGAAGTTCAAATCCCAACACTGTTAGCCCCTCAACCCTCAGCTGCTCAGTTGCGTACATGAGATAATTATAAGTTGCTCTGAATACTTTCAAAAAGGTAAACAAAAGTTGTTTGTTGATGGATGCTTGTTTTAACGCTGCGCCATGGTTGAGCTGATCGCACTTAGGAACAGTTCATGCACTCATAAACTCCCTTCCTCACCACTAGAGGTCGCTGTTACAGTTATACACAACATTTCCTCCAAGCACAAGACTATTCAGGCGCAGTTGACTATTATCCAGGTGCTCGCTGATCATCCAATCAAAAGAGGCGAAAATGTCGACATCTGGGAGTAGATTGGTTAAACCAGCTTCGGGCAACATAGAGTACATTTTCACGAACACAAAAAAATATATGTATACAAATATGTAGCAAAATGTGATATAGAAATGCGATATAAAATAAATGAGTAAAATTGGCGTGGCAAGACTTTGGAGCAATTGGCCTGTGGTGTGCTAGCTGAAATGAACCTGGGTTAGTATAATGGTAACAGCAGCCTCTAGTGGTCAGGAAGGGTATTTATAAGTGTTTAACTATTTCCGAGTACAAATTTTTCTTATTTGTTCACATACTCTGTACTCGACATGTTCGAGGTCTTAGTTTAATCCATAACATCATGAGAAATAGCCCACGAGGACACACGAGGTGAGTGATCCGCACAAACCCTGCAGGCTATGGTCGGGTTTGTATGTGTGTGTGTGTGTGTGTGTGTGTGTGTGTGTGTGTGTTGTGTTTGTGTTTGTGTAGGAGCTCGACTGTGGCTTATCACATTAGTGGAATTGCCTAGAGGACATTGACAGAGGGGTTTTAATGAATTAAAGTGGACAAAGCTGACTTTGAACGATTGACTGATCGTCCCCCGTAGAGCTCAGCATGTCTCGGAGTGAGAGAGAGAGAGAGAGAGAGAGAGAGAGAGAAGAGAGAGAGAGAGAGAGAGAGAGAAAGTAGTCCGCTGAGAAAACAGAACCCATTACAGTAGGAATATTTGACAATCTCATTTCTCTCCCTTCACAATGACAGGCACTCGGTCTCCCAGCGAGACGATTTTATTTTATAGGAATATGAATTTATGAATAACAACAAAACATAAAATCTGTCACTTGCTCTGTTTTTTTGTTGTTGTTTTCTTCACAAAGCATCACAAAACTTATTAGAATCTGTCACTTGAAATTGTGTTCAGAAACTCGGAGAGGACACTCGGATGGAGCTTGAATAATAAAATACGTTTTTGTTTTGATTTCCTGGTATGAGGCTACTACAGTATTAAGAAATGCACGATGTGGGAGAATTTTGCAAGATTAAACCTTTTTATGATCACCTTTCCATCCAGACAAAGCTCCGCCCCTTCCATCCTTTGTCATAGGGGTCAGCCGGAAACTCGGAATTTCAGAAACTCGGAAATTATTCCCAAAGATCCAGAAAGTACAGGAACAAGTGTGATCACATCTCGAACCCGGTGCCGTTCGTGCAGTTAGGACATGGTGTCTCATCTGCTCATTTCTGGTACGGGTTGAAAAAAAGATGGAGTCTCAGATGAGACACAAAAAGTGTATTAAAAAGAATTATTTTACGAAAAGTCCACACTATATTATATTAAGAAACTAACAATGAAACTGCAAACAAAGCTAACAAGATAAAGGCGGAAACAATAGGAGCTAATAAGGGCCTCAGGAAACACTCTGGTGACACCTGCCAATTTTAAAGTGCGCTCATTTTTGAAAAGCTTCTTGAAAATGTCATTTGACTTTACGAGGTCAGAACAAGAAGTCGTATCCAATACAAAGGCAGCATTCCAGATCATAAAGCAGCCTAAAAGTGTCAAATCTGTAGCATTTTTGACATTTTCTTTTGCCACTATTGCACATTTAATCCATTGCTGGATATAAAATCGATATGAAAACCTAAAAATAACAATATTAGCGATGGTAACCTCTGCTGGTGTGGCATGGAAATGAGCATCACAAAGCAAGGCACTTATAAAAACTCATGTACATGCACTGTATCCCACAGGAGACCTCTGGGTAATGTAGGCGTGATTGACAGAGCCATTCTCTGTCGGATGGCGAGCGACAGTGGTGTTCTGCATCTCACAGGAAATGAGAGCGGAATCACAATCCCGGGCCTGTCACCTCATCACGGGCTAAACAGAGACCCAGAGTAAATACGAGGACACACACACACACAGATACGTACATTATCATATACCCAGTACACACAGGTTCATGTTCACGCGTGCCGTAAATGCGCCTCGCTGAATGGCAAGCGCTGGCCCGAGGTCGACTCGGGCCGCGCTTGCATTCAGCGAGGCGCATTTACGGCACGCGTGAACATGCCGTAAAACTTCTCATTGAACCCTGTGTGTGTAGCCAGCGCTCTTTATAAAACCTTACTAGCATGCGGAGGCCGCTCTACAAACAAGTATATTATACATTTATATTTCTCTGGCTACTGCAGCAGCTTCATAAATTTTAATGTATGCAAATATACACATTATATATACTGCACGTGACACGGTGAGCGTTTATATCCGTAGTTGCCATGTGAGGGGACAGAATGAACGGAATCTCTGTGTTTCTCTCCCACAGCTACATATAATATATACATATATATATATATATATATATATATTGTAGCGACCCGCTCTACCTTCGAGAACACAGCACCAGACAGAGACAAGATTTATAGGGTGAACAACCAGCACACGTGCGTATTTATTTACAGTGAGGGGGGTGTGGTGCGAAGGAAGGGGTTATAGTCCTCTGAGCGAATTGCCCGTGTATTCCGCCGCTTTTTCCTTTCGAGAGCCGAGGGCGGTTTAACCACGCAGTGTCCTTCGTTTCACCCAGGGAGCTCGAAGTGGCGCTGTCCTTTCGGAGCAGTGGGGTGAGGCGATCCTGCTGCCGCCTGGGAAGAGACGTGGCGCGTTCGTCGTTCTCACGCTGCTGCTATGCTGTCCGTGCCGCCTAGGGGAACAAAGTTTACACGTGAGATATAGCCTTCCGACCTTTCATTACACTCACACACTCTTCCTTCCTTGTGCTTCTGTGCTCCTTTTATACGGTCGAATCTCCTCCAAGAGGGTGAAGGGGGGTTGATTAGGTGATTGCGTCCCAGCCGTGTTCCATCTCGTGGGACCGCCCCATGGCCATGTGCTCTCTGCTGTTCCACAACACGGGTGCTGAAGTGGCGCTGTCCTTTCAGCACCCGTGGGGTAGCGGTGCTCGGAGCGCTTGCTCGGTTTTGGCGGCGCGTTGCGTCGTCACAGTACCCCCCCTTTCCTTAGCTCCGAGCCCGCTGTTGTGGGTCTGTGTGCATAGAGACAGCTTCGGGAGATCCCATCCGCATTGCCATTTAGCTGTCCGGCGCGGTGCTGTACCTGGAACGAGAAATCCTGCAGAGACAAAAACCAGCGCGTAATGCGAGCGTTAGAGTTTTTTGTTCTTGCCATCCATTGCAGGGGGGCGTGGTCCGTGACGAGTGTGAATCGTCTGCCGGTCAGGTAGTATCGTAGTTCCTCCACTGCCCATTTAATGGCGAGCGCCTCTCGCTCGACGGCTGCGTATTTCCGTTCCACTTGGGATAGCCTCTTGCTTATGTACAGCACTGGATGTTCGGTCTCCTCAAACGGCTGTGAGAGGACGGCCCCCAGACCCGTCCTAGACCCGACGCATCCGTGTGGACTATGAACGGCCGGTCGAAATTCGGATTTCTCAGGACTGGTGCCGAGGTGAGGATTTCCTTCAGCCTTTGGAAAGCCCGTTCGGTCTCCCGTGTCCAGTCGACCCGCTCCGGTCTGCCCTTTTTTGTGAGATCTGACAAGGGAGAGGCTATGGCAGAAAAATTAGGTACGAACCGGCGGTAATACCCGGCCAGCCCCAAGAACGCACGTACCTGTTTTTTTTAAGTTGGTTGGGGGTAGTTTCTCACGGCTTCCACCTTTTTTTCCTGCGACTTCAGCAGCCCCCTTCCAATTCGATAGCCAAGGTACTGGGCTTCTGTCAGCCCCAAGTGGCATTTTATTGGGTTCGCAGTCAGCCCTGCTTTCTTGAGTTTGGTCAGTACTTGCCTGACGTGATATAGGTGGTCTGACCATGTCCTTGAATGAATGATGACATCGTCTAAGTAGGCAGCCGCGAAGGTGAGGTGAGGTCGCAGGACGATATCCATTAATCGCTTGAAGGTGGCTGGCGCGCCATGTAGTCCGAATGGCAGGACGCGGTATTGCCAGTGTCCGGCGGCCATGCTGAATGTGGTTTTCTTCCTCGCCTCCGGAGAGAGAGAGATACCTGCCAGTAACCCTTTGTCAGATCCAGCGTGGAAATAAACCTGGCATTACCCAGCCTCTCTATGAGCTCGTCGATTCTTGGCAGCGGGTAGCAGTCGAAGTCCGATACTTGGTTAAGTTTCCGGAAGTCGTTGCACAGCCGAAGGGAGCCGTCCGGCTTCGGGACGACGACTATCGGGCTGGACCATGGGCTGCTTGAATGTTCAATTATGCCGTCCGCTAGCATTTTGTTTACCTCTTCCTCGATCACACGCCGACGGGCTTCGGGAATCCTGTATTCCCGAAGAGTTTTTTGGCGCACCACCACTCCCGGCGGTGTCTTTATCTCGTGCTGTACGAGGTGTGTGCGTCCTGGCGTGGCCGAGAAGACGTCGGTGAACTGGCTCAGGAGCTCGGTTACGTCCTGTCGTTGGGCCGGGGTCAGGTCGTCTCCTTTTTCCACCAACGTGTACTCCAGGGGTCCTGCTGGGTTTACTGAAGAGGCTGCCAGGGCCGTGTTAACCTCGACCCATTTTTTAAGCAGGTTGACATGGTAAACCTGGGTTGCTGCTCTCTTGCCCGGTTGTTGTAGCCGGTAATTTACCGGGCTTGTTTTTTCTAGGACCGTGTACGGTCCCTGCGAGCGCACGAGGAACTTGCAGGCCGAGCTTGGGACCAGGAGTAAGACCTTGTCGCCAGGCTTAAACTCTCTGGGTCGAGCCGGCCGGTTATATGTGCGGCTCTGTTCCGCCTGTGCTTGTTCTAGGTGTTCTCGCACGATCAGCGATATTTTATCAATGTGGCTTTGTAAGTCCTTCACATACTCTATTACAGAGCGGAACGGAGCGGGCTGTTCCTCCCACGACTCTTTCACTACGTCGAGCAAGCCCCGCGGTCTTCTCCCGAACAGGAGCTCGAATGGGGTGAAGCCAGTCGATGCCTGCGGTGTTTCCCTGATCGCGAACAGGACGTACGGGAGTAGCAAATCCCAGTTCCTTCCATCCTCGTCTACGACACGCTTGAGCATTCTTTTGCGCGTCTGGTTGAACCGTTCCACAAGACTGTCCGTTTGCGGGTGATACACATCGAAGTTCTGATGTGCTTGACCTGTAACAGACGACAGAGGTCCGCCATTAGTTTTGACATGAACGGCGTACCTTGGTCTGTTAGCAGGTCTTTAGGGATCCCGACGCGGCTGAAGAGGAGAATCAGCTCCCTCGCGATGCTCTTCGTGTTCGCCTTCTTTAGTGGTACGGCCTCGGGATAACGTGTGGCGTAGTCAACCATGACGAGTATGTACTCGTGGCCGCGGGCTGACTTTGGCAGGGGTCCGACGAGGTCCATTCCCATTCTCTCGAAGGGTACTCCGATGACCGGCAGTGGGATGAGCGGGGCAAGAGGCGATTTTGTGGGTGTGGTGCGCTGGCAGCGCGGGCAGCTGAGACAGAAGCGTTTGACCTCGGCTTCCATCCATGGCCAGTGAAAACGGTCTCGGATCTTCTCCAACGTGTTTTTGGGGCCTAGGTGGCCCCCCAGGGGGTGTGCGTGAGCTAGCTGGATTACGGTGTCTGTTTTGCCCCTCGGTACCACCAGGAGGTCGCAGGGCTGTTCTCGGCGGTTTGTGTGGTAATACAGCAGCCCGCCCACCGATTTGAAATATGTTTGCGGCATCGGTTGCGGCATCTCCTCCTCGTACAGTACCTTGTGCCAGCAATGTTTCAGCCGCTCATCCTCTCGCTGCTCTCGGGCGAAACTGCACTCGCGTATGGCCTGGCGATAGAGAGTCGACACCGGGTTATTGTCAGTGTTGCACTCACCGTCCGCTCCTGTATCGGCGGCTCCTTCCTCCTGGTCCATTAGCGCTCGGCGGGGTTGGTCCTTTCCACGGCCCATCTTCTCTCGGACTCCGGACACCTGGTACCGGAAACCTGGCCAGTCTCTGCCTATGATGGCACTCATAGACTCAGGCAGCAGCGTCACACTAGCCAGGCCATCGGTCGTGAGCCGGGAATCCAGGAATGCGCAAACCATTCCGGTGACCTGCGTACACGGGGATGTCCGAGAGGTCACGAGGACAGGGAGGGGACAGGGAGACTCGGGACTAGCCCTATAGTTAGCGGCCACTCACCCACGTCGGTCGCCAGCCATACTCTGGCGGTGGCGACGTCTCGGACATCCCCGTGTACGCAGGTCACCGGAATGGTTTGCCCAGTGTTCCTGGATTCCCGGCTCACGACCGATGGCCTGGCCAGTGTGACGCTGCTGCCCTGAGTCTATGAGTGCCATCACAGTCCTGCCGTTCAGCCTGACTTCCTCGACCGGTGCACGCGGATCTATAGGGGCAGTGTATGGTGCATCCTCGCCAGCCAGGGCTTCTTCCCCTTGTTTTGGTGGCGAGAGTCCGGGGTCGGTGGGCATGGGCTCGTCCAGCTGTGACGGCGGCGCGCGGCTGTTATCGGGCCGGGGTCTTCTTGGTCTGTTCGACCAATCGTGGCGTTTGTGCTCTGCGAAAGGGTGCGCGCGAGCACGGAGGTCCAGCCGATCAAAGTCGAGCGTGCTGACCGCCCATTCAAGCGCCTCCACCACTTTTTTGGGTTTTTTTGGGTCGCGCATGCTCACCGCCTTCCGTTTGTCTGCTGGCAGGGATTTCACGAACTTGTCCATCGCCACCTTCTCTTCCAGCGCGGAGTTCCTGGAAGTTCTGGTTGGAGCCACCGTTTTGCCGTTCTTTGGAGGTTTTCCATATCGGCTTTCGGTGCTGCCCCGGTTCTGTACGTCCACCGGTGGAACTCTGTTGCTGCGTTTCTGGGAGAAAGTCCGTATTGATCCAGGATCTCCTCCTTTAGCGCGTCATAATCCATCGTGGAGTCCGGTGGGAGGCTGTAATATGCTAGCTGCGCCATCCCCGCGAGGAGGGGGGCTATCAGTCTAGCCCACGCACGTTTGGTCCTCCCGTACCGCGATGCACTCGAAGAGGTGCAGGCATGATTCCGGATCGTCGGATGGTGTCAATTTGGCCATGAGTCGCTGTGCGCACTGTTCCATGCTGGGTGGGGGGGTTGTGGTACTCTCCTGCTTCATCTCCAGGATCTCATTCGTGGCCGCTTGCACGCCTCGAGCTAGTTCCTGGGTTACGGTCTGCTGTTGCAGGCGGTGCTGCAGTATCTGCTCCATGGTGCGTGTCGGAGCGGAGATTCTCCGATCTGTGTTCTCAGATCCGCTTCTCCACCAATGTAGCGACCCGCTCTACCTTCGAGAACACAGCACCAGACAGAAACAAGATTTATAGGGTGAACAACCAGCGCACGTGCGTATTTATTTACCTTCGTTTCCCCCTGGGAGCTCCAACCTTTTCGGAGCGGGGTGAGGCGATCCTGCTGCCGCCTTGGGAGAGACGTGGTGCGTTCGTCGTTCTCGCTGCTGCTGCTGTCCGTGCCGCCTACGGGAACAAAGTTTACACGTGAGAAAACCTTCCGACCTTTCATTACCTCCTCTTCCTTCCTTGTGCTTCTGTGCTCCTTTTATACGGTCGAATCTCCTCCAAGAGGGTGAAGGGGTGGTTGATTAGGTGATTGCGTCCCAGCCGTCTTCCATCTCGTGGGACCTGCCCCCTGGCCATGTGCTCTCTGCTGTTCCACAACACGGGTGCTGAAGTGGCGCTGTCCTTTCAGCACCCGTGGGGTAGCGGTGCTTGGAGCGCTTGCTCGGTTTCAGCAGCGCGTTACGTCGTCACAATATATATATATATATATATATATATATATATATATATATATATATATATATATATATATATATATATATATATATATATTATATATATATATACACACACACACACACAAACACATGTACATGTATAAAATTTGTGTAATATAAAAATATATTATAAAAATAATGAACGCCAATGATTATTCACTAAACATTTGTTTTACTGACGAGTCCCAAATCGAGCACCAAAATCCACCACGATGTATGC
>JACRUU010000028.1:17423340-17560840 GCA_030449085.1 Kryptopterus vitreolus
TTGTGTACCACATGAGAATTAGCACTGCAGGTTCGATGCGAGTCAAAAACAAGAGATAAAACAAACGGGGGGAAGATTGACATGAAACCCTCACCACATTTTCAGGTCCATGTCAAAATCCAGACATTTGCTGTGCAGCATCTATCACACCTGACCTGCCTTTTTTACCTTTAACGAGATCCCATTCCGCCTCGGGTCCCTATTTGCTTTTAACCTCAAGACCTTTCCACTAGATTTGTGGAAGCCTGGGCTGCGGTCAGACTTCATATTCTTCTTAAAGGTGTTCTATAGCAGTGATCTCCAACCCCCTGTGGGTACCACTACCACTCTGTGAGTCAATTGGTTCCAGGCAGCACATAAATGATACATATATTACATTATTTCCATGTTATTATCTTTTATTTTGGAAAATTACGTGGTTTTCTCCACCACATGTGTCTGTGACTCACTTTTGACGCATGTAAAGATGCTCTCCTCGGTCACATGTCTTACCTACACCTACACCTACACAGTCATTGTCGATACATTTGAGTTTATGGTTTATGCCAATGTTGAAAATATAACTGATTTTAGTAAAATACAAAAATTGACCTTGGTTTGACACAGTGAGCTTCCGTAGTTCCACTTCAGAGCTTCCATAGTTCCACTTCATCATTTGGAATAGTGTGCTGATTTAAAAGAGCTTGTTTCCAAAAGGGGCGCAGATTCATCAGTCACATGGAAATGGTTCGGGTTTCAGATGTTCAATAAGCCAAACCCCCGCTGTAACATTTTTTTATAGTTTGTTGAGACTAAAAGATGCAACTAAAGGAACAAATTTATTCCAGCACCTCAAAAATAACCACGTTGTTGAACGGGGAGGTGTGTGTGGCGATGTGGGATAAACATGACACCGACAAACCCCATAACACCGGCTACAAACAGATACAAATAGCGCACGCATGATTTAGTGCATGGTGGCTTAGTGGTTAGCAGTTTCGCCTCACACCGCCAGGGTCGGGGTTTGATTCCCGTCTCGGCCATGTGTGTGTGGAGTTTTCATGTTCTCCCCGTGCCTCAGGGGGTTTTTCTCCAGGTTCTCCGGTTTCCCCCGGTTTAAAGACATGCACGGTAGGTTGATTGGTACCTTGGAAAAATTGTCCCTAGTGTATGAATGTGTGTGTGGATGTGAGTGTGTGAGTGTGTGTGTGTGTGTGTGTGTGTGTGTGTGTGTGTGCTCTGTGATGGGTTGGCATTCCATCCAGGGTGTATCCTGCCTTAATGCCCATATACACCTTAGATAGACACAGACTCCCTGTGACCCTAGGGAAGATCGAATATAGCGGTAGAAGATGAATGAATGAATGTTTAGATACAATTTATATGATGTATCGCCCAAATCTAACTACATTACAGCTAAATTGAAACCCCGAACTAGCAAAATGAACTAAAAGCAAACGTTTCTTTGCGGAGGGTAAAAGATGAAGTGAAGAAACAGAAGAAGGTCTATGACTTCAAAGAAAAAGAAAAGCTGCATTTAACACACAATACCATGAGTCCCTACATGAAATATGGATTTATTAAAGAGAGTGTATATCAGTGGTTTAAGGCACTGGATTACTGATCGGAAGGTTGGGGGTTCGAGTCAAGCTGTAATCCTTTGGTCGTTGAGGAAGGCCCTTAACCCTCTGTGCTCCAGGGGTGCTTTATCCTTGCGCTCTGACCCAAATTTCCAAAACAGGCTGGGATATGTGAATAAAGAATTTGTTTTCCTCAATACCTGTTCCATTTCTAGGAAGGCTCAACAGTGTCTTTACTTCCGGAGAAAGCTGAGGAAGGCGCATCTTCAACCACACATCCTCACCACGTTCCACAGAGGAACAATGAAGAGCATGGTGAGCAGCTGCATCACTGCCTGGTTTATGAACTGCACCGTCTCGGACCGCAAGACCCTACAATGGACAGTTAGGACAGCTGAAAAAAAAGCTGATCATCGCTCTTCCTTTTGTCCTGGACATTTACAAAGTACGCGGCCTCTGTAAAGCCACCAGCATTGTGGCTAATCATACACACCCCTCACACACACACACACAGCTTGACTCGAACCAATATGTGTAACAGTTTCTTTACACAAGACACTCCTCAACACAAAGTAACTGGACTGGACACACACACACACAAACACACTCTTTATGGACAATAACAGAAACCAAAAATGAAATTCTATTTGCACAATTTCCTACCTCTGAGGTATTAAATGTTTACAGTACATAAACTAGTTATCATACATTTTACCGTGTAAAACAAAATCCTTTTTTTACTACTGTATAGTTGTCATCTTGTCTTGTGCCCCCCCCCCTTATTTATTTAATTTCTACTTTTCTACTTTTCCTTTGTGTTCAGAATTATGTACAGTGCTGTGACTCGTTAATTTATGTTGTCTGCAATAGCACCTTGGTCCTGTGGAAACGTTTCGTTTATACGCCGTATACTGCACTGTATATTGTTCAAATGACAATAAAAGCTTACTTGACTTGACTTATTGCGACAGGTCGTTCCCTCAAACCCCGCTCTGTATAATATTACTGCGAGCGTCTCTCTATAATGAAGCAATGACACTTTCAAAAACCGCTTCACCACTTGGAGACCAAACATTTTGCATTTTATGCCGCTCATATCGTTTTATTTTGTTGTATTTATCCGCCACGCTTCAAAACCCGCTTCATGAAAATAGTGTCTGACATTAACATTGACATGGTGCAAAAAAAAAACAAAAAAGAAAGTTTGGGGACCTGCTGTTCTATAGGGTTTGGCCTCTTTAACAGATCGTCCACTCCAACCCCATGTAAAGCACGGACCTGGATTTTATGATGGAATGGATTTGGGTCTCCTCGTTAATCTGAAATAAAAAATGTAGCACAGTCTACATAAAAACACATCCAATACAATTTTGTGCCATTCTGGTTAGATTCGAATTGCATTTCATTGACTCTGTAGATGAACATTAATCTGATCTAATATGGAGTTGTTTTTTTTGTTTTTTTTCCTGACCTTTGTTCTTCACCTAAATTTGCCCATGCCATGGTCTTGTCCAAAACATTCCATCTTGGTTATCTGCATCTGCACATTGTGTATCTCTTTATTCCACCCAACCTACCCAAAGAAAAGTGCTGTCTACTCTCATCTGCATGCACGAGCACAGAAACCCGTGATTTCCTACTGTGACTGTGACTGGCACGGGATAGACGGCATATCATCCTCCCTACCAAACACTGTGGACTTTTTTTTTCTCTCTAGGGCTACTGGCAATCGCCAGGCTATGTGGAATCATCCAGGTATGAACTTGAGATCTACAGACACAATGACTGCTCTTTGTTGCACTTTTCTATTTCCACAAGGGCGTCGGCTGGGACTTTTAACCTCCTGCGAAGAGTTCGAGCACAGATTCGAGCTGAAGTGCCATTTGGAAATGGACGTTACAGCAAGATGTGCGGAATCCAAATAGACTCCGACTTTAGCTTGCTAGCCAGGTAAAGCCCTGACCAATAAGGTGCACTTATTGTTAAAATATGCATGTTTTATCTGGTACATGCATAACTAAACAGGTGCAGCAAATGGACGATCCGTATACAATATGTGTTTTATTAAAGCAAACAATGATGTAAATAAACAGTGTCACATTCACTCACTTCTACAGCTTGATGAGTATTTAATAAATCAGAACTGCAATGTTTCCCCGAGTCTGTTCAGCTCAGTTCTCTCTGCATCATTGATGATTTCTAGCCGGACATGTTTTACCGAGTCTCTGCTAGACATTCTCAAAAGAGGTCACTGGGAGGTTTCTGCGGTGGAATTGGAATCTTCTTTATTTATTTATTTTAATAAATGATGTGTCTTGTCTTTTGCAGCTTCAGTCTTATCAACACATGCTACATAGGTGCTTGTTCTGGTGCTACCACCACTCTGTGTAAGCGCCAACTCTGTGTAAGTCATACCCAAATCTTTATATCCAAAGAGAGTAAACACTTTGAGTAAAAAAAGAGATAGGTTACTCCCTATGGGGGAGGTGCTAGCTCAGTAGTTAAGGCCGTTGAACAGAAGATTGTAGGTAAAAATCCCATCACCAACAAGCTGCCACTAATGGACCCCTGAACCCTCAACCGCTCAGTAAATTTAGGGCGTCTGCCATATGCCGTAAATGCAAATGTTCAAATTAGGGCTGAGTCGATTAAAATATTTAATCACAATTAATCATTTGATTGCCATGAGTTAACTTGTTACTAATCACACATTAATCACGCGTTTTCAATGTAACATAAATGTTTCCATGTTTCTAATACTGTAAGTAACTATAGAAGATGTTATAATTATATAAATTTCTCTCGGAATCTCTCAGTTAAATAAAATTATTGATTAGTTCATATTTATTTCACTCTGGAAATTATTATTTTTACATTAATTTCTTGTTAATTACAATGTTGTTTTGTTTAGTGGTGGTTTTAAGTTTTCCATATAAACTGGTGATACATTTAGGTTATACGGAATGCGATGCGCTTGGTTAAGGTTCCATACGGTAATATTCACTAATATAGTAGAGTGGATGCACTGAAGTTACTTTATTCATTCATTCATTCATTCATTCATTCATCTTCTACCGCTATATCTGATCTTCCCTCGGGTCACGGGGAGCCTGTGTCTATCTCAGGCGTCTATGGGCATTAAGGCCGGATACACTCTGGATGGAATGCCAACCCATCGCCGGGCGCACATACAAACAATCATACACTAGGGACGATTTTGTTACTTTATTCATTTCTTGTTTATTTGCTCTTTATTGTTCAGGTTTCGTTCATTTGCCAACACAACGCAGAGTGAAGGAGCAGATCACTCACATAGTAATGCACACTGCGTTAATCAAGCCTTAATAACATTAAAGTCAATTTGCATTGACAGCCCTAATTCAAATGCATATCCTACAAGCACATTGGGAGTGGAGGGCGGAGCCGCAACGGAATGAGCGCAAAGGAACACCTGGACCTGATGAGTAATCAGGGCGCTCATTTCCATCTGGCGAGGATAATAAAACAGCGAGAGGCATCAGCCTCGGGGAGAGAGTCACTGCGCAGGGAATGGAGCGATATGATCGGCGCAAGCTAACAAGTGCGGCGGGAGCCGTAATGCGGGCGGGCAGATCGTCGAGTGCGCTCGGATGGATGCAGGAGAAGTGGCGTTCTGGCCCGAAAAGACCCGAGCGGACGTGAGAGAGGCGGGCCGATATCCGGTCAAGAGAAGGGGGGATGCCGGAGAAGGACTATGTACCGGTCCGCGAGAGAGCTCCCGACCCGTATCTATATTCAACTGTAAACATGTTAAAACCATTTTGCAAAACTAGTATTGTAAACAGTTTGACTGATGTGCAAACGGATCAATCCCCACCACAGTGTAAAATGTATTAAAACGAGGTAAAATAAAGGTAAAATTACTTTAGTTGATTGTTATCATGACTAATAAGCGTCTTGATCGTGAGCAGACTGCCATGGGGCCCCAGGAGCCGAGGCGTATCGAGCTTCAACAGCGAGGCGCGTTTTCAATCAGACTCTTAATGTGTTCTTAACTGTGGAATGACATGCAGCACGCAAATATGCCAATTATTGATTTTTCTCCACATTATTGAACCGCTGTTTTGCCGTCTCGCGGAGCTGTGTTTTATGACTCAGCTCTATTTCAATTCATTTAGTTCCACTTGAAGTCGTTCTCCGAGATGGAATCCATTCCATGTTGCATTAAGCAAAAAATAAATAAATAAAATAATAATAAAACAACAAGAACTTTATATTTTTGTGGATACTGAACCTCTGCGGTTTGGTACAGCTGCATTTCTGTGCTTTAAGCTAGCATGGAGAACAAACCTGTCCTGAAGATCATGCTGTACTGCGATGAACCAGAACATCAGTCACAGTTAGGTAGATGATTTTCAAAAGGGCCGTCATGTTCCCATAAACCCGTCCTGTCGAGTATTTTTGTATGTTTATATTTTTTTGGTGTATGCATATCGTTTATATTGTGTTCCTGACAGCTGGTCCAGGGGCTTTTTTTTGTGCTTTCGTCGCTTTCAGACCCACAGTAGGCTGCCGTACCTGCTGTGCTGCTTTCATGGCTATTCAAAGCTCGATTCCAGCTTGGGAATGCACAGCGTTTTTTAAAACAAAAGCAGCCACACTCTCATTTGCATCTCAGAGCAGCAGACACGGGGATGCAACCCAATATCCATGCATTATTTTTGAAATGAGCAGACTGATACAAATACAGATTGTTGTTTTATTGGTCGATGTGTATTTTTTTTATAGAACAAAAGCTTGTGTGCATGGATCACAATAAAACAAGTGACCTTTCTAGTACCGGTATTGTGCAAAGACTACTCTGTCGCATGTTTGTTTGCTATTTCCCCAGCACTACAGCTTTGTCTTTTTTTCAGTTTCCAACAGTGTCAATGCTGCATATAGAATATTAAAACACCTTTGCTTTGGTAATGTCTGTATCTGTACAGCAAAATTGTTCATTTCACACTGATTTGTATTCTGCAAAAACAAGCTAACGGATAACAAACTGCCTTACGAAATGTCCGAATTTATTTATTTATTTGTTTTTTTGCTAAAAATCAGGCATGCAAAACACAGATAATTCAGGGTTTTTTTTCCCCTGAGGCGCTTCTACATTTTTATTTATTTATTTATTTTATTTTTATTTTTTTGCTGCTTTTAAATCACACCCAACCTGAATATAAATGCTATGCAAAAATGTGACTGGGGAGATGTTTGCAGTTTGGATGTTGCTTTAGAGTGTTCGCAGATCTGCAGGCTGCATTGAAGAGAGGATTTCAAGCTCTCCTGTCATGATCCATGTAAACAAGAAGCATAATAAAGTGGTTCCTGTAGTTAGGGGCCCGTGCTCCAAGCATTGCTGAATAATTTTATTAATATCGATTGCTAAAGGAAAAACAAAGAATTAAAGTAAAAAAAGTAAATACATGCAGGGAAATGGGAAAACTTCTCAATGTGATACAAATCATAGAGTAATGATGTTTCATGTGATGTCAATGACTGATGTATTTTATCACTGGAAAAACCCAAGATTTTGACATTTAATTTGTTGTAGGGGGGGGTCAAACTTTTTCGCTCAGAGGCAACATTGACTTTTAATATTTGACAGATGCAACCGTGCCAGGCCAGATGCATACATTCATTCATTCATTCATCTTCTACCACTGTATCCGATCTTCCCTCGGGTCACGGGGAGCCTGTGCCTATCTCAGGCGTCTATGGGCATTAAGGCAGGATACACCCTGGATGGAATGCCAACCCATCGCAGGGCACACACACTCACATTCACACACACATTCATACACTAGGGACAATTTTCCAAGGTGCCAATCAACCTACCGTGCAAGTTTTTGGACCGGGGGGAAACCGGAGAACCCTGAGGCACGGGGAGAACATGCAAACTTCACACACACATGGCCGAGACGGGAATCAGACCCGGATCCTAGTGGTGTGAGGCGAACGTGCTAACCACTACGCCACCGTGCCGTCAGATGCATACATATCAAACATACACATAAAAGGTATTAATATTAACACTCAATGCAAAACCGTGCCTAATGCGCCGCATGGTGGGACGACAGAAAATTACAAGACAAGGTGAAATGAATGCAGTCAACTCCCGATCAAATGTGGATTTGTATATATATAGGATATATATATATATATATATATATATATATATATAGATATATATATATATATATATATACTATATATATACAAACCGGATTCCAAAAAAGTTGGGACACTATACAAATCGTGAATAAAAACTGAATGCAATGATGTGTAGGTGCCAACTTCTAATATTTTATTCAGAATAGAACATAACACACGAAACAAAAGTTTAAACTGAGAAAATGTACCATTTTAAGGGAAAAATATGTTGATTCAGAATTTCATGGTGTCAACAAATCAACAAATCCCAAAAAAGTTGGGACAAGTAGCAGTAAGAGGCTGGAAAAAGTAAATTTAAGCATAACGAGGAGCTGAAAGACCAATTAACACAAATTAGGTCAATTGGCAACATGATTGGGTATAAAAAGAGCTTCTCAGAGTGGCAGTGTCTCTCAGAAGCCAAGATGGGTAGAGGATCACCAATTCACACAATGTTGCGCAGAAAGATAGTGGAGCAATATCAGAAAGGTGTTACCCAGCAAAAAATTGCAAAGACTTTGCATCTATCATCATCAACTGTGCATAACATCATCCAAAGATTCAGAGAATCTGGAACAATCTCTGTGAGAAAGGGTCAAGGCCGTAAAACCATACTGGATGCCCGTGATCTCCGGGCCCTTAAACGACACTGCACCACAAACAGGAATGCTACTGTAAAGGAAATCACAGAATGGGCTCAGGAATACTTCCAGAAACCATTGTCAGTGAACACAATCCACCGTGCCATCCGCCGTTGCCAGCTGAAACTCTACAGTGCAAAGAAGAAGCCATTTCTAAGCAAGATCCACAAGCTCAGGCGTTTACACTGGGCCAGGGATCATTTAAAATGGAGTGTGGCGAAATGGAAGACTGTTCTGTGGTCAGACGAGTCACGATTCGAAGTTCTTTTTGGAAATCTGGGACGCCATGTCATCCGGACCAAAGAGGACAAGGACAACCCAAGTTGTTATCAACGCTCGGTTCAGAAGCCTGCATCTCTGATGGTATGGGGTTGCATGAGTGCGTGTGGCATGGGCAGCTTGCATGTCTGGAAAGGCACCATCAATGCAGAAAAATATATTCAGGTTCTAGAACAACATATGCTCCCATCCAGACGTCATCTTTTTCAGGGAAGACCCTGCATTTTCCAACAAGATAATGCCAGACCACATCATCAATGCATCAATCACAGCATCATGGCTACGTAGGAGAAGGATCCGGGTACTGAATTGGCCAGTCTGCAGTCCAGATCTTTCACCTATAGAGAACATTTGGCGCATCATAAAGAGGAAGGTGCGACAAAGAAGGCCCAAGACGATTGAACAGTTAGAGGCCTGTATTAGACAAGAATGGGAGAGCATTCCTATTTCTAAACTGGAGAAACTGGTCTCCTCTGTCCCCAGACGTCTGTTGAGTGTTGTAAAAAGAAGGGGAGATGCCACACAGTGGTGAAAATGTCCTTGTCCCAACTTTTTTGGGATTTGTTGACACCATGAAATTCTGAATCAACATATTTTTCCCTTAAAATGGTACATTTTCTCAGTTTAAACTTTTGTTTCGTGTGTTATGTTCTATTCTGAATAAAATATTAGAAGTTGGCACCTACACATCATTGCATTCAGTTTTTATTCACGATTTGTATAGTGTCCCAACTTTTTTGGAATCCAGTTTTGTGTATATATATAGTATATATATATATATATATATATATATATATATATATATATATATATATATATATATATATATATATATATATATATATATATATATATATATAATGTTATTTAGATGTACAGAAAAATGGCAAACAATTAATATTTAACAACACAGTAGAGAAGTGTACATATTTACAAGTAGCTTTTGTTTACAGTTGTTATTTATATTTTTTATGCAGAGATGCTGATAATGATGCTACTTACACTTTAGGGGAAAAAAACACAAAAACTTTTTTTTCTTTACTGTCAAACATTAAATCAGAGTAAACTTTTTCTGTGTCAGATCAATAAATACTAACATATTTTGCGCCTTTGGTAAATGTCAGAATCGAGCTAAGAAGAATTGAGTGGATTTTTTTTTCATCACTTTCATCAAAGTCAGAATTATACATACACTAAGTTTAATGTGTCATTAAACAAAATTAAATCTCGTTATGATTCAAATCTGAGCTTAACAAGCTTCAGAAAGGTTAACTGCTTCCATTCGGGTTAATTGGTATCATGCCATGTGGATGCATATAAAAGCACAGCGCCTCGTTCTTGGACATTATGGGAAAAGTAAGAGAAATCAACCAAAACACCAGGGAAAGAATTGTGGACCGCCACCAGTGCTTTTCATCCTTGGGTGCAATTTCCAGATGCCTGAAGGTCCCACGTTCATCCGTACAGACAATAATACAGAAGTATAAAAAACTTGGGAATGTAAGGTTTTCTGAGTGGTATGATGCTGAGCCACAGAGAGGAAAGTTTTTTTGCTGCAGAATGTGTGAATCAACTTCACACAACAGCAAAAGACCTTGTGTAGATGCTGGTTGAAATATGGTATATAGTATATCTGGAGGAAAAAGCTTTCAAGTCTCAGAACAAAATCCCAACTATAAAACGTGGTAATGGTAATGTAATGTTGTGGGGCTGCTTTGCTGAAAAGGGATTGGTGCACTTTATTAAAATAGATGGCAATGTTCATTCATTCATCTTCTACCGCTTTATCCAATCTTCCATCGGGTAACGGGGAGTCTGTGTCTATCTCAGGCGTCTATGGGCATTAAGGCAGGATACACCCTGGATGGAATGTCAACCCATCACAGGACACACACACACACACACTCACATTCACACACAATTTTCCAAGGTGCCAATCAACCTACTGTGCATGTTTTTGGACCGGGAGGAAACCAGAGAACCCGGAGGAAAAACCCCTGAGGCACGGGGAGAACATGCGAACTCCACACTCACATGGCCCCCTAGATGGCAATTCGTGAAAAGAAAATGATCTGTATATATTGAAGCAACATCTGAAGACATCTGCCAGGAAGTTAAAGATTGGGTGAAAATGGGTCTCCCAAATGGACAATTGTCCCAAGCATACCTCAATATACCTTACAAAGTGTCAAAATCAAGCTATTGGAGTGGCCAATCACAAAACCCTGATCTCAATCCCATAGAAAATTTGTGGGCGGTACTGAAAAGTCAAATGCGAGCAAGAAGGCCTACAAACCAAACCAGTTCTGTCAAGAGGAGCGGACCAAAATGATTGTTGGAAGGATAAACACGAAATGTTTGAAACACAATTCTACCAAATACTAAGGAAATGTATGTAAATTTGTGACTGATGAAAGTAAAAACCAAATGCAAAAAAATATGTTAATGTTTATTAATCTAAACACAAAAAGTTTCATTTGAATTAATGTTTGACAGTAAAGAAAAAAAAGTGGGTTTTTTTTCTCAAGTTGTATGTAAATATCTAGGAGGTGGTAGCCCAGTGGTTAAGATGTTGGCCTCTGGACCGGAAGATCATGGGTTTAAACCCCACCATCACCAAGCTGCCACTAGTGGGGCCCTTGAGCAAGGCCCTTAACCCTCAATTGCTCAGTTGTAAGTTGCTCTGGATAAAGTCGTCTGCTAAATGTTGTAAATGTAATGTATGTATGTATCTAATTTCAACTGTAACTATTAGTAATAGAAAAAGTCCAACCGAAGTCCAGTCCAATGCTCAACCGAAATAATTCATATACCAGTTGATTAGTGTGGTTTTAATACTCAGGATCAGGTCTAATAACTGTAAAATAAGCAGATTTGTCTAAATCCAACATAGTGGACCAGTGGATCCTCACATTCTTTTCCGTTTCAGCCCAAAGCAAACAGCAGCCATTCCCCTGTTTATTCGCAAACAGCGAATAATTACACATTATCAATTTGATTGATGCGAATAGACGGTTCATTGTGAGAATCTCCTCCCCCTGTTTTGGTCTTTCCGAAGAAAACCGTAATTCTTAAATGCATAAGCAATGAGGCGGAAAAAATGCAAACCAGTTCTCGATCACCTTATCACTACAGTATGTACTAAAAGCTTTTTATATCTATTTAGCAAATTGCAAGCGTCAGGATTTTTTTTTACGGCAGAAGTTAATTTCCATTGGCGAATCCCTCCATTAGTCCAGCGTTTTACAGTCCTGAGAAGTCCTCAATCTCAATAAATGACTTTTTTTTATCTTGCCTCCAAGCACACATTAATAATAATGACAGTATTGAGTAATATTTGCCCGGTATATTTACTTATTCATCTTTCGACTTTGGAAAGCACATACAGGCTTTTACGGTTGAAGCTAAGGGCGTTCAAAAAAATCCTCCATAAAAAATAAAAGCTTTTGTCCAGTGTTTTTAGTGATAAAAGAAGAAAATGAGAAAATGTATTAAACTGGCCATTATGGCTGATTGGATATAGTGTCATCTACCAGAGGGGAAAAATTTAATTAGCATGTACATCAGGAACAGACCAGAATTGAATCAGTTAGCGCGAAAACGACATCGAGATTTTACGTTCCGGATCCTGAACACAACGTATGCGACATCCTGCAATTAACACGAGATGTCTGAAATTATACAAAAATCGCTTTGTGACAATGAACGAATTGCAATTGCGAATATTCATGTGATCATGAATTAACCATATAGAAAAGAAAATCGTTAGGCAAAAGGAATTGAATTGTGTATGAAAATAAATAAACACAGTATCATTTATCACAGTATCATATTTAACACTAAGTAAAAAAAAAAACATTAAAATAAAAAAAAAGAGAGAGAAAATAGTGTGGAACAAAAACCCCTCACTTTAAATTATTTTTAAAATATAATTGGTTTGTTAACAAAATGCATTAAAAATGAGCATAAAAAATAAACAGCGCATGTAAAAAGAAATATTCCTTTTTTTATATGAACTCAACAAAAACACAGAAATGAAAGATAAGCTGATAAACTCCTGCTAAAATTCCCTGGTAACAAATGTGTTTCACAACAGAAATTAATTGTATAAATATCACAATATGACATTTTAATTGATAAATAAATAAATAAATAAAACATGCAGAAAATACCCTACAAAATAAAGTGTTTTAAAAACAACCGATTTATTTAGTATTTATTTATTTCCATTAATTTTCCAGATTCCTGTGCTTTAGGTTTTTTGTTGTTGTTTTTCTCTGTCTCAACCCCAATCCTGGGGTTCTATCATGTAGGTATCTACACTTTAATATCTTCTAAATTTAGATTGTAATCTCTCTTTTATTCCCTTTTGTGTCTCATTGTAAGGTTTTGATTATGTTTTTATTTCCTTTTATTTATTCAACATTTTTTTCCACACATTTCCAACACGTTTTTGCATTTTGTTTGATTCGCAGGGATAATCCTTGTTTGATGCAGATGTTTTGATAAACACTGTGGATTCCGATTAGGATATTTTATGGGGGTTTTGCACTTTAATGATAAAGCCACTGCCTCTGAACACAATACAGCATTTTTGCTCAAATCTCATACAAACACAAAAATACCACTTTGTACCTCATGCTCTTTGTTTTTGGACGGTATTTACATTTTGTCTCATTCTTCCTTTTTTTGGACAGAACAACTACAGAACCTACGCCTGGAAAGGTCATGGGTCAGGTATGTTTGTGCAGTAAAGTCTCTGGATCTCTGGCATTTTCTTTCTAGCAGAGTTCAAATGATCCCTTATTAGAATGTAAAATGCGTCTCCTCGGAGGCAGATATAGCTGGAGGTCCTGCAGGAAAACAGCTTACTCTTTTTGATTTTAATTGGCTAAGTAGGTAATATTATAAGGAAACAAAACCATCAGATGTTTCTCTTTTCGATTCCGCTACAATTTGGATCAAGTTTGCGTCGAGGATTTCCCAAGACGCTCCCGAGTTCATATTGCAGATGGTGATGAGTGTTTTAGTAAGGGGAGGTGGGGGGGTGAAGTGGGGCTTGTATTTAGCTGGAGACAAGAGCGTGCTGATGAAGAGATGAATACTGCGGCAGACGGTCGTGGCGTGAGCCCGAAGGAAGCCTCTGAAGCCTAATCTGACGCTCAGACACAATTTCATAAACCGCCCAGACAGCTGTGCTGCTTCTGCTGAGTAATTAAGACCAAACACTTTCCCTGTCCCTCAGCACACAATGACCTAGTGAACCCCTGCCCGAACCCCAAAGAAATCACAACAAAGGATTTAGGGGAGAAAAAAGATAATTGTGCAAAACAAACAAACAAACAAACAAAATATTATCCATGTTTTGCATTAAATATAAACAGAAGTATAAAGAGTACCTTTCAGCTTCTCCCATTAGGGGGCGCCACACCGGTTTGACACATGTTTTAGACTGGATGCCATTCCTAATGCAACCCATCCTGCATTAATGCCCGTAGTTGCCTGAGATAGGCACAGACTCCCCGTGACCCGAGGGAAGATTGGATAAAGCGGTAGAAGATGAATGAATGAATGAATGAATGAATGAATGAATGAATGAATAACACCTCGTTAAAACTAAAAGCAACTTTAAAAAACAAAGATTAACTAAAAGCAACACAACAGGCTCTAGGACGTCCCAGAGATAAAAAAAAAAAAAAAAAAAAAAAAAAAAAAAAAAAAAAAAAAGGATTCAAAGTATTAAAGAAATATTTCAAAAAGAGAAGCTTCAATTAATGAATACATTCACCGATTTATTTCAGAAAGCAGTTTAATAGTATTTAACAGATAAAACAAAAAAAAAAATAAAGTAAATAATCCCCTATAAAGTGATCGCATTTGCAAAACTGGACTGTGATTGGATGCAGCTCTCTGCATTTTATTCTGTAACTCTGCTTTGGGACAATGTTTATTGTTAAAAGTGCTACACAATACACTTTAAATTGGCTACCGAAAATAATATCGGCCATCTGGCATATTTTACAATGCGATTTGAACACTGCAGTCGACCCGACACAAACTGCACGAGTGTCTCTAAACAAAAATGTTTACAAATAAAAAAGTGTGCTAATTAATGGAAAATGGTTCAAACAAATTTGCTTTCCAAATGCATTTCACATTCTCATCAGGATTGTGTAATAGATGTTTTTTTTGTTTTGTTTGTGTGAAAATGAGACAGGTGTGCTCATAAGTTTACATCCCCTGGCAGGACTCTCTGATTACAAGCAAACAGCCAGGCACAAAAACAGCTTCTTCCCGCAGGTCTGAACAATTACAATACTCAAATACACCAGCATAACTGAATACAAAAAACACAAATACTGAATACACACTGACCACTGAGACATTTTTTACATAGAACCTAAAATGCACAATTGTAAAAAAAACACACTTGTAAATAACATACCTGTGCATATTCCTACAGCTATATACAGCACATTATTATTTATATGAACACTGGTATCGCCACCCTTGAGCAAGGCCCTTAATCCTCTGTGCTACAGGAGCACCGACCCTGCTCTCTGACAAGATGGGATATGCAAAGAAACAAGTTCACTGATCTTGGACATTATATGCCAAATTCCGCCTTAACAGCACTAATTCTGCTGCATCCGTATTTTAGGCCGTGATCTCTATCACAGAATCCTGGGGGTTGGATGTAAAATAAATAAACGAGTAATACATAAAACATATACATGTACAAATACAAAAAAAAAACAAATGCATAAAACTAGAACAAGTGAAACAAGGGCAATGTGAAAAGGAAAAGCAGCTCACAATGTAAAAGTACAATGCCTGGCAGCTAAAGAAGGAGGAAAAAACTTGAATAGGGTTATTAATCAGGGGAACACAAAGCAGGTACTGTATACGGAGACAAAACAGGCTTTTCATCTGTGTGCTAAAACAGGTGTTTTGTCGCTGAATTATTTGATATAATATTATGGAACTTTCACAGGTTTTAGATTCGAGGATTACAGATGCAAATTTAAGTTTATGCCTAATGAGAGAGCAAGTGGGAATATCACTGAGGAAGAATAACTTCCAGAGATGATATGAGGGGGACAAATAAACCTAGAGACTGAAAATGGAAGTGGATGTCCAGTCATTATACACTGTGGGTGAAAATTTACTCTGCAACATTTGATAGCTATATGTTAGACAATGGCTTTTACAGATGGGTTCACCCAACTGGAAAAAAATAAAACAAAAAAATCCAGACACCTGGCAGTGATGCTCGCACGAATGTTATAGTGAACTGCGATGGTTTATTTACATTGATCCCAAGGTGAACAGTCCCAAAATGGAAGGGAAAAAAGGACTATATACAAAGTGACACCAAAACCTGTACATAAAAAAGTCCAATCCAATCCACAATTCACATGGTAAACGATATATATATATATATATATATATATATATATATATATATATATATAGCATATATATATATATATATATATATATATATATATATTATAACTTCTCTATATTAAGCTTTTGCTCACGGCACCACAATTATATGCTTGCTCGCCATGTGAATTGACCTTGTACATTGGTTTTGGGGCACTCTTTCCAAATCCAAGCCCCACCCCCATCTATTAAACCAATGTAAAATTCAACCAGGTAGGTTTTAAAGAAAACATGTACAAATTTACATCACTACGGCAAACATCATCTCTAAACTATCATTTCTATTTTCATGTGGGAAGTTGCCCGCTGACCTTACAAATAGCTTCCAGATCTCCACTTGTGGTTTGTTTGTTTCTTGTGGGGCGACTCAAAAGGGGTGGTATACTGGACAAAGTAAAGAGTAAAGAGTACCTTTTGTTAGGGGGCGCCACACCGGATCTGTTTGACACATGTTTTAGCACAACCCATCCTCATTTATCCACACTTGGGACTGGCACTAACAATGCACTGGCTTTGTTAAGATACAATAATAAAAAAATAACTAAAAATAATTGATTTGTGAAGTTTTATTTCCTTAACATTTCAATCAAATTGTGCACCTCGTTAAAACTGGATTAACTAAAATTAACACAACAACCTGTAGAACGTCCCAGAGATCTAACAAACAAAAAAAAATCATCATTTATTTTTTCATTTTTTCATCATTTTTTCTTCCAGAAAATTTGGTGGTTACTTTGTGGTTTTAAGAATTTAGCACTGATCCAATCAGATGACGAGTTTAAATCCCAGGTGACGATGCTGAACCCCTTGAGCAAGGCTATGTTGTAAATTGCTCTGGATAACTCCCATTAAATGTAAATGGACCAACATTTTTCAACCAATCAGAGATTAACATTTAATGCTATAACGATGTGTGAACTGTTATATCTACATATTATATATTTATTATATTATATTTACAACTTTTGACAGATGCTTTTATCCAGAGTGACTTACAACTGAGGGTTAAGTCTTTTAGGGTTAAGGCTAAGCATGCTCAAAAGACCCACTAGTGGCCGCTTGAAGATACTGCGACCTTCCGGTCCAAAGCTCAATGCGATAAACACTGAGCTCCTGCCTTGCTACAGAAACTGATATTAAAAAGCACACTGTTGATATACACTTCTTTTGTGTTTAATAGAAGTCAATCAGTATTTCTGACCAGTCAGAACAGCGCTTTCAATTTTAAGCATTTTCTTTGCACTTTTGGTACAGAAATAAATTCCAGAGGGGCTTCTTTATAGGGAAATTGAGCTACATTGCAGATTCTTGTCAATTCTCGGGGCCTGCTTATGCAGTATGACATGTCAGTTGCAGGATGTCAGCGAGAAAACAAATTCCCCCTGTCCAATTTGCAAAGCCGTACCTTAGGAACATTCGGAATGGCAAAACATCACCAACGCCGATCCGCTGCTGATCCCCCCCCCTTCGGCTATTTTGTCTTTCTATTATTTATCTTGACGGGAGATACTATAATTGGCGCCACTCCGGTTTCATCCCTCATCATCCAGAAAAAAAAAGAAACCATACAGTCTAATCAATGTCACTGAGACATTCCTTTTTGATTTTCTTCCAATGTGTGCTCCATGCGGCACGCTGTATGTTTTATTTTTTTTAGTTTCCCATCGATGAACCCTTCTGAAAAATACAAACGTTTCTCGCAGAGTAAATGGCGTACGGTCTCACCGTCACCCTGCCGCAGCAACAAGAGAGTTGTTTTTTTTTTCTTACAGCTTGAAATCATTAGCATGAAAAAGCCACAATCAAGACCACAAACACACTTCAGACACTTAAGCCATGATGCATTGCAGGAAACAAAAGCGGGGATAATGATGCATTTGGAGAATCACAATATGTGCAAGATGGATAAGTGGAAATAAACATTTTCGAAAACCTTTTTTTCTTTCCTGCAGTGTGTTTTTTTTTTCTGCCAATGCCGTTTATTATCCCGGACTGCACACACAGGCAGGCAGCGTGGACTATAACAGTAATTCTCTTTGTGGTGACAGAGCACTATTAACGTCCTTGCTCTATAGCTGTTTTTTTTTTTTCCCTTGCTGGTTTATGTGCGAGTATTTACATTTAATCCATCGCTCAGACACTTTTATCCAAATCATCTCTAAGTTGAAGGAGAAAAATGTAAGCTCTTTACAAAATTTTGCAGTCAATTGAATGCATTTAAAAAGAGATTTTATTACAAATATTGTACAAAATACATCCGGACAAAATGCATCACTGGACCGGGGGACAAAAGGCAAAATGGGGACCATAAAAAAACTCGTTTATATCTTTTTTGGAAAGGATTTTCGTCTGTTTTTCACTTTAAGCTATTTTTAAAAAAGGCTGATAAAAGCCTAGGGCTCAAGCAGGAGTTGTTGTGAAGGTCATCAGAGAAGAGGATGATGGGTGTGTGAGAGAGAGAGAGAGAGAGAGAGAGAGACTCACATGGTAATTCCATGCCTTACCACTAGAGGCTGCCATCCCTGGATTCGAAAATATCATGCTCACCAGAATGCATGTTTTTTAGTTAAACTTCACAAAAGTTATTAACTTTACAGTACATGTTGACTTAACTATTGTTTTTCAAAATTTCTATATATATATATATATATATATATATATATATATATATATATATATATATATATATATATATATATATACATACACACACAAAATATACAAAAGTACGTATATAATACAATAGTCTTTATTTGTCACATAAACATCTGGGGTCAGACGCAGGGTCAGCCTTGTTTCGGCACCCCCTGGAGAATGGAGAAGTTAAGGGCCTTGCTCAATGATTGAAGTTCAGCAGGTTGGTGATACGGGGCTTGAACCCGCAACCTTCCAATCAGTAACCCAGCACCTTAAACCACTGAGCTCCCATTTTCCCATATGCCAGGCATCATACTGCAGGGTCAGACATCGTATAGTGCCCCTGGAGCGGACAGGGTTAAGGGAGCTTGCTCAAGTACTCAAGGGCAGCTTTGTGGTGCTGAGTCTCAAACCACCAACCTTGTGATGAGAAACACAGCGCCTTAATCACTGCCCTATACTGCCCTATATTCTACTTTACATAACTGGATCAGAACCAAAAGCAAAGTGAGGTCTAAAAAGAATGACCTGGGATAAAAATTGACACTGACAAAAAGACAATGGGGAAAAATCAAGGATGGACCGAATTGGACATGAGTTTGTTACATGTATGGACTTTTTGGAGACGAGGTGAAAGAAGAGCGATGGAGATGGTTTGTTGGGATATGGTGTGGATGGAGGCTCCAGGCAGGATGAAAAAAGAGGAAAACCAAGCAGCAGGTTGACGGATGTGGTTAGGGAATTCATGCCGGTGGTTGGTTTGAAAGAGGGCAGAAGTAGAGGACAGAGTGATGTGGAGACGGATGATCCGATCATCCAAAAGCACGTGTTCTGATGGATCATCAGGGTGTATATGAGCTTGTGGAGGTCACACCACGCTCAAGTGCCTACTTTACCAGTAAAGTACATGGGAAAGCTGTAAAAGCCAGACAAATAGATTGAATCTATCATACTTTTGTGCAAAACAAATACCCCAAGGTCTAAAAATAGCAAAATATAAAGGTTTTAATGGTTGGAACAACAAATCATTGGTCAGGAAATAAAAGCAAGAGCAAAATAATAACTAAAAATAAATAAATAAATCACACCATATAAATCACTTCCTGTTCCATCAGCACTCAGATTTATCTACAGTGTGAGCCCGGGTTCAGGCTCTGCAGAGACTGCATCACATGTGGCACATCACCAAATAATGACTTATCTTTTACTGGAAAATAACTTTATAAAAAGAACACACCTGAGTACACCTGAGTCAAATACGATTTGGTGTTTTTTGAGCATCCTATTTCACATTTTGCTTTTAGTAGAAGCTCCACTCTTCTGGGAAGATGCTCCTGCATATGTTGGAATGTGCTTTTGGCTTTTGTAGGTGTTCAATAAGGGTTAAGGTCAGAGGACTGGAGCAGGAGATCTTCCACTCTAACCTACTGTATATAAAGCAGATCTTCATAGAGCAGGCTTTATGTACAGGGTATTGGTTAGATTAGATTAGATTAGATTAGATTCAGGTTTATTGTCAGTGCACAATATCGGTACAGGCAACAAAAAGCATCCAACACAGAAGTTCACCATGCAGTAATTAGTGCATATATCAGTTTATAACAATAAACAATTTGCATATATACAATATATATAATATATGTTAAATTACATATAATTTAGGAGATAATACAGTGAGAGTAAATGAGCAGTGAATATAAGTATATACAACAAATAGAATACATGATCATTTGCATATATAAACATAAATATTGTTGCCATGATAAAGTGATAGTTATTTGCATATGTAAACTGTACTCCAAAAGATTATATAGAAAAAAAGGTATATACACTAATAGTGTGTCAGTCAATGTGTGTTTGTGTGTGTGTGTGTGTGTGTGTGTGTGTGTGTGTGTGTGTGTGTGTGTGTGTGTGTGATCGTGTGGAAGCAGAGGTCAGTAAAGAAACAGTTGTAGGGAAAAAGCTGTTTGTAGCACCTCCTAGAGGGCAGGGGGGTAAAGAACCTATAGGCACGATGAGAGAAGTCCTTTATGATTTTGTTTCTCTGCTGCGACAACACTTTCTGTAAATGTCCTCAATCATAGGCAGTGGAAATAGCCAGTGTTTTCTGGACTGACGCACTGTTGTCCTGCTGGAACTGATTTGAATCTTTGGATTTGGTATTTTAAATAAAGCGGAAAATATTCATGCTTAATTCAGTTTTCTCCTCTAAATAATAATAAAATATTTTATTAACTATTCAAAGTTTTTTTTTAATTTATTAAAATTTATTTTACCGTAAATTTCGGACTATAAGCCGCTACTTTTTTCCTAGGTTTTGAACCATGCGGCTAATAATACGGTGCGGCTTTCTGCAGATTTTTTCCAGACCGCTAGGGGCTCTAACCGGAATTAGAATCAAAACTAACACAAGATAAAAGCAAAGAAGAAGAATGCGCTAGTTCCTCTTTAGCAGATATAAGTGGGTAGAAGCGGATAGAAGGAGGACAAACTCTATCTTTACAAGGTTAAGGTGACGTCATTTCACACACAGGAGAAATGAAGGATAAATACTGTAAATAGCGCTTATTTTCTCTTGGTTCTGTCCCGTTTTAATCAGTAAAGTTCTCTGCTCAGTGCTCTCTCTCTCTCTCTCCCTGCTCTTTTCCCCCCCCCACACACACACACACACACACGCGCGCGCGCGCACACACGCACGCACACACACACACACACGCACACACACACGCGCTCGCGCGCACACTCGCACGCACACACACACACACACACACAACACACACACACGCGCGCTTCGCGCGCACACTCGCACGCACACATACACACACACGCTACACACACACACACACGCACACACACGCACACGCTCGCACGGCAAACAGACACACACACAGCGCGCGCGCACACTCGCATGCACACAGACACACACACTCGCGCGCGCGCACACTCGCACGCACACATCACACACACACACACACCACACACACACACACACACACCACACACACAACACACACACACACGCGCGCGCGCCTAGTGTCCTAGTGTCGCGGACACGGACGCTCGATATATGTTTATGCCTAACCTTTGTCTGTTCCCGATTCCCGGACTCCTGCTCTCCGGTACTCCCGGTACCACGGCGCGCAGAGCGCAAGGCTCCCTAGCCTGTCTGGCCGCTCCGTATGAGCGGCGTCTCCTGAGTTCTTTATTCTAATAAATCCTGTTTTGTATGAATTCCGGATCTCCGCGTCTCTGTGCAGCGTCCACCGTTACACCGTGTTAAAATACAGGTTAGGAAAGGTTCTAAAGCGGCAATTCAAAAGCGGATGCGGATGCGGCTTGTATGCAGGTGCGGCTTATTTATGAATTTTTTTGGGTTTTTTTTTAAATAGAGCAGATGCGGCTTATATCCCGGTGCGCTTTATAGTCCGGAATTTACGGTAATTTATTTTTGTTTTCATATTTTTTTCTATTAAGTAAAGAAAGATCTAGTAAAAATTATTATTATTTTTAATTTCATTAAAATTTATTTTCCTGACATTGACTCTATAGACAAAAGAAATTGGCCGCCTGAATTTTCCAGACATATGTTTTGTTTTTTCTTTAATTCCCCAAAGTGTTACCACAAATTTTGACCCACACTTCCCTTGAACTCGCAACTAAACATGTTCCAGCAGGACAACACACTCCAATAATCCTGTGGATTCCCAGAAGATCATTATGAGATCAAAAGAAGATTAAATGTGGAATGAGATGTTCAAAAAAACAAGCCTATAATAATCTTAGTCTAGTTATGCACAAACTTTAGTTCCATATAGTGTTACACAAGAAGGTGTAGTTTTTATCACATCCAATTTGCATTCATGCACAAACATTTCTCAAGTCCCTTTAACTCCTAATAAAAAAAAAATAACAGATGTTATAATTATATACATTTCACTCTAAATCTCTCCCTTTAATAAAATTATTGAGTATTTAATATTTATTTTACTCTGGAAATGATTCTTTTAATATGAATATTTGTTAATTACAATGTTATTTGTTTAGTGGTGGTTTTAAGTGTAAAATATGGGACGTGGCTCCTTTAAGGAGCAGTACACTCATGTAGTAATGCACACTGTGTTTATCATGCATTAATAACATTAGTGTCAATTAAAGTCAATGTATGTTAATGCGTTAATAATTTTGACAGCCCTAAAAAAAAATTTCCTCTGTGTACTGACCACAGTTTTTTTTTTTTTTTTTATCGCTCAGTAAATAATAAGAGCTGCAGTGTATAAATAACGACTCGGCCACAGCAAAGCTCACACTGTCAACAACAGCGGCCTTTGAGAATGTCCTTCTACATCATAGTTATCTCTGGTCCTTTTCACAAGCTGGACATTGACTGCATGCTGTAACATTTATTTCAGTGGTTGAGTCTTTTTTTTTTACACGCTGCAGACCTCATTAGTTACAGCGACGTGTCAAAGAGCCATGAAGAAAAGCATCACCACCCGCCGCGTCGGATCTCCAGTGATCCAGTCAATGTCTTTTTGGTGAAAAACCTACAATGTCCAAGACTTGAAGAAACACGTGGCTTGGTGCATTGAAACTTTGTTTATTGTTATGGTTCAAACCTTCCATTCCATATTAGTACTGTTATTTTCTGAGAAGATGTTGGAGATATGTGCTCATTCCACATCCACAAAGGTCTATAGCAGGAGATCTTGCACTCCAATCCATATACATAAGATCTTCCTAGAGCACATAAAGGCATTGTCATGCTGGAACATGTTTGGATCTCCAAGCTCAAGTTTTATTCGTTTGTGGGTCACCAAATGTGTTATAACACTTTGGGAAAGAACCACAAATGGATAGAAAAGTCAAGTTTTCTAAATAGTTTGTTCATAAAGTGCAGATAGAGGAGAGAAGTCTATTTAAAATATATAAATTTTCGGTCGTGTTTGTTTTAATAACCTTTTGCAAATCATATCTAGAATAAAAACGACCCTTTTTCCGAGATCCGTTTGATAGCGGGAACATGCTGTATTTATTTTGTTCGCTTTTTTAAATGATGTGTAATTATTTGAATGAATCTTGCAAATTAATGATATTCTTCGGCATTAAACATACCCCTGGGTTATGGCAGCCGTGACTGGTTCAGTCTCATTTGGTCGTTGTATTTAGCTCAGCACATGCTCAGTTGCCATGGAAATGCTTAATGCAATGAGGAAGTTTATAAATATCTTCAGTACGGGCTGATCTTTAAGATATAAGGCACAGGCAGAGACACAAAGTGAGCCACCTCCAGCTTTTTCACACATAGTGGGTGTCTTCGGCAGGGTTTTTTGGGGTTTCATTAGATTTGCTTCCATTTTACTTCATAATAAATCATTTCCTAAAAGAGACAGCCAGAGAGAAAGTGAGAGAACTGGAACGCAAAAGAGACTGAAAGAGACAGTAAGAGAGCAAGAGACGACAAGTGAGATGATGAGAGAAATAACAAGAGACAACGAGTGAATTGATGAACGAGACAATAAGTAAGATGATAAGAGAAATGATGAGAGACACTGAGTGAAACAATGAGAGCTGATGAGAGAGACAATAAGTGAGACAATGAGAGACAATATGTGAGACAATGAGAGACAATACATGAAATTATGAGAGAGACAGTAAGCGAGACAATGGGTGAGATGATGAGACAGTATGTGAGATGTTTGAAAGAGACAACGAGAGTGAGAATAAGTGAGATGATTAGAGAGATAATTAGAGACACAATAAGTGAGACAATTAGAAAGACAATATGTGAGATGAGGAAATAGACAATGAGAGACAATAAGTGAGACAATGAGAGACAATAAGTGAGACAATGAGAGTGACAATGAATGAGATGATGAGAGAGGCAGTAAGTGAGATGTTGAGAGAGACAATAAGTGAGATGATGAGAGAGGCAATGAGAGAGAGAGACAATAAATGAGACAATGAGAGAGACAATAAGTGAGACGATGAGAAAGGCAATAAGTGAGACGATGAGAGATTCAATAAATGAGACAATGAGAAAAATAATAAGTGAGACAATGAGAGAGATAATAAGTGTGATGATGAGAGAGGCAAACAGAGAGAGACAATGCAAGATACAATAAGTGAGACAATGAGATAGACAATGAGACAATAAGTGAGAGAGACATTGAGAGTGACAATGAATGAGATGATGAGAGAGATAGTAAGTGAGATGTTGAGAGAGACAATGAGTGAGACGATGAGAGAGGCAATGAGAAAGAAACAACGCGTGATACAATAAATGAGATGATGAGAAAAGCAGTAACTGAGACGGTGAGAGAGACAATAAGATGAATAAGACGACTGCTCGCAGTGGTGGTCTGGCAGAAATTTATCATGAGAAATAAAAAGTGCATGTATGTCCAATCTCTGCGAAACTTGAGAGCTAGGATTGGCCGATGGACAAGAGACCTCTTCGGACAACGGTCCTCTTCAAGCTTAACTTCACATCCTGAACATGCCCTGGACACTATATTATATCCCATTACTAAATAGAATACTGCAACAAAGGTGACATTTATGTGGCTGACTCTCATTTGCAGAAAAGATGCATTGGATCCTATAAGATAAACTGAATAATATTTAAGACTGTTCCATTGTGTAAATAAGGCAGTTTGCAGTGTACAAATGCCACAATTGTTCCTCTTTTGAGTCCATGGTTGCCCAGATCAATGGTCCACTTCCGACTGTTCTTTTTTAAATTATCTCATATAAGTTTACTTTCTCCTAATGTGATTTTCTTTAGTGATTTTAATAGACATGTTGATGATGAAACTAACACATGCACATGCATTTTTATAGGTACCTATAGATGGTCTTATAGACTTGAAGTAAAGCTTTAAAATACCAAACATGTCTTTAGGGAAGAGAGAAAACAAAAATCACGTTTCCTCTTTTTAAAACAGATGCTACTCACGCTCCGTCTCAAACCCTTCCATGTTCCCTACTAAGTGTGTGCAAATACGGCGTGCGGCGAAGTGTGAAATTTGCTCTTTCTTGCAGCTGTTTTTCCATTTTTATGAAATATGCACAACGTCCTGTAAAGAGCGCTTGGGTTTGCGAGATCGGAATGCATTTCCCTCTTTCATGCCTCATGAAGCGTGCCCTGTGGCCATCCATATATCACTGCACTTCCTTTTCCGTATCGGTTGTTTACTGTGGTCAGGTGCCGAAGGTCCGTCTGTATTTCAGTAAGGTTATGATCTGCAATCGTCGCTCATGTGTACGGGGACGGTCTGCTGGTTTAGGAGGCAACTAGGAGTTATTTGAGAAGCTCCAGAGGTGCTTGTGTGATGGTTAGTGTATATGGACTATGTGGACTTCTTTTAAAGCCTGATGTGATTCTTCCACAAATTATTACCACAAAGTTGAAAGCACATAGTTGTGTAGGAGCCTATTTGGAGCCTCCACACCTGACATTGTATTTTGGAAACTGTAGCCAATAAACTTTTAAAACAAAATTTTCCTTTATTAATGATCCAATTTTGGTCAAATTTAGCTACTTTCACACCTTTGTAGACCAGTCTCAAATCAGCACCACGGACAGCGTCCATTCTCATATTTGCTGGTTTTATTTTAATTTTACTGTTTTCCGAGTTCTCATTTAAAAACAACAGCTTTTATTTTTAACACATTTTCCTTGTGGACTATTATACATCAGCCTATTTTAAAAAAAAATATATGAAAAATTAATCGTTGATGTTTTTACCCATATTATTATTACATATATATATATATTACCCATAAGTAATACTAATACAGGAGTGTCCAATCATTTCCACGAAGGGCCAGTGGGGGTGCAGATTTTCAATCCAATCAATTAAGGGTCACACCTGATAGGCATTGAAAATGAAAATCATTAAATTGAAGCAGGTAAATTTTAGGGTGGACTTGGTTTGGTTGGAATGAAAACCTGCACCCACACTGGCCCGTTGTGGAAAAGATTGGACAACCCTGTAATAGAGCAATTGAGTTTTAAGGGCCTTGCTTAAGGGTCCCGAAGTGGCAGGCTGGTGGAGATTGGATTTGAAGTCAAACAGTTTATTCACGGAGTTACCAATTACAACAGAAGATCTCACCAGTCGTATTTCCTACAGATCGTATAATCAGGTGTCCATAAATGTTTTGTCTCTATAGTGTAGTCGATACCAAATATCACTGCCAGGCAGTAGCTTTTGTGGCCAAATTAAATTCCCATTAGCTCTAAGAGTCAAAATAATTCATAAAATGCAAACCACTTTGGCTTTACTGCCAATTTTGGGCATGTCTGATTATGCAAATAAGTGCTTTCTAATAACCCGGAGCGCCGCTGCACGAGTATTTCTAGCAACACGTGGGTTGCCGCTTCCTGTTCCACAGCCTCTGCATGTGGATCGTTCTCTTTGTGTCACTCTTCTCGCCATCTCGACACTTCTGTCCCAAAAGCCTCCCTGTTCCTCTGGAGATTCGGCGTTCGGCTTCTCCATCCACCCACTTGTCATTCTTCACGTCTCTGTCTGGGTTCTTTCTTTATTCATTCAGCTTCCTCACGTCCCAGTTCCTGCCCCCCCCCTCCCCCCCCAAAAAAAATAAAAAATAGAGATTAGTCACCACTTTACTCTTCTGCTGATGGGCCGAGCCAACGTGACAGAGCCAATGACATTGTGGAGGCTTTTTTTGTCTACATCAAATCAGACTCATTTTAGAACATGTTTGTGGGTGGGATAAACAAGTGTGGGTGTCAAGGGCTTAATAGTCCAGTAATATCAAACGTCAATCTCTTTAAACACCTATAGACAAAAAAATAGAAGGTTAGGGGATTTGTTTTTAGTCTATAATGCATCTGTGTCCAATTACAGTATACATGTACATTTACAGGATTTGGCAGACGCTCTTATCCAGAGCAACTTACAACTGAGCAATCGTGATTTAAGGGTCTTGCTCAAGGGCCCACTAGTGGCATCTTGGTGATGGTGGGATTTGAACCTGCGATCTTTCAGTCAGGAGACCAATACTTTAACCACCGAGCTCCCACCTTCCTTGTAAGCCTAAGATCAAGCATAACATTATGTCCATTTGCCAAAACAGTCCTGACCCTTTGATTTTTAACAACATGGACTTCTTCAACATTTTGATCAACAGGAGCTGGTCTGTTCCACACTCGCTCCCCACGTGCATCAGTGTGCCTCGGCTGCCCATGACCCTGTCATTGGTTCACCACTATGCCTTTCTTGGAGCACTTTTGAAAGATACTGACCACCTGGACACACCTCACAAGAGCTGCAGTTCTGGAGATGTTCTCACCCCACTACTGTGCTCGCTCCACTGGCTTCCTGTAGCTGCACGCATCAGATTCAAAACACTGATGCTCGCCTACAAAAACCTTCTTACCTCCGAAACCTCATCACCTCCCCTACTGCACCTCGCTGCCTGAGAGCGTCTAGCACTGCTCGCCTGGTTCCACCATCTCTCAGGGTAAAAGGTAAGACCAGCTCAAGGCTCTTCTCTGTTCTGGCACCGATGTGGTGGAAGGAACTTCCACTGGATGTCCAAACAACGGAGACACTGTCTGCATTCAAACGTCGATTGGAGACCTACCTCTTCCAACAACACCCATCCTAACATTCCTTTTATTCTCTTTTATCTCACTGTCCAGAAATCCATAAAAAAATATCCTTGTGTACTTAAGTTTGTATTTACCCTTCTTGAATAAATCTTATCCGTAGAGCGAGACCTAAAGCACTTCTTGTACTTCGCCCGGGATAAGGGCGTCTGCTAAATACCGCAAATGTAAATGTAAATGTAACCCAGTCGTCTAGACATCACAATTTGGACCACATTAAACTCGTTTACATCCTTACATCTGCCTATTTCCCCTGATTCTAACATATTAACTTTGATGACAAAGTATTCACTTAATGACGAGGAGATAATCAGTTGATGTTATTCACTTCACTGTTCATAATGTTATAGCATTATAAGGATATGCATATAATAGAGTTTAGGTAGATGGCAGGCAATGGTAGATATGAATGGCCAATGAATTCCTGTCACCAGTTGAACACCAGTTTTTCACGATTTGGGGAACACGATTTTCATTTACAAGAGGAAACACATTTTCTATTTCCATTTACAAGAAGAAACATAGAACCATTTTGCACCATTTCAATCTGGTGCTGTGAGAATTTTAGTTGCTATCTTGTATCAACATCATGAGAGTGGGTTTCATTGGAATACCATAGACAGAGATCATTTGTTCTATGGGTTATACTTCTATTCAAGGAGTCGTTAATTTTTCTTTTATCACCCATTAGGTGATAGAGCCATGGGGCAAGGGACCCCTCCCCCTACCCATACAAATGTGTCTAGCATAGCCAGTGATTCAAAGAGAAACCAATCATACTTGCTAGTTATAGTTATATATAATCTTTGATCTTTTTACCCATATTAATTTTTAACAAAATTAATATTTTCGGTCCAGCATTAATAATCCTGCAATACCGCAACAGACCCCCAGGTTGCAGACTGCTGGTTGACTTTTGTAAGAACACGGAATCAGAAACGAGGATTAAGAAAAAGTCAAAGGCGATGAAGTGAAAGACAAGACAATTGTTGTGAAGTGGAGGTGGTGAAGAGGCTGCAGTCATCGCTCCGGGATCCGGCTTTAGTATTGAATATTCGGTCGTCATGGGCACGGACTGCCATTGCTATGGAAACTACAGAAAGGAAAACATGTTGGCCGCGAAAGGACAAGAAGGAGAGATGTTTTAGAAAATGAAGGAAGCCGGGTTGGAGCAGAGACAAAGAAGGATATTATGATGGATATTTCTGCGAGATTGGTGAAAGTTTGTCATCACCATTGGCATCAGAGGGAAAGACAGCGACAGTGACGCTGCTCACAGGAGCCGAGGTTCCTAAGAGAACAGATCCATGTCATGGTGTTTAGTGAATTTGCTTACAGGATGTCATCTAACAAAAACAAATGCATGACTACAAATGCCTTGGAGGCCTGTTTGACCCGTCACTAAACGGTTTCTCGCTGGCTGCAGGTTAAACATTAAAATATGTTGATATCAGGAGAGCAAAAAAAACGTTATAGGTAGAGTTTCAGTAATAAAATCCTTATTTATTTCATTTTCAATATACTATGGATTTGAATGAACTAGAAAGTTAGAGTTGAGGATTCAAGTGAGAGCTGGATCTGCATTTTGCAGTATAATTGCATTCCTTATTGCCTGAGTTTAATCACGAAGCTGCTTTATTAAACAGCGTGTGGCCCTGCAGGCCCTGCCAAGACAGTGAGGGAGTTTCTGATTAGGTCATAAGCTCCAGAGTCAGAGCAGAAATTAAAGTGATCAGAGCTCAGGCCTTGGAGAAACATCCAAGAAAAAAATAGCGCACACACACTCAATTATATACCAATCAGCCAGAGGCACATGCTGCTCGTAGCACTGATTTGTACCTTTCACCAGGCTTTACACACACATATCCCCACAGTGAGAGTGTGGGTTTTTTTTTGCTTCCTTTTAATGACCCAATTTCTATTTCTTCCGATGGTCTGTTGGTGAATGCCGGTCCTGGGGGTTCTGTGCAAACTTTGGCTGGATTGTAATCTATGTAAGTAATGGAAAAAAAAAAAAAAAAAAATATATATATATATATATATATATATATATATATATATATATATATATATATATATACATATATATATATATATATATAAAATCACTAACCTATTTCATGTGCAGGCCCAACTATCACAATAACACATCTATCAGCCCTAAACCTTCTCCTTCAGAGAATATCTGCCATCGAAACTGGGCTCCGTGTGCAAATCCTGAACCATTAACCTGCCATCTGTAACGTAATGTAATGTCTGACTGGCCTAATCCAGCCTCTGGCTTTCTGTTTACTGATCCGGATTCGCCAATAGCAGAGATCTGATAAGAAAGAGGAAAATGAGGGTGTCGTTAAAATGTCAGAAATTCTTTGAGATCAAGCTTTTCTCTATTCTGAATATGTGAAATGGTAGAAACCCGCCATTAAAATAAACATTAAAATTACATTAAAATAAAATCCGCAAATAAATTCCACAAAATGAGATTGAACACTGTCCGTGGTGATGATTTGAGATCGAGAACAAGGTGAAAGCCTCGGAAATGAAAGTAAGTAAATTTGACCGAAATTGGTCTTTAATGAAGGAATATTATGTCATGAATGTTTAATAACTACAGTTTCCTAAATATAATTTCAGGTTAAAATTGCATAAATATTTCAAAATGAGATCGGGCTGTGTGTGTGCAGTTATGCTCCGTAATAAATATGGAAATATGTACATATTTTATTTAGCAAAACCAGTCATTATAAAACATTTCATTTATTTATTTATTCATGTTTTTCTTTGGGATTTTTTTTTTGGTTTGTTGTTCTATTTTTTATTTTACTCATTTACTTCTTGAACATGGGTTGACTGGGTTGGTCCTGCCTTCCCAGACTATAAAATGATACAGTTATGAAGCTTATAAAACATAACGTGAATATCAGATAATTATAGGATACAAGATTAGATTAACGTCAAGGTGTCAATAAACAACCAACACATTGCAATTAGTCTCAAAGTAAAGAAAACATGTATAAACCTTTATATGGTATAATTTTTGTATTGCACAACTGTCAAGAAGTCATCAGAAACTCCTCTTACTTGCAGACAATTATACTCGAGTGTGTATAGATAATAATAAATCGAGCCATAACTTGCAAACTTAGCTTATCACCACCTGTTTTCTAATTCGTCTAAACCATGTAAGAATTAAGAAATTTTATCTGTAATTTCCCCAAATTTATAAACCAGTCTTATGCTACAAGTCAAAAAATCACCCCAGATCTCTTTTAGCCTTTTATGGAAGACCCTGGTGGTATTGGGCATTTTAAGCATTTCGAATAATCGTTGCCCTGGGGGTTTGGACTGTACCAAGGCTCCCATGATGCATAAAATCAGCGAATAATACATTCAGGATTCAGGTATGACTTGGAGGCAGGTGGATTTGGCTCCAGAATGGTGTCGGTTTGCTTCTTTCCCAGACAATAAAAAGAGAAATAAAAATCCAGTGGTGGGGGAAAGTGGGTTTTAAAAAAAAAAAAAAAGCGTCATCAGCAAATATTAAGTAGCTTGTAATGGGCAGTGCGGAGAGTCGTTTCGTAGTCAGCCATCTGAAAAATAGCTTCCAAGATTGAGACGAGTTTCTGTTATAGGTTCGAAGTGAGGTGAAGTCTGGAGGTTAACATTTTTACAGTACCATTTAATGAATGCCACAGAGAGCAAGTGAAGTTCCCCCGAAATGGGTCACTGTACAAAATGTAGACTAGATGTCCGAAGTGGAGCTTTACTGCATTATGGTTTTTGTGTATATGTGTTTGCGGGGGTGGGGTGGGGTGGTGTGATCGACTTGACTTTACAATATGTACAAGTGAGAGCTTTTTTAGAGAGCGTCGGCTCGGCAGCTCAGTCCGTGTGTCGTTTATCACCTGTGTCACTTTTGGGAAGCAATCAGGCCCTAAAGGAACAGGAAGGGGAGAAAAGAGTTTACAAAAGTAGACAAGTCAGCACACTGACTTATATTACATTATGTGGGGGACAAAAAAAATAAAAGCACTTTTCTTGTTGTGGTTAAGTGCATTTCTTGGTTGTGTATCTGAGGGAGATGATCACTGATTCTGTCAGTCTTAATGAAGGAGGCGTGGGCTATTTGTTCTTTCTTTAGGCAGTGAAATGCCTACAGGGGCATGTCCCAATGCGGCATTCAACAAGGGGGTACACAAGCAGCACAAAAACAAGCAATGCAGAGCAAGGACACGCACACGCACACACACACACACACACACACACACACACACACACACACATTCACATTCTGTACATACTGTCAGTTCATTTCCTAATATCCATATTTTACGCAACCCAACAACCTTTTTTTCCTCGTACCCTGTATCCCCAAAGTGTTAGGAAGTTTGGGTCAAGGCAAAAGTCAGCCATGATATACTGAGAGGTCAAGAAGGTTTTAGGGCAGGGCCCAGCAACATTTACCTCTCAAAGAGCCATTTGGATGTGTTTCCCACAGTAAAGTTGACATTAGAAGTGAAATAACATTGCATATACGTTTTTTTTTTGTATTTATGATATATATAAACTAAACTATAATGTGTATATAATGTATATAACTAATATATAATGTGTTGCATTTATGAAATCAATGAGTGCAGAGGAAATTAAATTACTGTACATTCCTGAATGCAACAAAAACATTTTGAAGTGGTTTGAGGGTTACTTTTAAGTAAAATACTCAATGTCTATTTCAGTCCTGCATATGTATATATATCTATATATATATATATATATATATATATATATATATATATATATATATATATATATATATATATATATATATAATATAAACGCAGAACTTAAATTATCCAATGGCTGCAAACTAAATGCCGTCATCTCTCTGGTGAGTGCAGTCAGCTGTCAACCTGAATAAGAAAATCACCATTTCAGTGAACAATGAAAAAATATGAGTATATGCAACAAAAAAAGGCAATAAAAATATTTATCATACTTGGTTAATGTGATTTCTAATCTTGAACCTGGCACGAGTCAGACATTGGCAATTGTAACGCACATTAAGAACGACAAAAATTTAAACTTGTTTTTTTACATGAACGAACTAAAATAAAATATATTTTAATTAAATATTTTTAAACGTCACTGGGAGCCGCATCAGAGGAATGAAAGAGTTGCATGCAACTCCGGAGCAGCGAGTTGCAAGTCCCCTATTTTAGGGTCTTAAAAGAGGGACAGATTGGCTATAAAGGGGCTTGAACCCATGACCTTCCAATCAGCAACCTGAAGCATTCACTTTTCCGCAGCGAGTAACCTCCGGTCTTGATTTTTGGACGTTTCGATCTTGAATATTCTATCACTGTCAGTCCAAATGAAGGAAATATGAATTCGCCGCCTCAATGTTTCAGTAAAGGATGCTTGTTCTCTGTATCTACTGGTTACTAATAAATAAAGAGTATGTGGGCCATAGTGGGTCCGGAGTGGATCACGATCATATACATCCTGAATGCCACAACCGTTTAGAATTTCGGGACACAGGGTCATTTGACATTTATAAACGCTCGGCACATCGAGGGGTGTCGGACGTTGTATAATTTAGTCGGACGTCACGTGGGTCACTGGCCCCGCCCTCCCTCCCGTTTTTGGTGTCTAAACACTCGTCTCTCTGAACCATCTATCATTTTGAAGTCAACACTAAATATTAAATGGACCAGGGTGTAAGGGGTCTTGCTCTGAGATGAATGAATGAATTAAATGTGTATGAATGTGTGTGTGTGTGTGTGTGTCCTGCGATGGGTTGGGTATCCTGCCTTAATGCCTATAGACGCCTGAGATAGGCACAGACTCCCCGTGACCCGAGGGAAGATCGGATAAAGCGGTAGAAGATGAATGAATGAATGAATGAATGAATGAAGTACACAATCTAGAGTGAAATTCCACTCATTAACTCTTTAAAGTAAAGTGGCTGAACGCGAGTGTGTGACATTCAAAGACACTTTTAAGTGCACTCTTTCTTTGTGTTACATCTCTACTCCTACATTCAGCGCTACAATGCTGTCTGTCATCTGACATCAGGGAACGTCAGAGAGATGCTTTTTTTTTCTTTTTCCGTCATCCAAAACTCTTTATGTCACGATTTCCCGGCCTTGAAACAAGTCGACAGCAGGAAGGAAGAAACGCGGGCGTTTTTTTGTTCATTGCGGCACAGTGGCGGAAAATGTACCTGCGTGCTTCTGCGTGCGATAGTGTGCGATAGCGTGTGTTATTGTGTTGCCACTCATTCGCCCGTGAATGCTTGTCCATTTCATTCCGCATTCATTTTTCAAGGTGGTTTCTGTGCAAACCGTTTTGCAAATCTATCACGTGTGTGTATGTGTGTGTGTGTGTGTGTGTGTGGTGTGACAAAGCTTAAGGAACTAAAAGAATCAGAGGAATTTTTTCATTTCCTTTCCCCCTGATGTCCTGATGTTAATTAGATCTAGAGATGAAGGCACATGCTTATCGAGTGTTCCTTGAACTTTCCACATTTTGCAGAAAGGATCATGTAAAAAAATTTCCATATTACTTAAATGACAGCTTACTATACCACTATACCACTATAACTTACAAATGAAAAGGAGTCTTGCCATTAGGTTGCAAACTAAGGATACCATCGGCCTTAAAACAAAAAATTTAATTAAATGGGAATGAGAAAACACATACCAAATATCTTATGCTTAGTGTCTGTGCCTACAAAGGTGACCATATATTTTATGTACAAACCGGATTCCAAAAAAGTTGGGACACTATACAAATCGTGAATAAAAACTGAATGCAATGATGTGTAGGTGCCAACTTCTAATATTTTATTCAGAATAGAACATAACACACGAAACAAAAGTTTAAACTGAGAAAATGTACCATTTTAAGGGAAAAATATGTTGATTCAGAATTTCATGGTGTCAACAAATCCCAAAAAAGTTGGGACAAGTAGCAGTAAGAGGCTGGAAAAAGTAAATTTAAGCATAACGACGAGCTGGAAGACCAATTAACACAAATTAGGTCAATTGGCAACATGATATAAAAAAGAGCTTCTCAGAGTGGCAGTGTCTCTCAGAAGCCAAGATGGGTAGAGGATCACCAATTCCCACAATGTTGCGCAGAAAGATAGTGGAGCAATATCAGAAAGGTGTTACCCAGCGAAAAATTGCAAAGACTTTGCATCTATCATCATCAACTGTGCATAACATCATCCAAAGATTCAGAGAATCTGGAACAATCTCTGTGAGAAAGGGTCAAGGCCGTAAAACCATACTGGATGCCCGTGATCTCCGGGCCCTTAAACGACACTGCACCACAAACAGGAATGCTACTGTAAAGGAAATCACAGAATGGGCTCAGGAATACTTCCAGAAACCATTGTCAGTGAACACAATCCACCGTGCCATCCGCCGTTGCCAGCTGAAACTCTACAGTGCAAAGAAGAAGCCATTTCTAAGCAAGATCCACAAGCTCAGGCGTTTACACTGGGCCAGGGATCATTTAAAATGGAGTGTGGCGAAATGGAAGACTGTTCTGTGGTCAGACGAGTCACGATTCGAAGTTCTTTTTGGAAATCTGGGACGCCATGTCATCCGGACCAAAGAGGACAAGGACAACCCAAGTTGTTATCAACGCTCAGTTCAGAAGCCTGCATCTCTGATGGTATGGGGTTGCATGAGTGCGTGTGGCATGGGCAGCTTGCATGTCTGGAAAGGCACCATCAATGCAGAAAAATATATTCAGGTTCTAGAACAACATATGCTCTCATCCAGACGTCATCTTTTTCAGGGAAGACCCTGCATTTTCCAACAAGATAATGCCAGACCACATTCTGCATCAATCACAGCATCATGGCTGCGTAGGAGAAGGATCCGGGTACTGAAATGGCCAGTCTGCAGTCCAGATCTTTCACCTATAGAGAACATTTGGCGCATCATAAAGAGGAAGGTGCGACAAAGAAGGCCCAAGACGATTGAACAGTTAGAGGCCTGTATTAGACAAGAATGGGAGAGCATTCCTATTTCTAAACTGGAGAAACTGGTCTCCTCTGTCCCCAGACGTCTGTTGAGTGTTGTAAAAAGAAGGGGAGATGCCACACAGTGGTGAAAATGTCCTTGTCCCAACTTTTTTGGGATTTGTTGACACCATGAAATTCTGAATCAACATATTTTTCCCTTAAAATGGTACATTTTCTCAGTTTAAACTTTTGTTTCGTGTGTTATGTTCTATTCTGAATAAAATATTAGAAGTTGGCACCTACACATTTGTATAGTGTCCCAACTTTTTTGGAATCCGGTTTGTAGTTTAACTTATTTGTATTTTCTTTGAGGTTGAGTTCTATGGAATTCTACTCAAGATCATCCAATCGGACTCACTTACATTTACATCATTTGGCAGAAGCCCTTATCCAGAGAGACATACATCCGAGCAATTGAGGGTTAAAGGCCTTGCTCAAGTGCCCTCTAGTGGCAGCTTGGTGATGGTGGTGGTGGGATTTAAACCTGTGACCTTCCAAAGCCTTCTTATACATATATGAATATGTGTGAATGCGTGTGTGTGTGTGTGTGTGTGTGTGTGTGTGTGTGTGTGTGTGTGTGAGTGTGTGTGTATGTGCCATGCGATGGGTTGGCATTCCATCCAGGGTGTATCCTGCTCTTAATGCCCATAGACACCTGAGATAGACACAGACTCCCCGTGACCCGAGGGAAGATCGGATAAAGCGGTATAAGAATGAATATATATATATATATATATATATATATATATATATATATATATATATATATATATATATAGATGGATGGATGGATGGATGGATGGATGGATGGATGGATGGATGGATGGATGGATGGATGGATGGATGGATGGATGGATATGGATGGATGATAGATAGATAGATAGATAGATAGATAGATAGATAGATAGATAGATAGATAGATAGATAGATAGATAGATAGATAGATAGATAGATAGATAGATAGATAGATAGATAGATAGATAGATATATGCTTATAATTTGGCTTCAAAAGGTTTTATTAAAAAGAATATACAAAGTAGTAAAACTACATAAAATATAAGGTGATCTTTGTAGGCACCGACACTAAGCATAAGATATTTGGTATGTGCTTTCTGAAGTTCCCATTTCCATTTTGTTTGTTATAAGGTTGACGGTATGCCTAATTTGTAACTAAATGACCCAGCGTTAATCTATTCATTGATAGAGATTTCAAAACACTTTTGTATGGCGTTCCATGAAAACAGTCTGATAAATGGTATAAATGGAAAAGCGTCGGAAGATCACAAATTTCAAGCCAAAGTGAAATATGTACAGAACATTTCAGGGGACTGTAATTTCGGTTTCTGAACTAGAAATATTGGCACGTAAAACAAGCTTTTGGTAAATTTTTGCTTTTTCTTTTCTGTATTTACATTTTTTTTTCCAATTCAACCACTCCGATATGTTTTCGCGGCGCACGGCGTAATTACAGCCCGGTGCTCAGACTGCTTTTTGCCTTCACAGAGCCGCAAAGCGTAACTGAAAACAGCCTGACGCAGAACATTGGTAGTGTCTCGTGGTTTGAGTGAGAATTTTTTCAACATGTATTTTTTGCCATCAAAAACTTAAAATGCCTGTCACGTTTTCCTCAAACTCCTATACACTAAACCGAAGAGAACTGACATCTCTCTCACTCTCACACACTCACACACACACACACACACACACACACGAAGGCCATGTTATTCAACCTGTGCTAATAACCGTGAAAACACATTCCTCTGATAGCGTCTCAAATAAAAGCGACATGCCATCCAAGAGGTTTCAACACTTCTACTGAGTGCTATGAAACTAACATGAAGGACAGGAAATGATGTCATGGCAGCTGAACAAGCCCCCAGGTATGAAACTGCAATGAGAAATATGTTTTGGCTCAGAGAAAACCTGAAAGAGAGAAAGTTTTAGATATGAAATGGCTACAGTATTCAATGTCAGGGCGCCTCCTAGAGCACATTATGTGTACTGAATATTCCATTGTGAGTTGTGAGATATTGCAAGTGTTCAAATCTGAAGGTCGAAAGGAGCGGGAGTTTATCTAGCTGTCATGTCATGGAAGTGCAGATTTTATTAATATTAAACAAAATCTAAACGATTTATAAACACGAAGAGGTCTGGGACAGGTTATGAATGTGGAAACCAAAAAGGGTCAAAAACACAGAAGAATTGCTGTGATATAGTAGAAAAAAATTAGACATGGACATTTCCTAAAGAAAATGTGGCCGATGCAAACCGCGGCTCCGGCGCGACCCCTTAGTGTCTGGTCCGTTTAATATTTAGCACTGACATCGAAACGTGAGCTCGTTCGGAGATTGTTTAGACCTCAGAAATGCCCATTTTGGCCATTTTTTTCGGGAGGGGGCGGGGCCATTGATGTCACATGACCTCTTCAAATTGCCCAACGTCCGACTCCCATTGATTTGCCAAGCGTTTAGACATGTTACATGACCCCGTAAACAGAGTTTCGCTGTTTGGCATATTTTTTGCATTTGTGGCCACATGTCCGAAGCCCCAATTAATTTTCTATGGTAAAAATTCCTCCCGAACAAAAAAGATTCACAATGTCCTTGCCGCCATGGATGAATGGATAAGTTGAACCGGTATGTGGGTTGAACTACGGCTGAACATCGGGGCGTCAAAATTTTCCCCATTCATCTCTAGGAGCTGGAACGACGCAATATTCCCAAAATTCAGAGTGGGTCTGGGGTTCGAAAGGAGCATCCTACTCCATCTCACCTACGTGCTGATATGTCAAATGTGCATGTCGGGTGAACACGGACCGAACAGCGAAGCGTTAAATGACCCATTCATTCTCTAAGGGGCCGGAAAGTCATGGATTTCCTGATATTCCAAATGTGTATGGAGTTTGGGTGGTATATGATCGCGATCCACTCCGGACCCCCTACGAGTGGATTTGCCATATGTGCATGTCGGATCTGCCCCATTCATTTTCTATGGGTAAAAATTCCCGCTTTTTGGCCCCGGGTTCGGAATTCCCCGGGGCGATTCCTTATAAAAGTAGTAGCATACCATCGGGCTACACGATATGATGTATGATTCGTGAAGATGCGACAAAAACTGCGGGACGAGTTACGCGCCGAAAATTTGATCGAAGCCAGAGAGAGATTATAATAGTGATGATTTTGCATGCATCACTAATAAATCAACAAAAGGGATTCCAGGTCACCTGGAAATCAAAAGGGTTCCCTCAAACACACACACACACACACACACACACACACACACACACCTCTTTCACATCCCGTAACCTTTTCCTGACATCGCTGAATTGCTTTGATTATTATGGCAACATTTAACAGTATAACATTTTGGGTTGTTAAATGGCAGCATTAAGGGCTGGAAATGTCATGTGACCCAAAATGTGCAAACGAGCAAAAGAATTAAACTTGAACAAAGGATCAGGGCGTCTCACAAGTCTCATTTCCTCATCATTGAAATCCTGCCAGAAGTCATGTGCTGTCAGAGCTGACTCCATGAGTTGAGATCTTTCAGGTACACAAAGCAGTGAACAGAAACCAGTGAGATTTGTATTCAGCCATCGATTCATATTAGCCCACTGATTTTCTGTCTCATGCTTTTCCATGGAAGAGAAGAGATTTTGCCATGAAATCGAATCCGCCAATCGAAACGGCTAAAGAAAAAAAAGTCACAAGTCATTGCGCAGAAGTCAGAACTAACATCAGATCTTCCAATAACTCCCTATTGCAATTTACACAAATGCGTACAATCTGTCAGGACTTTACCACAGGGTGGAAGTGACTCACTCGCTGACTCATTTTCAGACAAAGTGACATGACTGCTTTTCCCAATCTCACCCCCCCCACAGCCCCACACCTCCACCCCCTCCTCCTCCTCCATCAACCAACCACTTAAAACGTCTCATTTTAGCTATCGGAAATGAAATTTAATTGGTGAGCCGGAAAGGAAAAGAGGTGAAGGATGAAGAGAAACGTAGGTCATCCTCCACAAATTCCTGGCTTCACTCCAGCTCTCATGGCTCACACATCTGATTAGGGCTCGTCTTTTAAAGTCGGCTTTTACACACCGCATCCAATATTCCTGATTAAAGCTGGACAGATGGGACAGCCGCAGAGCCAAAGATGTTTTTTTTTTTGCCTCTCTCTTTTTTTCTTTTTCAACAGTCGCAATGCATACGTTACCGAGACGGAAATGAGAGCGGACGCAGATGGATGGCTTGTACAGATCTGAGCTGTTAAGATCGTTTCAGATAAACAACAGGTTGTCACTTTGTGCGACAAAAAAGGCACACTGGAGCCTTTAAAGCTAGGCTAATCGGTTATCTGAACAGATCCTTGACACGTTCAAAGCTCTTGTTGGGGAAAAGCAGAGCGCAGGTGAAATAGTCATCTGTTATTATAAATAAAAAGTTTGTGTATTAGGTACAGGATCATACTGGTGTAGAGAGGAAACTCTGATTCAGGGTTCTTGGGTTATTTGTGAGTTTGGGTTAGAATGTGGAGTTTTCCCTTATTGCAGGTTTAATCATTGCTCTTTAGATCCTTTTAAATGTCTGAAAATTTGACCTGACGTGTATTAGCTAACATGCCCGGGGGCGTGACTCAGTGTAAGCCGAGTCTAAAATCCTATCTGGGATAAATTTATTGGTTTAAAGAGAGAAGGGTGAAAGAACATGCAGCAACATTGCATGACATTTCATATTGGATTTAATTTTCATATCGAATGACGCGCCACACACACACACACACACACACACACACACACACACACACTATATATATATATATATATATATATATATATATATATATATATATATATATATATATATATATATATGAATTCATTAACAGCACTAATTTTATTAACGTGTGAGTAATGCACTAAGAAGCATTTCACTGCATGTTGTGCTATGTATATCTATATGTGTATGTTATAAATAAAAATTTAATTTGCAATTTATGTGAGTGATCTGCTACTTCACTCTGCATTGTGTTGAAACGTTAGAAACGTCACACTTCCTAAATTCCCCCGAATTATACCTACTAGCTGCGCATTCACAACGGGTATGATCTCCTCACTATATTAGCGTATATTAACATATGGAACCTTCCGCAAGTGCATCACATTCCCAAATCCGTATTACGCAATAAAGCTAATTTTTCTGAAAGCAATGCGCTTCCGTATAACCTAAACACCGTATCACCAGTTTATATGGAAAAGCAACCGGAACACAATTCTTAAAGGAGCCACGTCCCATATTTTACAACTTCAAAACCACCACTAAACAAATAACATTGTAATTAACAAGAAATTAATATTACAAGAATCATTTCTGCAATGAACAGACACACAAACAGGCACTGGGATCAAACTTAAAGGGTTTATTCCGAAAATGGAGAACAAAATGGAAAACTACTCCAAGGAGTAGATAGAACGGGTGTACATCCCTGTACGGCCCGTGTCATGAGCACGGAGCTAGGAAGCTTTCAGACGGGGAGTAGCGCGCAGGCTCAGCGGCGGACGAGGCCACGTCCGCAGGGCTTGGGAGTCCGGGGAACTGGAGCCTGCGGGAACCGAACCTGATTTGGAAATCAGAAAGAAGATAAAGGTTAGTAGCGTTTCTTGGAAGAATGCGTGTCCGTTTCGTAATCCTGAAATCACGAGCCCGGACGCGGAAAGGAGGGAAGGCCGGGCTTAAATAGCCATGCTACTGATGGCACCAACTAGCCACAGCTGGAACTCATCAGTAGCTAGGTGATTGGGAGTGTGGAAGCTCTGAGCTGGGAGGAGATATGGTTGTGACAATTTCCAGCGTAAAATAAATATAAAATAATCCATAATTTAATTAAAGGGAAAGAATTTTAGAGAAATGTATATAATTATAACATCTGTTACAGTTAGTTACAGTATTAGAAACATGAAAATTATTTATGCTACATTGAAAATGTGCAATTAATCACGAATTAACTTCAGTCATGCTATTAATTGCAATTAAATATTTGAATGTATATTTTAATGAGATTCTAGTTCACCTGTAAAAACAAAAGCTTTCCCTTGGACACACAATTTTTTCGCATCCCGTGACCTTTTCACTTCAGTGAATTGCTTACAGTATAACATTTTGGGTTGTTCCAGTCAAAAGATGACTACTGGGAAACAATCCTAAACCATGGTCCAAGGTCATACTGTGAGAAAGGTTCCACATTTCATATGGTTTATATGTGCTGACTAGCCAAACAAAATGCAGCATTTATTAATAAAATGAAACTTAAGAGCCAAAAGAAATATTGCTATGTGTGCAAGGCTGCATCCTTATGTATGCTTATCTCGAGCTCCCTTTTGCAAAAATTGCTAACCATTAATGGGTCCATTGACTTGGAATATAGTGAATTTAAAGTTGAATGCAAATAATTAAGAAAAGTACAGTTTTAGCAAAAAAAAATCCTTAAAAAATGCAAATTTACTTTGTTTTTGTCCTCTTGTCATAGCCTACCATCTAATATTTATATTATGTTTGCACAGTCTATACACATGTACACAGGGTTATTGAATTGTCTGAATGGCCAAAAATCCTCATGCTGTAGAAGGCAATCTGTGTACGCATTTAATTTTGTCCAGTGATTTATCTGAAGAAAGAAAGTTAAAAGCATAAAAGCTATGGGGAAATCATAAATATTGGCACCTAGGCAGAATGCTTTGCATTCTGGCCTGCTAGAGAAACACATTCTTAGCCCTCGAGCAAGACTCTTAATCCTCACAAGCATTAAGTGAGATAGATTGTATTCCACTTTGTTTTCTAAGTTACCCTGGATCAACGTCCGAGCCCTATTATCCCCTCACCCCCTCACCCTCACCCCATGAGTGAAAAAAAACGCCCGGAAACAGATTTATGGTAAACACAAGTCTTAAGCTCTTTCTAAGAACAGCTACATTGGGGTTATAAGTGAGTGCCAGGAGCCAATAGGAACACAGATTAATGACTATTCTGAGAAAACACTTGGGCTTAGAAAAATGTAGATTGTGCTAGACTAATCCAGGAAAAACACCAGATTTTTGTTTGGCACTTAAAACAGTTTAGATGTGATGAACAATGTGAAAATGTTGCTTTTAGTCTGAGAATGATTCGTTTAATATGAATTTCTTGTTCATTACAATGTTATTTGTTTAGTGGTGGTTTTGAAGTGTAAAATATGGGACGTGTCTCCTTTAAGAATTGTGTTCCGGTTGCTTTTCCATATAAACTGGTGATACAGTGTTTAGGTTATACGGAAGCGCTTAAAATAAAAAAAAATGCGCAGTAAAAATGAGCTTTATTGCGTAATACGGATTTGGGAATGCGATGCACTTTCGTAAGGTTCCATACGGTAATATACACTAATATAGTGAGGAGATCATACCTGTTGTGAATGTGCAGCTAGTAGATGTAATTCGGGGGGAAATTTAGGAAGCGTGAGTGGATGCACTGAAGTTTCTGTTCGGGTTTTGATCATTCACCAACACAACGAGTAAAGGAGCAGATCACTGACACAGTAATAAACACTGCGTTAATCACACTTTAATATCATTAGTGACGTTAAAGTCAATTTGTGTTAATCGTTAATAGCTACTTTCCAAAAATCCAGTGGAGAAATGGTGGAGATGAAGATCGTTGTGCAAATACTCGGATGATAGTCCCAGGATGCAATGCTCAACAATGCTAAAAAGTAGGCTCAAATTACCTGGTAGGCAATAATGAGTTTGATTAAGAGCAAGAACAGGACAGGTTGAAGTATTGAATCTATTCTGCATCGCTCTTTTTATGTAGATGGAGCAATAATTCCACTATCATAAGATAAAATGGCATTGTGGGTAATGTACCAGACTGCAAAGAAAAGGACAATAGTTGCTTTTCTGCTCTGTACTTGTATCTAATAAACTTTGAATGCTAAATACAATAATAATTATAAAGATGATGAGGCAATTTGGAGAAAATGTCAGTGACTTTATGTAAATGCATTTGTCTGTCTCTATAATGTTGAAGAATTTGGTCTCCACTTATCCTCCACTGTTCAGGTCTCTGGAAGTCCATCTGATGTTGCTCGTTTCCTCTCTTGCATCTCCTGCCCTCCGATCCGCCGCGCTTGTCTTTTCAGATTTGCTGCTGCTTGCCTGAACTCTGCCCTGAGACGCGCTTTAGTCCGCTGGAAGCGTGTCTGATAACTTCACTGTCACACAAATCCACGGTGCGGCGTCTCACGCCGTCCCCTCACACAAGCCACATCAAATGTTCTCACACTCTTAGGCACTTCCAGAGAATTATTAAATGGCTTTCGACAGTGACAAAAATATTTTCCCAAATCAAGAAGAACAACTTTTGGCCTGAAATCTGACTTTTTCTTGTTGTATTGACTGTTTACACAACACTGTTTACACAACACACAAACTTCTGTTAAACATCAAGAGTGCAAATACAACCAGTTCAGATTATACAGGAAGGACATGTGACTGGATAGATAGATAGATGGATGGATGGATGGATGGATGGATAGATGGATGGATGGATGGACAGACAAACAGATAAATAGATGGATAGATAGATAGATAGATAGATAGATAGATAGATAGATAGATAGATAGATAGATAGATAGATAGATAGATAGATAGATAGATAGATAGATAGATAGATAGATAGATAGATAGATAGATAGATTGATTGATTTCCTGACATTCCCACATTGTTCCCGATGGTAATGTGACGTAAAGGCAGTAGGACAGCTGCACTGCAGTGTGGCAGTCTGGGTAATGAAACAGGAGACGGTGAATCACTGCAGAACGCATCCTGAAATGAAGAATGCCAGAGAGACGAGTGTAATGACAACAAATAACATGATGGAGACGCTCTGTTCCTCTTTATTTCTGCCGCACGCACTCGCTCATGTTCGGAGCAGCGTCTGAGCCACACCACCTGTTCCATCCAACACTTCTGTCTGCTGATAGGTACACACAATTATCCTCATGCTCACGAGCATACAACAGCACACGCGTACACACACACACACAGTCGAGGACTATCAATCAACATGGCTTGTGTGTGTGTATGAAAATCACATACACACACACACACACACACACACACAAACATACATACACACACACACACAAAGATAATTAAGCTGCTTGACTGTGTCAGGGTGAGACTAAGTGCTAACGCTATTACAGCTTATTTCCTCCTCGCACTTTCAATTCACCAGCGAATGGTGAACACACAAAAGACAATGTGTGACTGTGGAGTGATGACACAACACACAACACACACACACACACACACACACACACACACTTACATGCAACACTTTTCCTTCTTACTGCAACATCAAATGAGTTCACTGCTTGGATTTAATTCCGTTCAGAAACTATTTTCCTCAATTTTAAACTCATTAAAAGGCAAAACGAGGCAATTATTTGATATCGTTTGTGAAACATGTTAATTACAGACTCGGTTATTGCACTCCAATACACATGTCAGTTTCTCTCACGTATGAAACAAAAAGGAGACGCATTCAAAAGCATAACTGTTGTATTTAAAAATAATGTGAGATGTAAACATGATAGATATAGATATAGATACACAGACAGACAGACAGACAGACATACAGACAGACAGACAGACAGACAGACAGACACACAGACAGACAGACAGACAGACAGACAGACAGACAGACAGACAGATAGATAGATAGATAGATAGATAGATAGATAGATAGATAGATTAGATAGATAGATAGATAGATAGATAGATAGACAGACAGACAGATAGATAGATAGATAGATAGATAGATAGATAGATAGATAGATAGATAGATACATACATACATACATACATACATACATAGATAGATACATAGATAGACAGACAAACATATAGATACACAGACAGACAGATTGATAGATAGATAGACAGACAAGCATATAGATACACAGACAGACAGACAGACAGACAGACAGACAGACAGACAGACAGATAGATAGATAGATAGATAGATAGATAGATAGATAGATAGATAGATAGATAGATAGATAGATAGATAGATAGATAGATAGATAGATAGATAGATAGATAGACAGACAGACAGACAGACAGACAGACAGAGCGATACCGGGACTCAAACCCCTCCTCTTCCAATCTTCCTGGTCTTAATGGACACCTTTGGGATGAACTGACTTACTATTATAAAGTATAAATATTACTTATTTATTACTTACTTATATACTATCATTCCGTGCTTTTCCCAATCCTGCACCAAAGCCAAGACACATATTCTAGCGGTTATGTTTTGGAGCGAAGTCCAGGTCGCCACGAGATGTACATGATACAGTGTTTCCTCAGGGTTTGTGGATGTGGTGAGAGAAGACATGCGGATAATTGTTTCTGAAGGAAGGAGATGTAGAGGACATGGTGTTATGGAGACAAATGATCCGCTGTGGGGACCCCTAATAGGATCCACTGAAAGAAAGAAGAAGATGTATTGGGAGCAAAAAAAAAACAGCACATTCCGCCCTGAAGATTGTTTGCTGTTAATAAATACCTTCATGTGTATGGTGTATGGAATAACTTCCGAAAGTGAGTTAAATGGGATCATATGAGGGTTTGCATATTTAAGAATCATCCTTTTATAATGTTTTTCTGCTGAGAGAGATGAAGTTATATGATATATACTTATCTGCTATATTCTCTGTATTGTCGATATTGTCTTGTACAGTCTGTGTTGTCTTGTATAGTCTTGTCTGCAAGCTAAATGCATAGCATTGTAATCTGCGTCTGTACTTTTGAGAGTCACCAATAGCTGGAAACAAATTTCTTGTGCGTGTCAATGCACTTGGCCAATAAACCTGACTCTGATTCTGATATCGTTGGTATTATTCCTGCTTTCCGAGGCCCGAGCTGATTATCAGAGAGGTAAAAATGTGCTTTTTTTTTAAATGCTAAAGCAGAATCTAGTGTTTGTGTGACTGGAATTTTGAATTAAAGCTAACAGTAATGATAAGAAAAAACTATGCGCACAAGTGATGTTGTAGCCCCTAGATATCAAACCTGCTACTTGCTTGTGTCTCTCTGTACGGTCTCTTGCTGAAGCCACCAGTCTGACTGCAGGATTTCAGATCTGGAATCAAACAAAACAGGATTTATTAAATGACAATGAACTTAGGAGACGCCGCTCAAACGGAGCGGCCAGACAGGCTAGGGAGCCTTGCTCGATACGAGCCGTGGAATAGGATAGCCTGGAGAGCAGGAGCGGTGGCGGACGAGGTCGCGGAACTTGGAAGTCCGGGTAGCAGGGAACAGACAGGAACGGGACCTGATAGAGGAATCAGACATGAGGTTAGTCACTGAAGGTCGGAAGGAATGCGTGTCCGCTACGCAATGTACAAACTACAGGTACTTGTACGTATACGTGTGCGTGTGCGAGCCCGGACCAGGAGTGTAGGGAAGACCGGGCTTATATCAGGAGAGGGAGAGGGAGCGTTGATGAGGAACATCTGATGCCAATTAATGGAGTGAGTGTGGGGAAAAGAGCAGTTGCGGAGCGAGGAGAGAGAGGGGACCGTGACAGTGTGACGCTTAACTTATACTATATGTATAGTATATATATATATATATATATATATATATATATATATATATATATATATATATATATATATATATATATATATATATATATATATATATATATATATATATATATATATATATATATATATATATTATTTTATATATATATATATATTTATATATCTATATATCTCTCTTATATATAGATCTCAATCATCTATATATATCTCTATATATTCTATTATATATCATATATCTATATCGAATTATCTCTCTCTATATCTCTTGAGTTCTACAAAACTTTATTTCTGAGAGCTTTTCAAACTACAGATTGTCTCAAAGAGGCATCACAGGATTCAGTACCTCCACAGCCATGAGCAAGCTAAGAAGAAGACTTGGCGAGGAATTCGGATATCACGGCTGAGAAGGAAGGAAGCATGAATCTTCATCCTCTGGGTGATTTCTGACGGAAGAAGTTCGGATTATTATGCACAACAAGGCAACCAGGCGCAGACAACTGACTTCCTGTCCACTGTTTTGAAGCAGAAAAACTCATTCTGGGTGCAGACTGTTTATTTCTTTTGGCCTAGTTTGGGATGCAACCACAAGGCATTGAATTGCACTTGGAGGATTTTCTTTCACACGGAAAGCAAACCTCGGCCGCTGTAGTGTAACTGGGATCTTGACCCATGCATATTAAAAACCTTAACAACTCTTAAAAGTGTGGACCAATGGAAAAAATAAACACCTGACTAAAATACTTCTCACAGATTTTGGCAGATACGAACAAACCTGTCCACAAACTGAAATTTATTCGGATTGGAAACAAAAAAAACAAAAAAGCGCCTCTACAGTAGCTAGTTACGTATCTTAATGAAAGCAGAGCATAGCGAACGAGTGTAATACCCATGTAATGCCTACCAGCTCCTTCTCCTCCTCCCACCATCCACACACATGTATTAACCACCACATTCCATACCTACTGTATACATTACTGTATTATTTGATACTGTTTATTCATTTTAAATGTGTTATTGTGTTTGTACCTTTTCTTAAGTGCAGCATTCAGGAATGCAGTAAACTACTTTATAGCTTATATCTTAACAACATAGTAGTTGGTACAACATTACAACATGCGTAGTCAATAGTGAACTCTTGGAGTGTAACTCGTTCGTAGGGTGGTGAGCGTCTGGGCTTTCCAAATATATTTTTACCACTTTTTGTCTCCATTTGCTATAGATTTTATGGAGAATTTATTCCTGGGGTGTGCTCCAATTCATCTCTGAGGTTTACAACAGAAGATCTTCCACTCCACCCCACGTGCTGTAAATGTTTCTTCATAGAACCGACTTGCGTAGGTTTGAAATGCTGAAACAAGGTTGGGTCTCTGAGTTCCAGTGAAAATTATACATTAAAACATCAGGTTTTAATGTCGGTTTTAATGTCCCAATTCATCCTGTTCAGTAGGTTTAGGCGCTCAAGATCTTCTAGAACAGGGGACGGCAATCTTTATCACTCAAAGAGCCATTTGGATTCGTTTTCCAGCACAGTAAAGAAAACACTGCGAGCCACAAAACTCTTTTGACGTTTAAAATGAAATAACACTGTATATAACAGCTTTTTTTCTGTATAAAATAAACTATAAAGTGTTGCATTTATGAAATCAAGGAATGACTTCAGAGGAAATGAAATGACATTCCTGCATGCAAATAAACACATTTTGAACTCTTTTTGAAAAGACGTTGAGTTGAAGGTAAAATACTCAATGTCTATTTGAGTCCTTCTTGTATTCATGAAAAAATAAATAAAATTATCCACCGACAGCAAACTAAAAATGGCGTCCTCTCTATGTGTGCCGTCGTCCTTTTAATGGCGCATGCAGTCAGCTGTCAACCTCAATAATAAAAGCACCATTTCAGTGTACAATGAAAAAAATGTGAATATATGAAAAAAAGGCAATAAAAATATTCATCATGCTTGGTTAATGTGATTTCTACTCCTGAACCTCGGCGATGGCGATTGTTACGCATATTAAGAGCGACAAATCATTTTAGCACGTTTTATTTAGATGTTACAAGATCACTGTAACGATTTGGTGGCAAACAGTGAGAGAGTTTATTTACAAACACAGAAGTGAACAAACAAAGTGAAAGTGCAGTTTTATGAGTATAAGTGAGAGTCTCTTTGCAAGACTTTACGGATGATCACCTGATACGGGAGTCTTTAGTAATCCAACGAGTTGAAAGCGAGGAAGTCCCTGAGGGAGGCGAAGGAGCGGGCAGGGACATGCCATACGAGAGTGCAGATTCGTGGAAGCTGGGGAGAGAACACAGGAGGTTAAATGCAGTGAATAATGACCAAAAGGAGATCCTAGGCTTATGGGAAAAGTCTGCATCAGAGGTGCGAGGACGGACGAGGACTGGCGACAGGAGAGTGCTTTTAAGAGGTGAGTGATTAGTTCACTGATGAAGTGAAGGTGATGCTGATTAGTGGAGAGTGAGGGATTGGGAAGGGAAAAGGAAAGGGTCTGGCTGATCTGTGACAATCACCATGATCTTCAAATTTAGAATTACTTTTTAAAAACAAACAGATTAAAATAAATGACATTTTATTTAAATACTCATTAATTATTTTCAAAAGCCACCGGGAAACACATCAGAAGGATGAAAGAGTCGCATGAGGCTCCGGAGCCTCCGCTTGCCGACCCCCTGTTTTAGGGTCCAGTCCGAAACCCATGCAAAGTATATCTACGTGGAGCTGGCTTTGTGCACAGGAGCACTGTAACAGGTTTAAGTCTCCTAGTTCAAGTGAAGTAGAAAAAAAAATCATGCTACTGAATTCAAAGATATAATTGTGTACCTTCAAAAAATACAAATTTCTGAATCTGTTTAAGGAAACTAAAATACTTATTAAGATAAAAATGGATTTTTTTTATCCCCTTTCATTAAACCTCAGACAAGTTCGGCCTCTCCACCATATAATCCCAAAATAATTGAAGTAATATATAACAGTGAAGCCTGCAACATCGATAAATCCTTTCACAGATTCTTCCCTGTGCTTGTTTTGTTTTTTGGGTCTTTTTTTTTTCGTCTGCATGGTTCATTGTGGATTGCTGTCAGCGCCAGGAAACGGATGACCTCCGATGCTGAACAAAGCTGTCATAAACAGGCCAGTGTGTGAGCAGGCGAAGTGCTATTCTGTGCCAGTACACACTCGTCGAGCACAATCAACATCCTGACATTCTCCATCTGTTCTGCTCTGTTTACTGAAGGCCACTGACCCTGCATAAGCGTGCCTCATTTGTACAGTTAGTTCCTGGCTACATTCAAAACAATAATAATAATAATAGTTTAATTAGATTTTGTACTTCAGTTCATTTGGTGTTTTTATGGTTTTTAAATGACAAATATTTCAAAACATTTAATGTCATATATAAGGGGTTACTTTCAGTAAGCAAATATAGACATGATGAAACGCTCATTTTTATTGAGAAATCATCTCTTAGAATGAAGAACCGCTGGACACACTCTCAGCATGCGGACACTTAGTTTCTCCAAACATTCTGAAAGATTTTCTTCACTCGAGGGAATTCTTCTTTGTTCATCCCAGAGGAACAGTTTAATAGGATTTAGTTGCAGGGACTGAGCAGGTCATTCCATGATAGACAACACTCCAAATGACTTTTTTTATATTTACTGTATTTGGAAGACCCACAGTGACTTACAACTAAACAGTTGAGGGTTAAAGGCCAAGCTCAAGGGCCAATATCAAGGGCCCTGTAGTGGCGTTGTTGGGATTTGAATCTGCAACCTCCTGGTCCAGAGTCCAATGCCTAAACCTATGAGCTACCATGTCATCATATATTATATATATATATATATATATATATATATATATAGATATATCTATATATATATATAGATATATATATATATATATATATATATATATATATATATATATATATATATATATATATATATATATATATATATATCGATATATATATATAAAAGGGGGCACGGTGGCGTAGTGGTTAGCACCTTCACCTCACACCACCAGGATCCGGGTTCGATTCCCGTCTCGGCCATGTGTGTGTTGAGTTTTCATGTTCTCCCCATGCCTCAGGGGTTTTTTTTTTTTCTCCGGGTTTCTCCGGTTTCCCCCGGTCCAAAAACATGCACGTTAGGTTGATTGGCACCTTGGAAAAATTGTCCCTAGTGTATGAATGTGTGTGTGAATGTGTGTGTGTGTGTACCCTGCGATGGGTTGGCATTCCATCCAGGGTGTATCCTGCCTTAATGCCCATAGACGCCTGAGATAGGCACAGACTCCCCGTGACCCGAGGGAAGATCAGATAAAGCGGTAGAAGATGAATGAATATATATATATGTATATATATATTAAAACCACCACTAAACAAAGTAACAAGTAATTAACAAGAAATTAATATTAAAAGTAGAAATAAAGAGTAAAATAAATATGAAATACTCAACAATTTTGCTCAACAAAAGGGAGAGATGTTGAGAGAAATGTATAGAATTATAACATCTGTTACAGTTAGTTACAGTATAAGAAACATGAAAATTGTTCATTTATTGTACATTGAAAACGCGCGATTAATGTGTGATTAATGACGTTAACTCATGGCAATCGTGCGATAAATCGCAATGAAATATTTTAGATATATAGTAAGTCCAAGTCTTTGTGCAGGTTCTTCAGTTATTTTGTTATCATTCAGACTTACTGCTTTAGCTCAGGCTGTAAGCTAGGCTTAAGGCTTAGACACAAAAAAATGTCTCCCCCTGACTTTAAGAGGAAACACTGAGCATTCCAAAGACATGTGGACTTAAAAGTTTCCTTCGCGCCCATTAAAAACCGTTATTGAATTGTATTTTTTGTCAACACTATCCCTCACTCTAGCTTTTGTTGTGAATGAATGCGATTTCCCGCTGAAGCTAATCGACGATCTTTTCCAATTTTGCGAATTTTTGAGCCCGAACAGACATCTCCTCACCCACACCGCTCTCATTACTCATCGTGTTATCTCTCGAGAGTCGGCTCGGCATTCGTTGTTCTTATTTTTATCGCTTGTTTCCCGTCTCTTTGCAAAATCCTCCTCATCCATCACGCCATTGAAGCTCTTTCCACAGCAGCGCGGCTTTAATTTGCTCTGATTTCCGTCGCATTTGCATCGCTTTGTGCTCATTTCGTATCCCTGATAATTGGTCTCTTTTTAAAAGCGGCACTGCAGGGGGACAAGGGTTCAATTAGTCACAGTGCGCACTTGTGTGTGTGTGTCTGTGTGTGTGTATGTGTGTGGATTTGCATGCATGAAAAAAATAGATGACACCTGAAGGTCTTTAGCATTATTTATTTATTTATTTATTTTCATTCAAGTGTACAAGGGGAAAAAACGCAAAACGCATTTGTCGTATAAGCACATAAAGGTTCACAGTCATGTTGGAGATCTTCCATCTGCAACACATAAACTCCACTTTCGAAAAAAAAAAACGGTCACAATTCAAGGCGAAGAACGTGATGGGAGACGTGGAAGAGGTCATGAGATCTGGTTAAAAGCCACTAGGAACACTAAATGTGATTAGTTTTCAAACCCTTTGACATCTTTGTTGATCTTTGTTACACAAACAATATGACTAGATGTTGTTTGAATGTCTGGGAAACTTTTACCACGAAAAGGTGCAGGATTGTACAGGACGTCTTCGCACATGCTAGAATTCAATTTACTCTGATCTTTAATGCCCCTGTGCTCCATGAAGATCTGCTTTACACCAGTGGAAGTCGTGGAAGATCTCCATCAGTACCTCGTTTTTCCAACACCCTGAATGAGCACAAATCTACACAAATACATCTAGATGAACATCTTCTCTTAAGGATGGAAATTATAACAGCAAATGGAGACCAAACAGACACAAACCTTTGTCTATATCGTGCTAATGAAGGAAAGTGATTAGTCATGTGTTATGATTTAGACATGTATTTAGGTGTTGGGAAAAAAAACTATTTTTTAAAAGAATACTTTTTGAAGTATTTTTCTATGTTTCAGTGAATCGGAATTTACTCTTTAATCTGATCTCAGCACTCTTCATCTTCTATGGTTTGGTGTCGGGAATCGTCTCCTTCTGCCGAGGACTGCACGGAGACTGTGTCATGTTTCCCCACTGCTTACACCAGTGTGGATGGATGGATGGATAGATAGATTGACAGAGAGACAGACACAGATAGATAGATAGATAGATAGATAGATAGATAGATAGATAGATAGATAGATAGATAGATAGATAGATAGATAGATAGATAGATAGATAGATAGATAGATAGATAGATAGATAGATAGATAGATAGATAGATAGATAGATAGATAGATAGATAGATAGATAGATAGATCTGTCACTCCTTTGCATCTTCTCTGTACATGAAACACATGTATGTCGAATCTAAAACGCTGCACAGATGATTCCTGAAATGACGGACGGCTCCGAGTGAACTCACATCTCCACCGGCCCAAAGTGACTCATCCAAACTCCGAATCCAAATCCGCCTGCCGGAGCACAAACGCAGCTTTAACCTGATTGATATCGCACCTCACACACGATACGGACAAGAAATGACTACGCAGCACAAACATTAGACGGGCTCGGGTGCATTCGGGCTTTATTCCAAATACTGGGGCTGCTTGCAGATGGTCCATTTACTCACCATTATCATAACTCACCCTCGTGTGCCTTAAGTAATCCATATTTGGATCTGAATTGGCTGCGATCTCGGGATAAAAGCATCTCGGCTACTGTGTTGTTTGATATTTCAGGAATTGGAAAATGATTGGAAAATTTAATGGGATTTTTTTTGGCAGAGTCAAACCGGATCCTATAGAGAAATGCCGCAATAAATATGTATTGCCTTCTTCATGCTGTGCGATTTCAGCAATATTATAAAACCATTACAAATTCCCGGGTATGTTGTAACTCAGGTCATAGGTTCAAATCTCAGCAAGGCTAATCTGCCACTCTTGGGCCCTTGAATGAGGCCCTAGTTTAAAATTGTTAGGCGCCCATTTGGGTAATAAACACATGTACATAAGTGTTTGTGTATATGTGTGTGTGTGTGTGTGTGTGTATGTTCATTTCATTTTTAATTTTCTACTTAAAATGTGTTCTTAAGTGTTTTGCATTTTTCAGCATGCTTTAATAAATACATTTTAGAAACACAACCTCATTTCTTATTCATACATTTAATTTATGTATTCACAAATTATAAAACTGCCAGATATTCCCTCTTTTAGAAGAAATTCTTACACCTATAAAAAAAATGAAGAAAAAATGCATTTATATGTATCAACCTATTAAATATAAATATATTTACACACGAATGTGTACTGGATTAAAATATTATAACACAAAAATGTATTCCAGTAATAGAACTAATGAAACTTATATACACACACACACACACACACACACACACACACACACCCCGGTGACTTGCAGGCACTGCTCAGATCCATCGTGAGAAAAATTGCCTGTAATATAAATCCCCGTTTTTAAAGGTCGGTATTTTTCTATCTGCTTCCTCCTGACATTTTCCGTCTCATCACGCTCATTAGATTTCGTAATCTGTCTTTGCTCGGCAACTTGACGGTGTAACGATTTTACGAAAACATTTTGAAGGTCTTGTCATTTTAACAATGTTTCGTATTCCTGTTCTCATTCCTCTCTAATATTTTCTGTCTCGATAAATTCATGTTTTTTTTCTCGCTGCTCGCTATTCCGTGCCTGCAAGGCGCTCGTAAATGTTAATTGAAGGACGGCTTATAATGGAGGGAAAAATATATTTTTAAAAATAATTAAGTTGGAATCCATTTAATTCCAGTCTTTACTGCGGGTCAGGATTTTGAAAAATTTTAGTAGGAGGTTTTCATAATATACACACACACACACACACACACACACACACACACTGTATGGGCAATTGGCAGATCCCCTTATCCATGTCAACTTATATGTATCGTATTCATATAAGAGAGCAGTAATAGTGTTAAGGACCTTCCTCAGGGGCCCATTAGTTTTTGTTGAGATTTGAACTACTGGATCAGTAGATCCAACTCTCGTGCCTTAACCTTCCAAATGGTGTATTTTGTGTATTTTGGATTCAAAGTAATTTTTTTTATTAATTTATATTTAATTCATTAATTAAAATGAGAGGTGTCAAGTACAAAGTACAAAAACTGAAATAGACATTTTGTGCATCTATACTATTTTCCAGCCGATTTTTCCTTCTACTGCTTACATTAAGTTTTAGAAATAGCCTCTTATTTCACTTCTGCTTGTTTTCATTCAACATTCCAAAAAAATTAAAAATACAAAAATTTATCCAGATAAATGGCTCCATCCAGATCGAGTGAATGTGATTGGATGAGATATAAACATATAACATTCCGACACCCTATTGGTTTGCACGTGATCCATCGCACCTGCACATCACGTCACACTCCTCCTTTCTCTTCGCATTTTTTCCCTTAAATTACTTTTGCTTTTATACTTCCAGTAGTTTTGAAACCAGTACTTTTACACTTTTGCCTGAGATAAAAGCCTGAGTTTCAGTCTTTATTTAAAACCTATTATTTATATTTTACCTCAGGAATGAATGGAACTATTTAGACACCAGTGATTATAATTATTATTAGTGATTAAAATTTCCTTACACGGTTTTATATAAACTGGCAGTAAAGTCAGTGACACTGGAGACTCCTTCCATAAGGGTTAAATAAACATCTTAAGGGACACTGAAGTATTCACAGATCTGCAGGAAAAGCAATGGAAAACACATTCAAGGATAAATATGAAACAGTAAAAAGGACACACCCACGCACACACACACACACACACACACACACACACACAGAGCAGAGGCGGTGGCAGCTTATCGACTGCATATAGACGGGAAAAAGAATCATGCACTTCCTTATCTGCAGGCTTGCATATGGCAGGACGCCGTTGCTAGCGCCATTGTGGCAGGACACCTGGAGCTGTTGTGTGTTCAGCGGTGTTCACCGTTATTTATTCTTATTTACACAGAGTCTGCATGTGTCAGGATTCTCCGACTTCTTGATAAGACCATTGGCCAAAATTGACATTAGACACAGCTTCCTGCTAGCAATGATAACATTTATTTCCTTTTTTTTTTTTGTCCCTCCTAACCCTCGCAGTAAGGAAGTCGTCCATTTTTTGCAATATTAATCTTTAAAAATTAATTCATATTGTGGAAAGGAATTTTCCTAAAACATATATGATATATATATATATATATATATATATATATATATATATATATATATATATATATATATATATACAGGGGGCACAGTGGTTTAGTGGTTAGCACCTTCACCTCACACCACCAGGGTCCAGGTTCGATTCCCGTCTCGGCCATGTGTGTGTGGAGTTTGCATGTTCTCCCCGTGCCTCAGGGTTTTTTTCTCTGGGTTCTCCGGTTTCCTCTGGCCCAAAAACATGCACAGTAGGTCGACTGGCACCTTGGAAAATTGTCCCGAATGTATATGAATGTGTGTGTGAATGTGAATGTGTGTGTGAGTGTGTGTGTCCTGCGATGGGTTGGCATTCCATCCAGGATGTATCCATGCCTTAATGCCCATAGACACCTGAGATAGGCACAGGCTCCCCGTGACCCGAGGGAATATCGGATAAAGCGTTAGAAGATGAATGAATGAATGATATATATATATATATATATATATATATATATATATATATATATATATATATATATATATATATATATATATATATATATATATATATATATATGTGTTTGTGTGTTTACATAAAGCTGAAAGTCTTTGTCCCTGTGTGACTTGTAAAGCAGAATATTATATATGAGGTATTTTTTAAAACTTGACAAGCCAATCTACAAACAAAACCCAGAGGTTTGTCAGACGCTGTTGAGTTGGCGAACATCTCTGGGATGTGATAAATTACCTCAAGTGCCGACTAATTTTTCATGCAAATTTCAGATCTTTTTTTCAGCATTTTTTTTTTTTACTCCAACCAATGAGGTTAAAGTAATACGCAATAGAGTACTTATAGACATTGTCCTCTTAGATCAAATAAATAACTTAATGATTACATAAATAAACAGTTACATAAATGAACATCTTATTAGCCAGTAATACGGAAACTAACTGGAATCTTCAAAAAGATATACATTATGTGCTTGTGATGTAAGAGGAAATGCAAGTATTGAAGATATTATCTACAGGATTCACAGACAAATAACAACAACAAAACAAATCATTTGAAAGCTGAAGAAAATAAACTTAAAATAACTTGAAATCAGAAAGTGACAGAGGAGAAAAAAGAGCAGAGAACAGAAATAAATACACCATTTTAATCTATTCTGTACTTTACGTTACTCTAATATTCTTTACTCTCCTCTCCTTTACTCGTCTTTACTCTTCATTAATCTACTCTTCTTTACTCTTCACTACTCAACACTTCTTTACTCTCCATTACTCTACTCATTAAAGTACTCTTTACTTTTCACTACTCTACTCTTCTTTACCTTTCAGTATTCTGTTCTTCATTGCTCTTCGTCAATCTACTCTTCTTTACTCTTCATTACTTTACTCATTAAAGTACTCTTTACTTTCCACTACTCTACTCTTCTTTTCAGTGTCCTATTCTTCTTCTACCCTTTATTACTCTACTCTTCTTTACTGTTCACTGCTCTTCACCACTCTTTTTATTACTATTCTTTAATTTTTCCCACTCTACTCTTCTTTACCCTTCCTTACTCTTTTTATTTACTCTACTCGGATATTTTTGCTCTTCATTGCTGTACTAATCTTACTCAAGATTAAACTACTCTTTTTTACTCTTGTCTTTCACTTTTATACTAGATTTTAGCTTCAAAACTTGGAGAATCGTAGAAAATAAGTGATTAAAAACCTGGTTTACATTCTCATTATTATTATTATTATTATTATATATTTTTTTTAATTATTATTTATATTATTTATTATTTTTCTTTTTTTTTTTTTACTGTGTCCAGAAGGAACAAAATGACGAACACACTGTATTGACTTTCCTTGTGCCAATCTAACCTTTGGGGAACTCCTTGTTTTAATGTGCTCTGCTTGGCTGCAGATGCTCCAAGGCTTGAAACTCTCAACAAAGGTCACCAGCTTCATATTTATCCGGAGGGTTTCCTCTTTGCCCTTTACAGCAGCAAGGCGACTCGTCTCCTCCGAGAAACACTCGAGCGCCAGGCGGCCGGAAAGAGCTGACACTTTTACTGATGATCGAGCAAGACTTTATCTTCTCAGCAACATCGGGCATTTTTTTGCTGACGTCCAGCTCGGGCCACACCTGGCAGCAAATTTATGAAGCCTGATTAGGAAGGTAAAGTAAACGTAGCCGAAACCTTCCCGCCGCAGCCCACACAAAGTAATGAAACGCTACACAGGGGACCACCGGATGGGAAACTCCCACTGCAGCAAGAACAAGAAAATTATTCAAGGGGCAACTGATGGATACTTTGCTCCCGAGATTGAAGCAATTTAAATTCCTTCAGACATGTAGGTCAGGTGTAGTGTCGCACAATGTAGCCATACTAGAAATGTATCGAGATACTCTGCTTTTGAAAATAATACAATTCTTTATTTTATTATACCCAGTAGTTCAGGGTTGTCCAATCTTTTCCACAAGGGCCAGTGTGGGTGCAGGTTTTCACTCCAACCAAACCAAGTCCACCCTAAAATTGACCTGCTTCAATCTAATGATTTTCATTTTCAATGCCTATCAGGTGTGACCCTTAATTGACTGGATTAAGACTTAAGACTTAAGTAATACTAATACAGGAGTGTCTAATCATTTCCACGAAGGGCCAGTGTGGGTGCAGATTTTCAATCCAATCAATTAAGGGTAGGCATTGAAAATGAAAATCATTAGATTGAAGCAGGTCAATTTTAGGGTGGACTTGGTTTGGTTTAATTCAGAGTTTTTGACTATAGGGGGCAGTGTGCGGCATTGTGTGCACAAAAGTTTTTTGTTTTTGGCTTTCACAAACCATGACACATTTTGAGTCATTTATGACGCAGGATGAAGCAATTTTTGTAAAACAATTCAAAACAAATTAGTGGACAAAGTGAATTTTAATAATGATTATTCTCTAGCGTTGTCAAGTTGGTATTTTTTTAATTACCGTATTTTCCAGACTATAGAGAAAAAATATTTTTAAAATATACAGGCCACACCTGAGAATAAGCCGCAAGTTGAAAAAAGTTTGTCGTCTTTCTTCATTTAGTCAGTTCATCACGCTGCGTCTCCAACATTCCGCCATTGATTCTTTGGGCAAGCTAAAGTTTAGCTTGTTAGCTAGTTTAGCTAGTGTCTTCCTTGGCACATCACCTTTTCCACCAGTCTGTCTCGCTCTAGTGCTTCCTGCTAGAGCGCCCCCTGGGGGCCATAAAAATCTCTAGATTAGATTCATGCAGATCTGTGGTGGAATTTCTAACATCCATGTGAGGAGAAAATGTATGTATAAATCTATTTAATATCAAAACCTTCAGGAAGAGGGACATCGTTGAAGGAGGAGACTGCTGCGAAGTGCAAGCCTTTTAAAAATTTATATTTTTTTATTTGTTTATCCAGAAAGATGAGGCAATAGATGTGAGGCTATCTGTTTTCCTTCCATGTTATCTTTGCTAATACAGTCAGCATGACTCAGGCAAAGCTCTTAGAATTTCTAATGGCAGGAGGAATGAGGGAATAAAAGAGACAAGGGGGACACTTGCCTGGAGGAGTAAAAGTTTTCTGGATATGATAGAGAAAAAAAATTGTTATCTTAAAGTATGCCAGATTACATTTACATTTGCAGCATTTGGCAGACGCCCTTATCCAAAGCGACTTACAACTGAGCACAATTGAGGGTTAAGGGCCTTGCTCAAGGGCCCACTAGTGATAGCTTGGTGGCTGTGGGGTTTGAACCTGTGATCTTCTGGTCCAGAGGCCAACACCTTACCACTAAGCTACCACCTCCCCTAGATTAAGCTTGGAAAACATATTGGGATGCTTGACTTTTCCAGCCATTTCTGTTCGTCAGTTGTAAAAGAACTTGATGTTATTGCTATATTAGATGTTCCTACGGTAAGTCAGACATCTTGAATATCAAGGTTAAAAGTTTTAGTTTGACAAAAAAACATTCATGCTAACTTCCTGCTAACATCACCCCCGCGAACAAAGCTATCTATTTCAGGCCGAAGGTGTCTAGACTGCTAGACTTCCTACTAACAATGCCGGAAGCATTGTTTTTTTGTTTTTGTTTTTTAAAAACCCCACCAAACTCAAAGATTTCAACCTCTGTGTAAATTTTTGAGGCAAAATAAAAGCACGAGAGACGCGGCATGTTGCCTGGCGTACCAGCCTGCAGACGAACATCAACACGTCTAATGTTCTCCATCCATTTATGCACAGGTGCGGAGCGAATCCTGCCTTAGGCGGATTTCTTGCTTTGAATCTCTTGCTATTTGGGAAAACTTCTCAGAATGCAGAATAGAGGTAGAGATATCAGTCAAAGGCAAAGAGTTTTGATCTCATTACAGCATGGCTGAATTCTGAATACTGATTGGTCAGAAAGTGTAGGCTTCTGCAGCAAGAGAAAGTAAGAACTTCACCAGAAGGTTTGTATATTTAGTGAGCCAGACAATAAAAAAAAACATTAAAAATACATTTTATATTAGCAGTCTCCAGGAACTGTCAGGGGTACAGCGTAGAAAAGAACAAACGCTGTTTTCACCTTGCTTGCTTGTCAATCAGAGATTAATGAAAAGTCACTTTTTTTTTTTTTTACAAAATCCTGTGGTATCAGATGAATAACATGGTTTCAGGAAGTGCTATTTATGAAAGTAATCAACTTTGTTTACTAATGCATAATGTCATGAAACTACAGTATAAAATATTTTAGAGCAGAAGCAAAAATGAACACGTGTTAAATTTATCCTTTCATCCATCCATCCATCTTCTACCACTTATCCAGGACCGGGTCGTGGGGAAAACAGTCTAAGTAGAGATGCCCAGACGTCCCTCTCTCTAGCCACTTCTAGGGGGGATACCGAGGCATTCCCAGGACAGTCGAGAGACATGTCCTGGGTCTTCCTGGAGGCCTCTTCATGACATGCCCAAAACACCTTCCATGGAAGGCACCAGGGGGCATTCTAAATAGATGCCCAAGCTATACCAGCTGACCCCTCTCGATGTGGAGGAGCTCACTGAGCTACACTGAGCTCATCCTGAATGACTGAGCTTCTCATCCACCCACCGGTGGAGGAGGAGGCTCATGGCCGTGGACGAGAGTAGGAACGTAGATTGATCTTGCTGCTCAGCTCCTTTTTCACCACGACGGACCATACATCGACATTGCTGCAGAGGCTTCACGGATCCTCCTGTCACTCGTGAACAAGACCCCAAGATACTTGAACTCCTCCACTTGGGGGAGGAGCTCTCCGCCAACCTGAAGTGGGCAAACCACCTTTTTGCGGCTGAAGACCATGGCCTCGGACTTGGAGGTGCTGATTTTCATCCCAGCTGCTTCACACTTGGCTGCAATCCTTCCCAGACCATGCTGAAGGTCTTGGTCTGATGGAGTTTGATCAGCAGCCCAGCACCTTAAACCACTGAACTACCCACCCTCCCTTCTTTAAAGGGCAACTGTGTTAAATAAAATAAATTTTTTTTTAACTCAAACGAGTCCTTCTGAGGTCACGATCTTGTGGCCATGTGATCTATATCTGACGATTCACGGTTGAAATCATGATTAAAGACTAATTACGCATTTGATTTGCAAGATCATGGGAAATAACTGACACTAAGTAATAAGGTTTGGGTTTGATATTTTAGATAATTTTTTTTATCATCACGGCCAGCACGTTTGAACATCATGAGGCGTTTGACATTTGACATGCAGCGATGCACCATTGTTCAAGGTGTTTTGAGCACCCATTTTTATAGTTTAAACCCTATGTCCCAAAAAAACACTTTCATTTCATTTAAAACTCAGGTTAATACATTCCCCTTGGGACATTTCCTGGAGAAAATGTGTGATGCTTGCTGATGCAACACGAGGCGCTGGGCACGACCCCTTAGAAACTGGTCTGTTTAATATTTAGTGTTGATATTAATTTTCTATGGAAAAAATTCATCCTGGGCCAAAAAATGCATTTGTCCCAATTACCCATAATTCCCTGTGGTTTTTCGGACCGACTGTTGTATCAGTGCAATGGACTTGCCGCCCCGGACGAGTGGATATGTCGATACGACTGAACAACAGAGCGTCAAAATTTTCTCCATTTATCTGTAGAGGCTGGAACAACACAGAATTCCTGGAATTCCGAATGGGTCTGTGGTTCGAGAGTGCATGTCGGGTGAACACAGGCCGAATGGTGGAGCATTAAAATTTCCCCATGCCTTCTCTATGAGGACGGATTGTTGCAGTTTTCCCAAAATTCCAAACAGGTGCGGGATTCTGGAGGTATATAATCGTGATCCACTCCGGACCCCCTATGATTGGATATGCCATATGTGCAGAACTGTGAGGTACGAAATTTCAACCCCATTCATTTTCTATGGGAAAAAATTCCCGCTTTTTGGCCCCGGGTTCGGAATTCCGGGGGGCGATTCCTAATAAAAGTAATAGCACACCTCACACCATCGGGCCACACGGTATGAGTCATGTTTCGTGAGGTCGCCGCATATTATACAGAGCGGGTTTGGGGCGTGGGAACGACCTTGTGGGAGAGTTGGTTCATGTACACGAGGGAAGAACCACAAAGCCGTGAGATCAAGGTAATATTTTCTGTTTTATTTCTTTTTCGTAATTTTTGCACATACACATACACACACACACACCCTCCATTCACAATCCGGTGCTCGCCGAGCCCCGCCGCCATAGGCAATAAATTCATATTTCATATCGGACTCCTGGTATTGTCTGTTGAATGCAGCTTTCTTTTTGCAGCTTTTCTTACGATTTTCTCCTGACTGCCTCATTTACCCTGCGCAAAGAAACTTTCCAAAGACGTTTGTTAGCTTGCTCCAAGCATTTTGCTAGCTTGGGGGTCTCAATTTAGCAGTAATGTATTATGTGTTAGAGGCCGGAGCGGCCCCTTTAAGAAAATGTATGTAGGTCATTTGACATGTCAGCTCATTGTTTTTGCTATGCGGTGTAGCTTTCTTTGGTATCAGTAGCATAAATAGAGTAAGAATTTAATTTCATATAATATACTATAATCATTGAATTTAATAAAAGTAGAATAAAATGTATGCCTAATCACCAATAATTAATTAAATAAATTATTTAGCGTCAAAAGAAACTGAAAAATGAAAACATGCAAAAGTATTTATATTAATTCATATACTTATATTATATATAGCACATTACTGGATGTTTACAATACTTTGCACTAGGTCGTTGTGTTTTTTTATTTTATTTTATATTGTGTTAGTTGTTTGTATGCACTGTCTCAACTGTCAACACAGTCTTAACTGTCTTTGCGCTGTCTGCACTAGGTTGCACACGATGCACTTTATGTAGCTAGGACAAACTTAGTCTCGTCCTCAGCATTGTGTTCTTGTGTTTGTGTTATATGTTGTTTTGTGTAGCACCGGGGTTGAAATGACAATAAAACCTCTTGACTTGACTATATGTGATGCACCTTCATGGTGTATGGTGTAGAGAACTCGGTCCTAAATTCCTTATATATTTTATATTATGAAAAAAAACAGTCCAAAATCTAGTGTAACATCTTCACAAAAGAGTGGAAGTAGATATGGCAGATGATAGGAACCATATTTGGAGTAGGATATTCAAAAATAGTCAGGTGTCTCCTGACTGGACATGAGAGAAAGAATATCAATCACATTCTGGATCAGAGCCTGAACATTATTCTTAGTCTTAATAGAATATCCTTCATTTGTCACATATACATTACAGCAAAGTGAAATTGTTCCTTCGCATATCCCACCTGTATTTGGAAGCTGGGAGCACAGAGGGTTAATGGCCTTGCTGAAGGACCCAAGAGTGGCAGCTTGGAGATACCGAGGCTCTGACCTTCCGATCAGAAATGCAGCATCTTAACCACCTAGCTACACCTCTCCCCTTTAAAGGATAAGTTGAAGTCAGGGACTTGTCACAACAAAAATTTTCTTTACATATATATGGTATATTAGGGTCAGAAACGATATATTGCCCCGGAAGTTACCCCGGGAGTTAAGAGCCTTCCTCCATGGCCCAACAGTGGCAATCCTGGACCTTAAACCACCCTGACCTTCCAGGCAATAACTCAGACCCTTAACCAATGAGATTCCACCTCCACCTTGAGAGGATTTTCCTATATTTTTGCATAAAATTCATCGTATAATCATTCAAAATATAATATCTGAATAATAACACACATTGTCTTATCTATAGTCATTTACCCACAGACCCGCTAACATCTCGTCCGTCTCGACCTGGCGGCTAATTTAGATTGTGCTATAATTCATCCTAATGTTTGTATTGTTAATACGGTGTACGAAAGGTAGTTTGATGCTGCCCATTCATCCTGACCCTGATTTTAATCCACAATCATCAATCATGAATATGCACTTTTTTTGTCTCCATTAGAACTTGTCTATGCATACAACAGGGGCTGAACGCAGACGGGCCATTCTCAGGATGTCATCTGCATCATTCCCCAGGGCTCTTTGACAGCGAAAGATGTTTTCAATGACTCAAAACACGTCCTGGAAATATTTTTTGGCTAAAACCTTTTGGGATGGCTTTGACAGAAAGAAAAATAATCGAAAGCCCGGAGGCCATCTCACCTGCTCTGTGGCTCTGAGGCGTTGGATCTTGTTTTTTTTTTTTGTTTTTTTTTCAGAATTGAGTGTCAAAGTGACGTTTTCCGATGATAGACCTGACATGGTGAGGGACGTAAATGAAGCTCCAGAGGGGCGCACATGAATCAAAGCTCAGACAAATAATGACAACTTTATACAAATGGGTTTTCAAAAGAAAGAAAGAAAAAAATACAGAAAACATTGACATTTAAAGGTATCGGAGTAATTCCATAGGGGGCACCGTGTGTGCCAAAACCCCACAGGGATAATAAAGCTGGAGGAGTGAAGCCGAGGAAAAATATTATCCAAGATTTCCCTCATTGCTTGTGTATCCTGGGCGCCTGCCAGGTTGTAAATGGCTGTTTTTTTTCCTTTGTGCATACCGTGGAGATTTTGCTGTGGCTAATAATACAGGATTACACGCTGTTTACCAGTATGAGCTCTTACAGTGGTGCATAATGGATTATTCCATCACTGTCAAAAGCACACAACAGAAGTCAAAGGTAGAGCACTCCAGTTTCTGATAACAGCAGATTCCTCATGACCTAATGCCAACTCATTAATTATTATAATTATAGGTTAACCTACTAATAATCAAATTCGTTGTGAATTTCAATGTTACTTTTGTAGTGGTTGTTTTAATTGTAAAATATGGTGCGTGGCTCCTTTAAGAATTCTGTTGAAACTGTGTTACATCCCCAGTTGGCTCGCAAGTTAGGGGACGCACGCATAAGTGCTCCAGTTTGTTCGGGGGAGAAACCTGGTACCGCAAATAGAGTGGGAACCAAAACAGAGAATAGATGTTCTCTATTGTATTCACACTATATACAAAGGTATAAAAATAACAGGAAAAGAATAATTATTTACAAGGGTATGTACAATGACAAAAGGGTATGTACAAAGGGTATGTGCAATGGCAAATACAACCCAGAACAGGAAACACGGAGAGAGAGGGACAAAACGAGATAAAAGAAAATAAATAAACAAAACATAAACCCTGCTATTCTCCTCCCCCTTGTTCTTACCTGCCAGAAAGAACCCAAAAAGAAAATACTACTCCTACTCTCTCTATATATACTACGTGAGTGGGAATGTATGCCACATGACATACTTCTCTGGCCACAGACTCTCCGGTCCACAAACCCAAAGAAACAAAGGTAGCGAGCCGTAAGTCAGCTAACAAGTTAGCGTTTAGCAACAAGTTATGTCAAGTGAATACAGGTAGGCCTTCCTCCTTCTCTCCCCGCCATCTTCCTGTTGATGCATTTTATCGTCTGCCCTCAAACCCGATTGGATGAGTTAATGAATATGGACGTGTGAATTAACCTCTAGAGGAGCCTGTAGAAGGATAGGTGAGAGGGTAGAAAACATGGGGAAGAATGGAACACCGCAGACAAACATTTCCTAAAACTTCAGGCACATAATAAACTGGATATCCTCCATCCGAACAAACTTATGTTATGTTAAAAATCTATTTGTCCATCAATTAACCTTCAGTACTGTGTTACAATCTACTCAACCTGAATGACACACATGGACAAAGTGATCAGAGGACTTCATATCAGCCTCCGAGTCATCAACAACCACTGCTCATGGACACCGTGCAAGCTGTACCCCGCCCACAGTGTTAGCCCCTAGTGTGGAGGATGCAAGGCAGATGCCGAGCTGAGCAGGAAGTGGGCGGAGTCGTGCACGAGCTCAGAGCTTTCTAGAAGCCAGGGAGATGGTGAAACCAGCAACAGAGTTTGATTCCTTTGAGCCTTTGAGTGAGCCGAGTCAGCGAGTCGGTGATCCGAACCGGAAGTGCGAGGCGTATGGAGCCGACGTTTGAAGCGTGTTGAGTGCGTGGAGCACAGAGCCAGCATTTGGAGCGAGATTCCAGAAAACAGGCAAGGTCGGGAGGCCAGAGGTCACGAGAGCGAAGGACGGAAACAGGTCGGAAACGAAATAGCGATTAGCAAAATAGCTGGAACGTGTTTAAAGCAAGCCTAGAAGACAATCTGGCACTGACAGAGGATCTTTGGTGTCCTTATATGTGCCAGACAGACAGACAGAGGCCATTTCCGGGTAGCGGGTTGCAGGTGAGTGGTTCTTCTGTGGCCCTGGAAGTGCTCACACAGGCTGACACACAAAGCTCATCAGAGAGACTGTGACATATCAGGACAGCTCCAAGACTCAGCAGTCAGAAAGAGGACGACTTTCAGGAAAAAAACCAGGACAACATATTTCAACCATGGGAAACACCAGAGCCACAGCCCCACTCACTAGACTGTTATCTCCAGTCTCTCAAGTATCTCCACGTTTAAGCTTCTCACAGAAAACGGAGGAACTTGTTTATGCTAAGACTCTCACACATTTTCGCAACAAGCCCCCAGATATCAACAAAAAAAAATGTGGGCCCCACAACCACCAAAGCCTGTGGGCCCAGCTCGCCCGCCTCCTCATGTGAGAGCTCTTCGAGAGCTCAGCATCAAGGACGAAACCTTCCTCTACCTGCTGTCGTTGAACCAAAAACAGCTGATAACTGCTTTCAGTGATATGTGTGGGGTCCCCTCTACAATATCAGCAACACTCACAAATGTTTACAGAACAAGCGGGAACCCAGTGTGCCAGTAGCTTTTCCCATCTCTGTTTTATCACATGGCAGAAAGTCTAAGGCCTTCTCTAGTCGTACTGCTGACTCACCTGCACTCTTTTATGCATCAAAATAAATGTTGTGACAAAAGATAATGCCATCAAAGAATAAATCATTTCCCTCCAATAACTTAATAACAAGACAATTGCAGTGCAGCAATCCCAATACAGTCCCTTTTTAACTTTACTTTCATGAGAGCCTGCAGAGCTTTTAGGAGAGGTGGAGGTGTAGCTGCTCTATTTAAAGATGTCTATCAATGCAAGCAAGTGTCATTTGGTCAGTCTTGAAATTGTCCTCCGCGTATTCTGCTTATTATTATTTACAGGCTTCCAAAATACTCTGCAGCACTTTTTTTAAGAGTTCACAGAACTGTTATCAATAAATTCCTTAGAGTGTGACCATTTTGCTATTGCAGGGGATTTTAATATTCACACAGATAATGCAGAAATCAATGCTACAAAAGAAATCATAAGTGTTTTAAACACTTTTGACCTGGTTCAGCTTTTGCATGGACCCACACACAATCGTGATCACACTATTCATTTACTCATCATTAAGGGTTTAGTGATTTCACCCATTGGTATTAAGGACCCCTTGTTATCTAATCGGGGCACGATGGCTTAGAGGTTAGCATGTTCAACTCTGCCAGGGTCCGTCTCGGCCATTTTTTTCTCCGGGTTCTCCGGTTTCCCCCCCCAGTCCAAAAACAAGCACGGTAAGTTGATTGGCACCTTGGAAAATTGTATTGTATGAATGTATGTGTGTGTGTGTGTGTGTGTGTACCCTGCGATGGGTTGGCATATCCACCAGGGTGTGTCCTGCCTTAATGCCCATAGACGCCTGAGATAGGCACAGGTGACCCGAGGGAAGATCGGATAAAGCGGTAGAAGATAAATGAATAAATGAGTTATCCGATCACTTCTGTATTTTCTTTGATATATTTATATCTGCTACCACTGAATCTAGATCTATGACTGTCAGAAAGAGATGCATTAATGAGAACACCAGTCTGCTATTTATGAAACTTTAATTCAAAAGTTAAGAATGTCATTGATGACATTGCACCTGTAAAAAGAAAGATGGCTGGAAGGACAAAAAGCACCATGAGAAAATCAACAGTAGTAGAGCGTATGAAAAGAAAATGCAGAAAAGCCGAACAGATGTGGTGGTAGACAAATCTTGAAATTCACTATAGCATCTATAAAGACGGCCTTCATGCTTTCAATGTCCAATAGGCAAAGCTAGATAAAGATTCTTCTCATACCTTATAAACATCAACAACACTCTTTTGCTACTGTTGAGACAATAACAAGTCAGATTCCAAGTGAAATGCTCTCCGGCTAAAAATGCAATGAGTTTTCTTCCTTCTCTTCTGAAAAGATGAATAATATCAGAAAGACGATTAAGCACATCCTCAAATTATGCTGAGGTTAGACAAATTCACCCGGCAATCTCAAAAAGACGTTAGCATGTCTGCTTTTGAAGTGTCTGAGTGCAACATTTTGGAATAAATAGTACAGCACCTTAAATCCTCAACCTGCTAACTTGATCCACTTTTTCAAAAGTGTGTTAAACTGTTTCGAAGCAGATCTAGCAGATCTCGGTGAACACCTCGCTTCTTTCAGGGACTTTTCTAAACTCTGTGCAAACGGCAGTCGTTAAGCCCCTTCTGAAAAAGAGCAATCTTGATAACACAATAATGTGCAACAATAAGCCAGCATCAAATCTTCCTTTTATAGGCAAGATTATTGAAAATGTAATTTTTTAATCAGCTGAACTACTACATAAACTCAAATGGTTACCTAGACAATTTTCAATCTGGTTTCCGACCGCATCACAGCACTAATAAAGATAATAAATGATATTAGACTAAATTCTGACTAAATTCCGACCTTAGTTTCAGTAGTGATGTGAAAGCAGTCTCTAAATCAGGATCTCAAAAACATTGCAAGCATTAGATTTTTTTTTTTCCACTCAAGACTTAGAGAAACTTGTTTGTGCCTTTATTACCGCTAATGATCTCCACACTGGTCTTCCTAAGAAGACCATTAAACAGCTGCAGCTCATCCAGAATGCTGCTTTCAGGATTCTGACTAGAACCAGAAAATCAAAGCATATCACATGAGTCCTTAGGTCCTTACACTGGCTTCCAGTTATATTTGGGATTGATTTAAAGTACTTTGTTTATAAATCACTCAATGGCCTAGGACTTAAATACATTGCAGATATGCTCACTGAATACAAACTAGCAGACCAATCAGATCACTAGTATCGAGTCAGTTCGAAATACCAAGGATTCATACAAAACAAAGGGAATCCGCCTTCAACTGGAATCGGCTTCCAGAAGAGTTCATTCATTCATTCATTCATTCATTCATTCATTCATTCATTCATCTTCTACCGCTATATGCGATCTTCCCTCGGGTCACAGGGAGCCTGTGCCTATCTCAGGCGTCTATGGCCATTAAGGCAGGATACACCCTGGATGGAATGTCAACCCATCGCAGGGCACAAACACACACTCCCACACACACATCACATCACACACACACACACACATTCATACACTAGGGACAATTTTCCAAGGTGCCAATCAACCTACCGTACATGTTTTTGGACCGAGTGAAACCGGAGAACCCGGAGAAAAAAACCCTGAGGCACGGGGAGAACATGCTCCACACACACATGGCCAAGACGGGAATCGAATCCGGACCCTGGCAGTGTGAGGCGAACGTGCAAACCACTAAACCACCGTGCCCCTTCCAGAAGAGTTCAGATGTGCTAAAACATTTCAATTCAGACTCAAAACTCGTCTGATCAGTTGTGCATTTACTGAATGAGCACTTTGCCTACATCTAAACTGGTTGCACTGCATAATTAATTTTAAATACTTTTTTTAATCAGTTTTTATTGTTGTGATTATTATTTTTTGCAATTATATTATTTCCCTTTGTAAAGCACCGTTGAAAAGCATGTAAAGCACCGTTGTGTATGAAATGTGCTATATAAATAAAATTGCATTGCCTAAGTTTTAGTTTGTCTGGAACCTTTCCGAAACAATAAATCAGTAGGTCCTGAACACACTGACTTTCACCCACTCAGCACTCGTGCTGATGTGATCGGTGAGGTTGAAAGTCTCATCTCAGCCAGCGCGATATGAGAGTGACATTCGAGATGCGTGATGATGAACGTCCTGACCCGCGTGACCAGTCACCACTTGCGCTCTCGCTATAGACTAATCTGTCAACCTAATAGGGCGAATTTATCAAGGCACGTTGGTCCCGACAGGCCAGAACTTCACCTGCTGGGGTTTAATGACTGTAGGGCAGGATAATCACCAGCGCAGCATGAGGACTAGCGCAGGGACATGGTGCTGGACACGTGCTCCATTGGTCTTAGTCATCCATGAGCAATTATGAGTGTGAAGCACCTGCAATATGTGTTTCTCTGTTGTTGAGCGAATTCAAATGACTGTTGCTCTCTTATCATTGACGATTGCAATTAAACATAATTTTTACTTTAGACAGGTCATTTGACTTGGGACAATGTGCTAAACGCACCTACAGAAATAAATCTAGATACAAGGAAGTTGCAATGAGTTGCAACTTCCTAAATGCAACTGTAGGATCAGTGTTTTTTTTTTATTCTTATCTGATCTCAATAGCTTTTGGACAACAATTGAGCAACTCTTAGCAATGCTTAAAAATGTATTGGCGCAAATGCAGTTGATCCTCAGATGATCCTCTTTTTCTCAAAGTTGGAGGAAGACAATTTTATGAGATGCAGAAATTATGTGAAAATGTGGAACTGGAATTGGGAAAAATGGATGTATTGGATTAAATCAAAATGAAATTAAAATAGATCCAAGTAAAACAATACAGTTAAGCAATGGAATAAAATCTTATACAAAGGTAAATTATAATACTTTAATTTGTAACTTTTTTTAACGATTCAAAGTCAGAAAACAAACTAAACAATAAAATAAACATTAAGAGGAGCCAGACTCAGCAGAGGAACCCATCCCCATCTGCATGACATCAAGATGATCACAAAGTTATTAAAAATTAATCATATTATAAATTATAAATTTATTACAAACTCTAAAGAGTGAAAATTATTATGAACACCATGAGTGTGTGATTATGAGCAATCTCCTTTCTACAGTCTTATGCAGTGAGTTGGAGTCCATGTGGAGGTCAACATCAGCACCAGGATCAGCACCAGGATCAGCACCAAGATCAGCAACACTATTAGCACCTGGGTCAGCACCAAGATCAGCACCAGGGTGGGGACCAGCATCACACCAAGATCAGCACCAGAACCTGTATTAAATCAAAACTAAATTAAAATAGATCCAAGTAAAACAATACAGTTAAGGATCACGAATGGAATAGAAGTTTATACAAAGGTAAATTATAACACTTTTTTTGACGTTTCAAAGTCAGAAAACAAACTAAAGCAAACAAAAGTATGCATTACATATTTACAAGGATGGGTACATGTGTCTTTTCCAGGCATATTTCATTTTACCACAAACTTGGAGGCACAAAATTATATAATATGCAGGAAAGTAAAATGTAAAACTGAAATTAGGAGACCCAAACCTGTTCCATTTCCAAGCCAAGAGTGGTGACAGGTATAACAGATCTCCTGTTATAGAGCTTTGACCTCAAACCAACTATAAGATCCCCTTTTTAGAAGATACCTCTGGAAATTTAGATATTACATAGAGTTTACCAGCTATTAGATCTACCACCCAGTAGCCCAAGCAACACTGGTGTGGGCGAAGGTATGCTGCGTGTATGTCTTTTCTGCGCTGTTGTAAAAAATTACTACAATGGATTGTGTTGTAAAAAATTACTACTGACTCCAATTTATAATAATATTTAACTTTAATTTTAATAGATTCTAGTTATATTAATTAAAATTTAAACTCATCTGACACCAAGATCAGCACCAGGGTGGGTAAACTAATATTCTTTAAACCATGCTTGCATCACACCAAGTTGATCAGCACCAGAACTAAGTCTGTATTAAATCAAAACTAAATGCATAATTCTTTAATAGATGCTTGCTCCAAGTAACTTGCTAAGTCAATACAGGTCTCAGGCGTTGTGCTCTATGCTCCATACACTCATGAGCCTCCTGTTTGTCACGAATTTGGAATAGAAGACTATATTAATTTTTTATACAAAGATCTTACATTTATTTTCCAGTAAATTATAACAAGTTAACATATAAAACAGATAATAGAACAAAGAAAGCAAGTTATGTATATTTGTATTATTGCAAAGTTTCAAAGTACACACAGAAAACAAACTATAAGTATATTTTATCTTAAGAATACTTACGACTTGCTAAAAGTATGCTGTGTGGGAAGTTCTTGTTACCGAATGCTTCCTTGAGTGTTTCACCAAATTATAAGGTATTATTTAGGTTCTAGTAGAAAATACACACAGAGAACTGTGTGGGAAGTTCTTGTTACCGAATGCTTCCTATTGCAGATTTATAATTTAGATATTTTATCTTAAGAATACTTACGACTTGCTAAAGTATTATTGAATTATATATTTTACCTGGCAGTATATACACACAGAGAACTGTGTGGGAAGTTCTTGTTACCGAATGCTTCCTATTTTCAGATTATAATTTAGCAGGTTAGAATTATATACTTTAAGAGTAGCTAAAGTACTATTTGAATTATATATTTTACCTGGCAAGAGATACACACAGAGAACTGTGTGGGAAGACTACAACTGCTTCCCTGAGTGTAACCACCATCGTAAACCCCCGGTCATAAAAAGCTTGACCAACCTTTTGTTATTGACAGAGAGCCAGTCCTTCTCATCCCCAGGGGGGATTTGGGACAATTCTCATATCAGTAGACCAGTATATTATAGGTCTGTTCTACTAATATGAGAATGAGATCATATTTTTACCACCTGAGACCTTTAAAATGATCAAACAATGTAAAGTTAATCACATTAAAGATAGGATTAACAAAGTGTGCATATGTTGTAAGTCACCCTTCCATGGCCCTACCATATCCCCAGGGGGTAAGGAAGGGGTTTAAGGATGGGTGCCATAGTTTGTTTGTAGAGAGCTTTTGTTCCTGTGATCAAGGGGATCTTCTTCCCAGATCAGAAGGTTTATTGTTTTATTGCATGGAAGTTCTCGTGGTCTGCCTTCATGCAGATATCTGACCAGCCTTACACCAACTAATGTCCTTTGGGAGGAATGTGACTGTTTAGAGGCTTCCTTACCATACAAGCACATCTTCTCAAAAGGGTCTGCATTATTAGAAGATCTTAGAAGTTAATAGAAGTTTTTACTTTTTACTTTTTTACTTTAATTTACTTTTTTACTTTAATTTACTTTTATACTTATTTACTATTATAGCAATTATATTTTCACTACTATTATTTATTTAATTCAGTTGCATTTTATTTTGTTTTATTTTATTGTGACTCAATTATGGACAGTGTTTTTTCATTACCGCACACATTTCTCCATATTGGATGAGAACAATGAAAAAAGACCATGCAGTATTTCTGTAAGTAAAGATGCCTGCCATTGACTTGACTCCAAAAATTAATTTAACAGAAATTTAAAGTAAAATAAGTTTGAATGGAAGTGAGCTTGAAGAGCAGAGAAAAGTATACACATACAAATATGGTAAAAAATTTGAACATTCTGAATCATTTATAAAAGGCTTACTGATACCACATCTTTCAGTGTGTGAATGTTGCATACAAGTACACCAAAGTTTTTTATGCCTTTTGAAAACCATTCACCGTGACAACAAACATCAGCGATGCGCATCCCGACATTTTGTTCTATCAGATGTGTTAAAGGTTCAAAGGGAAACAAGACAGACTTTGTATTCTGTCCAATTTACTGCATATGGTCTAAATGTCATGCTTGCATTTATATATAATATATATATATATATATATATATATATATATATATATATATATATATATATATATACCTCAGGAAAAGAAAAAACTTGTATAAATATGTATACAATGCAGTATAGTTTTAATACCAACAATCTATTGAAACTTAATTAAAATAATACATGCTCAAAGTGGTGGCTATTGTCTTTAAAAAAAGTAAAAAAAAAATTAATAGAAGTGAATTGTGTGTATTTATCCTCAATGAACAAGCCTGATTAGATATGGAAAGAAAAAAATATATTTGTTTATTTATTTATTTATTTTTAATGAAGAATAAAAATTATAAATCATAAATGTATTACAAACTTGAAAGAGTGAGAATGATCATGAACACCACAAGTGTGTGATTGTGAGCTTTCCTTACGATCTCCTTTCTATTGTCTGATACACTGAGTTGGAGTCCATGTGGAGGTCAACATCAGCACCAGGATCAGCACCAGAATCAGAACCAGAATCAGCACTAGAATAAGCACCAGGGTCAGCAATACTATTAGCACCTGGGTCAGAACCATGATCAGCACCAGGATCAGCAATATTCACATTTACATTTACATTTGTGGCATTTGGCAGACACCCTTATCCAGAGCGACTTACAACTGAGCAATTGAGGGTTAAGGGCCTTGCTCAAGGGCCCACTAATGGCAGCTTGTTTGTGGTGGTGGGGTTTGAACCCATGATCTTCCGGTCCAGAGTCCAACACCTTAACCACTGGGCTACAACCTCCCTCATATTAGCACCCGGATCAGCACCAGGGTCAGCAACAGCATCAGCACCAAGATCAGCACCAGGATCGGCAACGCTATTAGCACTCGGGTCAGCACCAGGATCAGCACCAGGATTAGCAGAACGAATGCTAGGAATATATATAAGGATAAGTTCATATCTTGAACTCATGTCCTTCAGATCGAAAGACCAATACTTGGTGGACTATGTATTGGTGTTTTGATCTGGACATGAGTTCAAGTCTCAGCCACAAACTGACACTCCTGGGCCCCTGAGCAAGGCCCTAGCCTTGGTTAAATTGTAGGAAAGAGATAAATGTAAGTTGCTCTGGATAAAGGGATTGGTTAAAGGATATAAATGTCAGTGTAGAACCTCAGCAGATGTATGACTGTTTCACTTCTAGCTATTAATTAACCTCCTTTTAGTTGCATCATGTTTCCTAAGTTCTACATTAAACTCAAAGTGCATAATGTTCTTTAGCGAGCCTGAGTCATCAACATGTTCCTTCTTACCGAGACTTTTTATTCCCTTTCCCCTGGTTTGCTGTCAGACGGGGGGCCGGGATGTAATTAGGGAACTGCGTTCTGTTCTAATGAATGCAGATTAGCTGGTGGTGGAAATGTCAGAGTCGAGAGCCACTCCCCTCAGATTAATCATCTTCATTACTGTGCAGAAGCAGGTAACTCACCATGCAGTCTATTCCCTTTCAATGCGTTTACTTCCCGACGATTTTCTCCTCCTCCTTCTACTTTTACTCCTTTCATCCCTTGCTCTCCTTTCCTCCCTTTTTGTTGCCTTTATGCGTTTTTCTTTTTTACAGATTGCAAAGCATCATTTCCTCCTTCTTCATTTTATTCTCCTGTTTCCCATATTCTCCACAATGGATTGTTAGCTCCTTGCCCATCTTTATTTTTATTCCTCTTTTCGGTAGCATTCAATTTATCAGCTATCTTCGTGTGTTTTTTTCCTTCTCCCATGATGCCAATACTTCCCCCTATATTACAAAGAAAAAGGAATGGATTGAAACCTCTTGGGTCTTTAGCCAGCTGGGACATCTCTTTATATATGGTTATTTGTAGAAACATTTTAGGAAGCGAAAAATAAATGGATAAATGGTTCGTCAATAATTCTTTGCAAGGAATTATTGACGAACCATTTATCCATTTTTCTTGCATCACTCTTGCATTTCTTGCATCACTCTCTTGCATCACTCTTTTTTGTTAGCTAATATCTTCTTCAACGTTCTCTTTTTTCCCTTTGTATTCTTTTGGGCTTAGTATTTGACCTGTTTGTGTGTGTGTTTAATAAAGTAAATAAATAAAATTGACATTGAAAATGTAGCTATTCATTATTTTAATAATTACGATATTGCAGTATTGGTGCGGTATTTTATTTAAATATATTTTACTTGAGTAACTCCTCCTTTTTGCCCTCATATGCCACACAACATGTTCTTGTACTGAAAGAAGAGGTCATTGATATTCCTCTCACAGCCGTGTGGATGGTGTGCCTCGGAGCTCCGAGCCTGTGATGTGCTTTTCGGCTTTAAGCTACCCCGAGATCAAAAGGTCATCACCATTCAGTGTTAGGGCCATTGCGAATAAAAACAGGACGTACAACAAGGTGAAATATCTTTTATTCTGAGTAGAAAAGGAATGGAGCAGATATCCATAGTTTAGAGCAGAGCACATGTCTGACAAGGACTCAAGGTCAGAAGGACAAGCCAGATTGGAAGCTTTGGCTTTCTGGGTTTTCTGTCTTGTCTTTGGTCAGTCTGAGGTTAAACTAGGATCAGGATATGCACTGAAGTGAATTTCTTTATGAAATTGTCATGTGGCAACATTTACATTCACATTTACAGCATTTGGCAGACACTCTTATCCAACTGAGCAATTGAGGGTTAAGGGCCTTGCTCAAGGGCCCACTAGTGCTAGCTTGGTGGTGGTGTGGCTTGAACCAGTAATCTTCCGGGCCAGAGGCCAACACCTTAACCATTGGACTACCACCTCCCTACAACACACTGAAATATGCATATATAATATATATAATATATAATATGCAGATATAAGTCAAGAGCTTCAATTACATTCATTCATTCATTAATTTATTCATCTTCTACAGCTATATCCGATCTCCGAGTCTGTGTCTATCTCAGGCGTCTATGGGCATTAAGGTACACACCCTGGATGGAATGCCAACCCATCGCAGCACTCACACACACACACACACACACATTCATACACTAGGGACAATTTTCCAAAGTGTCAAAAAACCTACCAACCTACCAGGGGAAACCGGTAGGTTGAAACCGGAAAATCCCCTGAGGCACGGGGGGAACATGCAAACTCCACACACACATGGCCGAGATTGATCCCAGACCCTGGAGGACTGAGGCGAACGTGCTAACCACTAAACCACCGTGCCTCTTGCTTCAATTACAGTTTGTATTAAAAATCAGAGTGGTCACAAACGTCACCTCTTGCTTGTTCAGTCTCTCGTCATTTTGAGCCTAGGACTACTGCGACCCTCTGCTGGCAGATCTTCCTCAAAATGCTATTCATCCAAACAGCAGAGTCACTGGCTATCTTCAAGCGATGAGTGAAGACCTCTCTCTTTCAGAAACACTTCAGCTAGCACTTCTTCCTTTTTTCCACTGTATTGGCATCATAAAAAATACTGAGTTTGTATCTTAAGTTTGTAATCGATCATACCATAGTTAATTTATTCATAGATGGAGACTTAAAGCACTTTTGTTATATCACTCTGGATAAGGGGGTCTGTTAAATGCTGTAAATGTAAATGGTCAATTTATCCAAACTAGACTTTATACTTGGGCATAAATGAGATTTTCTTTGATCGTCATTGGCACAGTGAATATAATTGGATGGTTTCAATCTTGGCTGATGAAACATCTGGCGGAATATGACTCCATTAGTGTTGCACATCTGGAACCTAAGGATTCTATCTCCTAGCCAAGCCGCGTCGATTTGGATATCACAAAGCATCCGGAGATGTCTGTCTCACTACTGGTGGAGGATCTTCAAACCCCATTTATGAGCAACATGGCTGCCCTGTTTAAGCTGCTGCCATGTTGGCCTTTGTTGTAAATGCAATGAAATAAATCAAATTCTTTTTTTTTTTTGTTTTTTGTCGACACCTGAACCTGGTTGGAGATCTATAAATGCCTGGTCTATTATCCAACCAACACTCCCTCCTCCCTCCTCCTCCCTCCTCCTCTCTCTCTCTCTCTCTCTCTCTCTCTTTTTCTCTCTCTCTCTTGTTTGCTCCTTTGCTGTCCAGTTTTATGTAATAGTGCTTTAGTCATGTCTGGTCTTTTATGTCAAGCCAGACATCTGTACCCTCGCTATTGTGTGAACAGGAAACCAACACTAGTGTGCTTTTTAGCTATCATCTTTTGTGGTATTTTTGAGAAATCTCTGCAAAAGCCTAAATAATACATGCTGTGTACAGCCACTAAGAAGGTTAGTGAAAATGTTGTCATAATTAAATTCTAGACGTCCACTTTCGAGATCCACAAGGTCTATGTGGGATCCCTCATATGTAGATAGATGATACTATTTGATGTGTAAAACAGTGAGTGTGTGTGCCATTTGATAGACATCCTGACCCAGGCCGTGTTTCTTTCATAAGTGACTGAATAAAGAATAAAGAGGTTTTTGAAAAGTAAGTGAACGAGTGAGTGAGCAAACCTTTTATTGCTAAAATATAATAGCTACTGCCCACATTGAAATACTGCCAATCTCTAAAACTTATTCACTGAACCAAACTGAGCTGATTCTCTGAATAAATCTCATTTATAACCAATATATAATAAAAGTATTGGGACACCTGAGTATTCCAGCCTTATGTGATTCTTGTCACAAATATAAAGGCACACACTTGTATGAAATGTCTATATGTCAGCTCAATGAAGTTATGGTGTGCATGGTTGCTATAGGGATTGTAACCCTATTGAACACTTGCAGTATGGTTTGCATGGAAACAAAGAGTTTGCAAAAGAATATGCAAATGTGTCTGACCTGCACCCAGTGTTGATTGACGCCTTGTGCCTGGTGTTATTTTGCGTCAAGGTGAATAAACCGACTGGGTGTAATCTCATTCTGTCTCTCCTTTCTTTCCTTTTTTTCATCTGATTTTTATTATTATGCTCAACTATATGGTAATGAATAATAGTGATTTTTATTCACCTTGACCCATTATGGCCAGTCTGACAACATGTGACAGAAACATTTGCATTTTAGTAACAAAAAAAGCAATAACTTTGTCTTTAATTAAAAAACAAACAAAACAAAAAATGTTACACCATTTATATATATATATATATACGTTCCATCAGCATCCTGGTACATAAGAGTTCATTCAAACTTGCATAGGTTTGTTTTGTTGTTCAAACTTGTTTTTAATATAAATATATACAAATATTAATGTATGTAAACATTTGAACATTTGAACATTTGTGTTAATCATGTATTTTCATTAATGAAGGAAATGAAGTGAAGGAAGAAAACATGGAATTGAAATCAATATTTGGTGTGAACACACTTTTACCTTCAAAACAGCAGCAATATATCTAGGTACACTTACACACAGTGTTTATGAAGGAACTCGGCTGGTTGGTTGTTCCATCTTGGAGAAGTAAACACAGATCTTCTGTCTCTTCATGGAATCCCACACATACTCTGTGTTCTTGGTCACGCCATCATTTCTACTACTTGTAGTTCTTCAAAAAGATACTCACACCAAATATTGATTTGAGTTCAATTTTTCTTTTGTTCGCTCTGTTTTCATTTTGTAAATTGACAAAAATAAACAATCATTATTTATATTTCTGAAAGCATTCTGTGTTTACAGCATTTTCACACCTGCCTAAAATAGTATGTGTGTGTAATATTTTAATATTGGATCACAAATATTTTTTTAATACTTTTTAAATATTTTTAAAACATATGTGCTATATATAGACAGACAGTCAGAGAGAGTCTATTAAAAGTCCTGGGTTTTGGAATTAATTGTGGATTTTGACTGGGGTGTTTGTGTGTATATTAACCCTGGCTTTGATTATTTTAAAAGTTGACTCTCTGTTATGTAACGAAAGCAATTTCTCGCTGTGGGAACACAAACTTTTAAATATAGTCAGAATATTAGCAGCACACAATGTGGGGGGGGGATTCTATAAACTAATATCTGATCCACTTTGCCTACTATTAGATCAGAAATGCAAATAAAAGTAGTTATTTGCACGTGCTTAATTATCATATGAGGAATTGGGCAGTCTGGTACACACAAGGACCACATCCTCGAACAACTGTTCAGCTTTCATGGTAATTACCAATCAGTTTTAATTAGTGTGCCGGGTTTTGCCAAGTGTGTGACAGATTCATTTATTCACTACAATTCAAAAACAAACAAGGCTATGGAGTGAAGCCTGCCTCGTCGCTTTACTTGTCATTTCATCATATATTGTGGGCATGCCGAGCCAAACTGCTGCCCTTTCTATTGAGGAGCAATAAAGATCTGGGCTTTAACAAGGATAGATAGATAGATAGATAGATAGATAGATAGATAGATAGATAGATAGATAGATAGATAGATAGATAGATAGTGTAGATCATGATAGATAGATCAAATAGATATGTATGCAAGGAGCTTCCATTAAAAATTTCTCTTTGTGTGTCGTAAAGGAATGCCATATGTGTGCATGCTTCCATTAAAATCTTTCTCTTTGTGTGTGTGCGTAAATTAATGTCATATATGAAATATTATAGTGTCTTATGTGTGTGTGTATAAATTGTGTGGGCCAGATGTTGGGAATGCTCCAAGTTTCTTATATATAAACAGTTCTGGATAAGATGGATGGGTTTCCGGACAATTATAAAGCAATGTATGGAATCCAGGGGATATAACCCGGGAGAATGCCGGTTTACATAGCAATGTATGGAAATCCAGGGGCTCTTATTGCTTAAAGGCTAACCCGGATCTTCATGGAAGAATTCAGTTGCTTTGCAAACCAGCTCCGGATCTGATAGATAGATAGATAGATAGATAGATAGATAGATAGATAGATAGATAGATAGATAGATAGATAGATAGATAGATAGATAGATAGATAGATAGATAGATAGATAGATAGATAGATAGATAGATTTTACTGACATTCCATGCATAGCATACATACATACAGACATACATACATACATACATGCATACATACATACATACATACATACATACATACATTGTAATTACATTTATTTATTTTTTTGTAACTGCCTCTATTGACTTTTGCATACTCGGTCAAACAGGCGTTTGACAACACTATGTATTGCAGTTCCATTTGTTCAGCAAAGAATGTGTCAGTCTTCACTTTATTTTATTGGATTTTTAAAACACAGTTTGTAAAAGAATGTTATGGAGTTTCAGCTGAAATTTTCGATTCAAGACATGAGAATGTGCTCCAACAGCAGAACTCTTCTTTGAGCTCAATAAACGTTCTTCTTTATATGCTTTTCCCCTATTATGTTCAAACTCTGGCTTTAGTTCCATCCTGAGAGCAAGTCTGAATCAGCCTTTTTTTTGAGTGAGCATACATCAGGCTGAGTGGGGTGGAATAGTGAATGGATGTGCAAGCCACAGCTCTAAATGAGCTCTTTTACACAGCACTAGTGATTGATTATATTTTACGTCACTTGGCAGCCATTTTGGATCACAAATAATGAACTTTAAACATGTTATTGGGAAATGTCCACAGAACGGATCGATCATAAAATGGTCTTTGTGCTTTTTGATGCAAAAACGATATGCAAAAGTTTAATTGAGTGTATGTACTCAATAATATGACTTTCTTTCAAGATTGGGAGAGATTTTAAGTCCTACAACACCATCATGAGTTATCTTCTGGACTTCTATGGCTGCACTTAAGGTCGGCTCTGGAGTGGCATCTTCAAAATGTTAATTCAGAAGAATCCGGAAATTACAATTCAACCCCGAGGTCTTATGATAAGCAACTTATGAATAAGCTTTGAAATGGCACTTCAGTCAAGCTATGAGACTTGCAGCGTGTTCTTTGGCACTCTGAGGCTGAGAATGCTCATTGGGATTTAACACTTTTGGCTCTCCAAAGCTGAACTGAACCCCTTCACAGGTCCATGTTACCCCCCACAACCCCATAGCATTAGCCATAAGCCTGGCTCTTTTTTTTTAAATCAATCTCCATTTCCTTAAATTACAGTTCTGCCTCTGGTGGGAGATGTGTTTTCCTACCTCACTTCATGGATCTCTGTTTTATTATTTTTTCCCTATCTAATGTAAAAGAATGCTGAGCCAAGCACAGTCAAAGCTCATCCATCTTCCTCCCCGCGCTCCATGATGCCTCATCTTCATCAAACGCCTGTCTGCTTTGTCTGCTCAGAAATATGAACAGTTTCCAATCAAGAAACAAGCTTTTATGGGTGTTTATGCTTTTTCACCTTGCCGACGTTCTCATGATGGGATGATTCAGAACTATTCATTCTGAACAAGTTTCTGGTGAAGGAGAAATGTGTCTTTCCATCCTGTCTTTTCTTGTCTATTAGCAATCATGTGCTGGTGATGTTATATTTATAATGTAACGGAAAGCTTTATAATTCAGGCATTTATAATACATGCATAATAATTTCCATAAATTAATACTTTTCATGTTTCTAATACTGTAACTAACTGTAACAGATGTTATAATTACATAAACTTCACTCAAAATCTCTACCTTTAATTAAATGGTTGATTATTTAATATTTATTTTACTCTGGAAATTATTCTTTTAACATAAATTTCTTGTTAAGTTCAATGTTATTTTGTTTAGTGGTGGTATTAAGTGTAAAATATGGGACGTGGCTCCTTTAAGAATTCTGCTTTTTATATGCATTTAGTTTAAACGGAAGCGCATTGCATTCTCAAAAGGGAACTATTGTTTATTATGATTTATTGCATAATACGGATTTGGGAATGTGAATCATGAAAGGGGTAAAGTGAAAAATAAAATGGTAAAATAACGCCTTAACATTGACAGCCCTAATATTTATAAATAAACAGTATATATATATTTTTTTGTTTGTTTGTTTTTTTTTTCACTCAAAAGGGACTAGGCAGATCATGGACTGCTTTGCTTGACACGTACTCATGGACGAAAACAAGAGTTAGATGGATGGGTTCTGGTGGCAATTTTGTTGCAAAGGCCTCTAGACCATCATTTGGCCAAATACCACAGGTTTAGAATGCTGCTCTGTACGATTTGGCTCTTACACTGCCAGGCTAAATTTACATTTATTAATTTGGCGGCTGCTTTAATCCACTTACAAGTGGATCAGAATCCAATCCAGGCACTCAAGCTGAGCAAGTGAGAGTCTGGGGCAGCAGTGTTTCTCTCTCTCTCTCTCTCTCTCTCTCAGACTTTGGAATTTGAACCTTTGCCTTTGGCATGAAGCCGTGGCTGATGATGCAATTTCTGAAAATATGGCTGAAACAATGGAGAAGAAATAGAACAGAATTTTATATGCTTTTTTTATTTTTTACTTTTTTTTTAAATATATCAACAGAGTCAATGATTTCTTGGGCTGGAGGAAAAATAAATGTTCATGAACATATAGTAAAGATGTGGCAAGGGTGGCGGGATGGAACAGATAACATGACTAGTAATGGATCATTCAAACGATTTCGATGAGGGCGCTACACATTTGGCTCAGCAACTTTGCAAATTGAATTTTCTAATTTCCTCTCATTAAAAACAAAAATCAAATAACTATATAATAATTCAGGAGCTCATTCGCAGTACTTCAATGGAGACACAATAACTGCTTTTAATAACTAAGCATTTGTATTATTATTATTATTATTTTATCATATTTAAGTATTTGTTTTAAGTATTCAAGACACACCACTAATGCATAATTATACTCTACCTTGTGAATTCATACGATGTAGAAATTCTCCATATTTAAACAGCAGCGCTGTGCATCACTCCAGAATTCTGATGCTTATGTTATCATCAGAGTACTAATTAGACTAATTAGAGTAGATCAGATTGGATTCAATCAGATTAGATTTGGTTTGATTAGATTTGATCAGATTAAGTTGGGTTAGATTATACTAGATTAGATTGCATTAGATTGCGGTAAATGAGATCAGATTAGATTAAATAAGATTTGATTATATTAGATTTGATCAAGTAAATGATATTAAATGGGATTATATTAATTCAAATTAGATTTAAATTATTGAAATGAGATTGGATTAAATTTGGTTAGATCAGACTTCATTAATTTTATTAGCTTGCAGATTGAATTAGATTGGATTCAAGTGTTTGATTAGATTAGATTCACAGTGTCAGAAAGGAGGAGGTGGAAGGATTGAGGACCCAAAAGGTAGGATGCAAACGCTGGTTCAAAAATGGGTGCAAAAATGTAACCCAAATAAAGTACAGGGTGATAGAGTAGACAACAGGGCAAAGTAGAGCAGGCAGAAAACACACACAAAAAACAAACCATAAATTTGTTCAAACCATAAATTCAGAATCTTGGGCAGAACAGAAATCCAGGAAATCAGGGGAAAAGTGGCAAAAGTAATCTCAAAGGTAGCAAACCAGTAAGGATAATCCGGTGAGGGGTGATTGGCTCGGAAGTCCTTAAATAGTTCACAGCGTGGGAAAAGCGTTAAGATGGCCACCGAAATGCGACACGAAAACAGAAGTGCACACAGCTAGCTAGGGAGTTGCTGACACACAGGGCCAATGAAAAGCAATAGCCATCTAACCCTAAGAGCAAACAGCAATGTATAAAATTAAATACATTAAAAACATCTAATATATTTTACAGTATAAAATATATTATACAGAAATCACCGTTGGATATGTGTTTGTTTATTTATCCTCATGTGCACGGTAAAAACACCAGGTCGAACTGTACAGTGAAATCCGTACTTTACCTGAGCCCAAAAAAAGAAACACAAAACTTATTATAAAAATATTGCATAGAATATGTACAAATATTAGTAAGGTAATACTGTGAGGTTAAATTTCATGTGCCCTGATGTGTGCTATATATATCAGAGTTTAATTGTAGATTTGATGTCTGATGTTATCAAATTTAGATAACTTCTGTTAATGCATAAGTGGGTCAAGGCCAACGAGCAAACTTTGCAAATATACAGCAGGGGTCTCTGACCTCTTCAAGGTCAGATCCAAGCCTCCAAGTGAAGATGGGAGAGGCAAATATGCTCCACATTTAAAGCCACTAAAGAAGTACGATAAGTAATAGAAAAGTGCATTTCAGGTGATAGAAAAAGGATGAAATTATGCATTAAGTTCTAGTTGTGCATCAATAAAACCAGCCCCAGAGTTCAGCATGAATGTGCGTATTGCCTGTATTCCACAGTACCCTTGTTGTAATACATCCGTTACCTTGACATTAACAAGCTGAAGATTTGAAGTGAAATATTATTAAATCTTACTAAAGCATGGCCAAAGAACATAGTACTTTAGAATGGAGCAGCCATCTGACTGATAATGCAACTGACCAATAGTGCTGTTTTTGTTTTTTGTTTTAATTTAGTCTAGTCTTTGTGTGAAGCTGTCATTTTAGTTTTTATTAGAGTTAGTCACGCTCATACGCTTTTTAGTCTTGTCAAGTTTTAGTCAATTAAAAGCATTTTACCATAATTTTAGTCAGAATTATCCGTGATTATTTCTGTCTAATTTTAGCTGATTTCAAAAAAGGTTAAAATCTTATTATATTATTGTTATCTTAAAGGCTCTGATTTTAATTTACTACATTTATTTTACCAAACAAATATGTACGAAGCACACACAAATTTTAATAAAAATAATTTAAATAGCATAAAATTAATAATAATTTTAAAATAAATTAAATTGTTTCGGATTTTATTTTGTTTCTTGTCGTCTTCTAAATAACACTGTCAATAGGGCTTGAGGAAGTGATGTCGCGAGAAACAGTGAAACAGAAATCTTAACAAGATGAAATAACATTTCATTTAATCACATTTTTTGGTCATTAAAAATTAAGAGATAATTTATCATCCTTTTAATTTTTTGTAAACCACATTCTTGTTTTTATTCGTCAACCATAGAGCATTATCCATTTCATTCTTGTCATCGTCACATGACACTACCGACCAATCAACTCTGATCTGTTTGACAGACTCGACTTCCATGACCTAAACCTTCCTTATCCATTTTGGATGCTTTCTTCAAGCTATAGATAAAAAACGGATAAACCTGGCAATAGTTCAAATGCTCAAAGTCTGCTTTTGATTTTCTGTGCAATTAATTCATAGAAAAGAGAAAAAGAGAGGAAAGGACATCGGCAACATTTACCTTATGCAGTTTGAGGACAAATTATAATTTGTAGACTAATGCGGCTCCCTAGACTAAATGAGCGCCCAAAGATGTGATGGATGGTGATAATCTGAGCAGTCAGCGGAGCATGTCGGTCGGCCTTTTTCCCCGCCGCAGACACGTTTAAACACACGACGGGAGGAAGACGGTTGAAAACGGAGACCCAAAAATAACTCTGCTTGACTAATTGCTTGGGAAAATGGCCTTGCTTTGCAAAAATAATGAGATGATGAACGTTAACGGGATGCGAGGAAGAAATAAATCAGCGGTGTTACTCTCTAAGGTCATGTGTAAAGCTGTGATATTTCGGTCTCCGTGGCTGTGGAAGCAATTTTTTTCCCCTGCTGAAAGGTTGCGATCGCTTCGATCTACACCTGAGGACAAATAAATTCACTGTCACCATGTAAGACGGATGTAGCGTACTAATGAGCAAGGCAGAGGTGACAGGAGCAAGGAAATCCTTATCCCAAAGGAAGAGTTTGGGATTCTTAAGGAAAGCCGTCTTCGTTTTGAGTGACACCGGATAATAGGATTATGAATCCCTTAGAGTATTGGATGAAGTAGGGGAAAGCCCAGTAATCCTATGTGTGTCCAGTATGCTCAGATAATGTGAATACGAGTCAAGGGATGAAACCTAAACATTATATCCTTTAAGTCCTGTACGTCGTAATGTCAATCCTCCACGGATTGCAATTACTTGTCTAATAAAATCCATAGACACTCCAAAAAGAAAGTGGTATGTGCTATATAAAAGCTTTGACCAATTAGTATCATGGACTCCACAAGACCTTTGAAGGTATCCTGTGGTATCTGTCACTAAGAGGTCAAGCAATATAGCCAGAAATCCTGAAAGTTTGGTTTTCATGGTTTGTTTACTGGTTGTGGACCACTTTTGGTAGATATTAACCAGTACATACATCCACAAGACCTGCTCTTTTGGATATGCTCTGTACTCAGCCATCAATCACGACAAAGACAGAAGGAAATTAACTCCTCTTGGGAAGTATAAATCTGGCAGAAATCCTTGCGAGATCAGGCACGGCAATAAAAACGCGGCCACGAGTGCAGAAAACTCAAAGCAGAAGTCGATGGTCTATTAACGTCAATAAAGAATCAATAGTGCAAGTCGGGATTTTCCTCCATTTTGCCTTTGATGAATAGAAGTTGTGAATGCGGGATCTAGATTTAGATCTTTTCCCTGAAGACGTTTATTATGTCTGAAACGGTTATTTCATACATAATATTCAAAACATTTTTTTTCCAAAATATCTTCTAGCCCTTCCATCTCGCAAACAACACACACACACACACACACACACACACACACACACACACCTTGAGTGGCCGCTTCTGAGCTAAACCTTGGATAAACCCCTCAGTGAGATGTGACTATAGGATTAGGGGCTTTGCTCCACTTCTCCTCACTGAATGCAAATGAAGACTAAACTGTGAGGTGAAGTGGTGAGGACGGGGGTTTAAAGAAATCCTTTTATCGCACTTTGTCAATATTGGAATTAATCATTCAGATGGTCATTGTGTGAAAAGAGAATTATCTGCATTGCTATGCTTTGTGCACACACACACACACACACACACACACACACACACACATTCACACATACACACATCAATCTGCCAGAGCGGGAGAAAAAGGTCAGCAAGGATAAATCTCTATCTCATCAGTGGGCATTAGGCAATTCAAATCCATCATGTAACACCAGTTTACTTTCAACTAACTGCTTTAAGCAACACATGTACTCATTTTGCCCAGATCATTGTAGTTTCTAAAACAATGACTTCTCGCTGAGTCATTTATACTCCTCGGCATCCAGGTTGACTTTTTCCATTCAGAAATATAACTAAGCAGCCGAGGTTACGTGGCATATAGTGCCTCACGAGACAAACGTCCAATGCCATAACCGACAAACTACTGTTTCCTAATGAGTCACTGTTGTGCAGTTCTTCCATAAAGATTGTTCCACTAAAAACAAATAATAATATGCACCATCAAACATAATGAAAATCAATGTACTTGAAAGGCGTCCAATCATGTGTAGGCATTTCTGCTCCACACATCATCACTAGCTGGTGTTCTGCACTATTTCGTAAAATTACCGCAACAATTACAGCCGTTTAAACTACACGATTCTAATGATGATCAAATATAAGTAAATTTTAATGACTGATGTTTTTAAATATTGCACAAGTGAAGCATGGTGGAGGTTTCTTGTAGGACTGGAGCGGGATCCATGCACAATGGAACAGGGAGGCGTGTGCAGCAGGTAAAAACATGGCAGGTAAATATAGAGGACACATTTCCCCACTGTATCCAAAATCGAAAATTGAATTCTGTCTAAAAAAATCTGAAGATTCAATTCATAAGGCATTTCATCTCCTGGAAATCCTGTCATTTTATTAGATCAGGCACCCAATAAGTAAGAGTTCTGGTATCTTTCACCAAGGTATTATCTGGAAATTATAGCTAGGAGATTAATTGTAATTACTGATTAATTCGACTTTATGGTTTATGTTGCATATATGAAAATCAATTTTTAAAATTTCATCAGGTGTGGATGAACCTAGGGTTGTTTATTAAACAAAACTCAAAGAAATGGCCTGATCAGGAAGGAGCAGAGTCATTAGAGTCAATAATCCAAACTTGGGAACAGGAGCGGGATGAGAGACAGAATCAGACGGGATCACTTCCACTTCCTGGATTCAGAGGAGCTCTGGAAACTGAAGCATGTGGAGAAGGCATGCTGCAGGAAGAGCGCCGTGTGAGCTGAAAAACGTACACAACAGTTGAATTTTCTGAGCATGGATATGCCAGAGATCAGAGAAGTCTGCTTCATAAAAACGATCCCAGATGTCGAGTGGAGCGAGGAGCTTCCTTAATTAGGTAGGTGAGCTGATTTGGCTTCAGGTGCGGCTGATTAATATTTGGAGGAGAGAGTACATTGTGAAAGTGTGTCGGGGAGGTCAGGCTGGACTAGGACACCCCCTTCCCCATGGCCCACTCCGAGGGGTGAAACCAGTGACGACGAGGAGGCCGACCCTCCCCCTAGGCTCTGGTCGGATCGGGATGCGCCAAATGGAACTCCTCCCAAGGGACCCAGGCCTGTTCCTCAGAAGGAGGAGTCCAGAAGGTCCCTGAACTAGTAAATCAGGACGGCCTTGCTGATCAAAAGAGGGGGCTGTTCCTCTGGGGAATACGATTCTGTGGGGATAGAACAATACTTGAAAGGTCAGGTGAATGGGGTACTGAGCTGGCAGATGAAGATGGTAGGTAACCGGTTTGACTTGTTGGAGTATAATAAAAGCACCAACATACGTAGGACTGAGTTTCTTACTGAGCAGGCAGAGTCAAATGTCCCTAGTGGAAAGACAAACCTACTGCCCTAGTTGGTAGTTCAGGGTCTGTTCTCTCCTGCAATCTGCCTGGAGCATGTGGTGCTGTATTGCCCTCTAGGGGAGGGCAGTACAACAAGAGGGGAGGCTGGAAGCCAAGTGAGCACTGAAACGCTGTGACGCCAGTCAAGGAGTGCTGTAGGGGGAATTTTGGGCGTAATCGGCCCAACCGAGGAACTGGCTCCACACTTACATTGCAGGTGGTAACCTGAGGAGAGACTAGCAGCCACACCTAGGGGGTTAAAGAATGCTTTCCATACCCAAAAGATGAACTGTGGGCCTCTATCCGAGGCGATATCCTCTGGGAGGCCGAAGTTGCGGAAAACCCAGTGGAATAAAAGCTAGGCGGTCTCCAAGAGTGTAGGTAGTCCCTTTAGGGGTATTAGACGGGGGACTTTTTAGAATCTATCCACGATTACAACAATATAGGTGTTACCTTCTAAAGAGGGTACTGGACTGGAAGGGGAATGAGCTTGCCAGATGGGAGATGCCATGAGACCGTGGACATGGCACACTCCCTGCACCCCCGCACGAACCTCCGGATCTGCTCCACCCTGGCGGGCCACCAATAGTGCAACAGCAAGTGTAGTGTTGGACCTGGGGTGGCCCATACCGACAGAGGCGTGAAGAGATCAGATTAGGTGAGTATGTTGACCTCGGGGAATGTAATGGCGGTCAAGGGAGGAACCAGATTCAAGGAGCTCAGAGCCGATACTTGTGTATTCTTGGACTGATCTGGTGCATTGGGTATGGGGCTCTGCACCCACCGATACTTCGGCATCAGAACGTCCAAAAACCTACTTGAATTGAGCAAAGAAACTTAGCAGATAGGGAAAGTTGGACCACCATGGTTCCATAATGTTTCAGACCAATGAACAGCGTCTCCACAAGATAATATATATGATATTTAAATGCTCTGTAGGGAAGGGGTTGCATTGTGTCAGCTGGCTCGGTGGGCGGAGGATTGGGATCCTCCGGAGTGGCGTCCATAGCCTCCATATTTGCTGTGTTGGTCCAGGCTTCTGTAATGGATGCAGATAGACAAGGAGGAGTGAATTAATTTAGGAACTATTATGTTCCCAGCCCTGCATGGGAAGGAGCAGCGGTGCTAGAGTCAGTAATCCAAACTTTGTAGAAAGGAGCCCGGCCGCAGAGTGGAGCAAGGAGCATCCTCAAATAGGGAGGTGTGCTGATGAGTGGAATTGGTTTCAGGTGCAGCTGAGAATTCCGCTAAGAATTTCATAGCGGGTTACCTCAGACATCAGATATTAGTATTCGGGGGAGAGAGTATGTTGGGAAAGTGTCTGGAAGGTCAGGCAGGACTGTGCCAGTTTGACACAACGAGCTTTGATAGTTTCTGCCTCCCTCCCCAACATTACACTTACAAAATAACAAATACAACATGGCGCATCCAAAGAGCTTGTTTCCAAGAGGGGTACGATTTCATTCATTTCATCCTTCATCATTTCATTCATCTTATGGAAATGGATTCTGGGTTGGCAACTTCAGACGTTCAACAAACCAAAGCTACAATGTAAAACTTTTTTTTTTTAAGTTTGTGGAAACTAAAGGAAGCAGCACGACTAATTTCTTCCATCACCTCCAACAAAATCACGTTGTTGACTGAGGAGACATATGTGGCGTTGTAGGATAAACATGAAAGGGGCAAACCCCAAAACACCGGCTACAATCAGGTCAAATTAGCAGACACATTTTCCCACTGTATCTAAAATCGAAATTCAAATCCTGTCTTAAAAAATTTAAGATTCAATTTATATTTATATTTATATGAAACAACTTATCAACATCATCTTATCATTTTTCAGATCAAGCCTCCATGGACTTCATCCAGTATGTCCTAAAGACATGCTCCCCCCTTCTCCAGAAGAAGGGTGTAGGTCAGAGGTTAAGGTACTCCTCTACTGATCGGAAGGTCAGAGGTGCGAAACCCCGGTATGACCTACATGCCACTCTTAGTTTCTTGAGCAAGGACCTTAAACCCCACTGTGCTCCACGGGGCGCTCTATCGTGGCTAACCCTGCTCTCTGACCCCAACCTGGGATATGCAAAGAAAGAATTTCACTGTGTTGTAATGTATATATGATAATTAAAGGCTATTTTATCTGGAACCACATTTGGGGTCCTGGTAATGTTCTGACCCTGTCTTTAATGACACTACACTTTTTTCTGCTTTCAAACTCTCTTGAACTCTTTAAAGCAGATTGTAGTTTATTGGTTGTAACTTTGTACCTGAAGGTCATAACTTCAAAATCCAAGTCACACTTAAGCTGACACTCTTGGGCCCCTTAGCCCCATAGCTACTCGGTTGTATGACCGAGTTAAATCACTCTGGATTTAAGCACTCTGGTCTAGCAAATGCTGTTTTAAAAACTACTACTATTACTAATACTACTACTACTACTACTAATAATAATAATAATATAAGTGCAAACTACTTTGAATATATTGAAATATAATACATGCATTTTTTTGTTTATAGCCAGATTGTGAATCTTGTGATAAGAATCATTTACAGTAAGCATACTTTAATTTTACTTCATCTCAATCCAGAAAGTCACCATGGCCAGCTTACAAATTTTGGTTTCCAGAATATTCGTGAGATTTATTGTTACCAAAATGAAATAAAAATAAAAAAACCTTTAAAACACATGTATGCTCAGTATTGCAGATCTAAAATTTCTGGTTTTATGTTTTGTGTGTGTCCTTGCAATTTTTTTTCTTCAGGTTCCATTTCTCTGGACCTGACAAATAGTGCAATTTGGCTGGCAGTCTGTTGAATACAGGTGCCATATGGATGAGGGGGAAAAAAAGGAAAGAATCTTTACGTCATATCGGGTTAGTCACACAGACAGAAACTGATGAACACTTATTGGATCAAGGGAATATTGCAGTCCTTTATAAATTGTATATTTTAATAGAGACATAAATATACTATAGATATTTGATTCGCTATTTCACAAGGTTTTACTGTTTCAATAAGCCAATATGAAATGTATTTGCATCGAGAATTAGGAATTAAGCTAGATTTCTTTTGAATCTGTAAATAAAAGAAACAGAATTATAATTTAAGGCAAAAAAAAGTTCCAATGGAAAACCTCCTGGCAAGTACACAGTGTTTGTTGCGTGGCACAGATATTAGCTTTTTTGTAAAATTTTCAGATAATAGAACGATAGAAAGCACAATAATAAAAGTAGCAGAGGTTATGTTAAGGTTAGCTTCGGATATCAGAGACCTCAATAATGAATGCCTCGGTCAGGTGTGTGGGTGTGTGTTGAGAGTTTTTTTGCACGTTTTTTGACTTGTACAGAATACCATATCACATCCATGATCACAGACTCCTTTGGGTTTAACACAACGCTTATGCAAAGTATCGTGCCAAGTTTCTAAACTTGAAGTGTATAACAAGCATACAAGGTGTCAGAGGTTTATTACAAAATCAAAATAGATCGTATAAACAAATGGAAAGATCCCAAAATAAACTACACCCAATGGATGAATCCAAAAATACTCAGAAATAACAATCAGAGGAACTAAGGCTCTAGGATCAGTATGCAGTAGATGTAGTTGCAGCAGCTGACAGAAATTTTAGTGTACATTTCACTGTTCTTTATACATACACTGTTCTTTAGTGTACATTTTACTGTTCATAGGGGGTTTTTCTCCGGGTTCTCCGGTTTCCCCCCGGTCCAAAAACATGCACAGTAGGTTGATTGGCACCTTGGAAAATTGTCCCTAGTGTGTGAATGTGATTGTGTGTGTGTGTCCTGCGATGGGTTGGCATTCCATCCAGGGTGTATCCTGCCTTAATGCCCATAGACGCCTGAGATAGGCACAGGCTCGGAGGAAGATCGGATAAAGCGGTAGAAGATGAATGAATGAATGAATGAATATTGTAAAGACACAGACAAAGACAAACAAGACAGAGTAGTAGAGAGAGCTGTGTTGATTGGAAGCTGGAATACGGATAGACACAGGAAATACAGATGAACGTTAGGAAACGAACTGGAAACAGACGGGATCTCAAAAAAAGGTAAGTCTTTCTAGGAAAATACAAATGGTGGAGATTAGAACAAACACAACATATGGTCGTGCAGTAGCATGTGGATGGAAGAGTCCTTATATGAGCTGAGTTGATAAGCAGATGATTAGCAACAGGTGCGGGTGATCAGAATTTGGGCAAGTTGGTTGGAACTCCTCCAGGAGCATAGGGTTCAGAATGTCCGCCTGGGGGACCCATGAAAGTTTCTCTGGGCTGTAAATTTCTCAATCGATTAGATACTGTAGATTACAGCTGCTGTCACAAGAGTCCAGGATTTCTCTGACCTTGTAGGCCATCCCGTCCTCCAGGTACAGCGGGAGTGAGAACTCCACCAGGGGTGAATGGTCTGAGGATGAAACGAGAGACTGGTGAAAGGGTTTGAGGAGTGCACAAGGAATACAGGATGCATTCTGTACTGAGACGGCAATTTCAATTAGTACGTCACCAGGTTAATATGTTCCAAGATCTCGAAGTTTGCAAGAGGGGAGCCAACATGTTGTTTTCCGGAATGGATGGAAAACCTAGTTGAATAGAATTTCTGCCGTCTGCAAGGCTGTAGGGAGACTTGAAAGAGGCAGGAGATGGCAGAATATAGAGAACCTATCAATGATAACCATGACACATATGTTACCTTCCAACTGAGGTAGAACGGTCAGGTAGTCTAGAGCCTATATGTGACTAGGGACGATTCAGAATCATCATGGGAACCAGTTTACCTGCAAGGAGAGATCTGGAACATTTGGATAAAGCACATTCCCTGCAATCCCAAGCATACTGCCTTACCTCTTTAGCCATATTCGGCCACCAGAAGCGGTTCCTCAGCAGCTAGAGGGTGCCATTGGCCAGTGGGGTACCAGTTTCTTATGATCGATGAACACCTGGAATTGGTGCTTAGCCCCCTCCAGCCAGTGCCTCCATTCCTCTAAGGCCAGTTAGATGGCCAGAAGTTCCTGGTTGTCAATATCATAGTTTTGGCACTTGGATGTTTCTCGGAATCAGGATGCTCTAGGAGTAGAGCTTGGGTGAAGGTCTGTTTCAGCTTTTCAAACACTTAGGTTGCCTCCGGGCTCCAGATGAGTGCTTTGGGTTTTCCTCGAAGGAGATTTGTTAACAGACTAAAAAAAGAGCTATGCATGTGAACAAAATGTCTATAGAAGTTGGTGAACCCGAGGAAGCATTATAATTCTTTCACGGAGGTGGGTCTGGGCCATTCGGTGATTGCTTTTACCTTCCCCTTGTCCATTGTGATACCATGTCGATGACGTAACCCATGTAATGAACGGACTCTTAATGGAAGGCACATTTCTCTGCCTTTCCCTGCCTTGATTTATGTGCCCTTGGTGTTTGGCCAGACTCTGTGAGTATATGTTGTCAATGTAAACAAGGATGAAGTATTGAAGAAAGTCCCTGAATACCTCATTCATGAAGCTATGGAAGATGGAGGGGGCGTTGGCAAGACCATAGGGCATGACAAGGTACTTCGTAATGGCCGGTTGGAGCGATAAAGATGGTTTACCATACGTCCCCCTCACGGATCCGGATCAGGTTGTAGGCACCTCAAACAGAACCAAGTTGTTAAATGGGGTGGCATATGTGGCACTGTGGGATAAACATGACAGAGGCAAACCACAAAACTAAAAAAAAGGTAAAAACATCGAAAAAAAAAGCAGACATATTTTCCCAATGTATCCAAAATCGAAAAAATTTATTTTCCTCTCAAAAAAACGGTGATTCAATTTATATGACATATTGCCCGGCTCTAAGCTGCACCTCATTCTTTTTTTGAATAGGCGATTAGTTTCCTACAACCGTGTGCTGTGAGCATTTTAATGCTCACTTTTAAACAGCAAGTTTCCATCAGGACACATTTATATGCTGGACGCAGCACATTCGCCATCCATTGTAAAACCTCCCTAAAACATTTTACTACTACCATGCTTAAAGACACTGACCTGTTATTTTCTTTTGGAAAATATACTAGTTCTTATTTTCTGGGTAGGCCTTTTAAAGTACAACAAGCCAAACGTTTACATGTATAACGATCTATATTTAGAGTGCATTTGGTATGAATCTGCCTGTGACAGGATCCAGAACTGCATAGGTCTTATTTTCGGGTCTTATATTGACTGAATGTATGCTATGATTGATACATATATTCAACTTAATTGATTTTTATTTGTATAGCGCTTTCAACAAAGCACAAAAGTGTTCTTATTCAGAACACAGCAAAATTCTGTGAATACTAAGTGTACAAGTCATCTGCTTTGTTTTCTTTTCCCCAAAGAGCCCTCTCATCATTCCTGGGGTGATTTTCAAATAATCCAAAGCCAGTTCCCTTTAATGAATATAACAAAAAGCATTGTTAAAGCAAGAGTCCGAGAGCAGCAGCGCTTCGGTGACATCCATGCAGCGCATATCTGCAGGTAGTCACTCTGTACACTACACTCTCCTGATTTCACTAATTGCCCGAGTTTTTATTATGAAAGAACGATCTAATTAGTGAGATCAGGAGGTGGTGTGCAGGTTGGGGATGAATATTTGCAGACATTAATATCAGCACCTGTGCTAAACTCGTATGAGCTCTAATTAACCTTTACGGCTCAGCTCCAGGTGAAAATAGAGCAGCGACAAGGTTTGTGGTATTCGGGAGCAGAATTTTACATATAGTGTAAAGCAAGCAAAATGTGTTGAATTTTAAGATTGGCTTTGCAGTATAATCGATAATCAGGGACTAGACAAGTAGCACAGAAATAGCATTGATGCTATAGTAGCATATAGTAATTAGCAAGACTTTGCGATTAGTTTGTGTTTTTGTTGAAAAGGCCAAAAAATTAAACAAGTGCCTAGAGATAAAGAAAATCACATTTCATCTATCTCTTTGCATTTGTTTTTTTAAATATTTTTTTATGAATTAAGGACATAAAGCAATTCTTTCAACATTGTTGTATTGTTGCTAAAAGAATATCATTAACAATTATCTGTAAGCAAGGAAACAGTGGAATTGTAGGCCTGTAGTCTTTTTCCACTTTTTCCACTTTTCCCAACCAGTGCTCTATCAGTATTTAGATCAGGCCCAAGTTGAAACTTTTTAAGATTATTGTGATATTATGTTTATATATATATATATATATATATATATATATATATATAGTATATATATATATATATATATATATATATATAACAAAGAATGCTTTCAGAAATATAAATAATGATTTTTTTTGTCAATTTACAAAATGTAAAGTGAGCAAACAAAAGATAAAATCTAAATCATGTCAATATTTGTTGTGAGTAAGTTATTAAAGTAAATTATTAACATTTCCATTTTTGAAAGTATTCCTTGTTTATAACATTTTTTCACACCTGCCTAAAACTTTTTCACAGTACTGTATATATACATATTTTATATACTATTTATTATATGTTGACTGATGTTACTCACATACAACACTTCTATCTTCCACTGATTGCTTATCCACATGTGAAAATTTACAAATTGCATTTAATTTAAACACTCGAAAAGAGAGTAGAAAAAAATTATATTTCGATTTCCATGTATGACTTGTACGAATGGTGGCATTGACAAATAAAGAACTTGAACTTGAATGCGAGGGGCACGGTAGATTAGTGGTTAGCACGTTCGCCTCACACCTCCAGGGCCCGAGTTCGATTATCGTCTCAGCAATGTGTGTGTGGAGTTTGCATGTTCTCCCCGTGCCTCAGGGGTTTTTTCTCCGGGTTCTCCGGTTTCCTCCTGGTCCAAAAACATGCAAAGTAGGTTAATTGGCACCTTGGAAAATTGTCCCTAGTGTATGAATGTGTGTGTGTGATTGTGAGTGTTTGTGCCCTGTGATGGGTTGGCATTCCATCCAGGGTGTATCCTGCCTTAATGCCCATAGACGCCTGAGATAGGCACAGACTCCCCGTGACCCGAGGGAAGATCGGATAAAAGCGGTAGAAGATGAATGAATGAATGAATGAATGAATGAATTTTGCATAAACATATTCGTTCTAAGGCAAAGCCTAAAGATCCATGAAGCAGCTTCATAACCCTTGAAGACTTTAATTAATATCACCACTACAGTGTGCCCAGGACCACAGGTTGTGCACCTAACCACCTATGCTTTGACAATGTTTTTTGTTAAGGATAATGGAAGTCTGGTCAATCTTTCTTTAGGGCTATGCAATCATAACGAACCAACTTGTAAGCAATAAACGTACACATTCTTTTATACAATCGTATAAACTGTTTTAACTGTGTGCTTTGAGACATTGTCGAAAAAAAACTAAATTAAACACACTAAACGAATTTAAAACTCAAAGCAATACAAAAGCACACACAAGATCAGGGGTCAGCAAGTAGCACTTTCGTCCAAACGTCAATTTGCGACACCCGTCAGCGCCTAGCATACAACCCTGATGTGCAGGCCCTCTGCGCTAAGGTTCAGGAGCATAAATCACATTACCCGAATATGATCAATATTTTTATTGCCTTATTCTTATTGTTCAGTGCTTTTATTATTCAGGTTGACAGCTGACTGCATGTGCCAGTAAAAGGAAGATGGCACACATATAGAGGGCGCCATTTTTAGTTTGGATAATTTTAGTTCTAGCCTTTTTTTAAAATAAAAGAAGGACTTTCAATATTTTACTTGAAAGTAACCTTCAACCCAACTTCTTTTTTTTTAAATCCAAAATGTTTTTGTTGCATGCAGAAATGTGAGATTTGATTTTCTCTTGCAGTGATTCATTGATTTCATAAATGCAACACATTATAGTTTAGTTTATGCATAGCATAAAGACAAAAATAAACATTATATGTAAACATAAAATGTGTATGTATATATGCAGTGTTATTTCATTTTAAATGTCAAAAGGGTTTTGTGGCTCCCAAAGTTGTTTTTTTTTTTATTTTTTTTTTTTTTTTTTTTTTACTGTGGGAAAAGGGTCCAAATGGCTCTTTGAGTGGTAAAGGTTGCCAACCTCTGTACTAGACCTATGCTTTATGCACAGTAATATACCAGGAATTACCTCTTGGTTTGACATTCATGCAGTACAATACAATTGCAGGAATTAAATCCTATCGTTTAACCCGGACCAGGAAACGGTTTGCATTGAATGGTTGTTATATAACAATCCTGGAGGTACATATATTGGAAGTCATAGGTGTAAAATAAATATATGCCGACGTTAAACGGTCTAACGCTGACACTGCAATCATTTTGCTGAACCCAGCATTACATGGCAATGTGTTTCATCAGGAAAAACCAACAGCATTGTGTCAGATGAAATGTATCAGCCAAGAAAACACGCTTCTACTGTAACAACTGGTCGAACACACACACACACACACACACACACACACACACACACACACACCCGGTGTGATTCTAGGATTGCAAAGCATTATAGTGTTAATGTATTTTCTCGACTAACACCAACCCCCTCCGCTTAGTAACAACATCTACCTGTAGAGTGGAGTCGCCTTGAAAATCTGTAGATGTGTGAATATTAAAAAAAAAAACATAATTTTTTTCACTCGTGTTCCACATTATGCATAGTTAAAATCCACAGTGTGGCGTCCATTCATATGTGACAGACTGTAATCATTAGCAAATCGCTGTGGGGCAAAAGAAATAAAACATCAGGACATAGGAAAAGTACCCAAAAAATGAACTGATCCATGTGGATTCATTCTTTACAGCAACACACCCTGTTGTGTTTTAGTTGTCTTTTATTGGAGCGAATGTTTCGCCTCGAAGCTTCACACCGAATGTCACATTTTAGATTATATTTTCTATTTCAGAGTGAAGTGCTTTAAGTAAGATGTCGTGTGAGTCAGATGTCGTGTGGGTGGAGGCATTTAAATTGTGTGACGGAGTTCATGAAGTGCCTGTGGTGTGTGTGTGTGTGTGTGTGTGTGAGAGCTCTCACCCATAAGGAATGAAGTGCCTGTGTGTGTGTGTGTGTGTGTGTATGTGTGTGTGTGTGTGTGTGTGTGTGTGTGTGTGTGTGTGTGTGTGTGTGTGTGTGTGTGTGAGCGCTCACCCATAAGGAATGAAGTGCCTCCAGACTTCATTTAGTTACTCCAATCAGCTGACGAGAATGGAAAAGCTTTTACACAGCACATTTTCGGATGTTTAATAATTTATAACATTTATAACAATCATTTATAACCTTGCATTGGGATCAACGGACTGAATTATAAGTGGCGAGCGTAAAAGCGCTTCCCCTGACCAGTTCCGGGTATAGAACCAATATCAGTATTAATATGGGAAATTAATTGTCTATGTTTTATCTGTTTTCCATCAGCCACTGTACTGTAAGGTGATCATTGCACCTGTTTTACATCAATCAATCAATCAATTAATAAACAAATAAAAACAATATATCAATAAATAAATACAGAAATAAATTAATAATACTGTCAAATAAATCTAATGAATAAAAATAGCAATAAACAAAAAAATATGCATTTAATGACAAATAAATGAATAAATAAATAAATAAATAGCTATATCTGTTTGACCACCGGACCGACGGATGGACGGACGGACGAACGGACAGACAGACAGTCAGATAGATAGCTTTTTTATTGTCTTTTGGCAACAAGGAAAAAGGCTGCAATCGTGCACAAAACTGACAGAGACTGACAGAGATTAGAGAGACTCTTCAATATTCTTCAATATTATTATTTTAAAAAGCCCTGAATGCTTTCACACTGCAGAACCTGGGCAAACATTTGGTATTGTAGGATTTGTTAGATCTTACCTGCCCATCTGATGTTGACTCTGGTTTATTGACACCGGCATGGCTGGCTGCTTAACGTCCCGGTGTGCATCATGCTTGTTTAGTTACCGTATAGTGGCACAGCTAGACTTACAGGAGAAGAGCATCTACTAGTATAAGACTATACTATTATATGATAAAATTGTATTGTACCTAATTACTTCATCCAAATGAACTAGACCAGATGGGTGGATCGATAGATAACCGATGTAAGGAATTAAACGGATGGAAGGATAGATAGATGATGGATCAATGAATGATAACTGTAGACATTAGATAAGCAGATCAGCTATTCCCATGTGATGCATGGAAGATTTTCCGGTTGTAGTGAAACCTTGACTGATTACTGAAATTAATTTCGATTTCAAATATTTCATAACAAATCAGAGTCTCAGCACCGGCTAATCTGTTTCAAGAGTTTCCCCAGACTTCAATTCATCTCAGCCGTATGCTGTTCTTTGTGCACTGCGTTCTGTAAGCACACTCCAGCCTTGAACGTATTTAACTATCTGTGAATGGAATATCGGTGTTGACTTTGCATCAGGAGTTCTCTAACCTCAGCAATCACAGACGCTCCCCTTCACATCCTGCACATTCCTGAGCACTATCATTTTTACCTCTTATAAGGAGTAAACATCCACAATTTCACACAGAGGGCACTGAAAAAAATGGTTATTTCTTTGAGAGTGTCCGAGAAGATCATCATCATCAAAACCATCCTGCTGAGCTGCAAAAAAACAAAAGGAGCAACAAAAATCTCGAGCTGCGAGGGTCGTTATGATAAAAGCACTACGATTTAAAATCTATAATCACATGATGATAAACACCAAGCTGTTAATGAGCTAGCTGAAGTTCCTATGAATGTAAATAACAAAAAAATGTATAACAAAACCTCTTATAAATCTACCTCTATTATCTATCCATCCATCCATCTAGTATGGTAGCCAGGTTTCTTCAGGAATCCAGTAGGCTTTATTTAACAAATGAACTTTTTGTAATGATGTATTAATTGAAGCTTTAAACATTCAGATGTTTATCCCAATGTTATAAAGGAAGTGTGGTTATCAAGGGCCCTGTTCCAATGCAATGCTTTATAGACAGTGGAGGGAAAAGCTGAGTGTTGACTCATGAAAGCTCTTAAATCTGAACAGCAATAGGAATGGACTATTGCTTTCCCTGGAAAATGGATTTTCTACCCCCTCGCTTCTGTGCAGCTGTGTTTTATCTGTACTGATATAATATTAGCTGAACTTCTCCAACCTCTTTTATTTAATTAGAGCTGTGCCCAGTCTGCAGAGGAGGGGGGGAGGTCTTGATTAATTGAATGTATTCTACCTGGTTTCTTGCTAAAAATTTAATAAAGGCCCAAAGATGAAATTCTCACTTGACTGGCTAATTTGTTTTACATATTTATTAATTTTCTCAATGTGGTCAAGGGGATTGATGGGACATGTCTTTTTTTAAAGGTTATTTTAAAGGTCAGACTGCAGGCTTTAGGAAGCCATCTTCTTGTTACAGCTGGAAATTGGAACAATATTATTATTGTTAATTCATTACTTGTGGTTTCTTGGAATTGAATAATACTATTCACCTGTGATTTCGGGATATAATACAGTGTAAAGTTGATCACTTCTGAGCACATGAACATGATTATTCTTGGCTTTGCTCCTCTAGCTTCTGCCAGAATGGCCCTGGACATGTTTCATTCCACTAATTGGATCATCTTATTAAATCGATGTTTTCTGAAAGTGTATAACGGTGACTATTTCACTGACGTCCACGCAGCTGGTTTATATAATAAATTTAAAAAATGTGGTAGTTCCTTTGAAGCTTTCTTCTCCAGACACGCTCACTGGCGAATATGTGAAAAAATAAGCGCAGAGGTCAGCTCACGGAAAAAGCGAGGGGGAAAACAAGAATCAATAAAAAAACGCTTAAAAGACAACAACTGGGAGAGCAACGGGAAGCATTCCAAGAAAGCCGGGGAAAGAAACGGCATGATTGATTTTCTGTAATGCTCTTTGTGATTCTCGCTCTCTGCATTTTCTCTTTAGTTGAAACTCTTTTAATCTGCTAAGATTATATATATATATATATATATATATATATATATATATATATATATATATATATATATATATATATATATATATATAAGAGCTGTCAATTGATTATAATATTTAATCGCAATTAATCTCTCGTTGTGTACAATAAATTAATACTTTTCATATATCTAATACTCTAACTGTCACGGTTCTCTCTCTCTCTCTCTCTCTCTCTCTCTCCTCGCTCCTCCCTGCTCTTTCCACACACACACACACACACACACACACACACACACACACACACACACACACACACACACACACACACACACACAAACACACTAATCAACCTCAGGTGCTCCTGATCCCATCTCCCTCGCCATCTCCCTTTAAATAGCCCGGCTCTCCCTACATTCCCCGTCCGGGCTCGTAATATTGACGTAGTGTCACGGACCCGCTATATATTGGTATATGTATATGTCTAACCTTTTGTCTGTTCCCGATTCCAGTCTGTTTCCCGTTTCCCGTCTGTTTCCCGATTCCCGGACTTCCAAGTCTGCTCCAGCTCTCCGGTACTCCCGGTACCACGGCGCGCAGCGCGCAAGGCTCCCTAGCCTGTCTGGCCGCTCCTTTTGAGCGGCGTCTCCTCTGTTTGATTATTTAAATAAATCCTTTGTTTTTTGAATTCCCGAATCCCGTGTGTCTGTGCAGCGCACCACGACCGTTACAGAAGCCCGGACCGAAACAGCCCAACCCGGAAGTCGCGCTTCCGCCGCGGTACGGAAGCCGCGTCCGCGACTGCCGAACCCGGAAAGTCGCGGCTCCGCCGCGGTACGGATAGCGGAGTAAGCCGGACCCAGGAAATAGCTGCTCCGCCGCGACCCAGGTTATTTTTTTTTTTCCCTTTTTCCTTTTTTTTTTCCTTTTTCTTTTTCTTTTTTGTCATCACAGACTCACGGGCGCCACCATGTTTCTGCACCCCGTTGGCCACGATTCGGGACACGCCCCCCTCGAAGCCCGCGAGTGCCGCCGTCGCTCCCCCCGCGGACTACGCCGGCTCGGAGGAAGACTGCCACGCCTTCCTGGTTCGCTGTATGGCAACATTCAGCCAATATCCAGACCAGTTTTCAACTGAACGTGCCAAAATCGTCCACATCATTTTGCGGTTAACAGGTCCCGCTCTCCGTTGGGCGGCCGATGTCTGGGACCTGGGAGGACCTCCTCATGCAGTCGGCAAGCACCTTCATTAACCTGATCTGGGAGGTTTTTCGGGAAGGAGAACTCTCCCAAGAATTTTTTTGGGGGGGGCGACCTACCGCGTTCCAGTGCGGCGGCTACTCAGCCCAAGATGGCCGCCGAACCCGCGGCCCAGCCCAAGATGGCCCCCAAGATGGCCGCCGAATGGCCGCCCCGCGGCCCAGCCCAAGATGGCCGCCGAACCCTGCGGCCCAGCCCAAGATGGCCGCCGAACCAAGATGCGGCGGCCAACCGTGCAAAATGGCCTCCGAAACCTGCGGCCCCCATGCAGCCTGAGATAGGGCCTCCGAGCCCGAGGAGGATGGGGGCCTCCGACGGCCGTGCGGGGGCCTCCGAGCCCGAGGAGGATGCCGTGGGGGCCTCCGAGCCCGAGGAGGATGCCGTGGGGGCCTCCGATGCCGTGGGGGCCCGAGCCCGAGGAGGATGCCGTGGGGGCCTCCGAGCCCGAGGACACGCCCCGTAGGGGGTAGGCCTCCGAGCCCGAGCCTGTTCCGTTCCCCAGTGTCCCGCCTGTTCCGCCCAGGTCCCGTGAGGGCCTCCCGCCTGTTCCGCCCAGGTCCCGGTCCCCGCCTGTCCCAGGTCCGCCTGTTCCGCCCAGCCCGTCCCTGTGTCCCGCCTGTTCCACGTCCCAGGTCCCTGCCCAGGTCCCCTGTCCCGTCCGTCCAGCTCCCGCCTGTTCCAGTCCCCCGTCCCAGGTCCCGTCCGTCCGCCTGTTCCGCCCAGGTCCCCCTGTTCCGTCCCAGCCTGTCCCAGGTCCCCTGTTCCGCCCAGGTCCCGCCAGGTCATCCCGCCTGTTCCGCCCACCCGCCCGGTTCCGCCCCCAGGTCCCGCCTGTTCCCAGGCCGTGTCCCGCCTGTTCCGCCCGCCCAGGTCCCAGGTCCCCTGTCCTTTAGTTCATGTCCCGCCTGTTCCGCCCAGGTCCCCCCCAGGTCCCCTGTCCCGTCAGTCCAGGTCCCGCCTGTTCCGCCCAGGTCCCAGGTTCCGCCTGTTCCGCCCAGGTGCCAGGTCCCGCCTAGTCCCAGGTCCCCCTGTTCCGCCCAGGTCCCATCGCCCAGGTCCCGCCTGTCCTGTTCCGCCCAGGTCCCCTGTCCCGTCAGTCCAGGTCCCGCCTGTTCCGCCCAGGTCCCCTGTCCCGTCAGTCCAGGTCCCCGCCTGTTCCCGCCCAGGTCTCCCTGTCCCGTCAGTTCCGCCTTTTAGACCCAGGTCCCAGGTCCCGCCTGTTCCGCCCCAGGTCCCCTCCAGGTCCCCGTCAGTCCAGGTCCCGCCTGTTCCGCCCAGGTCCCCTGTCCCCGCCGGTCCCGCCCGTCCGCCCAGGTAGTCCCCCTGTCCCGTCCCAGTCCCCCCCCAGTCCCGCCGGCTCCGCCCAGGCCCAGGCTCCCCTGCCCCTCCCGTCAGTCCCGCCCGGTCCCCCGCTCGGCTCCGCCCAGGCCCACTGCCCCGTCAATCCCGCCGGCTCCGCCCTGGCCCCCTGTCCCGTCAACCCCAGTCCCGCCGGACTCCGCCCTGGCCCACTGTCCCGTCAGGCCCAGTCCCTGACCCGCCGGCTCCGCCCTGGCCCACTCTCCCGTCAGTCCCTGACCCGCCGGCTCCGCCCTGGTTCCCAGGGAAGCCGGAACCTCCTGGCCCCCCTGACCCGGCCGACTTCCCTGGATCGCCCTCCCTCCCCTATTTAGTTGTGGAGCGTCTGGAATCCGCTCCTAGGAGGGGGGGTAATATCACGGTTCTCTCTCTCTCTCTCTCTCTCTCTCTCTCTCTCTCTCTCCTCCCCTCGCTCTCTCTCCCTGCTCTTTCCACACACACACACACACACACACACACACAAACACACTAATCAACCTCAGGTGCTCCTGATCCCATCTCCCTCGCCATCTCCCTTTAAATAGCCCGGCTCTCCCTACATTCCCCGTCCGGGCTCGTAATATTGACGTAGTGTCGCGGACCCGCTATATGTTATATATATATTGGTATATGTATATGTCTAACCTTTTGTCTGTTTCCGATTCCAGTCTGTTTCCCGTTTCCGTCTGTTTCCCGGACTTCCAAGTCTGCTCCAGCTCTCCGGTACTCCCGGTACCACGGCGCGCAGCGCGCAAGGCTCCCTAGCCTGTCTGTCCGCTCCTTTTGAGCTGCGTCTCCTCTGTTTGATTATTTAAATAAATCCTTTGTTTTTTGAATCCCGAATCCCCGTGTGTCTGTGCAGCGCACCACGACCGTTACACTAACTAAATGTAACACATTTTATAATTATATAACTCAAAAATTAATTATATTTTTAATATTAATTACTTCTTAATTAATTCCTAATTGACTTGTTTAGTTGTTATTTTTATTGTAAAATATGGGACGTGGCTCCTTTAAGAATTCTGTTCGGGTTGCTTTCCATGTAAACTGGTGATTTGTTTAGGTTATATGGAAGCTCCCATAAAAAATGCGCTTCAATAATAAGGACTTGGGAATGCAATGCTATTCCATAAAGTAATATACAGTATATATACAGATTTAAAGTGCAAGAATAAAGTGAATGTTCAATTTTTTTCATTTTAAAACTAATGAGGCCCTCATACCAAGAGTTGTAAGACACAAGGGTCCAACTTGTGTTTATAAAACCTAGAAGGGAGGTAGTAGCTCAGTCGGAGGTGGGAGCTCAGTGGCTCTCCTCAGGACCGCAAAATCATGGGATCAAATCTCAACATGAAGCTGCCCCTAGTGGTTAAAAAATTTTTTTTTTAAACAAAGGTTATAGAATTTAGTATAATTAATTATCGCCTAATGCCACTTTCAAGAATTCTTACCAAGTCAATTTTGACAGATTGTTTGTTTGATTTTAGTAAATTTTAACATGATTTAATTGAATTGTGGAGGAGAATTTTTTGCAGTGTAGTAATACAACATGTATTAGACTAAAACAGGATTCATCCAGAACAGATGATGTGGATTATACTCTCGGGAACATTCTTGGAGAAACGTCTTTTTTAGGTATAATACACGGCATAATAGCAGTCCAATTCTAATGGATTCAGGAGCATATGGATAATAAAATATTGTACAAACATTGAGGTCAGGTTTACTTGGTTGACATGACGGTGCTTTCCTCCATTTCTGGCCTAGTTAATGCTTTGAGTCTGAGTGTCTTTCTTTCCAGCTTTTTGAATTTGGCTAACTTTTTCATGGGAATCGTAGCATGACTGCTTGCCTCCATTTCTCAACTGTGCAAGAAAGGCCTTTGAAAGAGGTTACATGACAGCTAACCTTTCATGAAGTGGCACTTTATTTCACATATAATTTTTTTTCCAAATCTTTTGAACCCAAGAAACAATCACATGCCACAGCGAACCATGCCACTCTATAGTCTTGCGTCAGAAAACACTCAAGCATCCCGTCCATAAAGGAAAGGGTGTATGAAGGGGAAAGAAAATGATTAGCTTAAATCTTTCTTGACAATTGGACTTCTCAAATAGCACTTTTTTTTTCAAACTGCCTGCCAACTGCTTCCTCATAAAACCCTCAACAATGAAATGCGGGTATAAAGACAAAACTCAGAATTCCAATTGGTGTAATACCCTTTGTTGCGATGTGCACGTGAAAATTTTCTTTGAGGGTGCATGAAAAGGTTCCTGGTGGATTTTATTAGCCCTGCTTAAAGATAGCAAGGACAGTCTCACTGTCTGCCATTGCTTTTCTCTTGCAACAGTGTTGTTATTTTGTAGGATTCCGGGACTTTGTACACGATCCATTGCACCTGCAAACGACACACTCCACTTTCGTTATTCAAAAAAATAATAATTTCTTAAAAATATTTCTTAAAAGTTATTATAGATACTCCCCACTCAAACATTTAACAAACCAGTTCGCAACAACAACAAATGCTGTTTCGCAATATAAATCTTAAATATTGTTAATTGGGGAAATGTGAAAGGCTAGTGATGGTAATGACAGTGCTAAAAACACTGTATTCAGTGCAGCATTCAGGAATGCAGTAAACTACCATTTTTATAGCTTATATCTTACGAACATAGTTAGGAGACATACTGTACGTAGTCAATAGAGAACGCCACAAACAACTTATGAATAAATTCATACTATGGACAAACTCTTGGAACATAACTCATTTGTAGCGTGGGGATCATCTGTATTTCTCTTCTTCCTCCGCAAATTACAAGCTGTAATTAATAGCTGTAAACTACAGTAAGTAGTATAGTAGAGAGATGTTAATAAATTAGAAATTGTGATTGGCACAGCCTAAGCTTTTGCCCGTTATTTTTTCCATGCATTACTTTTATTTTAATACTTAAAGTAGTTTTGAAACCAGTACTTTTACACTTTTACTCGAGTAAAAAGCTTCTTAAACCTTCTACCAGAGGAATGAACAAGAATACCTTTGACACCAGTGCTGTAGATACATCATGTGAGCAAAAGTATTGGGAAACATGGAGTTTACGGTCACATGTGGCCCTTCACCAAACTATGTAACAAAATTGGAGGCAAGCAATTGTATTGAATGTCTTAAGATTTACCTGCTTTATGTCTGAGAACAGGGGCACGGTGGCTTAGTGGTTAGCACGTTCGCCTCACACCGCCAAGGTCCGGGTTCGATTCCCATCTCGGCCATGTGTGTGTGGAGTTTGCATGTTCTCCCCGTGCCTCAGGGTTTTTTTCTCCGGTCCAAAAACATGCACGGTAGGTTGATTGGCACCTTGGAAAATTGTCCCTAGTGTATGAATGTGTGTGTGAATGTGAGTGTGTGTGCCCTGCGATTGGTTGGCATTCCATCCAGGGTGTATTCTGCCTTAATGCCCATAGACGCCTGAGATAGGCACAGGCTCCCCGTGACCCGAGTGAAGATCGGATAAAGCGGTAGAAAATGAATGAATGAATGAATGAATGTCTGAGAACGATAGTGTGGGTGCAGAGCATTTTTAGATGAATATGCAGTTTTCATATATTGTGCTTTTTGAGCAACTCATTCCAAAGATATCATAATTGTGTGTGTGTGTGTGTGTGTAGCACACATTTGTCACAAACTGTTAAGATTTAAATTTACTTAGTTCATTTTAGCAGCGAGTCCCAAAAGCGGGGCTGAATGCTAGCATAATAAAATCAGTATTGATTTTGTGGAAACTGGTTCTATAGCAGTAAGCAATGTTAAAGTGTTGACCCGTATGCAGGGTTGCGTTGGGCTACGATAGAATGCGAACCAGTTTCTTTCAGTCATGTCTACTCGCATTTGAGCTTTCAAACATAGCAACAAGGGGGGGAGTGGGGGGCTGAAAATGTGAAAAATGTCCATGTAACTAATCTGTCAGCCCACATTAAAATTAGTGCCCGCACACATTTGGAAAATTCCCCATACGTCTCTGCTAAATGTGCTTTCCAAAGCAGGCTGTCAGATCGGAATAAACAGAGGCCACTTTTCATAATGCTTGCCCTTCGGCCAGACTTCATTACTGACCCAATGAGGCCAAACAAATGAGTATCGAAGCAAAGCTCCGGCCCAGGTGCCAAAAGATGAGAGGCGCGCAAATCTGCTGAGCCGTGCAAACTGACATCTTTTAACATAACACTTTGGCACGCTATCAGCTGACTCAAGAGGCTTTTCTTTAGAATAAAGGTTATACGCAGGAGTCGATCAGCCGGGCTGTTTTGCTGTTTTGCTTTTGGCAATGTTGCTTGGCCTCTTTTTAGACCCTGTAGTTAAAGGCTAAGGAACCTTTAACTACTGTACATGCACTTGCTATGTCGTTCAAGATTTTTCAGAGTGAACGTTAGGAATATCTCCAGGTCCCTCTTATCTAGAGTGGTGTTTAATTGTTTATACAGGTTAACTCATGACATAATGATTTTCTACCTATTGCATTTTACAAGGGCTGTCAAAATGATTAAGCTAGTGTTGCTTCCATATTGGCAAATAAAAGAAACCCAAACAAGAAAGAACAAATGAATAAAGAAACTTCAGTGCATCCATTCATGCTTCCTAAATTTCCCTGAATTACTCCTATTAGCTGTGCATACACAAGCGCTATGAGCTCCTCACTATATTAGGGTATATTACCGTATGGAACCTTAAGGAAGTGCATTGCATTTCCAAATCTCTGTATTAAGGAAGCACATTTTTTTCTTTTGTGAATACAATGCGCTTCCATATAACCTAAATATATCACCAGTTTATATAGATAGCAACCGGAACATCATTTTTAAAGGAGACACATCCCATCTTTTACAATTGAAACCACCACTAAATATATCTTTTTTAGGACTATACTTAGGATTCTGAATTACTTCTTTATAATTTATTGTGTTTTGCCATTGCCATCTGCATTTTCAGCTTAAGTGTAAAAATGGACATTTATAAGCTGTTTTTACCACATACGAAATTTGCGTTTTTTCACAATTCACTGGTGCTCTTGGAACGTAACCTCTCCAAATTCTGAGGTTCGTGTTTAGGCCACTTGAGCACTTCTGGTGAGATATTAAATGCATTTCTAATTACGTAAGATGTGCCATTTTTGAGATGCTCTCACCCAAGAAAAAACTTGTTGTGGTTTATAGGTTAAGGCTGATTGTTTTATACGCTAAACATACCTTAATACCTCTGTCCACTCTTTCATTACATTTGCATTCGCTTGTGAAAAAGTGTGAAGAAGTAGTGAAAGACTCATTTTTGTGTCCTTAAAATCTCTAAAATTATCATTTTTACAAGGTGCATTTGCAGATAATATATTATAATTACAATTAAAGACCATTTAAGTGAACTTAAGTAAAGTACACTTTAATAACAATACACTCCCAACACAATTAAGTGCACGTTTTGAACAATGCAACTTTGTGCTAATGCCTAATTAAGTTATACTTAAACATACATTTTAAGTAATTTGTATAGTGCTTTAAAGAAGTGCACTTGTTTCTTGGTATTGACTAATACACTAAAGTGACTGATTTAAATTTTAACTTGTCTAAAATTCTATAATGTACTATACATTAGTCACATTACATTTAATTCACACTTAAATGTATTGTTAACTGACATTATTGTGTATTTTAGTTTGCATTAATTGCTGAGAAGTGCACTTTAACTACATTAATATTTAACTAATTAATGAATGAAAGTACATATAAAGGTGCCACTTAAGTGATTTTAAAAAATCACTCAAAAGATCTAATAATTGCTTTTAATATAAATTTAATCAGTGATACATTTAAAATTTATTACAAAACATTATGAAGTATGTACAATAAGTACAGACGTTCCACACCCTATGAACAAACACTGCAAAGTTTTCCAGAAACGAACAAACCTGTCCACAGAGTAAAATTTGTTTGGAATTGAAAAAAATGCGCCGCTAGACATTCACTGATCTTAACAAGCACAGAGCGTAGCGAACAAGTGTAATACCCATGTAATGCCTACCCCCTTCTCCTCCTCACACCACATTAACCACCACATTCACATGATAAGTACAATGCTTACTGTATATATTACTGTATCATTTTATACTATTTATTCATAATATGTATTGCTGTTATTGTTTTTATAGTAACTTAAGAACTTATGAACAAGTTCATGCTAGAAAGAAACTCTTGGAAAGTAACTCATTCGTAGGGTAGGGAGAGTCTGTACACTTGAGAAAAGTATGATAAAGTGCACATTATTTTCACAAGGGTTTACTTGACATATGAGTTATGGTACTGCATATACTTCCTGATCTTTCCATTCCAAACCAGATCTAACTTCATGGTGCACTTTAGAAACCCAATAAAGCACTACCTCTGTCCGCACTACTTGCTGGCTGAGGAAACCTTGTTAGAACTTTGGCACCAAATATATTCGATTGGCCTAGGAGCCTTCACCGTGACAGGTTCATAGATTCTACTAGCCAGGTGGTTAATAGAGCAATCTCGAATACATCCACATGCACATGATTTCATCTCAAGCTCTTGCTCCCTGCATGCACACAGGAGGAAGTTAGAAAGAACACTCAAAGGAAAGTTCTGTCAGAGTACATTAACCTCCTCTAATCAGAGATCGGAGGGCTTTTTTTTTTCTTGGCCTTCCCTTATGAGGTAATGTAGTCCAGGCCCTGCTGAGTAGCTTTTAGAAAAGAAAGAGAGAGAGAGAGAGAGAGAGAGAGAGAGAGAGAGGGGGGGGGAAGAGACCAGTCTGCATTAGTAGCTTAAGTTAAGAGGAAAGTCAGAGAAGTGATCCACAATAACAGCTCTTGGAGAGTTTGACGTGTCAAATTTACACTTTCGACACAGCTTCTCCATCTTTCTTACTCAATTTCCATCCCTGAATGGCTTTATGGTCTTTTTGTGTGCTATTTCTCCTGGCACGAAGACAGCTGGCGGAAATCTGCATTTAATGTTTTTAATGAGATGCAGTAAACCAGCTCACTTGACGTCTGCACAACATGTTGAATTAGGATAAAAATTTGCCCATGCTGAAGGCCATCATTTTGCATCTGCTCAAAAGTCCTTTCCTTTGACCTATCAAGGTCTTCCGGAAATAACGTCAGCTAATGACAAACCTTCTGTAAACGAAATGAGAGAATGTTGGATTTGCTTGGGCTTTTTATTTCTGCTTCCTGCCTAGTTATCAAGTCTGTTCTTTCCTATTGCTGACTGCAGCAACTGTTTGTTTTTCCTGGGGCATTTTTTTTCTGGACCTCATTTGGCATAGACTTCTGACACTTTTTTCTCCAGCACAATAAATAACTGTGACCTGCATTTTGGCCCCAAATAAATCGGGCACGTACCCAGTTCAGACAGCTATAAACAACATTTGGACCTTCTATACAACACGTGCGGGGTAAACACTATTAATTCTGTTTCGGTGAAATAATAGATAAGAGCTAAAAGTCTATTCGCTGGGCTTTAGTGGGTCACTGAGTCACATCTCATTATAACTCCCTATTTTACCCTTAAAACAATGTAACGATGGAATTAGATTTTAATAGTGGTGGTATTTTTTTTTTCACTAAAAATGACCAATTACAATAAATTAATAGTTGTCATACATGTCACATTTAAAATGTGTCCCGTCATGTTATATTATGAGCTTAAAAGGTGTATGATTGTCTTAATTAAGCAATGCTGCTTTAAAGCATGCATTGGCAATAAACTCCCATCTATGTTACCTGCGAATTGATGGCGCTTACCCAGGAAATTTTTCCAAAAAGCAAGAAATTTCTACAAAATGTCCAGGAATTTTGGGAAAGTGAAGGAAAATTGATGCAGATGGTATACACTTCTAATAAATACAGGAAAAGCGAATTCATGTTTGTGCATCAAGGAGAAAAAGAGGTCTCTTGTGTCTCTTGTGTTATGAGATGATGTCACTCAACAAAGTGTATATACTGTCTTATAGTTACAATTGGCCCTTCGAGGGCAATCATAATGCTGATGAGTTCCACGGTAACATTGAGTTTCACACCACTAGTTTAATAATTATAAATGGACTCCCTTTTTTACTACTTTAGGAGATTAAGGATAAACCATAGGAACCTGGGTATCAATGAATTCATAAAAGTATTCAATCTGAAAAATCTCTTTGGATTACAGGAGATTAAAATAACTAAATCTGTAATAGTGATGCATGGTATTTCCAAAAGAACATGCAAAATCTACCTCCAATTCCATTGCTTAATCAGGAAAGAATTAATGTGTATAGATGACTATCTCGATCATTTAGTATTTGTTTTGCTCTGGAAATTATTCTTTTAATATTAATTTCTTGTTAATTTCGATGTTCATTGTTTAGTGGTTGTTTTAATTGTAAAATATGGGACGTGGCTCCTTTAAGAATTCTGTTCCGGTTCCTTTCCTTAAAGCATGCATTGGCAATAAACTCCCATCTATGTTACCTGCGAATTGATGGCGCTTACCCAGGAAATTTTTCCAAAAAGCAAGAAATTTCTACAAAATGTCCAGGAATTTTGGAAAAGTGAAGGAAAATTGATGCAGATGGTATACACTTCTAATAAATACAGGAAAAGCGAATTCATGTTTGTGCATCAAGGAGAAAAAGAGGTCTCTTGTGTCTCTTGTGTTATGAGATGATGTCACTCAACAAAGTGTATATACTGTCTTATAGTTACAATTGGCCCTTCGAGGGCAATCATAATGCTGATGAGTTCCACGGTAACATTGAGTTTCACACCACTAGTTTAATAATTATAAATGGACTCCCTTTTTTACTACTTTAGGAGATTAAGGATAAACCATAGGAACATGGGTATCAATGAATTCATAAAAGTATTCAATCTGAAAAATCTCTTTGGATTACAGGAGATTAAAATAACTAAATCAGTAATAGTGATGCATGGTATTTCCAAAAGAACATGCAAAATCTACCTCCAATTCCATTGCTTAATCAGGAAAGAATTAATGTGTATAGATGACTATCTCGATCATTTAGTATTTGTTTTGCTCTGGAAATTATTCTTTTAATATTAATTTCTTGTTAATTTCGATGTTCATTGTTTAGTGGTTGTTTTAATTGTAAAATATGGGACGTGGCTCCTTTAAGAATTCTGTTCCGGTTCCTTTCCAAATAAACTGGTGATATGTTTTGTGATTTGGAATGTAAGGTCCCATACGTTAATATATGCTAATATAGTGAGGAGCTCAATGCAAAATATCGTGACAAATTCAAAATTTAGGAAGCGTAAGTGGATGCACTGAAGTTTCTTATATATATATATATATATATATATATATATAGTAAATATATATTATATATATATATATATATATATATATATATATTAGGGAGAGACTTAGGGAAAAGTTATGTCAGTGTCCTAGTTTTTAAAGGTTGTAAAAAGGTTGTTGAGTGGTTCTGCCCTTTATTACCCCGCAGGAGCCCCCTGTTAGTTTGGTGCTAATCCACACTGAGTGTGGCATGCTTCCCAGATCCAGAGTCTCAGGGTGAGATTAGTGCTAAGCATGGATGTGCAGGCCAGGCCATGAACAAGCTCCTGCTGTTCACACACAGCTTTAAAAAAAAAATTCCCCCCACATGGGAAGCGGCACTCAGATTGCAAATGTTAATGTCCTAATAAGTTAATGTTGCATTTTACATGATTTTTTATTTATTCTTTTATGACGGGGATATTTTGGAAGGAGTCTCCAGATCAAATTGGAGGTAAAGCTGTAAATTCTTGTAGGATTTAAGGAGCTCCGGTTTATTTATGATTTTTAACATTGGAGTTATTTGCAAATAATTGTATGGTAAATGATGAAAAGAACATGAACTAAAGCAGTACCACCAGGTTTATTTCCCTATAACAGACCTAGGATTTTTTTTTCCAGGGCGAGGAATTCTGGGAAGGAATTCTCTCAGTGGATTCCATGCACTGCAGGAAGTTATGCTTCTTGGAATATTTGTTCTGTCCTCATGCACAGCTGCTTCATTTCTTTCCTCCTTGCTCTCATCTCTATGCATATCTTACTTCCTCTGTGTGCCTCATGAGCATCTGAACCACAGGCGTGCTAAAACCTTGTATCATCTCTTCATCCTTCACCACCGGCTTTCATCCTCTGGTTCACAAAATGACGAAAGACCAAAAGAGGTGACAAACATTCAGGAATGCCTCTGCAAGTCTCCCTTACCAAGTAGTGACTATGACTCACTTTATTTTTCCCCCCTATCCATGCCTTCATCATGATTAACATCTTGCTGATGATTTTCATCTTAGTTATTACCTGCCAGGACAAAAATATGTTTAAATGCAACAAAGTCCTTAGTTATAAGCTAAAAATAGCTCAACGTGAAAATGTTGGGCATGTTTATAGATTCAAACTCACTGTTATGTAAAAAGATATTTATGAAACAATCAGTTAATATCATTGACTGCTAACATTAGCTACTTAGCTAAAAGCTCAATTGAAAGACTGAACCTCACAACATTTCTGTCAACATTTCCTTTTAACTCATATTTATAGATGGCAATTATATGAAAGCATGATCTGAAGAAAATTATCTAAATTTGGATAAATGGATAGGATTTCTGTGTGGATAGGATCAAGCTAAATCAAGCTGGATCAAGCTGTTTTGTTTTCTAAACTAGCTAATCTCTCAACCTTGTCATAGTTTTTACTTAAACATAATATTGATTGCTGACATAAGCTTTCTGTTAGGGGTTTTACCTCATACACACACACCACACACACAGATATATAATAGATATATGATATAGTATATATAGATATATATATATATATATATATATATATATATATATATATATATATATATATATGTATATATGTGTGACATATATATATACATGTGTGTGTGTGTGTGTGTGTGTGTGGTGTGTGTGGTGTGTGTGTGTGTGTGTGTGTGAATAGCACGTAATGGCAACATTAGCTAGTGAACCCAACAAAATTTCTGAGAGGTTTTTAAATACATATTTATCTATGCTAATTACACAGCTAGCACGATCTAACAGAATTTTTAAGATTAAGTCGTTAATGGGACATGTGTTAATATCAAACCAGCTATCTAAAAGTGCTAAATTGACAGGATTTCAAGGGTTCTAAAAGGATTTCATATGAATAACTGCTCATTATAATGGTGTTTAAGCTCATTATATTATGGAATTTATATATAAATGCTCTCATTTATTTAATATTATAACAATTTTGACTACAAATGCCAAAAGCTATATAAAATCGTTAGAGGATTTATATATAAATACAAAAGAGCTGAACGCCGCAAAGGATTTATTTTCAAGCTATATAATGCAATCGTTAGAGAATTTATATATAAATAGCTCTCATTTATTTAATATCAGTAGCTAGCAAGCTAGCATGAGAACCTGACATTTCATAATCTGAGAGAATTATAAGAGATAAGATAAATTGTTATTTGTCCCACAGTGGGGAAATTTCAATGTTAGCCAAAATGATCCAAATTTTACAAACTGCTATGGTATTTACTTTCAAAGCTAACTAAACGGCCCACACATCAGAAAACTTGCTATTAGATCTCAAAAAATCTCAGTATGCATTTCTACAGCTCAAAATTGGTTACACTCTTTAGATTGTACTTTTTGGGACAAAACAATAGACCCACATTTACTTGTATTCTGTAGATAGATCCTGAAGTAAGATTAAGACTGTTCGGATGAAATGAGACAGGAAACCTCAGCACTAAGGGGCGTGGAGGAGTTCAGGGAGGTCTCCTCATCCGTCTTAGTCACAGGAGGGTCAAAGTCAGTCAAGCGTTCTGCTCAAAGGTCCCCGTTGACTGGAGAGAAGTAAACTTTCTACAGCTCTGCCCCCTAAGACATGAGTCTTAATTAAAGTCAGTGTGTCTGTTGTGCCGGCTGAGAGAGATTTCATTTCGCCCGGCTGGGGGGCGTTCGAATGTACACGTCGAGTCATATCCGGAAATCAGCAGTGTTCAGCACTGGCACTACTGTAATTGTTTACAAGTGAGCACTATGCGAGGTAGCATGGGTCGGATTTGCAGAGATTTTGACCCATTCTATTGTTATGAATGAATTACACACTGCCCTGATGTTATGATCTTTTGAAGATCAAATTTATCAATTTTACAATGACAATAATGATAGCAATAATTTATTTTTCAACACATGATATACATACACCACATACTACATGCATAAATTGCATTGCTAAGGGTTTGCTCAATTATGTAGTGTAATTTGTAAATTATTCAAATATAGTACTGATCACGATAAAAGTCAGAAAAATGTAAAATTAAAAAGGTATGTTTTAGACCAAGAACTATAGACTGCACTGGAGAAACCTATAGGCTTCAGAAATAGATTTCCATGTACTTTTTAATCTTTTTTACTGTCTCCGTATGTGAAAATGAGAGCATCGGACATCGCACTTCATCTCAAGTTAATTTATTATTCAGTCATTCCTTCTCAAGCCAATTAGTCTTTAATTCAGCACGTAATCAAACGGAGATGAAACAGGAATTGATTGAGATGCCACTCAGGCACAGCACTCATAAGCCGCACCGCTAACAGCCGAGTCCATCAATCGTCCGAGCTTCTCGCTGAATAATATCGGATTTGTTTGTTATGAGATCATTTGCATTTCTCGCGTTTTAAACCGCTCAATGCAGGAAACAGAAGGTGCGGGTTCAGATCAGGGCGTCGCAATTATCAGTACATTTTCGCACGTTTGAGGAAACGCTGTGGGTCAAAACACTGCGAAGAACAACAATGAAAAATATTATTCTCATTAACATTTTCCCTAGAATTAAACTAGAATGCATGCCACATTGTTCTTTAGATGTGATTCCTTAATGATGAAAGCAGCCAGTCTGGAAATTATCCATGTATCAAATAAATATTTGTTTGAATTGCACTTTTATTAATGGGCATTGTCTCAGAACAGATTCTCAGAAGTAAAGAGACAACAGTTAGAAATTGTAGCATTATTAAGAAGTCTTAAGAAAAATGTATGTGATGAAGGAAAAACTTTCTCTTAGATTGGATGATGTAGGAATTCCGAGAGAAACCCTCTTCATCTAGGTGACACCAAATGTCTAGTCATTATCGTTCCTTCAATGCTGATGTTATCAGCTGTTCACGGATGGATGCTTGATTGCCAAACTTTCCATGAAGCGTTGAAACAAACCATTTAATTACACTCCAAAACCATCTTCATGGTTTTTGAGCTGCACAGTAACCTCATGGATGTTCATAATATGTCATAAGTTGTCAGATGCAGAAGGATGGATCTGAATACTTTTCTGCTCCAAAGTTTATAGAAAATGAGGTGCGACACCTGGGCCTTTTTCAGTAATCATGCCATCTTCCCACTTATATAAAAGACATGCTATATCATTTCAAGATTATGTCCCATTGTTATTACATTCATCATTTTCTATTTAAGAGAAGGAACAGTTAACATGTTTTTAAGTGCATTTCATACCAACAAAAATTATTTATATTTATTTAATATTAAGAAAATGTTACTATATGTAACGGACAGACACACAAACAAGCACCAGGATCAACTCAAAAGGTTTATTTGAAAGTAAGGAGAACAAAATAGAACTACTCAAAGGAGTAGTTTTTTGGAACGGGTGTACAGCCCTGTACGGCCCGTGTCATGAGCGTGGATAGCGTGCAGGCTCAACGGCGGACGAGGTCGCGTCCGTGGGACGTGGGAGTCCGGAGAGCTGGAGCCTGCGGGATCAGGACCTGATTGGGAAATCAGAAGGAGATTGAGGTTAGTAACGCACTTTGGGAAGTACGCATGTCCGTACTGTAACTATGAGAATTACGAGCCCGGACGTGGAAAGGAGGGAAGGCCGGGCTTAAGTAGCCATGGCTACTGATGGTACCAACTAGCCACAGCTGGAGCTCATCAGTAGCTAGGCGACTGGGAGCGTGGAAGCTCCGAGTTGGGAGGAGACATGGTTGTGACACTATAGACACGATGATGTATATGTAGGGGAAGATTTTAACCACTTCTTGCCTGAATTGTTTTACAATCATATAAAAATTAATTATGCTGTGATTTTGCCTTCAAGAAAATACTATAATTGCACTAGATGGCGCTATTAGTGCCTCCAATATGACCTATAGCAGGGGTCACCAACCTTTTTGAACCTGAGAGCTACTTCATAGATCCTGAGTCATACAAAGGGCTATCAGTTTGACGCACTCTTCTGAAATAACACATTTGCTTTTAGTTCTATATTATAATTAATGACACTGATGATTTCAGTGAGTTCACAATGAGTTAACTAACATTTTAGATGCATTTCACTGATGAGTTTTTAGAACAGGCCTGAGAGCTACTCATGTGGTCCCACGGGCACCACGTTGGTGACCCCTGACCTATGGTATGTGTCAAATATGCATCACCTACATTTGAGTAATATTTACATTAAATTGTCTGTGTTCAGGCTGATTGTAGTTTGATGCAATTTCGTGAAAGTTTACAAGGGATTATCGAATGAAAGAAAATGAAATTATAGTAATAAAAAAAAGATGGAAAGAACTTAATAAAATTAAATTAAATTAATAAACCGATGTAACAAAAATGCTCACAAAATGAATAAAAATGATATAAAAAATATAAAATTCAGTTAATTTTTATTTTTACAGCGCTTTTTGACATTGTCTCAGAGCAGTTTGCACAGTTAGTGAAGTAAAAAGAAAGAAAATCTCCACCCTTTTTTCTTTTAGAGTTACATTACCAATTTAAAAGTTAAAAAACATCCATAAAATTGTTTTCTTTGATTCAAGTGCTGAAATTTTTGTAATGTTAAAATTAAGGCTTTTTTCCTCCATATACATTTTTGTGTCCATCATTACATAAATAAATAGAATAGCCTTTATTTGTCACATATACATTACAGCACAGTGCAATTATATTCTTCGCATATCTCAGATTGTTTTTTGAAAACTGGTGTCAGATTGCAGGGTGAGACATGATACAGCGCCTCCTAGAGCACAGGGGGTTAAGGGCCTTGCACAAGAACACAAGAGTGGTAGCTTAGAGATAGCGGGGCTTCTGATCAGTAGCCCAATGTCTTAACCATACAAGTCCCCCTACTAAAACGTTCATATTCTGCTTTTGTGATGCAGTTATTCAGAGACTCGACACTTCTGCAGCCTAAATGAGTGATCCCCAATGATATGAACTTGCATAAATAAAATGAGATATGACTCAACACCCACAACAGTGCTGTAAGACTTGCACTTAAAATGCAGTCACATGATGATGATGAATTATCTGTACCTCCGACTCTGGGTTCTTATTTATCCACAGTGCTGTAGTGGAGAGATGATACACTGTGCTCTACTGTGCAAATCCACTCGGAGGACCACGTGGTCACTTTGTGCAAACAATACACTCGGCATCACGGGGCCGCACTTAATGTTTTATCGAGCCTCTCTCTTGAGACGGCGATAAGATCTTCCTCTGACCACAGGGGCGGCGATAGCAATCTCTCCTAAGCTTGAGTTTAGCCTTCAGGTAGAAAAGCGATTATCCACCATGAATGAAAACACTCTGGCTTTTAATAAATTATTTTCTTCCTAATCGTTTGAAAAACTAGGGAAAAACATACTGTCCAGTCATGAGAAATCTGATAAAGACCTTTTTTTTAAAAAAAAAGTAGCTATTTTTATGTTTTTAAATTTTGATTGCTTGCTTCTGCTATCCTGACCTTCTTGATCCATCCGGATTTCCTACTTTTGCATGGAGTTTGGGCTTTTCCACAAGAACAGCCTTGAAGATCTATGAGGTGACTGTGAAGAATTAAACTCAAGACCTTATGAAGACGGGGAGGTGGTAGTTCAATGGTTTCAGCTTTAAGGTTCAAATCCCACCACCACCAAGTTGCCACTAGAGGGCGCTTAGGCAAGGCCCTTAACCCTCAATTGCTCTGGATAAAGGCGTCTGCCAAAAGTGCCATAGAAGTACATTTTCGTTTGTCATTAATGTAAACATTTTGTGACACTGATTTTTAGTCAGTCACCTTCAGTGATAACCACAGCAATGATGGTATAAAGAATCACCCAGATGAGGATAGAATCCCTTTGAAAGCAGTTCCTTGCAAGATTTCTTCCTTAGAAGGTTCGACCCTCAATATTGTCACCAATGACGTGCTTATTAGGGATACATTTAATTATTTATTTGCTCATTCATTCATTTAGTTAAATACATATTTAGGACAATATCAATTGTAAAAATTGCTATACAAATAAACATTACCTATTTTTTAATAGGTATTCCTGGGGAAGAGGTGTTACATTTAATAGGTTTGTTTTATTTGCTTTGTTTTTTATTTGTTTGTTTGTTCGTTTTTTTGTTAATCAGAAAATGAATCCTGGAAATTGTGATTATTATAGTGTTATTTGATGACTAAATAAAAAACGTATTTGATAGAAAAAATGCTAAACTGTTGCGATTCAAAATATTAGGTGTGAAAAGGTTTTAGATGATTTATATACTGATTTGAGATTAAATACATTTTCATATCCTCAAAAACTTTTAACAACAGATTTCTGCCTCCTACGTTGATTGACCTCATATTCAAACATTTGCGCACTTTCTTTAATTAAAAAAATAAATAAAGAAAAAAGATTAAAAATACAAATTAATGATCTCTCTACTTTATATCTTCTTTTTTTATATATATAAAACCCAGTTAATTATTTGTCCAATAATTCATTCAAATGAATAAACATGGCTTTAAATCAGTCTGTTGTATCTATTTGATTTTTGAACCTAAAAAATACTAATTTATTTGTTTTATTTATTTGATTTTTACAGGTTTTAAAGTCCAGGCAGGATAAATCAGTTCTTTCCCTTTAAGACTTTAATCATCAGTCTGTTCTATGAATTATAGAAAGCATGAGTCATGTTAACCTGTTTCTCCTCAGGAAGCTCTTCAACGCCACCCACAGCTCCGTAAAGCATTACTGGAGCTCCGAGCTTTGGCTCTGTTATCTCATCCAGATCTGCGCTGTAATGCACATTGAAATATATTAATTAGCGCTCGTCCCTGAGGCCCTCTGTGAAGACAAGTTGTCCATGCTCAGTCACGGGGTTCAAACACACACGTGTCCTTCGTCGGCGTGCATGCCTGTCGCCATGGAAGCAGGTCGTTGCGATGTCGGATGACTGCTGGAGGATGTGTAAAGTGCAGGACGGTGTTGCTATGGCGATTAGTTAACAGACAACACAAGACCAAATCGAGGGTTATTTGTTTGCCACAATATTAAACATGCAGCAGCATTTAATCATTTGGATTTAACCGTTTATCTCCTCCACCGTGCGGCAATCACGCTCTTGTCTCAGAGAGATTGCCTTGATCCATTGTCCATGTCTGTTTATTTTTTTCACAATATACACAATACACAATAGGGGCAAATGTTTATTGACAACTGTGCATAAGATTGTGACTTTTTGAAGTTCTAATTTATGTCTCCATTTCGTGTCATTATGATCCCCATTGTTCGAGGAAGACATTTCTCTGAGTGTATGCGGAGATTCATGCAGGCAGAAAGTCCGTTACTGATTTAGGGAATGTGAAAAAGGGCTACAAGATTCATTCATTCATTCATCTTCTACCGCTTTATCCGATCTTCCCTCGGGTCACGGGGAGCCTGTGTCTATCTCAGGCATCTATGGGCATTAAGGCAGGATACACCCTGGATGAAATGCCAACCCATCACAGGACACTCACACTCACTCGCATTCATTCCTATAACGATTTTTCTCCATGGTAATTGAGATCACGATTCTTGCACACTCATTTTTTCAACAAAAATATACCGTACTCAAGTGCAAAAAAAAAAAAAACAGTTAAAGTTTTTGTGAATGTAGAATGATCTGAATGCGTCAAGTAAACGCTATAGCCTACGCACAGTGTTTAGAATTCTCTGTCGCTCTGCAGTGACAATTCCCAAACACTAGTTGGCAGTGGTGATGTGTTTGAAATTCTTTCAAATTTGATTTTTTTTTTTCTTTCTTGGTGTTTTTGGTTTTCTGATGTAGCATCAATGGCGAATTTTATTTTATTTTTTTTATGGGCACATGTGCACTTTGCCCTAGTACAGTCCTGTGTATAGTTAATTTATGTTGTCTGTAATAGCACCTTGGTCCAGGACCAAGGTGCTATTACAGACATTGTTGAAATGACAATAAAAACCTTGACTTGAATTGAATTCCTGCAATGACAGGAATTAGCTGCAATCTGGCAGTCTTTGTAAAATGGCAATGAAGAATCATGTCTATTTTTCTCATATGTCAAAATGCGTATGATGTTACACCGGAAATACGCTCTATCGACCACTACACATACGGTAGGGTACGCCGTAGCCTTGATGCCGGAGTAAAAGCCAGCCTGTACTCAGAAGTGAATCATTTAGAAATTAGATCGAGGATCGATATCATGATTATTTTTTTTATGATTAATCATGCAGTCGTAATGTGCAGTCAGATTTGCATTTCACTGTTCAATAGGGTTGAGGGTGGAAATACCGAACCATGTATCTCCAATGTTTAATTTTTTTTCCCTTCCAACAACAGGAATGCTACTCCATCCCAATGATCTAGGCTCTAAACAATCGAATGCCTCTGAAAATTTGCGGTAATATGTATCAGGAAATAAAATTAAAGTTGAATGTAGCAATTCTTTTGGTTAAATAGTACCCCAAAAGTAAAGAAGTTACAGATTTAAAGAAACCACACCTCGACATGTACATTCGAAGAAATGGCAACAATGAATCATAAAGGTGTACATATTTTCTCATACGTCGCTTTTGGTGGCCTCTGCGATGCGGCGGTCAGACGCAGGTGAATCGGGAATGTGTTTTTATTCTGGGGGGAAAAAAAGAAAAATAAAGCGAAAGTGAAGTGCTCGTCTTTCCGAGCTGTTTACCAGCGACAGCATGTGTTTACCGAGGCTGTTAAGTGCTAATCTGCTGCCTACGTTCTGCTGTAAATAAAAACATTCAAACATCGCTGATGTAACCATGTTGAGTCTGCGACAGCTCGGCTTCTTCTTCTCTTTGATATGTTTTTTTTCTTTTCTTTTCCTGAGATATTGCTAAGGCACTTTGGTGTGTGTGTGTGTGTGTGTGTGTGTGTGTGTGTGTGTGTGTGTGTGTGTGTGTGTGTGAGAGAGAAATAAAAATAATTAGCAAGATGATCTGGTGAGTGAAGATGCTGTAAAATGTCAGAAAGATCAGGAAAGTTCACTCACACAAACACATTTCTGCAAGTACAGACGGAGAAGTGCTGTTTCGGATTTCAGATTTGCAGAACAATAGAATCTCGAGCAACGTGCTTTTAGTCCCGCGGCTATGTTTTGATACACATTGATCCGACTTTCACAGTCAATAATCCTAATTAAACCGACAAGTGACTCAAACGTCGGCTGTAATAAACCTGAGATGTCATTAATTAGTATTTCTGAACTACAGCTAAAGCAGCAGATGTGTAAACCTACACTATTGACACACACAAAAAAAAAAATATATTTATATACAATTTGGACACCTGCCATATGTGGTTCTTTCGCTAACTTTTAGCAAAAAAAAAGAAATGTGAGGGCGTTCAATACGGATGTCTTTGGATGCTTTGATCTTGGAATCCCAATCCTTCTCCTGCATCACAGTGCTCCTGGACACAAAGCCATGAGGATCTGCTATCTCTGGGTTGGAAGATCTCCTGCTATAGTTCTCAGACACTATTGAAGTGATGGATGTGTATGCTGCATTCCCGTTTTGTTGTTCCTAAATAGTGTAATTGTTTTTTTTTCCTAACACAATGCATGGCCCTTTTACAAACGTGCCTTGATAGTGCACAAAAAAGAAAAATTAAATAAAACCAGACGTTCTTTTCCTGGAAGACACAGCTCTACCTCTGCCGTGTTAATCTACATCAAACGTGAAGGCCCGTGAGCTGAATGTGGCCCCCCCACATCATGTTATGTGGCCAGCAAGAACTTAAAAAGTGTACAATTTAAAATAATTTCATATGAGGTTAAGCTTCTTTAATACATGCATTTACAATAAACTCCCACAGTGCATGCGGTTATGTTACTTGCGAAGCGATGGAATCCCACCACTAGAGTGCAATGTATCCAACACTGAGAGCAAATTTCACTGAGAAATTTCTGCAAAATCTCCAGGAAGTGAAAAACTGATGCTAATCCTGACTAATCCTTAACCCGTTGTGAAAGTAATTGTTTGCTCTCTAACCTGTTTTCTGTTCCAGTTCCGCTCCGCGTTCCCAGATCCTACCGCTCCTCCGGATTTCTCTCAGTGTCCCAGTCTCCGTCTTTGCTTCGTCTGATTCCTGTCGCTCCCGTTCCTGTGCTCTTCTTCCTCTCCGCGATCCCGTCCGCTCCCTGATCTCCTGTGTGCTAGTTACCCTTATTATTGTTAATAAAGATCACTAATCCTATGTCTGGACAGTCCGTGTTCTGCTACAGAAAGATACATTTGTACTTAAAGGAGAAAAAGCGCTATGTCTTTTGTTATGAGGCAGTGTTGCTCATCAAGAATTCCCCTTGGGATCAATAAAGTATCTATATATCAACTGTCGTATAGTTACAACTGGCCCTTCGACGACAACCATAATGCTGATAATGCTGGCCCACGGTGACAATGAATTTTACACCCTAGATCTTTATTCTATGCATAGCAACATCAGTGCAGAAAAAACTTCCCCTAAGAAACCTGGATAAAACGATCTAAGTAGAAAAAATTGGTCACAAATTATTGCATAGCGCACTGACTAATAAATATGTAACATCCATTAATATTGTGTAATAATTATGTAATTTTAACAGTGTAATCATGGTATACGAATGTTGTTTCTTAATCATTGAATCACTTTTATACTGATGCACTTCCCTAACATAAATGTCAACATAACATAACATGTGATCCATCTGTCCTATGAGTGCAAGTACGACCGGTGTGTGAGAGACATGGAGAGAATGGTCCTTATGGAGCAACATTGCTTTGTCTTAGTTTAGTGCTAGGTTATGGCATTGCTGCAGGGTGTGTGTGTGTTGTGTGTGTGTGTGTGTGTGAGAGAGAGAGAGAGAGAGAGAGAGAGAGAGAGAGTGTGAAAGTGGTGATTAATCACACAGTAGCTGTCTGTCCTATCTTTGTTCCACACATGCTGTGCTTGGATTGAACAGAATTTTTTTTTCTCTCGAGCGTGTCCTTTAGTGCCGGAGTGTAACACAATGCCTAGATCTGCATCTGCATCCTTCTTAGGTTGATATCTGCGATGATTCTGAGGAATTACGAGAGTTTTTTTATTTAATAAAATTATTTTAATTTATACCATACATTCAATAGTTACTAAAAATAATGACAGTCATTGCATTTGGCAGATAATGTGGCAAGACATGTTCTTTTTCTTTTATACAAAGGGTTAAGGGCTTTTCTCAAGGGCAGCTTGGTAGTCACGAGTTTCTTGCCCTCCAGGAAATACACAACACAATATTTTGTTGTAACTGATGGTTTACTCTGTTTTGCACTTTTAAATCTTCCACCACCACTGTCACACTACACAATGCACAAAATACAAACATAAGTACACACGTTGTATGTCTGACAAACCAAACCCAAATTTACAATTAAACATACCTCGATGGTGGGAATGAGTTCACTTTGGCAAATCAAATTCAATTCTTGTCATGCTGTACACACAAAACAGTTGCTCCCACTTAACTTGTTGCTCAAGTCCTTCTCTCGCAATGTGCTTCTCTCAAAAAAGGTTCGTGCTGCAACTTCATGTGGTGCTAATTATAATTAACATTTGCCAACTGAATGATAAATATAAACAGCTAATAGCATAATTAAGGATACAACAAATTAACCATCAAATTTTTAATAAAAAGAGAATAATAATTACCTCAGTTACATCTTCACATCTTATTGAGAGCTCCCACCTAGATATGATATGTAAGTGTGGAGGTTATTATATCCACTAATGTTTACATTTACAGCATTTGGCAGATGCCCTTATCCAGAGCAACTTACTACTGAGAAATTAAGGGTTAAGGGCCTTGCTCAAGGGCCCACTAGTGGCAGTTTGGTTGTGGAGGGGTTTGAACCCGTGATCTTCCAGTCCAGAAGCCAACACCTTAACCACTGGGCTACCACCTCCTGAAATGTTCACTAAATGTGGAATATTCAAAAGTGTATATTAATCTTATGCTTAGGTGTCGACAAATCATCGTGGCTTTTTTTTTTTTTTACCGAGATTGACATGCTTTCAACCCCCCGCCCCCCACCATCACGTTGAGAGATGACATCCTCCAGATGTCAGAGTTTCATCTGTAATTAACTCGAGACCTTTTGTTAGCTCTCTAATTACTCCGTGACCCACATCAACGACTAAGATGGCAGCCAGCCTCTTACAAAATCAGGACAGGAGCTCTTGCAAAGATCAAATCACCTGGGGAGGTCCTAGAAAGTGAGTTAGACGTGGAAAGATAAAGAGACGGAGCAGTTGCAGCAAGTAAGGGTGTGTCACAGCAGGAGGGTTTGCAACATCAGGATCTGGCACAAACATTACATTAAGCAGCAGGAGCAGAGCGCCATAATGGCAGCGTAAAGTGCTTAATGTGCTAAACATAGTGCAAGTGGGAATCCAGCTATGATAGCTTAGCTAACAACAGAGAAGCAGGAGTTAACTGTGAGAGAGTTAGAAGCACGCCGCAAGATTTCTATAAACAAACACTAGGGGGGCAGGGAGAATAGCGGACGTTCTCGGTTTAGCTCTCTTTTTACGTAGGCGGTCCAAAGTAACATGTACAAAAGTTTACAGATATATGACCATAATATGTGCTTTTTGTTGAACATCCCAGTGAGTTCATTTATTCAGAAGGGTGTTAGGTCATGTGTGGAGGTTTGGGGTGCACATTCATCTCTGTAGGGTTGGAGCTCAGTAGAAGGAGATCTTCCACTCCAACACATGCATAGCTCTCTACTCTCATCTCTCTATCAAAGCTTATTGTTCATATAACTTTATCTCATTCATTGGGCTGTCTAAGACCACAGGTTGTATATATACATTATGCATTTTAAAGTAATATATATACAGAGGCTTCGTCATGCCGGAACATTTAATGGAAAAATAGCTTTGGGTCTCATAGTTCAAAAGTAAATTCTAAGCATAGGATCTCTCTGCACTCACTCACTCTGAGTGAGATCTCTCAGAAGCCAAGATGGGTAGAGGAACACCATAATTCTTCCACAATGTTGCGCAGAAAAATAGTGTGAGCAATATCTCAGAAAGTTTCTGTCAAACCCTCGAAAAATTGCAAAGACTTTTCATCTATCAGTAAATCTCTCTCCAAAGATTCAGAGAATCTGGAACTCTCTCAAGGCCTAAAACCTCTGGATCGTGTATCTCTAAACGACACTCTCTCTCTCTCTCTCTCTCAGGTTCAGGAATATATAGAAACATTGTCAGTGAACACAATATATCCGCCGTTATATATGCAAAGAAGAAGCCATATATATATGGGCCAGGGATATATATGGCGAAATGGAAGATGTTATGGGTGGTGGTTTGTGGAATTTGTAATCTGCATCTCTGATGGTATGGCGGTTGCAACATGTTTTTTTTTTTTATCTAGAACAACGTTCATATAACTTTATCTCATTCATATTAGTTATTAGTTCTCCTTTAGTTCCGGGTGCCTTAAACATTAAGACCACAGGTACACCTGTATATATACATTATGACATTTTAAAGCACACTACACATCATTAAGTTTTTATACAGTCCCAACTTTTTTGGAATCCGGTTTGTATATTGGAGATTTGAAATGGCAGGAATGTACATTTTCCTAAGAGATATCCTATCCATAGTAACAATGAATCTATTTGAGTGTATACTTGTTAGCATTCAGAGTAACGAAGTGCAAATTCTTTTACGTTACCTTACTTACGTAGAAACTTTGGATACTTTACTAGAGTCATTATTTTTCTCCTCCTTACATTCTCACGCAATTATCTGTACTTTCTACTTCTTACATGTTTAAAAATAGCCTTGTTACTCCTATTTCATTTCAGCTTATTGTCATGGCTCAAAAAAAAAACAGATCCAGATAAGTGATTGTGATTGTGGTTGGATGAGAAGTATAAAGCATATACCATTCCGACATTAGTATTTGTTTGCACGATCCATCGCATCTGCACACAACACAAATCATGTCACACTCATGACATAATCATTGTTGGGGTTTTTACTCAAAAAAGATTATTTCTTTTAACTGATTATTTCTGCACTATTGTTTTATCTATCCAACGGGTGCTTTCTCTTCGTCCTCTGTATAGCAAATTTTCTATAGTAGGGATTTCGGTAAAGAGGCGTTTGAATAAATTAGCGATAGCGATTTTTTCCTTACATTACTTTTGCTTTTATACTTTTTTTTTTTTAAACCAGTACTTCTGCGCTTTTACGTGAGTAAAAATCTAGAGTTGATACTTCAACTTCTACAGAAGTCTTTTTAAACCCTACTATCTATTCTACCTGCGGGATGAACATGAATACAGTTGACATTTAAGAGTGTTATCTGGTAGTGTATCGTGTAATTTATTTCTGAATATAATACAGAATATGAAATTGATATTGCATTTTATGGCAGTTAATATTAACAGCAAGCGATATTAAGCAAACAAGTAGAAAACCTAAACGCTGGATAAACTTTATTTTCATATATTATTTACATTAGTTCCGGGGCACGGTGGCTTAGTGGTTAGTATGTTCGCCTCACACTGCCAGGGTCCGCATTTGAGTTTGCATGTTCTCCCCGTGCCTCGGGGGGTTTTTCTCCGGGTTCTCCGGTTTCCCTTGGTCCAAAAACAAGCACGGTAGGTTGATTGGCACCTTGGAAAATTGTCCCTAGCTTGTGAATGTGTGTGTGTGTCCTGTGATGGGTTGGCATTCCATCCAGGGTGTATCCTGCCTTAATTCCCATAGACGCCTGAGATAGGCACAGACTCCCCGTGACCCGAGGGAAAATCGGATATAGCGGTAGAAGAATGAATGAATGAATGAATTTACATCAGTGCTCTAATAAATTTTAGACAGTAATGTATCTATTTATCGAATATTTCGATGCCATGTGGAATACTTCGAAGGCTCCATGAATTGGAAACGGCTTTGTCTTCCTTTCTTTCAATTCATACAGAGTCAGCAGAAAAATGTATACATACCTCAGGAAAAGAAAAACATATAAATATGTAAATATTTTATTTAAAAAAGTGTATTGAGATTTCAGGAGACTAATAGAAGTTAAATTTTATTTAATATCTTATCATGTAAACCCACAATAATATTTACTATTCCAGTGATCAAACTAAAGAAGCCTTTACTGTTAAATGATTAAAATTGTTCTTCTTGATGGAAAAAAACAAACCTGGACCTTTATGGATAAAAAAGAAAATAAATAGCCACTCTCTTAAAATGGCATCACTGGAATAAGAATCTGTATTTCTGGGTGGAGAGATAGTGAGAAATGCTGCATAATCCCTACCTAATTCTCCCTCCATTCTCTCCATGTCTGCCCTGAGGAATCTCTGAAGCATAAACAGAGAGAGAGAGAGAAAGAGAGAGAGAGAGAGAGAGAGAAGCTCAGCTGTCATCAGTGTGGCCTTAACAGGTCTCTTCTGGATCTTTCTCTCTTCTCGCCATTTCTTTATACACTCATATATATATATATATATATATATATATATATATATATAAGATATATATATATATATATATACACACAGTGGTACCTTGGTGTGCGTCGCTGTCAGTGTGCGTCACCTTCTTCTATCATTGGATGTTTTGTTGGGAATTTGCCATTGGTTAACATCGCTTCCTTCAGTTTCCTCCACATTCGGCTGAGAGACCAATGTCCTAACCACTGAGCTACCACCTCCTCAACAATCCAAATCAGAATATCATTTTGGCCATTTTGGCCTTCAATCCGAACTGATTTGATCATATTTTGGTATATAAAAAATTTACATACCAAAATATGATCAAATCAGTTGGATTGAAGAGGTGCAGGCTAAAATGATATTCTGATTTTTAAATGGCTACCTTTGAAGCAGCAAAGCCTGAACTGTTTGCTTTGTGTTGCTTTGTATTCCCCTGCGAATTAAGCCAGTATTACAGAAAAAGTAGGTGTCTCTGGAAGGTTTCTCTGCCAAGAGTTTTATAGATCGTAAATCCAAGTATCGCCAAGCTGCTACCCTTGGGTCCTTGAGCAAGGCCCTTAACCCTCTGTGCTCCAGGAGGCACTGTATCTCATGGCTGACCTTGCACTCTGACCCCAGCTTCCAAAAACTAGCTGGGATATGCGAAGAAAGAATTTTACTGTTGTAGTGCATTTGGATCGACAGAAATTTCTAGGTGACCACATTCCACTAATTTTATGATCACACCAGGCACCAGCGTGGCTGGTCATTTGACAGATAGGCCATCTTATCTGCACTTCTGGCCCTTCACCTTTGACTTCGTGCCTCTCAAATACTCAGTTTACGACTGTCATTTAAATCCCAAACAGACCCTCATTCTCCCACAGGATGCTGACACACTTCTTGAACTCAGCCACACACGCACACACACACACACATGTGCCTGTATGTGTTAACGTATGTATAAAGTTCTATTTTATCATGCTGAAACTCACAATCTATGTGTTAACTTGAACAATGTTTTATGAAATTATCATCATTATTCTTATTGTTCTATAAAACTTAAGTTATAAAACAATGCTGTTTTAATAAATCAATAGTGATTAATGCAATAGGGTTAATTCATAAAAATAAGTGATTATATTTCTAGAACATTGTTATTATCCTTCATATTAATCATGTAGTGATGACATGTATTAGTATTATGGCTGATCAGTTCCCTGCCATCCTTCCATCCTTTCTCTTTCCTTCTTTTCATTTTCAAATGATCTTCAAATGATCTCTTTCTTTCATTGCATATCAACCAATGTTTGTAAGTAAGAAGTACTTATATATAATTCTCTGGTTGTTACAATGTCTACTTGGCCGTTCTCGGTATCTAATTGATCCATTCGTTATTTCCTATACCATGATGAAGATGATGTAATTGTAAGAGGTTTCAATTCATTAATTCATATTTCAAGTAAATAACTTAATTAACTTCTGAACCATTCCCAATAATGCAAATTAGCTTGGGCATAGACAAAGAAAGAAATGTCTTTCTGCTCAAGTTTCATGGTCATTGCATTGGTCAGTTCGAAAGTTGGCGTGTGACACCTAGGCCCATAAAGCGTAGATGGGCTCCACAATGATGACTCTCCACAACTCGGAGAGAGAACAGCAGGGGAGCGGCAGAGAACAAAGAGACGACAAAGAGATGAAGTGAGACGATGCTGAGAGGCTGCTGCCTCTCAAGCGGACCAGCTCCGGACCAACTCGGAGTCACTCGGGAAACTCATGCTCATCATGTCTCCAGCCAAGAGTGAGGCCATGCTGGCCTTTCTGAGTCGTAAATCTCCTCCTGAGACAGAACAGCAATTCCTGATCTTCATCTACAGGACTTCATCTTCAACACCTAGAATCGTCCGGACTTTTGTTTCACTTCCATCTCAATGCAAGTAACGCTGCTGATCAATTCAGTGTATGTAAGTTAAACCCCTTTTAATTAAGGTGAATTTGAATTCCTCTTTACGATTCTCATCAAGGTGTGATACATTTGACTCCTTCAACTTGCCGTCTGTATCTCGTCTCTCTCTCTCGCTCTGTCTCTCCCCCTTTTCTCTCTCTCTCTTCCCCTCAGTATTATAGTAGGTTAGTAGATGTCATGTGCCGTCTATTAAATGTTGTATATACACAAGTGATTGTCTTTGTGTGTGCCTCACCATTACAAGTCAATGAATCTTTGATCTTGCTACCTTGCTCAATTACAACTTGTATTATATTAGAATAGTTATTTTCTAGGCCAGGAAGATAACTTTTCTTGGGATTAATGAATAATTATATTGTCTGCTCGCCGGACGAACAGATCAAATATTTAGGCTACTGATTCATTTAATCAATTTAAAGTTCAATAGCCATAATTAATTATAAAACATTATAATTAATATGAGTATTTGTATGTATAGGTTGTTATTTCAACTTAAATTGTCGGTTACCGACTGGAGGAGAACATAAAACAAGTATTGGACTTATCCCAATTATAGTTAATTACCCCGTTATCTTAAAACCCTTATAGATATTGGTGGAGAATGGCGAGTACCTTGTTCGCTCATTTTAAAACCTTGCACTGTACTGTAATGTATATGTGACAAATAAACACTATTCTATTCTATGTGGACCACATTTTACGAAGAACCACATAACAACGCTCTAGCATTATCCTAACTGATAAGATCACTTGGTTGGAGTGAAGATCTGCTGCTACAGAGATATATAACTTCAATAATGCTCACTTCACCTATATCACTACCTGACTTTACTAACACTAACACAAACCTCGAACATCTTCCGAGAAAGCGTTGAGGTTATTATATTAGCAAAGACTGAATGTGGAATTAGATGTTTCTTGCTCAGGTGCCCACAAACTTTTGCTCTTATAATGTAGATTGTAAGACTTTTACAGAAGTAATATTATACAGACAATTAAACTTTTTAACTTTAATGTTAGCTCTGTGTACTTGAATACACTGATCTGCAATTCACTGTGCTAGTGTTTTCATTTTAATCCTCTTGTTTTATCCTCCTTTGTTTAGGTTTAGAAGAGACCACGCAGACCTCAGTTCCTCTGTCCTTTGACTTTCTATAATTTGAACAAAAAACACTAAAAGACCAGAGTTAATGCTTTTATAAACCACTTTGCATTAGACATTCATATTTACATTTCCAGCAGATGCCCTTATCCAGCGCAAATAACATTTATCTTCTACATAAAACTTGTGAGTGACAGATGGGTTTGGCTGCAATTTGAATTGTACAAATTGGTCCATGGAGCTTAATGAACACAGAGTGTGGCAAACGGGTGTATATACTATACAATATCCTGCCTACCTCCTCACACCATCCACACACATAATAACCACTACATTCCATGTTAAGTACAGCACTTATTGTATATATTACTGTATTATACTGTTTATTAATATTAATTGTATTACTATTATTGTTTTGTAACTTTTCTTAAATGTATCATTCCGGAATGCAGTAAACTGTTTTTATAGCTTATATCTTACGAGCATAGTTAGGAGACATACATAGTCAATAACAAACTCCATGAACAACTTACAAACAAATTCATACTGCGAACAAACTCTTGGAACGTGTGTTGTGTGTGTGTGTGTGTGTGTGTGTGTGTGTGTGTGTGTGAATATATATATATATATATATATATATATATATATATATATATATATATAAATACAGGTGTAGACAATGGATTGTTAGTGCAGCTCCAAGGAACAATGGTGACATCTGGTGGAGTCGTAATGAAAGTCAATGTTAGAAAGAGAACAAAAGTATTTTGTATTTTTCAACACGCTGAAAACACCCTGAAATCCTGCCGACTTCAGAACATATCCCAGTAAATTATATGATAGTATCCTTTTTATTCCATCAAGCTTAACCTTTCCTGGTCCTGTGCACAGACTCTGAATAACTAATTACTAAAAACAAATTACACTAGAATAACTTGATTCATTTAATCCTGCAGCAACCAAACAGAACCTGCCCCCAGGCATTTTTTTCTTTTTCTTATTATTATTTACTGTCGATCATATTCGGTGTTAAATGGGAAAATTGATATAATGATTACTTCCATCTTGGCAGGTCAGCATTTTCTACGCTTGAATTTAAGATTGCATCAGGGAACTCAGAAATGTCTTGACTGTAGATAAATATTATTTTTCTTCCACTACTTTCTTTCAGACTTTTCCTATACATCCTGTCGTAATTGGAAAAGCATGCCATAATTCCCAGGTTCTTTTAGGACCTGCAGGACCCCTGTGCACAACACTGGATGGGGTTGTTAGAGGCGCATGACCCTGACACAGAAACCTGTTCAGATAGCAGCAATCATGAACGCCATGCAGTCAGGAGGCTGATTCTCTCCGAGCCAGCAGTTAACAGCTATGAGGATCCCCGCTGCGTAGACGCTCCCGCTGCTTCGCCGACGTGCGCAGCCTGCAGAAGAAGCTCGGGGGGAAAAAGCGGCAGAAATGTGCAGCCGTGTATTTGACTCCATGTGTGGCAGATTTCAGATGGTTTCCCCCCCCACACACTTTTTTTCATCTGTCAAGTTAAATGAAGCTCAGTATGTTAGAAAGTCATATCTTGCTCTTGTTCTTTTCTTTCTCAGCTTTTGCACAAACATTTAGTTTAGTGGATTGAAGTTTGAGCTCAATTGACTGCAGCTCAAGGAAAAATCAAATCCATCCACCTATGGATTAATCCATCTCTTTATACATCCATTCATCCACAGATCCATCACTCAATCTATCCATCAATCCATTCATTCATCCATCCCTCACTCCATCCATCAATCCTTTCGTCCAATTCTATTCATCCATCCATTCACCCATGTATTTATCCACACCTCCATGTATCAATCTATTCATCCATCCATTCATCTATCCATTCAACCATTTACTCATCCACACCATAATCTATCAATCTATTCATCCATCCCACAATCCATCAATCAATCCATCCATCTGTCTATCCACCTATTGAACCATCCCACAATCCATCAATCCATTCCTCAAGCC
>JACRUU010000028.1:17565840-17640283 GCA_030449085.1 Kryptopterus vitreolus
GCAAACAATGTAAAATGTACATTACCAGTCAAAAGTTTGGACACACCTTCTTTGTTTTTCTTTATTTTCATGACTATTTATTTTGTAGATTCTCACTGAAGGCATCTATGAATGGAATTATGTAGTAAACAGTAAACAGGAGTGTTGCACCAGATGACCTAGCCTCCACAGTAACCTGACCTAAACCCAGGCGAGATGTTTTTGGGATGAGATGGACTGCAGAGAGAAGGCAAAAGGGCCGACAAGTGCTTCAAGACTGTTGGAAAACCATTTCAGGTGACGACCTCATGAAGCTCATCGAGAGAATGCCAAGAAAATCAGTAAGCAAAGCAAATGGGTGGCTATTTTGAGAAATCTAAATATGTCTAAACATATTTTGAGTAATTTCACACTTTTTGTGTTTACTAAATAATTCCATATGTGTTCATTCATAGTTTAGATGTCTTCAGTGAAAATCTACAATGTAAATTTGTAGTGAACCTGGAGGCATATTTGTACATTTTTAATGTGTATGTTTTGTATTTATGTATTCATTTCATGTATTTTTTTAGTATTTAAGAAAATGACCACATATTTTTCACTTTTACTTCCATAAGCAATAATGGAAAATAATCTCATGATATTGTCGTTTGTTGTGGGTTTTTTTGTTGTTGTTGTTTAGTTTCTTCTCTCCGAGGCTTTTTAAATTACAAAAGCCACAAAATGCGCAATGCACCGCACTGTATTTATTATTACAGCCTAACGAAAAACTCCTTTTTAACATGCGTCAAATACATCTGTTGTAACGTTTGACAGGTAGGTGGCGCACTGAGCTGCAAATGTTGTGTGTTAGTTATGGAATGCAGACACTCTTTTCTGAACATCCTATTCCACATTTATTCCCTCGTTCTCTCTTTTCTCTCATTCTCTTTTTTTTTTTTTCCACTTTTCTGGAAGATGGAAAGACACTAGATGTTGCAGTGTCCTTGTGGAGATGTGTTCAAGGAGGAGGCATTGGCCTCTGGACCGGAAGTTTGCAGGTACAAATCTGACTACCTCTAAGCTGCCACTAGTAGAGCCCTTGAGCAAGGTCCTTAACCCTCAATTGGCACTGTACTGGTCATACTGGTGTATCCCACAGTTTGTGTTTTTTTTTTACCATTACCCCTTGATGCCTGAATTAATTTACAATCATATAAAAAAGTAATTATGTTGGTTTTTGCTTTGAAACAGATAATATAATAGCACAATTAGTTCCTGCAATATGATATTGTAACGGACAGACACACCACAGGCACCGGGATCAAACAAAGGGGTTTTATTTACAGAAAGTATGGAGAACAAAAACAGAATACTCCGAGGAGTGGATAATGCGGGCGTACGTCCCTGTACGGCCCGTGTCGAGAGGCGAATAGCGGAACTGGAGGTAGCTTCCGTAGAGACGGAGCACGCAGGCTCAGCGGCAGGCGAGTGTTCATTCCAACCGAGGTCGTGTCCACGGGACTTGGAAGTCCGGAGAGCTGGAGCCCACGGGAATCGAACCTGATTTGTAAATCAGAATAGAGAAAACAGGTTAGTGGCGTTACCCTTGAAAGGATAAGAGTCCGTGTCTAGCCCAACATTCACGAGCCCGGACGCCTGGAATGAAGGGAAGGCTGGTTTAAATGGCCAAGCTACTGATGGCCGTAATTAGTCCCAGCTGGCGCTCATCAGTAGCTTGGCGATTGAGAGCGTGGAAGCTCCGCTCCGAACATTGGGAGGAGGCATTGTTGTGACATCACCCCCCCCCCTCCAGGGACCGCACCAGAGGGCCTGATGTGACGGCGGCGCGGAGGGCGTCCTCGCCCTCATGGCCTGGGCCAGTTGGGGTGTGACCTGTGGAACTCCTCCAGAAGATTTGGGTCCAAGATATCCTCCTGGGGGACCCATGCTCTTTCCTCAGGTCCATATCCCTCCCAGTCCACCAGGTATTCCAGTCGGCCCTGGCGCCGCTTTGACCTCAGCAGATCCTGCACCTTGTACGCCAGGCCGTCCTCGGTGATAAGAGGCAGAGGTGGATCTTCCTGCTGTATGGGCTCGGAGGAGACAGGGTCCACATACGGCTTCAGGAGGGGTCAGACGAGGGAGACGTGCCGGGTGAAGCCGGGTGAATTCGGTAGGTGGCCGGGAGCTGGAGGCGATAGGTCACTGGGGTGAGTTGTTGAATTAACGGTAAAAGGGACCAATAAACTTGGGACTTAGCTTCATGCTAGGGTAAGACGGAGCCGCACGTCCCGCCGTGGAGAGCCAGACCTTCTGGCCAGGGAGGTAGGTCGGAGCCTCTCGTCTCCGCCGATCCGCCTGGCAGCTTGTGGCTGTGGACAGCACGCTGGAGCTGCCGATGGGCATCGGCCCAAACCTGCTCACTCTCCCGGAACCAGTGATCCACCGCTGGGACGTCCGAGGGGGTGCCGGACCACGGGAACACGGGGGGGGGGAGGAGCGGGGGCTGGAAACCTAGGACACACTGGAAGGGTGTTAATCCGAGTGGAAGAGTGTCATAAGGAGTTTTGGGCATACTCAGCCCATCCGTCCTATGTACTGGCTCCACGTGTGCTGTCGGTCGTGGCAGTAAGTCCTGAGGAACCGCCCGATCTCTTGGATCCGCCTCTCCGTGTGTCCGTTGGATTGTGGGTGTACCCAGAGGAGGGTGGTACCCAGAGGAGAGGCTCACCGCGATCCCCAGGAGTCCCAGAAGAAAGGTCCTTCCACACCAGGGAGATGAATTGGGGTCCGCGGTCCAAGACGATATCCTCTGGTAGTCCAGTTTCGAAATACCCGAAATACCCGCCGGAATAGCTGTTGGGCTGTCTCGAGAGCAGTCGGAGCTTTCGGAGATTTTTCTAAGAGGGACGAGACAGCAAAACTTAGAAAAGCTTAGAAAAGATCCACTACCACGATCCACTACCACGAGGATGCACGTTTTACTTAGAGACAGGACCTTTAGAGGAGAGGCAGATCCGTGATAAAGTCCACATAAAGTCCACCCCTAGGTGGGACCAAGGGCGGTTGGGAGTGGGTAGTGGGTTGAGCTTTCCAGCGGGTAGATGGCGTGGGGTCTTGGAGATGGCGTGGGGTCTTGGAGACGGCGCATTCTCGGCACCCGCGGACAAACCTCCGGACTTCCTTGGCCAAGGAGGGCCACCAGTACCTCCGGACTTCCTTGGCCAAGGAGGGAACTAGCCACCAATATGGTGGTGTTGGCCTGTAGAAGGGAAGTAGAGGGAGATGGTGGTCCAGGTTGGACTCCAGGGTGACCTGATCCTACGGAGGAGTGCGCAGAACGGATGAGGGGGAGGCAGATGAGGGGGAGGCGTTGGCTGCGTGGCACATACTGGCGGTCCGACGGACACCCAGGCGGTCGTCGCGAGGTGGGATTGAGGTGACCCAATGGCTGGTGTCCATTCAATGGGGCTCACTCACGACAAGGTCTGGGTGAAGGATTGGCTCTGGATCTCCGGTGGCTTCCTCTGGAGCGTGTAGGCGGGATAGGGCGTCGGCCTTGGTGTTCTTGGACCTGGGTTTGTAGGAGATTGAGAAGTTAAACCGGGTAAAGAATAGGGCCCACCTTGCCTGTTGGGGGTTTAGCCGCCGGGCCTATTGTAAATACTGCAAGTTCTTATGGATCCTGTGAGCACTGTGAAGGGGTGAGCGGCTCCCTCCAACCAAGTGCCTCCATTCCTCCAGAGCCAGTTTCACCGCCAGGAGCTCCCGGTTCCCGATGTCATAGTTCACCTCCGCCGGAGTGAACTTGCGGGAGAAGTAGACGCAGGGGTGAAGATGTGCCGGCTTGCCCCGGCTCTGGGAAAGTACGGCCCCTACCCCTGTTGTGAAGGCATCCACCTCCACGGTGAACGGGAAGTCTGGATCCGGGTGGACGAGCAGGGGGGCGGTCGTGAACCTTGAACGCCTGCTTCAAGGCCTGGAAGGCCCCCAGCAGCCTTCTGCGCTCCATTTCAGGCTCCGCGGCTTGCCCCTGAGGAGAGAGGTAAGAGGGTGAGCGAAAAGGATGCTGTAGCCCTGAATGAACCGGCGGTAAAAGTTGGCGAACCCGAGAAATCGCTGGAGCTCCTTGACGGAGGTGGGTTCCGGCCAGGAAGTGACCGCCCGAACCCTCTCCTGATCCATGTGAACCCCCCGGGCGGAGATGACGTAGCCTAGGAAGGCTAGCTGGGTCTTGTGGAAGACACATTTCTCAGCCTTGAGGTACAGCTGGGCGTCCCAGAGGTCCTGGAGGTCCCCGGCGATGAAATTCCCCGCTGAGCCGGAATCTAATAGCGCGGAAACCGTCACCGTACAGGAGGAGGTGGAAATACACAAAGTGGTAGTTAGCGGTTTCATATTTTGTACCGGAGGTATAATGGCACTCACCGCGGCGCGTTGGACGCGCAGGGCACACTCGCGTATACCATGACTGGGATGACCGCAGTAAAGGCAGTAAAGAGTCCTCCAGCGATCCTCCTGTGACGTTCGGGCGCAGAGAGTCGGCCGCCATCCAGCTGCATGGGTTCCTGTGGGAAGGCGTCAGAGGAAGGCACCTCGTCCGGTTGGCACGTGGAGACGGCATGACTCAGCTCGGGTAGGCAGGAGCGGAGCCGAATAGAACACCGGATGACACGCTGGATGAAGCGCTCCAGACCTTACCGAGTCGTCGACCGCCGCTAGCTGAAGGCGCAAAGTTGGTTCCAAGCCCATGCGATAGGTGGTAAGCATGGTGCCTTTGGAGAGCCGGTACAGCTGCTCACCTGCCGAAACATCCACCTCAATTCGCCCGAAAACCTCCCGGAAATGCGAAAAGAAATCCTGGCAGGTGAGGAAGGCGGGGCTTCTGTGCGTCCACAGTGTCTCTGCCCAGCGTAGTGCGGGTCCAGTGAGAAGTGAGATTACGTAGGCGACCTTTGACCTTTCGGTGGGAAACAGGTTAGGTTGCATCTCGAATATGAGAGAGCACTGGAGCAGGAAACCGGTACACTCCTCCGGAGAGCCGGCAAATGGCGCAGGCTTGCACATCAGGCTCGGGATCATTGGCAAGGATGCGAGTGGAGGAGCCGGGTGGCGCGGCAGCTGCTGCGGGAGCGGTCAGAGGCGGAGTCGCTGCTCCCGGTGCGTTCTCCATACTTCCGGGTTGCTGTTATGGTCCGGGCTTCTGTAACGGACAGACACACCACAGGCACCGGGATCAAACAAAGGGGTTTTATTTACAGAAAGTATGGAGAACAAAAACAGAATACTCCGAGGAGTGGATAATGTGGGCGTACCTCACTGTACGGCCCGTGTCGAGAGCACGGAACTGGGTAGCTTCCGTAGAGACGGAGCACGCAGGCTCAGCGGCGGGCAAGGTCGAGTCCACGGGACATGGAAGTCCGGAGAGCTGGAGCCTGCGGGAATCGAACCTGATTTGGAAATCAGAAAAGAGAAAACAGGTTAGTGGCGTTACCCTTGAAAGGATAAGAGTCCGTGTCTAGCCCAACATTCACGAGCCCGGACGCTGGAATGAAGGGAAGGCTGGTTTAAATGGCCAAGCTACTGATGGCCGTAATTAGTCCCAGCTGGCGCTTATCAGTAGCTTGGCGATTGAGAGCGTGGAAGCTCCGAACTGAGAGGAGGCATTGTTGTGACAAATATATGGTATTTGAAAAATATCGCCTGGCATTGGAGGAATATATACATTAAATTGCCTGTGTTCGGGCTTGAAGCAGTTGCGATTTCACAACAATTGTCTACCAGGAGTTAACATTAGTGAATTTGTCAATTCCAATTGCTTACTATAGTGCAACTGTAAACTCAACTTTTATTGTGTATGCTTGATGCGTTACATAACATACATAACAACATTAACTGATACGTTGGTTTTTTCTCTGTATGATTACTAGTGGTGAGTATTGCATTATACTCCGAGGTCACAAGCAGTGGCTGAAGGAGAGAGCAGGGAGATGTGAAGAGTTATACTGAAATCCTAATCTGAGATGAATCACCTGGAGGTCACAAGCAGTTTAGGTTGAATTTCAGTTGCGCTCACACAAAAAGCTATGCCTGATAGGCAAGCTGATATTATATATCACGCGATTTCATCACCGAGATCAAGTTAGAGCCAAGAACAGAGAGACATCTGACCTGACACACCTTGACATACGGCGATATTGGTTGGTTTTTAAGAGTGTAAGAATAATGAGAGATCAGGAAGACCTTCAGAGCCCCTGAAAATGCATGATGATTGTTGGAGAACAATCCACACGTCTCATTTTATGAGCAGTTAAGGGCTTTGCTAAAGAGCCCAGAATTAGCAACTTGGTAGTGCTTGGATTTGAACTCATGACCTTCCAATTATTCTAAAATATAAAGTAATGTAATTTAAGGAGGGAGAGGGTGTATCTCAATGGTTTAAGGCGCTGGGCTACTGGTCAGAAGGTCGGGTTGTTCGAGCCCCATTATTGTCAAGCTTTATTATTAACATTATTATTTATTATTAGCATTATTGGCTTGAGCAAAGCCCTTAACCCTCTGTTCTCCAGACAAATAAAGGCTACTCTTCTTCTTCTAAGTGAACAGAAACATTCACAACATTCCCTATAAGGCATCTATAAATAAACTTTAAATAATACAAATAATATATTCTTGGAAAATTCCATTGAATAAGAAATAGAAGGATGACATGATTTACAACGGCAATGACTTTAGTTCTTGTCACCACTTCACACTTTTATGCTGTTTTATTGTTATTCAGCTGTTTTGCTTGTAAATCATCCCACTGCTCCTTGTTATGTTTTAGTGACAATTCCAATATTTCTGTCAATGTTGTTCGAACAGATTGTACCATTCTGCATCAGCGCCTTTAGGGAACATTCTGTTCCAGTGTGTATGAGAGTGTGTATGTAGTGCTGCTGAAGTATCTATCTATTCATTCATCTATCCATTCATGCAATACTTATCTCTGGGAATTTCATTCAGTGACATTTTTGTAAAGGAATGTATTTTGAAATCTTTTTTTTCCTCTAAACTGTATTAAAAGTGACACACTGGGACCACACGATTCTAAAGTATCAGAACCGTTTCACTCATTGCACCTTCATTGTTTCACCACGTATGTGTGTATTTTTGCACATGCAGTCGACCCTCATGAATTCACAGATTTTACATTCGATTTTACACTTAACTAATAATTGTTCATGGAAACCGCAGATATCCTCCACAAGTTTTTCATGTCGTTTTTTGTGGCAATAATTTTTCATGTGTTTCAACGTTAAATTATTTAATTCGTAGTTCATTCGTATTATTCATTATTGGTGCGATGCCGTACACTTTAGTGTATTTTTACATTATCATCAATTATATGATTACAGTATATTTTATTAAATTAAATTATTACTCTATTTACGCTACTTATACCAAAGAAAACTACAGGGCTTACCAAAGAAAATGTGCTGACATGGAATGAAGGTACATATCGGGGTATCATATAGAGGTATTTTACATTTCTAGCAATACTGGAGACACAGCAGTACATTACTATACTGTATACACCTTTACCTTAAGCTGAAGGTGGTAGCTTAGCATTCTCCTGGCTGACGTTAAAGTGAAGGGTGTCCCAGCCTGTCACTTGGCCTGGAGCAACAAAACCTGTTCCGCATGACGTCCACAACTGTTGTGTGTGTTTGTAATCATTAATGAGTTATTAATGCACCGCTCTGCCTCTGGTGCGTCTGGAAGCAAGAGTGAGGCTTTTGGGGTTTTTTTGTGAGTGTAAGTCAAACCGGGTTTCATAGCATATTACACAATATATGAACATGAATCATATGAAGACCTACAAAAGGGTTTCTATTGTGCAAGAACACATCTCATGTCCCTCTCCTCCCCACAAACACCAACACCTTTCCTCCAAGGCACCCATAGGCATGGAGAGAACATGAGCTCACAATCCAAATGCACTTTCCAAGAAGGCTCCATGGTGAACCATTTTCTTTTCTAAATATCTGCACTAATGATGCACTAAAGATGCACTAATCTTCTTACCACAACCACAACACTTGTAGTTGCACATCTTGTAGTTGCACACCCAGTTTATTACACACACACACACACACACACACACACACACACACACACACACACCTACACACACTGCTCCCAAAAACTTAGATATGACTGTGAAAATTATATATTGCAATAAAATGCAACTGTAACACTGGTAGTAACTGGTAGACATCTTTAATGACAATTTGGCCATAGTTTTTATATTGGGTATATATATATATATATATATATATATATATATATATATATATATATATATATATATATATATATATACATATACTCACAACTCCCGGGTTGGGGGTTTGATTCCTGCCTCCGCCATGTTTGCCTCCGCCATGTTTTTCCCCACGGGTGCAAAAACATGCACCATTGGAAAATTGTTCCTAGTGTATGAATGTGTGTGTGTGTGTGTGTCATTGTGAGTGTGTGTGTGTGTCCTGCAATGGGTTGGCATTCCATCCAGTGTGTGTATTCTGCCTTAATGCCCATAGATGTCTGAGATAGACACAGACTCCCCGTGACCCGAGGGAAGATACATAAACACAAATCTTTCTCTTCTATCAGGATAATAGCGATAGAAGACATTAATTTCTTAAAAATTATTATAGAATGAATGAATTAATATATATATATGAGTATATATATATATATATATATATATATATATAAGTGAACATGTGCCTTTTATTGGGGGGGGTTACATTTTCTGTCACGAGCCCGGACGGGGAATTAGGGAGAGCCGGGCTATTTAAAGGGAGGTGGAGAAGGAGCTGGGATAAGGAACACCTGAGCAGAGTAGTGTGGATGGGTTGGGCCAGGGCGGAGCCGGCGGGTGTGGTGACCTGTGTAACGGGAGACGGGACCTGTGTTGACCTCGGTTTTTCTGTTTTTTTTTTTAATATAAAACAATTATTATATGCGATATGCTCATTATACCATTGCTGAAACCGGAAATTGGCCTTTGCACAGATACATTAACACAAATCTTTCTCTTCTATGCTGTTTTAGGTATTTAATACTATAGACAATAGTCTATAGATAATAAATAGACATTAATTTCTTGGCACTGGACCGGGTTCACGGCTAGGGAGCCTTGGCTCTTCTGGCGGGGTACCAAAATGATTACAAGTTTTTTTTAAGTGATTATCCACAAGAAAAGTTGCTTAAAACAGTTCATCATGAATATATAGAACAAAAGAACAAAAACATTTTTTATGATGCTAGTCAGTTTGTTTGTTTCATATTAAAATTCCTGGTTACCAGGCAACAATTCAGCATGACAATATATTCTCTGTCAATATATGACAAAGTGCGTCTACCTTCTAGTGAGAACATTCTCCAAACCCTTTGCCAGGGTGGAGTAACAAAGTGTTGCAGCACATTATGAAACACCCACAATTGCATGGAATGCGGTGTGGCACGTTCAAACTCTACAAAACACTACTCTGAAATGCTCAGGTTTTAATAGCACTAGAGACAAGACGCGAGTCGCTTTCAGACGACTGAATCAAAGTATAGACACTTAGGTGAGTATCTTATACATTCTACATTTTGCTGTCTTGCTGATATATTTAATATCAGTATTTATTCACTACACTTTTCTTTTCAGTGGATTTGGCCGTGAGAAGGCTGAGCATTTTTCTATTTTCTATTCAACAATTTTAAACTGTAAACTCATGCCATACACAAAGATTACAGCCCTTCTCTTCTTCATTGTGAATTTGCTCTAATATCATTTTCTTTTCCCCCCTAACCAGGGTCATACCATTGGACTTGGCCATGCATATGTGCCTGAATCACCATCCAAGAGTGGAACTTATGGAAAAGTCCATGCTCCGAGCTCATCGGGTTCTTTCCAAACCTAGCACTTACGATATTCTACAATCCAGAGATTCTAGATCTCCTCAGATTAGTCAGTTTCCTGTCGGCGTTCTAAAGTGTCCGAGCCCTTATGGGACCCTGAGGAAGAAGAAAAGTGTGGTGTTTGCAGATGATAAAGGACTGGCTCTAGCAGCGATCCGGATCTTCACTTCCGATCCTTTGGTATCCAATGTGGAGGAAATTGTTGAAGAACCTCCGCCTGCGAAGAGCAGAAAGCTTCGTCTTCGCTTGGGGTTCCCTCAGCCCTCTGCTGATTTACCGTCATTCCATGAAAGTCTGAAAAAATCTCTTGTGCATCTGGAAAGCTGCAGCTTGATGTACGGATCGCTGTTCGGAATGGTCAGAGTGTGCAACATCGATTACAAGAAAGCCGTGCACGTTCGCATCACGTACGACTCGTGGAGGAGCCACCAGGACATCCCATGCACACCAGTCCAACAGAATGCAGAGAGCTCCGAGACGGAACTGTTTTTCTTTAATGTCCCTGTTTCTTCCTGTCCTAATGTTCAGAATCGTCTGGAGTTCTGTGTGACCTTCCGGCCTGGATCTAGTAACATGCTTCTGTGGGACACCAACGGTGGACGAAACTATCAAATCCTAGTGGACGATGTGAACTCAGAAGACTCCCAATCAGTGCCTTATAAAAACCGCCCAGCTTTGTACAAGTCGAGAAGTTTAAGCTCATTCCTGTCCTCCACGAATATGATGAAGGCTGAGAGTAGGCAAGAAAATATTCTCTCAAAAATTCCTCCATCTTCTGATTTTAATATGGACAAACCGTTCTCACACGAGTGGTGAGACTGGGTGTATGTCGGTCCCTTGTCATTTTCAGAGTCATCCATGTTGCCCGTGTGAGTCAGTGACAAGTCAGTACTGAGAGACTGAAACAGATGTCTCTCTGGAGTTTGTTATCAGACGGGAATCTCTCCTGACAACAAAAATCATCACTTGCTCATTAAGGCCATAGGTTGTTTCACTGATGTAGATCAGTAGCTTCAGCTGTTCTATTTTTTTATTTATTTGATGTTTAATTTTATTTATGCATATTTATTCGTGTTAAAAACAAATATTAACTGTGAAATAAACCTGCATTCTGATGCAAACATGACTTTGGGGTGAAATATTTATACAAGGTTAGAATACTGCAAAAAAACAAGAAATTATTAGCAAAGATGGCCAAAGTTATTTCCTTTTATTTATAGAAATGATCTGCTGGACTGTGAATAAATGTCCATTTTACTTTCATTCCTTTTATATCTTCCTTCAGCTTTATCACTAGATCTATGAGAATATTACTAAACTGTAATGATGTCTGAAATACAGAAATATTCTACTCATATTCTACTCACTATTCTACTCTATTCATTCATTCATACAGCTATATCCGATCTTCCCTCGGGTCACGGGGAGCCTGTGCCTATCTCAGGCGTCTATGGGCATTAAGGCAGGATACACCCTGGATGGAATGACAACCCATCACATTGCACACACACACACACACACACCCTTTTATTTATGGGGGGAAATAAACTTTGAAAAATCAATGATAAAACTGGAGATCGAATTTATGAACGGAATTATAAATACTATCTCATGATTATAAATGTTTCAGTTTAAAATCAAAATAACTTCAACTTCTAAATTGAGTACTACTCAGAAACTACATTAAAGACATTCTTCTGATATATCGAAGTAGAAATATCCTTCCAAGGATGATTTATCGGTTATACTACTGAATACTAAACTGTGAGATGATGCTATTACTGCAAGAAAAACTATCTGTACAGTGATGAAATGACGTTATATGGTTTTTTTGGAAGGGGATGAACTGCACAAGAGAAACATGAAATGGAGGAAGAAGGCTCCATATTCTTCAAAATGAGAACAGAGAAATTACTGGAAACCGAAATACATATCTTATTTCAGAAAAGAAAGAAGATAATGGGTCAGGGTTTTGGAATACAGCTCAGGAAGAGCAGAGCGCTATATCAAATATTAACGATGGACATTTCTAAGATGCCTGAACACTCGCCAGCGATATGCATTTTCTATAGGCCATTCGAAGATGAACTCGGAGCGAAGATATGCTAGGGCAAGTAGGGGGATCCGATTCATCAGGCTCAGGACGAAGGTCAAAAACTTATACCTGAGGGAAGGAATACAGTTAGTATACATATCAAAATGTAAGAATTAAGGAACGGAGAGGGAGTTGAGAAAAGAAGATAAGATACACACGATACGAAATTTATGGCAGGGGAGAGAAGACCAGCCCCTGGGAATCAGGACTATAGGAATACACCATACACATAGGGGAGAAAACAGGGGAAAGGGAGGAGGGGGCACAAGAAGAAAACAAAAAAAAAAAAAAAACACATCATGCACTGATACAAAAGGCCACAATCATAACGCAGAAACTAAACACACATAGAACTTTTTTTTTTTTTTTTTTTTGTAGGAGACGTGAGGGAATCAAACATAGGTGTTTTGGAAGGACAAGGGTGAGAACAGCCATACAACCGGGTCAGCCAGCATGGGAAACACATCCGGGAAATAAAAAACACCAGGTAACACGAGGTGCCTGAGAGGACGGTGCACGAAAACGAGCATGGACCTGGGAGGACACGTGGACAGAGCGGAACACAACCGTGGGAAGGTGAACTAAAAAAATTTTGGCACGGAAGGCTGACCGGAAAGGTCAGAAACCAGGGGATGGAAAGCATGGGGTGGAATTTTGGACCTGGAAAGGGGGGAAACCGGGAAAGGGCACCGAACCTCACCGGACATGTTTAGATGGACCGGCAAGGAACGGAAAAAAAAACAGTCGGTAATCGGGAGAAAAATTGAGGCAGTGGAGGGGGGGACGGAAAACCGGAAGAACCGACAGAAAGCAAACTACAAGCACGGGGAAGAGAAAATGCAAGAACAAACACACACATCCGGACACACCATGGTGCCGAGACGGGAATCGAACCTGGATCCTGGCGGTGTGAGGCGAACGTGCTAAACACTAAGTCACCGTGTCCCCTTCTACTATACATATCTTTTTTTAAAACTACAGTTGTAGTAAAATTATAGAAGTTGAGTGAAAATTATTTACTGAGTCTAAGTAATTATGGCAGGGGTACGCAAACTACAGCCCACGGAGCCACATCCAGGCCCCTTGGTCTATTTCATCTGGCCTGCCAAAGATTACAGAATTATCCAAATCAAATCATATCATAATTAGGACTGCATTCATTTGACCTTGTCCTGTTATTACCTGATGTTCCATTAGGCACAATGATACATTTAGTATTAACAGTAATGCTTTTTATATATTTATGTTTGGTAATAATGCATCTGGTGCTAGCCTCCCTAATTTATGGCGTTTGCAAAACATCCTTATCCAGAGCAACTTATCCTCTGTGCTCCAGGGGGAGCTGTATCATGGCTGACCATGCGCTCTGACCCCAGTTTCCAAACTAGCTGGGATATGCAAAGAAAGAATTTCACTCTGCTGTAATGTACATGTGATAAATACATGGTATTCTATCCTATTCTTTCTATTGTGTTCTATTTTATGGAGTTAAGGTTCTTGCTCAAGGGCCCACTAGTGGTAGCTTGATGTAGATCGGATTTAAACTTATGACCTTTGGATCCAATGACTTACCAAATAAACTACCACGTCCCCCAAAGCGTACGGGTCCAAAAACAGCAGCCAAACATGGTCAACATTTAATAAACAACAAGCCGGATACAGACTAAAGTGTGGAAATAATACAGTAAGTAAAAACATTCTTATCTCATGACCATTTGACTGACCAAGATACTTGGCCTCTTTTCTTGATATTTGGGGTTGTTAAAAAGTGAATGTGTGTATAATTAAGACGACTCCAATAAGATTCTTATAAGGAACTCTGATCAGAAGGTCATTACGTCAAATTTCAGCATCAAGCCACCACTGTGGGGCCCTTGAGTGAGGCCCTTACTGCTCACATGTATAAAAGACACTATAAGTCTATGGATTAGAGCATACACCAAATTTCATAAATGTGAATTTATGGACATGGACTTGTACAAGCAAAGTCTCCGAGCAGCCTGTAGGCAGAGATGGGGCTTTGTTTCAGAGATGAAGCATGGAAACTCTGCAGCGCCAACACAGTCAAACTCTTTCAGTTGTATTAGAAATATGATATTACCTTGTGGGCCGGATATTCTACAATTTCTACATGGGCCGGAAGTGGCACGGGGGTGTGAGTTTGACATAACTGTTGTATTCCATGCTATAAAACTTCTTAATATTTAATATTGAAATTAATATATGGTTAAAAGTTTGAAGACACATGACCATCACATGATTATCTATTATGGTCAGTTGAGAGGTAAAGTGATTTGCTCAAGGGCCCTGGAGTAACAGATAGGTTGGTGGTGCTGGCATTTGACCTGAATTCATGACTTTCTCATCCAATATCCACTGCTTTAGTAAGCTTCCAATTCACACACTGAGCTTTTCCCCTTTTATAATTATAAGTTCCTCAACCTTCAGTAGAAGACTAGTAATTGTAATTGTACAGCATACAAAGACAAATATGTGTAATATTTCGGGGGAAGAATTATATATGGGTCCAATTGTTACCCACGTTTGATCATTTAGTGTATAAAGGTTTGGTATTCTTCTTTTTTCCAATTCTATGTTATATTAATGCTGTACTTGTACTAAATCTAGCACTGACTATAATACTGTACTATATTATACTATGTTTGCTACAAGACACTACTCTAAACTTAATTATTTTGCACTATAATACCTTACACTTTACTATTATTATGCACGATGCAGTACTATAATGCATTATACTGTACTATAACATATTCTCATAATTTACACTATAATCCCATACAGTATACTACATTACAGTAAAATATACTATGCTATACAAATGTACTCGAAATGGGATATGATTTCTTCATTTCTTTGTGCTACAACAAATGCAGATAAAAACAGATTTAAAAAAGGCAGAGTGGTCAGAAATATAATATCAGCAGGCACACTCAGAATCAGTAAAAAGACAAATAGTTGATTTAATATTCATGCGAGAATAGAGAACAAAATGCAAAACTATTAAAAAACATAAAGTGCAAACAGGACACCCCATGTTAAAAAAGTGCAATTTATCATACTTTTATAGTATAGTGATATAGTAGAATTTTGCCACTTAAGTGCATTTTATTTGTAATTTTATTTGACACTCAAAGCACTTTACATAATGAGAGGGAGATCTCCTCATCCACAACCAGTGTGCAGCATCCACCTGGATGATGCGACGGCAGCCATAGTGCGCCAAAACGTCCATCACACATCAGCTTACTGGTGGAGAGGGGACAAAATGATGAAGCTAATCGGTCAGAGGCCGTGTGAATTGTGAAAGATGTGTGAATTTGGCCATGTGTGAATTTGGATTCCAAGGACACGCCTCTACTCTTTTTCAAAATACATTTTTAATGACCACAGAGAGTCAGTTTAACATTTCATCCGAAAGACGGTGCTTTTTAGACGGTATAGTGTCCCCCTTCACTATAATGAGGTGTTAGGACCCTCACAGTCAAAAGTCTATACTTTCTATACAAGTCTTATACAGTCTATACTGTCAAAAAGCATAGTCTTTCGGATGAGACGTTAAACTGACGTCCTGACTCTCTGTCGTCATTAAAAACCCCAGGATGTATTTTGAAAAAGAATAAGCAACCACTGCTGGGAACACTAACAACTGTATCTGCAGCAACCTAGTATTCCCAGGTGGTCTTCCATCCCATAACTGTACTCATCCCTGCTTAGCTTCAGTGAGCAACCAGTCTTGGGCTACAGGGTGATATGGCTGCTGATAAATAAATAAATAAATAAAACCGGTTATTGTACATGTGCTTTAGTGCATAGTCAATACCCTGAAAAATACCCTTATTTTAAGCTCATAAAAAATAACTATTTAAAATGCACGTTTAACATAAAAATTAATTAGGCATTAGAACAAAGTGCATTGTTAAAACATGCACTTAACTGTGGAGAGAAATATTCTACATAAGTTCACTTACGTTGTCTTTAATTCTGTTTATGATAAATTATCTCAAGTGCACTTTATAAAAAGTATAATTTCAGATTTTAAGTACACAAAAATGAGTCTTTCATACAATTAAGCATCCTTATTTTTCAAAAGGGACAAAGGCCTGGGAAACAACAAAGACAAAAAACTAAGCTGAATGAATCAGTGTACCTTTAAAAATTAAGAAGTTATAAAACTCATTATGGCGACAAAAGTGCCTTCGGACATCTGACCTTTCAGAATATCTCATTCTATATTTTGTCCCCATTAATATCTCCATAAGATTTTGAGAAAAGTCCAGGAAATTTGGCATTTGCCTTAGATTCAGAACCCTGATGTTACATAATCTTACATTGTATATCTTGACAAATACATTCCTTCAAAACATTTAAGCATGACCTTTTCTAAACTCTTGTTCAGGGTGGAGTCAAAGCACATTGTGGAAAGTTCCCTGAGGGCGTCGCAGCCGGTTGAGTAACACCCATAATCCCGCAGCGTTGAGAGATTTTTTCAGATCAAACAAAGCAGTGAGCAAAGGCGGTCGTGTTTTTCATAGGACTAGCTGGGTAATAACATTTACAAAAACTGTATTGTTGTATCCAAGCAAAGTTAACACATTCGGTAAGTTCTTTCTTATTATTGGCTGTGGACTGATTTCTTTAGAACTGCAAATTGTTTTTTTTTAATATGGCTGCACAACAATTAAATGTACTTTTCTTTTCAGAGCATCTATTTAAAACAACGCAAATTTTCCGGATGCAGTAATGAACGCTGCCAAGTAAGCCTTTTAAACACGTTTTATTTATTTAAAATACACTTTTTTCATTCACTATAGTTTTTGTTTTCTTATCTGGCATTTCTGAATTGGCTCTTTAGGATCTCTTTGTACATCAGATGAGACATGCTATAAGTAGTTATAAGAAGGAAAATCTTTTCTGTGTAGCTTTTATCCTCAGATGCATGCAAACTTTGGTACAGCTGCTAGAATTTGCAATGTTACATTTACATTTACAGCATTTTGCAGATTGCCCTTATCCAGAGTGACTTACAACTGAGCAATTGAGGGTTAAGGGGCTTGCTCAATGGCTAGGTAGTGGTGGGGTTTGAACCCACGATCTTCTGGTCCAGAGTCCAATACCTTAAACATTGGGTTACCACCTTCCAAAAAGAACATATGAGTCCAGTTTACAAAAATAGATGTTAGGTAGTAATGTTAGGTAGTTATGTAGTTAGGATATTAGGTAGTAATGTAAAAGTAATATTAAGTAGAACAGTTTGCATCAGTTGTGGAAGGAAAATGGTACTAAACATTTCACGATTATAAAGTGTACCAGATTTCAGTCCTGAATTATAGCCAATGATTGTTCTAATGTCTTTGTTTCCCCCTGCAATCAGAGTCATGCCTGTGGACCTGGCTATGCATAAGTGCCTGAATCGCCATCCTCCCCTTGCACAACTTTTGGGAATGTCCACATACAAATCCCATCGAGCTCTTACTCGATCGAACACCTGCGATTCTATGCGATCCAAAGCTACTCTATCCCCCCAGTTGTTCGTCCTCTCCTGTGAGCACATTAAGCTATACGAACCCTTGTGGCATTCTCAAGAAAAAGAAACGAGTGGTATTCGCAGACGCTAAAGGGCTGGCCCTTACCGCGGTCCGGATCTTCAATTCCGATCCCCCAATATCCGATGTGGAGCAGCTTTCTCCCGCAAGGATGCAGAGCGAGACATCTGCACAGAACCGAATGATTTGTCTCCGGTTGGGCTTCCCTCAACCTTATGGCCGATTTACCGTCCTTCCTTGAAAGTCTGGAAAAGTTTCAGGTGCGTCTGGAGAGCTGCAGCTTGGTCAGTGGGTCTTTATTTGGAAAAGTGAGGGTTTGTAACATTCAGTCCCGAGAAAGCCGTACATATCCGCATCACGTATGACTCGTGGAGGAGCCACCAGGACATCCCGTGCACCCCTGTCCAGCAGAGCGAGAATTTGGAAACGGAACTGTTCGTCTTTAACATTCCTCTTCTGTCCTGCCTAATTGTTAAGGATCGTCTGGAGTTCTGCGTGACATTCCGTCCCGGATCGAGCAACATGCTGATGTGGGACAGCAACGACGGACGGAACTATCGAATCCTAGTGGAAGACTTGAATTCAGAAGTGCACTTGTTTGAGAAAAAACATCAATGCCCCAAAGTCCCCAATTACCGCGGCACATAAATGTCCCGGCTTTGCAAAGATCGAGAAGTCTGAGCTAAACGAGCATATTTGTGGGTTGCTGGTCATTTTTATCCATGCTTGGTGAATTTTCTTAAAATGTAAAATAAGGGTGAAATAAAAACCAGACAGACAGACAGGCATGCATGTGCATGTTTTCTCCACTTGAGTCAGTGGTAAGGCATTGGTGAGGCAGCGAGATGGATTTGTCAGTTCTGAGCACTCTATTCCTGTAGATCAGATGATCTGTGAGCACTTTATTGAGGTTATCCTATTTCAAACTGTGAGATACTTTTACTTCCTGTGAGCTTGTAGCACTGAGACAGATCATGAATGTACCATCATTTATGCAATATAAATGTTGTAAATTCATTGCGGTGTTGTAAATTTATTGTATATTCTTTAATTTTTTTAAATGTTAAATAAACAAACGAAGTTAAAAACATCATCACGAGATCAGTTGTTAATAGTTGACTTTAATGATGTAGAAAAGCCTGTTGGTGCGAAAATAACTCAAAAAGGTTGCCATTGTAAATATCCATAATTTTCTTTTGAATTTCCAACTCTGTGACCTAATGGAGCTACAAGGGCATTATATTGATTCAAATAAAAAGACACTGCACATTTCCAGCTATATTTCTCTGCTCCAAAGTGACTTGTGTGGTTGGGATTTGAACTCATGACCATCTGAAATTAGATCCAATGTTTTAAAAACCTCCTCCAAAGTAAAAGGTTATTGTTCCTCTACAAAATTTCACCACAAATCTGACGTCAAACCATTTTATAGGGTGTCCTGTTAGCACACTGCAAAAATAACCACCAAGATTCACGTATATCTAATTCAGTTGACTAAAATCAAGCAAAAAAAAATGTGTCAATGTGGTAAGCAAAATTGACTTGGTAAGGATTATACAAACTAGAATTAATAGCTAGTCTTTAATAAATTCAACTAAATCCTATAACAAGGCAAAAAAAAAGAGTTTCAAGCTTTTTTTTAACTATTAGTTTAGCGGCTGCACCTTTCTAAAGATTTTTGATATAAGAATTTCTCAGGGCAGTATTAGTATTGAAATGAACACAAGATTCGTTTGACTTTGTATTGACTTATTGACTTTATTCTTGCACTTTAAATGTCGCTTGTTTCTAGTGCTCAGAAAGTTTTACTTGCCTAGACTGAACAAGTACATTTTTTCCTTACATCAAGATTTATAGTCCAACATGCAATGTGATTTTTAAGACTTTTTATCTTTGATGACAAAAAAATAAAGGAAATAAACTTTTCAGATTTCAGTTTTTGCAGTGTTTTAAATGCTCCAATTATTTGAACTACACAAACCTGTTCCAGCATGACAATGCCCCTGAGTATCTTGAGTATCCTATTGAACACATTTGAGATGAATGTGTATACTAACTGCAGCCCCAGGTCTCAGATCGGTTCCAGACCCTTGAGGATGAAAAAATCTCCACAAAATCTAGCAGATCATCTCCTTAGGGGAGTGCAGGGTTTAATATGAGTAAATGGGGCCTAAATTTAGAATGGGATGTTCAAAAAGCACATCAATTTTATTTTTGTATGCCCACAAACTATTGTTCTTATAGAGTACCCCATATTCAGCACACAAACCTTTGTGTATATTTGTGTTACTCAGTTCATCCTTTAATGCAGGCATGTTCAAAGTCAGGCCCGGCACCAATTGCAGCCCGTGTTCAAATTTGACCAAATCCTCGCATCTTCTGTCATTTTATATGTAGCATTTTAAATATAATCTACACTTACAAAAAAAGCTATTTTACATTTCACCAGTAGATGGCAGTAGACCTGTTTAATGTAGCACATAAAATGTTAAAGTATCTTCTAAAAAGGTTCAAAACTACTGGTATAAACCTTATACGGATACAGGATTCTTTCTCAACTTGAACCTGAATATCAGAATGGAATCGACTGTTAAACCTTAAAATGTTTTGTCTTTAACATTGTCGAGTCCTTAATGTTCAGGATCATCTAGAGTCCTAGGTATCTGTTAGTCCAGGGACGACAACAGTGTATGCAACTTCTGATTCCTTGTGGAAAACAAATGTTCACAAGAACAGCAATTGATTGAACCTTGATGCTGATCCCTGAACCCTAAACGTCACCCATTAGTACCTATGAAATATGTTTTCGATAAACAATTTCCTCTGATATTAAAACATTGAGTACACGAAAGACAAGTATACAACAATTAAATTTTTACAGAGCATACGTCTGCGGTTTGCTTTTTGTATATTTCTCCATTCTAGTTTCCATCAACCATGTTCAATGAATTTTGATCAAATAGGAGTTTAAAGGGAGAAAAGACAGACCGACATGTTTGTTCTAGTCCTTCTGCTTCGTTTTGCCTGAGAGACTGAGCCAGATGTCTTTATGGCGCTTTGAGCACCTGTATCTCAGACGACCATCTGTTGAGGTGCCAAACATCAGCATCGACATTAGCCGATTTCAAGCTGTGAGGGTCTTTCCCTTGCTGTGATGAAGGTGTACTGAGGTAGATCATTACATTTACATTTGCGGTATTTAGATCATTACTACAGATAAAGGTGTGAAATGAACTTTAGGGAATTCATCTGCCTGAATGTTTTCTATGCACATTCACATGTTTTTTTTATTAATGTTAAGCCAGTAATTATGCAATTAGTATGCCTTTAATTAGCTAAAGAGGAGAAAGTAAAGGAGCTTTATTTGACAGCATGAAGAATTAAATAATTTCAGATTTTATAATATCCACATTTCAAGGTAAGCAACAAAATAATGTGGTGTCTGTTGGAAGGTCCAGAGTCCAAGGTTAAGGCTTGGATCAGAAGTTAACAGGTTCAAATCCCACTACCACCAAACTGTTCCTAGTGGGCCCCTGAGCAAGTCCATTAAACCTCAACTGCCCAGATGTAAGTTTCTCTGGTAAATGGTGCCTGCCAAATGCTGCAAATGAATCCACAAATAAATGAATGTGTGAATATAAAGTGACTTGGTCTCTTGTTTTTAATCAGCCTTCAAGATATATTTCTATTTCAAGTTCATATTTCATTCATGTGGAGACTAATGTTTCAAAGAATTATGACTCGTACCATGTTTTCTAGCAGTGCAAGAAGTAGATAGACATGATGAGACACTAAATATAGAAAGTAATATCACTCCAAAAATCATATTACCAAACAAAGAGGCATTATCTGAAGAGGCGATTTGCAAAATGTGTTTATTCAGAAGAAAGAAACATAGTATACTTTTTTTTAAAGCCATCACTGTAAATAATAGTGTTAAAGTTTAGTGTTAAACATAAATAAATATCATTATAGCTATAGAAACAGTATCAATATATAGACGAATACTTTACAGTTACCATTTACAACATTTGGCAGACACCTCATGGCATCTTGGTGGTTCTAGGCCAGTGTCAAACTCATTCTAGCTCAGGGGCCACATGGAGGAAAACTCTATTCCCAAGTGGAGCCGGACCAGTAAAATCATGGCTATATATAACTTAAAAACAACAACTTCAGATTGATTTGTTTTAATATGATCAACATAAAACATAATGCTGGAGCCTGAGGACAGTGTGTCCAAAACTGTACAAGCACAGCATCCCTATTAATCATAAAACGTCGTCATCACTGATGTCTCAGCTGTGAGTAAACGCAAACTGCTGTTTCTTCAGACCCGCCAAAAGTTTTTTTTACCTTTTCTCTTCTCCGCTGTGCCTGAAAGCGGTTTTATTTGTCGGCATGATGACTCACAATAGTGGCGACGAAGGTTATGAGTGTGGCCAAATCACATAATATTATAAGTCGTAATAAATATTGCGGGCAAAACAAAGTAGCTCATCCAGGCTTGCTCACTTGCTTGACCTATTTGCTCTGTCCAAGTATAAACCGTGTGCTTGATTAACACAATTGCTGTTGCCATTTAGTGGACGCAATTGGAACAGCAGTTTACAAAATCATCTCATGGGCCGGATCAAACCTGCTTACGGGCCTGATCCTGCCTGCGGGCCGTACGTTTGACACCCCTGTTCTAGGCATTTGAACCTGCAACCATCCTGTCCAGAGCCCAATGAATGCTGGGCTCTCTGTTGTGTAACATTCAGAGGAATGTTTATTTAATTTTAATTTTTATAATTATTTTTCAGCTGACTTTTTACTTCTGTTTCTTATCATTGTTAAAAAAAAAAACAAATCCAGATAAATGGATCCATCCGGATAGAGTGAATGTGTTTGTGGTTGGTTGAGATATAAGCACATACCATTCCGATACCCTATTGGTTTGTACGCGATTCATTGCACCTGCACACAACACAAATCATGACACACTCCGGCAAGGACGTAACCAGTGTTGGGGTCGTTACTCAAAAAAATTCTTAAAAGTGATTATTTCTCCACTACTGGCTCATTTATCAAACGGGTGCTTTCACTTCGCCCTCCGCAAATGCAGCTACAGTATGGAGTTCTGTAGAGTGACTTCTGAATAAATTACTGATTGTCATAACTAAACTTTTGTGGTATTTTTACATTGCTTACGTTACTTTTACTTGAATACTTTAAGTAGTTTTGAAACCAGTACTTTTACACTTTTACCTGAGTAAAAAGCTTGAGTTTATACTTAAGTATCTATTCAAATCAAAACAAAGATACTTTTTAAAGCATAGTATCTATAGTTTCTACCTGAGGAATGAATGGAAATAATTTTGACATTACCGAATTTGTTGCATAAAAAAATATGGTTGGTTTGTCCTTCTGGGGCAAAAAACAACAAAAATTCCCCTTTGAGTTCTTCCCTTTCAAGCTCTCTTCCTTGGTTGGTCTCTTTCCTTATAATCATCATCAGCATCTCTGGTGTTTACATTGAGGATCATTTTTAATAACTGTATATCTGCTTTATGGCAATGAATTATTACAGGAGCTCACAGACATGTGACCTCAAACAAGTCAAGCATGTTTCCTCAATTATATAGTAAAACATAAACGCAGTTCATTCACAAGCAGTGTTTTTTGGGTATGTGGGTGTGACGTTCATTTCAATAACTGATGCGTCTCTGCCTGTCCTGCCAGTTGTTTACATTTCAATGCACCAGTATTTAGATTTAGATTTACTTTCTTTCTTGTCCTATTACCACAAATGTGCCCTGCTATAAGCCTAGCATTTTTAAACAAATATTGTTTGTTTGTTTTTTTTGTTTCATTAACATAGAACCTGAGAAATGTTAGAAAACATCTAGTTTTTAATGGTTTTTGAGAAATGTATTCCCTTTTTCTTGTCTGTGGGTTAAATATTATGGTTTTAATGTTTATTCAAATTCAAGCTGATGAAGCTGAAAGATGTGATGTTCTCTCTTAAGGCCTGTCTAGAGCTATAGATTGTAGATTAAATAATTTATGTATTTACATATAAAGCATTTGGCAGACACCCTTATCCAAAGCAACTTACAAGTGAGCTATGGAGAGTTAAGGGCCTTGCCATAAGAAGTAAAGACCTTTTTGAAAAGAAGCTTCCTGGTACTTTATGTGCCTTAAATAGTTTTTGTTCTTCCTCACTGAGGTCTGTTTGAATGATTCTTCCATCTGATAACTCTTGCTACACCCTACATAGACATTTCTACCCTCTGCAAAATTTGGGCAGGCACAGAACTTCTTTGAAAACAACTAGATTTTGCTTAGTTAGAAATGTTAGCAAACACTCCATTGATGATTGTCGTAACTATGTCAATATGATGTTCGATTAAATATTTATTACCTTGATCTTGAGTCAATCTTAAAATTAGAAAAAAAAAATACAAATTGTTGTGACTATGTTTTGACTTAGTAAATGTGAATTAAAAAGATGATGTAACAGGATGTCTTCTTGGAAAAAGGACCTGAACCTGAAGTACCAGCAGGAGTTAGAACAGGGCCAGGCAAGTCTGCAATGAGAAATGAGTCACCAGTAAATTCCAATGCTAAAAAAAAGGAAAGCCTTTTATCATATCTATTATTTAATTCTCAGATTAATTATATTTCAGGAGCTGAATCTGGCCCCTTAAAAATTTTATGATGAAATGTATAAAAAGGGTTGAGAAAGTGAAACCCTTTAAGCAAGTCCTATAAGCATGCACTTTTTCTATACTTCAATATATCGAAGGCACATTTTAACATATAAGACGGTCTTTCATAATTGATGCACTTAGAAATTGATTCTTCAGACCACAGCACAGCCACCTTCCCTTTTACTAGATTTTGTCTCACCTCACCTCAATACTGGCTTATAAATACCACATAGTCCATCCAAATTCCACCTGGTAAGAGGATCTCTGCCTTCAAGAACTGTAAACCCAATACCGGTATTTTGAAGCATTGTGGTGGTGAACTTTTGTGGTCATGTACTTTTCATGAGCCCTGATGTTGGAAGCGTGTCAAGTTGAAAATCAAATCATGACTGCTGCAAATTTAAATGCTTTGCATGTTTGTTAACGCTGATATGGGATACACTGCACTCTAGTGGTGGGATGCTGTTACTTCTGGGGTAACATAGTCACATGTATTGTGAAATATGTAGTTTGTTGTCAATGCATGCAATACAGCAGCCTAGCCTTGTTTTAAGATGATCATACACCTTTTAAGCTCTTGCGGGCCACAGAAACCCGTGGGCCTTAAGTTTCACACATGTGGTCTAGACAGCTGGTAAAGGGAAAAATTCAGAGGACAAAAACATTCACATTTAGGTCATACCATGCCATGTGTCCGTTCATTATATTTTCATTATTGATGTGGTTTACTGAGAGTGTGAGTGTTCCTAACAACTGCAGTCCTAAACCATTGTCTGTATTTATTTCTAGAGATTTGGTACCTGTGCATGCCTTAAGAGATTTATGTTTATTTAGTGTAACTTTTACCTTTTGACTGGTTATGTGTTGATTTAGTTCTTGATCAAACCCATTGCATGACACAGCTTTGTGGATTTTTTCTTTCGCATTTATTTATTTATTTATTTATACATGGATATTTGGTTTGTGTTAAGTGCTAATTCCAACCGTAAAAGTGTCGGGGGGGATGATCTGAAAATTGGATCTAGACTTGCCATAAACCATAACATAGTCAAGATTTGTACCATTACAGTAAACCTAGTAATCCAGGTTTGGGTTTCCAAATTGAAACAGTGAAAACATTTATGACAGCCTTATCCAGGGCAATTTACAACTGAGGAGCTTGGTTGTGTTGGGATTCAAACCTACAGCCTTCTATCCCAGAGTCCAAGAATCAATCAGATTATTACCGTAGACTGAATTTTCTTGTGAACGATGCCAAACAAACATGTTATTTGACGGCAATTATATGATCATTGTTATGAGATATGCATTTGCAAATATTAGGAATAATTCCAAAAGCATCTCAATGGGGAAAAAAAGCACAAATAGTTTCTGCCTACCAGATATAATGAAGAAATATTAGTGTACATGTGCTCTGTCTCTCTCATGCATATACACACACACGCACACACACACACATGAACGTGAGACGCGGTGTACAAGTTCTCATGCTGTGACACACAGACAAGAGTTGAGTAACATATCAGTGTGACTCTGTTTGTATTCGGGAGTGTCATGTATTCATGAAGTCTCTTGCGTTTGGGAGGGAGCATAAGAACATTCCGTTCTCACAGTCCAGTAGCAACCCAGGTTGGATCAGGAGGAGGAAAAAGTTCAGCTACAAAGCTTCTTGTATATTTGTTCAGTCTTAGATTTCTTGCTGAAATAATATCTGTGCATCCCGGTTCAAACCTTTATTAGAAAGTTTGAGAAAAGAGGTCATTTACGTAACAGAGATTGCACGGTATTTATTAACATTAATATACTACCAAACGGTATGAATACTCTTGGACTTTTTTTTTTGGACTCTTGCGGTTTGCAACATCCTTCGCTCCTTTTCTCTCAGGTCAGATGTCAGAGTCACGTTACGATTCTGAGTATTAAAAGGAATCGGGTGTGTTGTGTCATGTCGAATAGATTTTATAGGTACGTTGGGTTTAAAAACAAGCAATATGACAGAGTGTAATGATGTCATCTTGGCCCAGACGCTAATGAATGAGATGGATCATTCTTATAAGTGAGCATTAATCACCTGCATATTCTATGACTCTAGTGAAAGTAGGACAACTCCTTTTTTACATTTCTGTTTAAGTAAAAGTATTTACTTGGGAATCGCCTTAAAGTATAAAAAAGCAAGTGTGAATAATGGATGCGTTTGAGATTTCCAGACAGATTTCTCCTGCACATATGGAGAAAGGTTTCTAAGTTGCACACTGAGAGAACAATTGATTTGATGGTTAAGGGCCTTGCCCAGTGGCCCAACAGTCGCATTGTGGTGTTTTTAAGCACAACCTCTCATTATGATATATTATTCTCACTCTTTGTTTTCCTATAAAAACATCACATGATTAATAATTCATTATAATGAATTGAGCGCCTTGGTGCTCAATTGCAAATACACCCATAAATATAACACTTACATGTACTTTAATTCCGTATCTGAATTCTAGTCATCACATGCCCTGTACAATATGTGGTGTTTTTAGCAGCATGCATATAGAAACAATGTACAATATTGGTTCTGCATTATGATATATTATTCTCACTCTTTGTTTTCCTAATGTAAAAACATCACATGATTAATAATTCATTATAATGAATTGAGCGCCTTGGTGCTCAATTGCAAATACACCCATAAATATAACACTTACATGTACTTTAATTCCGTATCTGAATTCTAGTCATCACATGCCCTGTACAATATGCGCTGCGCTACAAGAAACCTTGTTTTAGCATGGGCAGTGTCTAATGAAGTTTGTGATTAAAAGTTATAAATAGAAACACAATTAATAAAGGTATAAAATGTACATTTTATTTATTTATTTTTTACTATTGTATTATTATTATTTGTATTATTATTTTATTATTTATATTATTTATTTAAATTGTTATTTTTATTTTATTTTATGGTTTACATTTTATTTTCAAAAATAACAACAACAACAACAATAATAATAATAATAATAATAATAATAATAAAATAATAATAATAATAATAATAATAATAATAATAATAAAAAAATAAAAAATATACATGTATTAGACTAATTAAATTATTTATTTATTTAGGCAGCTGTGGAAAGTATTCATGCTTCTGTTTCTTTTTATAAATTAACAAACTGGAATTGTTATTTATTTATTTATCAATCAACAATCAATCAATCAGATTCGTCCATTATGGATAATACTCGCCTGTATTTCTTAGTACTGAGGACACCATTAATCCTGACCACAACTTGGTTTGCATGAATGCAGCTCCAGACTTGTAATGAAACCTCCACCGTGTGTTACTGTTAAACTCATTAATGTTTCATCCCTTCAGCAAACAACTTCCTGCTACAGCTTAATTTATGAATATTAAACGCAGTTTCTCTGTTTTAATGTGTAGTTGAGTCTCTTGGTTGTTTCCATATGTGTATTTTTGGCCAAAATTCTTTGATGAAGATTACTTCAGGCCATACTTCTCTAGATCCCATTTTTTCTTAAGAAATCATATTCATCTGCTTCAATAAACTTTCTTGGCCTATTACAGCATCCACGGTCCTCAATATTTCATGTTTCTTTACAACTAAATTATGTCTAATTGCTGTTTTCATTCTTGCCATGCTGTTTGGATTATGAGGATTAAAATCCTTCTTCTAAGGACTAGAAGTGGCAGCTTGGTAATGCCTGGATTTGATCTCTCACCTTTTCAGTTTTGCATGCCAGTCATGCTGAACACAATATTACACTCACTGATTCAGCAGCTGATAAATTCACAGAGCTACATGAAATCACTGTTCAATTCAATTCAATTCAATTCAATTAAATTTTATTTGTATAGAGCGCTTTTTACAATTTGTCATCGTCTCAAAGCAGATTTACATAATACTTATGTGTGAAAAATGAAAATCAGTTTGGCCCTAACTGTTTCTTGTTGAGCAATCCGAAGCAACGGTGGCAAGGAAAAACTCAACAGACTCAAGACTCAACAGAGAACACATCCTCATTTGGGTTGTTAGTTGTGTGTGTGGTTGAGGATGTTTATTGTGCGGTGTGGAGTGTATTCATGAATTTGTTTGTGGCATCATCAATCGAGGGCGGGTCACCTTCAGGTTCGGACAGGAACAGAGTGCAGAGGGGGTCTGGATCACTGGCAGCTCAGCAGTGGGACATGTAACTCAACATAGAGAGAGAGAGAGAGGAGAGAGAGAGAGAGAGAGAGAGAGAGAGAGAGAGAGAGAGAGAGAGAGAGAGAGAGAGAAAGAAGGAAAGAATAGAGTGGTTAGTCACGGTCATGGTTGCAGTATGGGAGCGTGTATATTTAGTGTCGAGTGCAGACGTGGACTCCGGCAGAATTAACTATAACAGCATAACTAAAAGGAGAATCAGGGGAAAACACAGACATGAGAGCTTCCTGATGTGTAAACAGTCACTCTCACCACCACAAACCTGAGTGTGGTGGTGAGTGAGGCAGACAGCAGCTAAAAACACCAGATCACTATAATACTCAACATCCATGTGTCCCCCAGATCTACTCTTTATTATCTAAAGCAGCAGAATGCTTGGTTAAACAAGTAAGTTTTCAATCTGGACTTAAACACTGAGACTGTGTTTGATTCTCCAACATTAATCGGGAGGGAGTTCCATAACTTTGGGGCTTTGTAAGAGAAAGCTCTGCCCCCCGCTGTAATTTTCCTAATACATGGTACTGACAGACAGCGTGCATCCTTTGATCGAAGCAGGCATAGTGGAACATAAGGCTCTAGTAGTTCGGTCAGGAAGAAGGCCATTCGGTCAGAAGGCGTGGCCATTCAGTGCTTTATAGGTTAATAAGTAATATTTAAAATTCTATGCAGAATTTCACTGGGAGCCTGTTCACTGGGAGCCTGTTCCCAGAAAAATTAGTCCACGCTTTTATCACATCCAGGCTGGATTATTGTAACGCTTTACTGTTTACTGTTTAACGCTAGAACTAGGAGATATGAGAACATCACCCCTGTCCTATCCACACTGATAGGACAGGGGTGATGTTCTCATATCTCCTAGTTCTAGTGAGTACTCTCACTGCTGCGTTCTGAACTAGCTGAAGCTTATTTATACACCGCTCTGAACATCCAGACAATATATTCCTAATCTTAGCGATATTTCTGAGATGGAAAAAATGCTATCTTGGTAATGTTATCTACATGAGCTTCGAAATGAGAGATTGGAATCTATAATCACACCCAGATCTTTTACAGTTGTACTCGGTGTGATAGAAAGACCATCTAGAGTTACTGTTTGGACTGATATTTCACTTCTAGCTGCATGTGGTCCGAGTACCAAGAACCTCTGTCTTACCTGGATTAAGCAGGAGTAAGTTACTTAACATGCAGTCTCTTATGGCTTTCACACCTTTCACACACTCAACTTTACTTAACTGATTTTTTGTATTTAGTCAAGCTGAGACATATAACTGTGTGTCATCAGCGTAACAATGGAAACTAATATCATATTTACAAATTAAGTTGCCCAGAGGAAGCATATAGAGGGAAAAGAGCAATGGGCCTAAAACCGATCCCTGTGGGACACCATACTGTACTTGGGAATGCACAGAATAATCACCATTAAGATCTACAAACTGGTAACAGTCAGTTAAATAAGACCTGAGCCAGGCAAGGACTGTTCCCTTAATTCCTACTACTTTTTCTAATCTATGAAGGAGAATATTATGATCAATGGTGTCAAAAGCTGCACTGAGGTCGAGTAATACAAGCAGAGAGACACAACCTTGATCAGAGGCCAGTAAGAGATCATTTACTACTTTGACGAGTGCTGTCTCCGTGCTGTGATGAGGTCTAAATCCTGATTGGTAAAGTTCGTATATGTTATTCCTACATAGGTATGAACTTAACTGCTGTGCAACTATCTTTTCTAAGATTTTTGAAATGAAGGGGAGGTTTGATATCGGCCTATAATTTGCTAGCTCACTGGGGTCGAGGTCAGGTTTTTTAATTAGTGGTTTAATAACTGCTAATTTAAAAGATTTTGGAACATACCCACTGCTGAGTGAAGAGTTTACTATTGTCATCAGGGGTTCTGATACTGCCGGTACTACCTGTTTAAGAAAGTGTGTTGGTATGGGATCTAATATACAAGTTGTCGATTTAGCAGAAGTTCATTCTCTTCAAGAAGATTAAAATGATCTAGGATCTGGCCTGGTGTATTTAGTTTATCACCAGAATCAATGGAAAAATTTGGATTTAAGGCCTGAATATTTTCCCTAATATTTGTTATTTTGTTATTAAACTACATGTTGTTACTGTGGGTATTTCTATCTTGTTCCTATTCCTAGTGAACTCTGCTACAGTATTAAATAGAAATCTAGGATTGTTCTTATTAGTTTCTATAAGCGTGGAGAAATAAGCTGATCTAGCTTCACTCAGGGCTTTTTTACAATTTTACAATTCCTGGTGCTCTCTTTCCAGGTTGTTTTAAATATTAGCAGTTTAGACTGACGCCATTTTCGTTCTAATTTTCCAACGCTCTGTTTTAAAGAGCATGTTTGGTCATTATACCAGGGAGCGAGTTTCTTATCTTTAATCATTTTTCTTCTAACTGGTGCTACATTATCTAAGGTGAACAACGGAAGGTCGGCTCTAGATATTCAGTCGCCTGATCAAATTCTACATGGTCAGAGAGCGATCCAATAATCATGGATAATTTATCTGATAGATATTATGTTATCTGATGGATATTCTGCGAGCAAGTCGTTGATTAGTATGATGACTTTTTGACATTTTTTCATTCTTATGTTATCTGGTCATCATGTCATGGTGATGTCCATATATGGACAAAGAATGTGTGCTTAGAATTTCCTAGAGTTCCAAGAAACTCTGCAAGTGTAAAAAAAACTATTTTGGTTCAAATGAACCTTAACAGTGTCAAGATTGATTTGTGTTAAATGCTGGGAAGTGTGTCAATATCCTTTGAACCCTCATCACTTCTTATAGTGGTGTACACAGGTGTTTCGCTTTCTTTTTCAATTCAAAATTAATTTTTACTAAGAAATTCCCCATAAAGCACTTTCAGTTTAACAAAATAAGATTGGATTTAAATCCCTACACTTGTCTATGAATTCTGAATTCAGTGCTGTAGACTGGACATCACTATTAGCTATTACTTAATAATAATAATAATAATAATAATAATAATAATAATAATAATAATAATAATAATAATAATAATAATAATAATAATAATAATAATAATGTTATTATTCGGTTTTCATTCTATGTGCCCAAAGAAAACCGAATAATAACATATTATTATTATTATTATTATTATTATTATTATTATTATTATTATTATTATTATTTTGTGGTTTACAGAAAACTTACCATCAAGTGTGGGAAACCTTTCCCAGCATGCCCTTGGTCACAAATTGAGCTCTTGGTTGGTTCCATGTTTAAGGTGGTAGTGTTCAAATGACCTACACAAAGATCTGAGCACAACCCTACTGAACACTAATACTGCATCTCTGATTACACCCCAGTGAGGCACGGTGGCGTAGTGGTTAGCACATTCGCCTCACACCGGCAAAAATCCGGGTTCGATTCCCGTCTCGGTCATGTGTGTGTGTGGAGTTTGCATGTTCTCCCCGTGCCTCAAGGAGGTTTTTCTCCGGGTTCTCCGGTTCTCCGGTTTCCTCCCGGATCCAAAAAAAAAAAAAACATGCACAGTAGGTTGATTGGCACCTTGGAAAATTGTCCCTAGTGTATGAAAGTGTGATGTGTGTGTGTGTGTGTGCCCTGTGATGGGTTGGCATTCCATCCAGGGTGTATCCTGCCTTAATGCCCATAGACACCTGAGATAGGCACAGGCTCCCCGTGACCCGAGTGAAGATCGGATAAAGCGGTAGAAGATGAATGAATGAATGAATGATTACACCCAGGTCTCACTGCTTGTCCTTGTTCGTGTTTTTTTGGGGATGAAAGATGAATCCCTATAATATATGGGTCTTCAACATTTTTCAGGTCAAGGAACCTTTAGGAGATTAGCTCTATCATTTTACGCTAGTTATATTATCTAAGACTATGTTGCCGTAAATGCAGCATTCAGACTGATAATTATATCTCCATGCAGTACCAACACATACCCGCTAGAGGTCGCGGAATCCCGGTTTAGAAGACCTATGCGATAAGACGTCGTATATGACTCTCAAGGGCACGTGGTGTATCGAGTACAGCCATATTGCAAAATCCAGTACGAAATCCTAAGCGATCGTGAATTATAATAGTTAAAAAATCTTTCTTGTTTTCTCGTGATATAAAAATAACAAAAGCTTCGATTTATAACGACTTTTAATTTGTCTGTGTATTCAATCTAAAGAGTATGTGCTAAAGGAAGTATCATGATCAGCAATATACACACATACATATTATATATATATATATATATATATATATATATATATTATCTATATATATATATATATATATATATATATATATATATATATATATATATACAGTGGCAAGAAAAAGTATGTGAACCTTTTGGAATTTCATGGTTTTCTGAATAAATTTGTCATAAAATGTTATCTGATCTTCATCTAATTCATTGGTATTGACAAACACAATGTGTCTAAAAATAATAACACAAAATAAATCCGATCTTTCTTGTCTTTATTGAACACAATCATTCAACATTCAAAATGGCAGTGGAAAAAGTAAGTGAAACCTTGAGTTAATGACCTCAAAAAAAGCTAATTGGAGCTAATTGGCTAATTGCTAAAGCACACCTGGAGTCTTTTTAAGATAATAAGTTTGGAGGTGTGGACTACAGATACTTTGACTGATAAAAACCCCTCAAACCTTTGGAGTTTGCTCTGCACAAGAAGAACATGATTATGTGAGCCATGCCTCGCCAAAAAGAGCTTTCAGAGGACCTACGATCAAGAATTGTTGATTTACATGAAGCTGGCGAGGGTTACAAAGTTATTTCAAAGACTTTAGAAATTCACCAGTCTACAGTTCGGCAAACAATCTACAAATGGAGACAATTTGGGACTGTTGCTACTCTACCTAGAAGTGGGCGCCCCGTCAAAATGACACCAAGAGCACAACGAACACTCATCAATGAGGTAAAGAAACAACCCCGAATGACAGCCAAAGATTTGAAGGCATCATTGGAACTTGCTAACATATCTGTTCATGAGTCTACAATACGTAAAACACTGAACAAGCAGGGTATCCACGGCAGGACACCGCGAAGGAAGCCGCTGCTTACTAAAAAGAACGTCCAACGAATATGACAGAGCTAAAGCAGTTCTGCCAGGAAGAATGGGCTAAAATTCCTCCTCAGTGATGTGCAGGTCTGATCCACAGCTACAGGAAGCGCCTGGTTGAGGTTATTGCTGCCAGGGGGGGGGGTCAACCAGTTATTAATTCTAAGGTTTCACTTACTTTTTCCACTGCCAATTTTGAATGTTGAATGATTGTGTTCAATAAAGACAAGAAAGATTGGATTTTTTTTTTGTTATTATTTTTAGACACATTGTGTTTGTCAATACCAATGAATTAGATGAAGATCAGATAACATTTTATGACAAATTTATTCAGAAAACCATGAAATTCCAAAAGGTTCACATACTTTTTCTTGCCACTATATATATATATATATATATATATATATATTAGTTCTTTTAGGACTTCCATAAACAGTGTGTTTCTCAGAAGAGGGGAGATAGATATTGTAACAGGAAAAGGGGGGGCTACAATGGAACTAGCAAAATTCAGTTTATTCGGGTTGGTTTTTATTCAATTTATTCACATTTCTAACTCTGCAACATGAAATAAGTTATTGAAGCTGGTAAAGGGGGTTCCTTCCGATGTACTACTATATTTTCGTGTATTTGTATTTGTATAATCATCCATACTCAACTTATTTCTTAGCAACCAGTTATTAGAATGGATGGAGGCAGTAGTAATGTGGTTTGACTAAATGTTGTATTCCTCCTGGTATGAAAGAAGTGAACATATATATATATATATATATATATATATATATATATATTATTATATTTTTTTTTTTTTTTTTTTTTTTTTTTTAAGCCATTGTTGTGGTTAAAGTTCTCTATAATTTGCATTAGTGCACAAACCATTGGGAAAATAGAAGTGTTGGTAAAATAAGGCTTTTTTTTATGCATCAGTTTGAGTGTAATTACAATTTTAGGTTAAATTAAGACTAAACCGATCAAATTACATCCTGAGAGAGACCGGATAATCCCAAGGAAGATCAATTTCACAGTTTTAGAAATAGTTTTATTAGGAGTCATATACACACACACACACACACACACACATATATATATATATAGGATTAAACTGTTTTTTCCTATTTTACAAAAGAACCTAGGGCATAGTTGTGTAAAGGAATAAAACATCAGAATTCGGAATGTCCACTGCAAACTTCTTCTCAAGAATTTTTCTTTTTGCAGTGAAACTTAGGCAGTCTCTTATGTTCCTTATTGTACTTTGATCGAGCAAAGCATTCGGCAGCCTTGCGGTCACACTCACAAATGAACATCTCACAAACCGTGTTGTTTTCTGAGGCAGAGAAAGCAAGCAAAAAGAAAGAAAACAAAAAGATAAGTAATTAAAAGAATAACTCCAAAACAGTAAAATATTACATTTACAAAAATTTACGCTCTGCAAATTTCCATAAACTGTACCAGAAAATTTTCCATGCTTTTTAAATCACTCACTCTTGCAGGTGATTTGCTTAGTGGCTTTGTTACAATCATAGGCGTAGATCTCCGTGTAAGGGTTGTCAAAGAATGACCAGCATGTGTTATGCTTCAAGGCTTCACCGTAGCAGAGGTCATGAACCTGGCAGCATCTGTAAGCGTTGGATAAAATTTTTTAGGATCATTTGGATCAGAAGGTCTTGAGTTCAATGTCCATCCCCACCAAAGTGAAATAAAGGAGTTGGTGATGGGAGGACTGGAACAGTGTAATGACTCAGTGCTTTGAATCTTGTTCATCAAGATGAACAAATCATTTTGAGTAGTTCATTTTATTTCGATCACAAATCCTTTAGCACATCTACATACAGAATAAATACACATCCAATCCAATATTATATAAAAAAAAATACATACATACACACGCCGCATATGTAACTGCATAACAAGAAAAAGAATGAACAGGGTCGGACCATGACTCGTTTATTGCACTATGCAGCATATATGGGAGTCACTTGATAAAAGGACAGAAGAATTGAAAAAGAAGAGTGAAGGTGAACTACAAGTGATGGGAGGATCAGATCATTTTAGTAAGGCAATTCTATGAATCATCAAAATAGCAATTTTTTTTAAATTCTTTATTTCATGTCGTTCCTTTGATCAGAAATGAAATAAAATGCTGCATTTTCGAGGCTCCATCACGTACACAATACATACACCAAATATGGATATATTGCCAATAATTAAATTGATAATTAAGTAAACGTAACGCAGTAGCTTTACTTCTCATAACTTCCATGTCTTAAATTTTTGGAGTCACATGACTTGAACCTAAATACAAAAAGGGACCTGTTGAATCTTTGGGAGTCGTGCAACAGAAGACTCATACGAGATGAGACGAACTACTCAATTTGTTTCCTGTTACACAACCTACAGATACGATGCTTCGCTCTTGCATGAAGGAATCACTCGGAGACGACTTGTCCTGAAGTCACAATAAATCATTGTGAACGCATCTTTCCTAAACAACCCTCACTAAATTTTAAATACAAAAAAAAAAAAAAAAAAAACTCAATTTGTCACCTTGCTGAATGCTTGCTTTTCTGCTAATAAAAATTTGTTTTTAATTGGCAGGTAATTAATAAAAGTGGGAAATGCCATGTGATGATATCCAAAACATTCACAGCATCAAAACTGACATGGCTCATCCAAAATGTTTATTAGAGAGATAAATGCTTTTAAAATGCACTATATAACACATATAGCATGATGTTTTAAGTATATCAATTAATACAGTAGTGCATTTTAACAGGATTTATCAAAATTGCCCATAAACCTGGGTTTCCAAAATAGCGAAATCGGGTACAGTACATGCATTCAATTAAATCCACATCCATGACAAATATAATATAAATATAGGAAAAATATTAATAATATGAAAAATATAGTATAAAATGGATGTTTTCAAACCTGTCCAAGTCATCGACAGGTGTCCCGGAGCCTCCCAGGCCACAGTAGCAGCCGTAGTTTCCATAGTGCAGCAATGGCCAGCTTGCAGGCATGCTACAGATGATCATATGTCGAAACTGCCACAGTGCCCTGTAGTAAAGTGCTTGTGCTGAATTGGAACGAACGAACGAACGAACGAACGAACGAACGCACGCACACACACACACACACACACACACACACACACACACACACGCACACACACACACACACACACACACACACACACACACACACACACACACACACACACACACACACACACACACACACACACACACACGCACACACACACACACACACACACACACACACAGTTCTTGGTGTAGATGTCCTTCATGAAACCACTAATTTCAAACACCTACATGTACCGCTCATCAAGTCATTTGCACTTACCAGAGTTAAAGCTGAGCACCAGGAAAAGGAGATCAAAACACAGGATCGTCATGGGGCCAGTAGAGAGATTCACACTAACTCGTGAGAAAGTTAGTGTGAGAGAGAGAAAGTGAGAGAGAGAAAGTCAAATAAAAAAATGCAGTAGGTTCAATTAACTTAAAAACATATTTTATAAACAATAAAAGTCATCAAATTAGAGAATCAGGCAAAAATCTCCAGGTTAAACCCAACCCACGGTATTCTTATCTGGTCACCGGATTCCAATTCTCAAGTTTCCAACAGACAGGTGACCCAGGTGAAAATTCTCATGTATCAACTTTACATGAGCTCAAATACAACTCTGTGGTAAAGTGTTAATTCTTCATTCCTATTTCTAATAGTTTGCTTAGAATTTACACATTTTCATCCAGTGAAATTTGGAGCAGATGCTGAACACACCACCATTGCAAGAGAGGCGGGGTCAAGCAAGTATTTGCAAGTATTTAGTGATGATTCTCAGCTGTGTCTTGTTACTCCCTGTCTACTTTTGCTTTTTCTCGGTCTTTCAGAAGACACCAATCTGTTCTCACACTTATACAGCACCCATAACACTCTCCTTTATCCACTGTTCAATTTTCACTTGTTTTTTTGCAAAAGATTTAGATATAGCAACATAAAAACAACTGATACAAAATTAGTAAGTAGATACAAAGTTAGTAGATACAAAGTTAAGTTTATTTACATAACCATACATTTTGATTATCAGATGCCCCAACTTTATTACCAATAGGAGATATTTTTATAGGCAAAAAACAATTAGACAGTAATTTGCCTACATCAGTTTGCCTACAAAAAGCATTGAAAATACAGAGCTAATGAGTATTTTATTTATATAATTGATTTATATAAATTCACCAACATAACTGGCTTATATAATGAAAATACTTGATATTAAAGAGAAAAAAATATATTTTTTTAATTAAATCTAAATTAAAACAGTAATCAAACCCTCCACAAGGGGGCAGTCAAAACCAAACGAGACATGTCTGGAAAAGTACACAGAAGCGTATATCAATTATGGATTCATATTCCAATAGATATCTCTTGAACATTGCTAATATCGCTGGGTATATAAAGAAAGAAATTCACTGTGTTGTACATGCCATGAGTACATGTGTTGTACATTTCTTCGTGCCTAATGAAATAAGCAGTTAATAACTCTGAAATGCTACTCTTAGTTTGAGCCCTAGGTTTTAATGTTTTTTTTGTCCAAAAAGAGAAACCAACATAAAGCAGAGAGAGAGCATTTATGGATTAAAAAGGAACTCAAGAATAAACCTGATAAAAAGGGAACTTCATCAGATCCCATTGTACAATCAATGAGAACAGTCAATACCAATGATGGGGAAGATTAGCTTATTTAAGTGACTTGGTTCTGTGAATCAATATGAAAGAATTCTTTTTAGTAGTCTTTTAGTTCATTTTATTCCTTTAATCCAAGTCACAGTGTCTAAAAAAAAAAACCACTTGGACCGGAGGACTACGAGATGCTCAACTCAGCTGAGCAAATGCACGACATAGCGTCTATGGGAATCATGTGATAAAAGAAAGAACAATTCAGATTTAGTTATCTGTTTCTGATTTTTGCACTCACTATTTGAGACGACTCGTTCTTCTGAGTCACATTAATGGTACAGATAAAATGAACAAATCACTCATGTCGTCACTAAATACTACAATTCGGAACTTTCGAGTAATTACAGGATTCTAAGGATGCAAGGAAGAAGAGAGATAAACTGCTTGAGAAATTCCAGTATCTGCTTGTCATCATTTATTGATTGTTGCATTGGGTAAACGTTTTTCACGAATATGATGGAAACAAAATAATTGCTGAGTGGCTAGTTCCATTTTGGTACGGTGTGTAAGTTTACACAATAATATACAAATTATTTGCAACGGTCACTGGATACGTTCTTGTTCTCGTCGTGGTACTCGGACACAGCAAAACACTCGGCAGCCATCCGGTCGCATTCGCAAATGAACATCTCGCATTCGTTGTTGTTGCCTAAGTATGTAAAATGAAAAAAAAAAAGAAATGAAGGTATGGGGAGGGAGAGAGGGATTTGTGGAAGGAAGAAAGCAAAGAAAGAAATACTAATACTACCGACTCTGTTGAATGTGTAAAAAGTCATGACAGAAAGGTTTTTTTCGATCGTCACTCACTCTTGCAGGTTAGCGTCTTAGAGGCTTTGTCACAACTATAGGCGTAGATCTCGGTGTAAGGGTTGTCCAGGATCGGCCAGCAAGCTTCATGTTGCATGGCATTGCTGTAACACTTGTCATGTACCTCACAGCACCTGTAGTTGGAGAGAACAGTGTAATTCGCTAATACATAGTGAAAGTGCTACTAAGAAGGTGTTAGTAGATAGTATTTCCAATTCAATTGGAATTAAATGCTTTGTCTGGGCTCCATAGTGGTTCTTCTGGTACTGTAGCTTTGCCACTTCATGGTACTGCAGTTTGAATCTGGTTCTGAAACTGGTTTTCTAGTTTTCATCCAAAATTGTTTGGCTAAACTGATTAATTGGGCTTCTGCTAGATGATAGATAGGTATCCCAGACAGTATGTAATACTGCCTCAATTCTTCCCAAAATTAAGGCTGGATTCACCATAACCCTGACCAGAGTAGTGGGAAGTGTGTGGGAAAACACTTTATATATGGGTTTTAACATTTACATTTGTGAGGAATTAAGACTCACTGCTGCCCACTGCTGGATGAAACATATAAAATGCAAACTGAATTATTCGGTTTTTTTTTTTTTTAATCTTTTGTTTTCTGGTACTGAGCAGTCAGGAAAAGAAATACCACCATTTTATGCATTAAAAGACCCTGTTCCTTTGCTCAAAGACTCACGGCTTTAGTAGTAAATAATAAAAAAGAATTTTAGTCAAAAATATACATAATTCTTATTGGTAATTAAATGGATAAAAATAAATCAATATTTTTTTAGTCATGAATATTCATCACTCTAAATGTATACATGGTTAAAACATATTTTTTAAGAGTAATGAAAATGTATTATTCTAAATGTAGGCTAGCAAAGAAAAATTTACTGTTTAAATATTGTTTAACATTTACTGTTTAAATTTCTTTTTTGCAGGTCTATAACATTTAATGTAACAATAAATGGATACAAAAATGATTAATTTTCATCATTTTAAACTTATAAAGTTATAAATGTACATCATTCTAAATGAATCTCTGGATTAAAAGTTCATATTTTTTTATCACTAAATGTAGTCTGAAAAAAAATGAACGTTATCTTCTTTTGCAGATATTCTAAAACATTAAATGTACAAGAGTAAATGGAATATATATATAATAAATATATATAGATATATATATATATATATATATATATATATATATATATATATATATATATATATACATATATATACACACACACACACACACACACACGCACACACACACACACACACACAGTGTATGGCAGAAATACATTTTTTGTTAGAGATGGAAAATTGTGTGGATTTTGAGAGGATTTACTTTGAGAATTAGCCATGTTTGGGTGTAATTTCCTGCCTAAATGAGGAGTAGCATGGATTCTACCACTAAACCTCTACACCACTTAATCAGCGATTGGTGCTTCAGGGATATCATCTTTCAAAAGCAATCTAAAAATGTTAATAAATAAATATATAGCATTAGCACTAAAAATAAAAATCTACCCTTCAGTTAAGACTTGTATAATATCCTGCAATGGTGTGAGAGAAATATTTATACATTTTCACAAAGAAAGTTTTAAACTAGCCTCCAACATATCTTGAAGAATTCAATCATCATAGCTTATCTAAAGCAATAAAAGCTGATGCTGAACCTGTCGAGCTCATCGACGGGGGTTCCTGAGCCTCCCAAACCACAGTAGCATTCCATAGTTAGCGTAGTCTAGAGCTGGCCAGCTATCGGGCTTGACACAGATGATCATAGCCCTGAACTGCCACAGAGCCTTGTAGTCAACAGCTTGAGCTGAATTACAGACACACAAAAAATAGGTTAAAAATAAGATTCCAGGTTGAGATTTACAAACGTATATTTCTATAATAAAGACAATAATCTTCAACACAAGGTTGCGTTTTTCAGCACGTCCAAGCCGCTTAAAATAAATATCTCTCGAAGGTTCTTTGCTTTTGTAGTAAATCATTAAACAACAAATATACATAACTAACAAGATCTTTGGTTGTATTTAATTTAGAATATTCAACAATCAAAAACAGAAATTAGACGCTAACATCCGGACTGCCACAAACTTTTTGCTCAATAGCATTGTATGGATTTTCCAGATCCACCGGCCTACCATCGGTTTTAAAGAAAGAAATCAAAGCTTGCACTTGCCAATAGTCAGGCCAAATACTAGCAGGAGAAGAGTGTGGAGGGTCTTCATGGCGTTCTGTGGAGTTTCACACAAAAATCATGCCTCAGCAATTTCTCTTTATGTAGTCACAACACAGCCTTGAAAAGTTCAACCTGTTTAGATAACAGAGATTCGGCAGTACATTAATTTTAGTGAACATGTGGAAACATGGCTGGAAATTCTCACAACCAGGCAAAGTCAGCTTCATCTCACAACAGGATACTCTTAAATTATTGGGAACTCCTGAGCGATATGCTAACACAAAACGGAATCACGTTCTGTCGGCTGAGCACTTTGGGTTTTTTTTTCCAAGATTGACTTGTGGTGACCCTTGTGTCATAAGTGGAAATGCTACAGTCATGTCTCTGTATAGGTTGAAAAATTGCCATTCTGCCCAGTTTCTAACGGTAAGGAATCATGTTTTGCTATTGTCATAGTTCATGTTGAAATCTGCGTTTTTCTTCCTGAAGATTGCCAGTACTATCAGCAATAATGCAGCCCCAGACCATGAGGCAACCACCACCATGCTGAATATGAGACAATTTTAATGGTACTCCTCACCCTAAAAAACAAGTCTCATCAGACTTGTCTCATCATGGCTCCAGGAATTCATGCTCTTTGATTGTCTTCTGCAAACTGTTGGCAGGCCTTCTAGTAAGCAGGCTTCTTTTCATGCTAACGGAAGAAATTACATCCTTTACAATTGTATACCTTCAACCACATATGGCTGTCAGGATCCCCAATACTTTTAAAGCCATATGTAGTTCTTCACAAAATCCTTAAACATGGAATGGTAATTATTATTTAACTTACGGTTGTATAATACACTAGGACTGAGGAAACTGAATTTCTTGGGTCTGAATTTCAAACTGAAAAATGTATATTCCGTCTTTCTTCACTTGAACAAGACTAACAGTTTTTTACCAGAGAGCTGCTGCTGTAATCCTAAAGACTGTTCTGTGCTTATCTCAGTGTTCAACATCGTTTAATACTGATGGAACGCACTCTGTCCCTACTTGTCTACCTCAAATTAAAATTTTGTCACATGTGCTAAAAAAAAAAAATAATAATTTTTTTTTTTTTTTCATTTGAACTGACACACTGAGATCATTTATATCTATTTGCGGTTTCCCAGAAAATGAGTCTGGGTTCTCTCTCCTCATGTTTTTTCCCCTCTTCTCAGTCACATCTAGCTTATTTGGGAATCTATATTTAGTCCATGGTCAACTCTGGTTATTTTTCACTCAAAGAATAAACAGAAAAATCTATGGGGTTTAAAAAAGAAAACAAAAAAAAACAAGGTTTAATGACAAACAGGTTTTGAGAATATACATAACATTCTTAGACACTATCATGCTGTAGAAAAAGAATATGTATTTGCTGATGATTAGTCAGATAAGATACAAGTAAAGTAAAAAAAAAAAAACACAAAATAAATCAGGACAAAAATGTGGTGACAACATGAATGCTGAAACTAAGAAATGTATAAAAAGTTTGACAGTTGGTCCATTATTTTTAAAAGCAAGAACATGTATTCAGTGATTTCATTCACAAACTCTGGAAAATTATCTATGTATTTAAAAAAAATTAAAACCATAATGCTCCCTTTTTGTTTACACTTCTGTCAAAAACACCCCACCCTGAGCACCGTTTTAGTGTCCTTCATCTCAAATTTTACAAACAATCCACCACGTCACTGATTTCTAGATTGGTCCAGAGATGTTTTTGGAGTTTTTTTGGAGTTTCATCTGCTGACACTCAAGTCACAGGTTCATAAATGCACGAATGATGTTTGACAGTGTAGATTTTGAAAAGACATTTCCAGTGTCAGCACTTTGTAACAGATGGAGGTAAAGAGTTTGTAGCTTTTTGGAAACATGATGCAACTATTAGTGAATGGAAAAAGAAAAAAAAAAACACATTATTTGGTTTTTAATAAATTAATACAGGAAATAATTTCAAAGGTTTCATCCACCTTTATGATAGAACCTTAAAGATCTAAATTTAGCTATATTTTTGGTCTCCCCTTACGACACATGTTTATGTCGTCGATCAACACTACAATCATTAGAATCGGCAACCAGTGCCATATATATATATATATATATATATATATATATATATATATATATATATATATATATATATATATATATATATATAAACCAACCCAGGCAGGGTAAGACACTTATACTAGATACTAGATCTCAGTAGTGGAGCGAACAGAATAACGTGGAAAAAATTTTGCCGCTGGTCTCAGATGGGCTTATAGAGCAGGGTGGTGACGTACTTCTTCTTATAGCGATGTGTGGCGCTGAGAACCATCACTCCATCCTGGGAATGATACAATACAGGATTAGTCTGGACTCCGATGACGTTGTGTGAAGTGCATAGTATCCTAATGCGTAGAGTTATAATAATATATACATAAACAGCAGCAGTGTATATCATTCATTCATTCATTCATCTTCATTCATTCACCGCTTTATCCAATCTTCCCTCGGGTCGTGGGGAGCCTCAGGCATCTTAGGGCATCAAGGCAAGGTAAACCCTGTTTGGGGTGCCAACCCATTGCAGGGCGCGCACACACACACACACACACATTCATACACACAATAGTTTTCAAGGTGCCAATCAACCAACAGTGCATGTTTTTGGACCAGGGGGGAAATGGAAACCCAGAGAAAAACCCCCTGAGGCACCAGGAGAACATGCAAAAAGTCCACACACACATGGAGGCATGAGGCGAACATGCTAAGCACTAAGCCACCGTGCCCCAGTGTATATTATAAAATATAAAATTGCAACTGAGGCAAATGTATTAGGACACCAGCCGGAAAGGTCTTTGGATATTTCTTTTTTTTCCAACGTGAAAGTAAATTCAACATTCAATAGGCGATCAATAAAAACACCTTCCTGGTTTTCGAAATCTTTTCAGATCCCATTTTGGTTTTGTGTATCATTTACATTTTTTTATTTTTTTCAAATGAGTCTCTTACCTTAATGGACAGGGCATAGAGGTGGTTCAGCATCACATGATTGGGCTCAGGAAGTAGTGCAGGATCACACTGGAAAGGGAGGGGGGGGGAATTGTTATACCTGCCGTATAGCACAGACTAAACAGGTTTTTAGAATTACATTTGGAATGCAAAATCTTCAGATAAGACTAGATAGATAGCCATAAATATTGGAATAAAATATTGGAACACTAAATGGACAAAAGTATTGGGACGATATTCCAGTGATATGTGGTTCTTCAGAGTTGTAGAGGAGGTGTTTAGTTGTTTAGTTGTTTAGTTTAGTTAGGTGTTTAGGTCAGAAACCTTTACCACTCAAAGAGCTGTTTCCCCACAGAAAAGAAAACACTGAGCGCCATAAAACCCTTTTGACATTTGAAATGATATAACACTTCATATAACGTTTATCTTTATGCTATGTATAAACTAAACTATAATGTGTTGAATTTCTGAAATCAATGAACGACTGCAGAGAAAATGAAATCACATTCCTGCATACAACAAAAATTAAAATTTTTGAACTCAGAAAAAAGATAAATAATTATATAAATATAAATATAAATAAAATGAAGAATTTATATTCTTCACCGGCAGCAAACTAAAAATGACCTTGTCTCTCTGTGTACCATCGTTCTTTTACTGGCGATGTAATCAGCCGTCAACCGCAATAATAAAAGCACCTTCTCAATGAAACAAAGAAAAACTATGACTATATGCAAAAAGGGCAATAAATATATTTATCATACTTGGTTAATGTGATTTTTGTTCCTGAACCTCAGCATCAGGGCTGTATACCGCGAGCTAGAGGGTGTTTCACATCGGCTGTGATGAATATTAAGAGCGACAGAAATGTATACAAATTTTAAGAATGAACTAAAATAAATAGATTTATTAGAATTAATAATAATAATAATAATAATAATTATTATTATTATTATTATTATTATTATTATTATTATTATAATAATAATTAAATACTCATTAATTATTAACAAAAGTCAGCAGGAGCCGCATCAGAGGAATGAAAGAGCTGCATGAGGCTCCGGAGCTGCAGCTTGCCGACCTCCCGCTATAGATCTCCAACCCTATTGGGGATTAATGTGGCATCTCTCCTCGGCATCACCGTACATGATCTAATCTAGTGGAACATCTTTTCCAGAAGAGTGGAGCTTATTATAAGACATTACAAACACTCTTATGGCTGAACGAATCTCCAAAAAACCCTCAAAAAGAACACTCAAACTATATTGGGGGCTATTTTAACAGCAAAATGTGGAATGAGATGCTCAGAAAGCACATAAGAACCAGGATCTGCAAGCTTGTCCTTATACAAGATAAAAGGTATTCGATAAATATTAGGTCTGTCAATCAATTCAAATATTTAATATTGATTATTCACACGGTTGCCACGAGTTAACTTGTGATTAATCGCACATTTTCAATGCACCATAAATGAATACTTTTCATGTTTCTAATACTCCAACTGTAGATGTTATAATTATATATGTTTGACTTAATCTCTCCCTTTAATAAAATTATTGATTAATTTAAATCTATTTTACTCTGGAAATTAGTCTTTTAATTTATTTCTTCTTAATTAATTAATTTCTTGTTCATTTCCATGTTAATTTTTAGAATTTTAAGAATTATGTTATGTTGCTTTCCATATAAACTAGTGATACATTTATGTTACTTAAAAAAGACAAATGTGGTTCTGTAATATGGATTTGGGAATGCAATGTACTTCCGCAAGGTTCCATACGGTAATAGTGATTAGCTCATAACTGTTTTGAATGCGCAGCCAATAGGCATAATTCGGGGAAATTTAGAAAGCATGATGCATGTTGCTGGTGTTGTTTTTTTTTTTTTGGTAATAAAATACAATTATTGCCATCCTAACATTACAAGCGCTAAGACCGGCTGAAAAATGCTCAATGCTGAAATGACTGAAGTTCTTTTGTTCTTTGTTGCTCGGGTTTGGTTCATTCGCCAACATAGCACAGAGTGAAGGAGCAGTTAGAAATGTGCTCTGCGTTAAAGTGCCGTTAAAGTGAATTTGCATTAATGCGTCATTAACTTTGTCAGCCCTAATTTGTATCTGCTATGACCCGGAAAAAGGATGCATAAAAGAACCATACTGAGATGCCTGTGTCCTTGTTCAGGATGACTTGCAGCAAGTGAGGAGGGAGGATGGGCGGAGACTTGAACTTCTCGTCCTGTTTTGGTGCATAAGCATCCTGATGGTAGGGTCCAGGAGGAGAGCTTGAAAGATCTGGAGGAAAATTAAGAGAAGGACAAGGAGATGGTTATTTGAACATAACAGATTGTTTGATATCTCTTTGTCTCATTCATTGTATGCATATGTATATAATGATAAAAACAAGACACTGTAGTCATTTACATCATCAAAATCTTACAGTATTTCTGTTGCCTTTATAATGATAGCTATAATGGCCTTTCACTATATTACCCAATTAAAACTCCAGAATTTTCCTGTATACGATTTGGAAGATTCCTACTTGCATAGAGTAAAAACAGTGTCTTGCTGTTGGTCAGAGAAAGTTCACTAATATATGTAAAATGGTCATTTTTATGGTTTACAGGGACCACATGGAGCATTTAATATGAATAGGATAAGGCATGTTTCAAATATGAAATGATCGCGATTGTTCCAAAACATGAAAAGTTACATACTGCTATGCAGTCTTTCTAATTCCTTATTCATCCTTTTATTATTATTATTATTATTATTATTATTATTGTTATTATTAGGGGTTCAAGCACGTAGTGCATGAAACCCTACTGTAATTGCCGTGATTATTATTATTATTATTGTTATTATTTTGGTTCAAGCACGTACGATCCGACCCAGCTATCTGTAACACATTGGTCAATCTGGAAGAATCATATAAATGATGAAATCTACCTGACATGTCCGAACATTTCTGCGAATCCACCATGAGGGCATCAAACACCTCGAAGTCGGTTTTCTTCACTTGGATGAAGTTGTTGATCGTCCCCAGCTGATTGGTTACTACAGGCTGATGGGAAAGAAGGTCAGCACGTGAGAATGAAGAGATTATGACGAGAACTGCATGACTTTCTGAAAGTGAAAGTGTGTGTGTCACCTCGGTCGGGTCGTGGGTCCACTGTCCGTCCACATAGAACTTATACTGGTGTTCACCTTCGGGTAAATCCACAATGGCGACAAAGTTGTTCTGGCTGAATGAAGGAAAATTGCAAAAATCTGAAATGTTTTATTCCTCTAATTCTACAGCCAACACTTACAGATGTTTTATACTTTTTACCCATTTACATTTTTACGGAATTTACAGACGTTGGATTTCTGCTCAAAAGTTATTATTTCAATATTAATTTTTTGTTAATTATTTTATTTAGTTAATTTCAATGTTACCTTTTTACTGGTTGTTTTAATTGTACAATATGGGACGTGGCTCCTTTAAGAATTATGTTCAGGATGCTTTCCAGCTTTCCATAAAAACTGGTGATACTTTAGGTTATACGGAAGCGCACTGCATTCATAAAAGAAAAATCTGACTCCGTAATACGGATATGTGAATGCAATGCGCTTCCACAAGGTTACATATGGTAATACAGATGCTCCCCACCTTACAAATGTTTGATTCTAATTAAAAAAAAAAAAAAAAAAAAAAAAAAAAACACCCCTAGCTGTTCACAAAGCTTTACGAACATAGAGTGGAGCAAACGAGTCAATCCGGCGCATTGCGTAGCGTGGATCTCCAAAGCGTCTTTTTATGCCTCAGTCATCTACACTGTAGTGAACAATATTCCTAATCATTCATTCATTCATTTTCTACCGCTTTATCTGATCTTCCCTCGGGTCACGGGGAGCCTGTGCCTATCTCAGGCGTCTATGGGCATTAAGGCAGGATACACCCTGGATGGAATGCCAACCCATCGCAGGGCACACACACATTCACACACACATTCACACACACATTCACACACTAGGGACATACACTAGGGACAATTTTCCAAGGTGCCAATCAACCTACCGTGCATGTTTTTGGACCGGGGGGAAACCGGAGAACCCGGAGAAAAAAACCCTGAGGCACAGGTGAAGAAAGGAGGGAGAACATGCAAACATTTGTGAAAAATAGTTAGAACATGATGCCCCACTATTCCATAGATATATAATATTATATATATATATATATATATAATCATTTTAAATCGTAAATTTCGGACTAAACATCAGGTTTTGAACCATGAAAATACGGTGCGGCTTTTCTGCAGATTTTTTCCAGACCGCTAGGGGCTCTAACCGAATTAGAAAATACACAAAATAAATGCAAAGAAGAAGAATGGCTAGTTCCTCTTTACAGATATAATGGTAGAAGCGGATAGAAGGAGGACAAACTCTATCTTTACAAGGTTAAGGTGACGTCATTTCAACACAGGAGAAATGAAGGTAAATACATATTTATAGCTTATATCTGCACTCAGCGCGCACAATACAGCCTCAATTTTCCCTCACCCATAGCCCGCTTCACTTACAATCCCCGTCCGGGCTCGGCACACTAGTCAATGCCAGGACACAAGCTTCGATTAATACTTTCCGGTAGCAAAGCCTCCTGATTTTCCCTCTCCCGGCTACTAGCACCCGAATTAGTACACACGCTCACAGGCGCTCCCAACTACAATATGAAATATCCTGTTCACTCTACAATTTTGCTTATACATTCACGGATCTCCGCGTCTCTGTCCCAGCACACACACATTAAAAGCGTACAGGTTATACTATACATATATATTCAATTCAAAAGCGGATCATGCTTGTAAGGTGCGGCTTCCCAAATTAATTTTTTGGGTTTTTTTTTTTAATAGAGCAAGGGGCGCTTTATATATTATTATATTACAATTACAATAATTATAATTATCTTATACCTCATTAATGCTTTTTTCTTATTTACTCTACTCTTTACTGTTTGAAATTAACCACACAAATATCATTTGCCCTTTTCAATTCGAGAACTCAACCAAGCTGTTATGTAAAACTCAAAAATATGTGATTACAATAGTGTGGGGTTTTTATTCATGCCTATGTGGCCTGTTGAGATTAAAACTGGTTTAACACTACGTCCTTGTTTACCTCCTGGTTAGAGGGATCTTGTTTGCCCAGTTGTCGAAGGATCCAGAGAGATAGACCTCTTTTCCGGCACCTGTCCAGCGAAACACTGTGGGCCGAGCCAAGAGTTCCTTATCACCAGACTCGAGGTCCTGCCTCCACGCTAAAAATTCCTCTTTCTCTAAGGGAGCCTGAGGTGAACAGCAGAAGCACACCATACCACGATACACACACAACCTTTAAAACAAGTGCGCAAACATTTTCACCTAAAATAAATTCTAATGCATAGAAGCTTGTTTTAAAGCTTTATGACAAACTTTGTCATACTTTGTATTAGTGAGCTGTTGAGTCACAAAGAACAGTCAAGCTTCCTACTCATACATTAGTGGAATGTGGAAATGGACTGGATAAAAACTGGCACATTACAGTTCCAAAATTTGCATATTAAATACTGCTATGAATTATGAATTTTCTTTCGTTCAATTAAGTTAAAATGTTTGATGTATTTTTATTTTATGTGATTGTGTAATTTTTTCAACAAAACAAACTATTTTTTGTGTGTGATTTAATTTAATTCTTAAAATATCTTGGACAAGAAATGATTATCAAGCAAAAGATCATTCTATACCAAATATGATGCAAAATAAAATTGTCTCCTCTGATGCAAAAGGGAAATGGACGAACGGTTAAAGAAGAAAAAATAAATAGAATGCGTGTTCTGTCTGTATAATACCATTTCAATACAAACTGAGCCATATCTTTAAATATACTTTAACTTTATCTTTATACTTTATCTTTTATCTTTAAATATACTTTATACTTTAATCAAAATCTTACAGTATTTATGTTGCCTTTATAATGATAGCTATAATGGCCTTTGACTTTATTACCCAATTAAAACTCCAGAATTTTCCTGTATACGATTTTGTGTGTTTGATTTAATTTAATTCTTAAAATATCTTGGACAAGAAATGATTATCACGCAAAAGATCATTCTATACCAAATATGATGCAAAATAAAATTTTGGTCTCCTCTGATGCAAAAGGGAAATGGACGAATGGTTAAAGAATAAAAAATAAATAGAATGCGTGTTCTGTCTGTATAATACTATTTCAATACAAACTGAGCCATATCTTTAAATATACTTTAACGATACTTTATCTTAAAAACTAAATATCAGTTTTCTTCATTTTATTCTTTATTATTATTCATTATTTATCTTGCAAAAATGTTCATTAAAGAAACAAATTTGGGGCCTGGGACTGAAACAAGTTGACTAAAATGCCTGCTTTATTTATTTAAGCATTAAGCATTCAGTACATAATGTATTGGTGACAATAATGAACTTTATGATGAAAAAATAAACAAAAGACTCATGATAATCATGATCATAATGCATAAATATCAAATAAACACATTAATGAACACATGAAGACATCACCTGAAATAATTAATTTTTAAAAAATAAGAAAAAAAAACCCAGCATGTAGTGACAGTGATTTGCCCCATTGCCCAGTGATCATCCCATTCCCATTGACACATGTTATGTGAAAGCTCCTAAAGAGCCGCATGAAACTAGTTAAAGAGCCGCATGAGGCTCAGGAGCCACTGGTTGGCCAGGCCAGAGTTAGACAATCTAGAAAACGGAAAGAAAAGGGAACTTGAAGACTAAAGTCTATGCATAGGTCATGGTGATTTGCATTTTTCTACTGTAGGTAAACACTCAGTACCTTGAGATCATCCCCGTGAAAGATATCGGCATCCTCTGGGCTGTCCATGAGGATTTTGGGTCGCTCCCCCTCTTTTGCCCCGCGGCTGTCCCTGCGGTTGGTCTTCTCACCTTGCCCCACTCCTGACCTCTCGCTGCTCGTGTTTCCCATGGTGCTTTTGAAAGCGAAGCCGCGCGGTCAGCGGATAAGACCTTGATTACACTGTGGGCAAAAAAGATAAAAAAACAGCAGAAAAGACCTCGATTATAGTGTGAACAAACAGATAAATCACTTCTCAGCACAGTGGAAAACTGTTCACCTGACCCTTATATAACTTATCTGCATTCGCTTTCCAGTGTATTCACTAGAACACATCTAATGACCTACTGACTCTGTGTAGGATCTAATACACTTTACCTACAATATCATTCATAGTATACAAAGAAAGAACGAAAAAAAATCACACACATACATAATTAGATATATCAAAAGTGAGAAAGAAAGCAGAAAGAAGATTAATAGACAGACAGATTGACAAACAGAAAGGATAGATAGACAGCAGAATTGGATATCAAAAGAAAGAAATAAAATAGACAGACAGAAAGAAAGGATAGATGGGCGTAATAAACAATACCGTACGAAAGAAAGAAAATAGACAGATGGACAGACAGAAAGGCAACAAAGAGAGAAAAGATAGATAGACAGATATAAATAGTATGACAGACAGATGAAAAGACAGTAAAAAGAATGGGAGATAGACTACCTATCGATCATGCCAATAGCTCCAACATTAATCAGGGAAATCCGGTCGACCTCTAATACAAGGTACATTCCATCTGTGCTACATATATTCAAATCTACTTCTACTTTTTTCTATATTTTCAAGTCAACTGCACGATCGATCGATCGATCGATCGATCGATCGATAGATAGATAGATAGATAGATAGATAGATAGATAGATAGATAGATAGATACCGCTTCAAGGTTTAAGATCATACAGTGAATGTGAATCATAAGACAAACACGCGCGCGCGCACAATCACCGACATGCATCACATTACAGGGAACTGCATTTTCACCAAACAGGGCCACAAACCTGACATCACAAGATGAAACAACCAGTCAGATGATGAGTTTGTATCATTTTTTTGTTTTGCGATTCACTTTATTTGCTCATTATTCGGGAAAGTCCAGCTCAAGGACACTGAAGGGCGCGCGCTGTACACACATGCACACATGTATACTTACACAAACACGCGCGCGCACAACATTCCTCCCAGGAACATCAGGGCTAACTCCCAAATCCCGCGACACACACAGTAAACTAAACAGCAGGCGTGTGCGGATTATTATCACATTGGTTTGTACATTTGCATCTCTTTATAGTGCATCAGTCATTATTTTCTACCTCAATTAATGAACTTCAATGGTACTAGCCCACTGAAGTGTACACTACGTAGGGGGTATGGGGGGGATTTGTAATACGGCCGCTGAGGCTCGTACGAATATACTAGTACACGGTTAATATATGCATGTGCATAATTTTATAAACAAGCAAACATTGTCTTTAGAGCTAGAAATCCACGATGAGAGGGTGTTTTAATAGAAAATATGTTCGTTTTATTCAAACACTTCAGTGTTGTTAAGCATTTAATGCTAACTCGGGAAACTAGCAGCGCGTCCTAGTGTCGTAGGCGACATGCAACTGATGCGTTTGCAAAATAAATTCACTTGAAACGTATTTCCTACCTTTTCGCCGTAAAAATACGTGCGTTTCAAAAAAACCTCATGGCCCAAGCATTTTTTCTTTTGCATTTATTTCTATTTTCAAATCAACGTCGTGTTTCAGTGCGCTACATGAAACCGGCCCCGCCCCCTGGAGCGTGTGTGTGTGTGTGTGTGTTTCAGTGCGCTACATGAAACCGGCCCCGCCCCCTGGAGCGTGTGTGTGTGTGTGTGTGTGTGTGTTATCTAGTTAGCTAGTTAGATGTCAAGTTAGATTATGCGAAGTAGCGTAACCTAACAAATCACTTGTTTGTGTGTGTGTGTGTGTGTGTGTGTGTGTGTGTGTGTGTGTGTGTGTGTGAGGTGGTGAGGGGGAGGGGTTTGTGAATTTCCAAACTACTTATATGTGTGCTCTCACAACACACACACAGTTACGCTTCCCAACGCCCCTTTACGTCATACAGATTATGCTGTAATTCCTCCATCTCTCACTAGGCGCGTCTCCATTACAAATTTGCGTAAAACGTTTGTGATATTTTCTAAATGTTGATCAAAAAACTGTTGCGAAATGACGGTGTTTCCATTAACCATATCTTACGACTAAAACTCGTCTTCTCGCGCTAAGTCATTCAAAAAAATTGTTTACGAGCTTTCCATTTGGACCATAATATTTTCCACGGTCAAGCCCATCTTTTTCATATCCGCTTGCAATCTAATATTCCCATAATTATTTTGTCTGTAATTAGTTTAATAAATAACTTTCTCTCATCTTCAGGTCATTATTAGTACCAGTATTCTTCCAGTACCGGTATACCATAGATCCATACCTCAGGTTCTGCTCGGGTTATTTATGTGGAACTAAGATCAGCTTTCACAATCTCCTGTTTACACACACATTATAATTTATGCATCATCAGGTGGTCTTTAAAGAGCACGCTAGGGTGTTTCACATCGAACCCTCACTCTGACCCTAACAAACCCCCTCTTATCATAATCATGAACCATGCCATCTGACATTATCATTGCGTGTGCAGGAACTGACTTACAACACAGGCACTAATATTTTGTTATATTATCAAACATTAATATATTTAAACTAATTGATTACATTTCAAACTGGTATAAACACTTCATAGTGTAAGGATGGGTGGGATATTTGCCAAGTTACAAAATCCTGGAGCTATGTTAATTAACTGTAGTGGATACATCCACATTATTTCATTTAATTTCAGCTCTTGTCTTGTAATAATAAACATTTAAAAACAAAACCTTATGATAACAAGAGTTCAGTTTCTTTTCATTTGTGTCACAAAATTAAAAAACTAAAACTGGAATTAGTTTCTATAAAAAATTTAATCACTTCACAAGACAATTTCCCGTTCTGTTGATATCACCAAGTAAATAAAAAATGATAACCAAATTTGTATTGTAAAGAAGCCTTTTCAATGAAGAAAAAACCTCCTGAAATGTTCACTAAATGGATATTTTTCTGAACACTTTCCAGACAGCAATTTTTTGGCTGGTTCTTTGGCCCACATACCACATGGAATTACGGCCCAAGATTGGCCCTAAAGGCGATTGCCAAAAAAAAACCAGACAAATGGCGGATGCAGACCAAAACTCAGCCAAAGCTTCACAAGGTCCCCTCAAGTCAGTCCTAACTGGCCACAGTTGTTCCACAATCCACATGTGTCATCCAGACAAGAACTACCACCACCTTTACCACAGAACTCAGCCACAATGTGTCTAAAGGCAACAGAAAATATTAAACCCCAAAACTGAACCAGAAATTACCCTTAAATATATGCATATATTGTGCAAGGTTTTACAAAATAATGAAATTATACAAATGTAATGTTTAGTGTTTTTTTGAAGCAGAGGGTAAAATATCTAATCCAGAAATCAAGTGAAAAAAGGGGAAAACAATAAAATCAAAGTCAAACCAAAAGCAATAGTCACAATACACAAATAGTGATAATAAAAATACAAAAAAACAAATACAATTATTAGAAAGATTACAAAAAAGTCCTAATCCTAAACAATAAATCATGCTGTAGAATCCTAACACTGATATTAGCCAAACCAAATTAGATCACTTCAGATAGTATTTGGTTCTTTTGTGAAATGTGGTTCTTTGGTTCTTTTGTGAAAAGTATTTGACTGATCACACACACAGACACACACACACTATTTAATTGCAAATGTAATTACTTGTTCATTATAACAGTACACAACAATGTATAACTGCCACAGTTACTCACCACATTTCATCTCATTTCCAGGCAGGATCAAAGATTAAATTTTTGGATACCATTGTAGGTTTAAATGTTTAGCCTCTATGCTCTCCAAAATATTGTTTGCTTTGAGTCCCCGCACGATCCTTATGATGTTCTTCTGCTACTCCATAGGAATTTCTTGATCAGTTAAAATGGCATGAATAATCACTGAAACAAACAGAAAGGGTGTACTACACCACCCATGCTATTAAACAAGCTTCAGGCCAACATATAATGTATGATAGAAAACAGAAAAATGGGTTGAGAGGACTATGGAGTCTTTGCTTCTTGATGCCACAAATTGTTGCTTGTTTTGACTGCTGGGAAATCTTATGAGGTAGCAGAGTTGGATCAGACAAGTCATGTGTCGAGGTTTCTCTTTCTTTCCATCTATCTGTCTATCTCTCTATCTATCCATATCGATATTATATATATATATATATATATATATATATATATATATATATATATATATATATATATATATACACACTTTACAAAGTGGTGAGTCACCTGGAAAAACAAACACAGCTGAGGATGCTCTTTGTGGACTACATCTCTGCATTTAACATGATCTTCCCAGACATACTACTCAGCAAACTGTTTAATCAGCAAATTATTACTGTGCAATTCGTACTGTGACTTGTGTTTTACTGAGTAATTTCAGATGGTGCAATATTTTATCATTACTGTACTTTTCATATTGCAATTCACTAATATTACTATGTAATCTCACACAGTGCGATATTACTATGCATTTTTCACAGTAGAATATTACTTTGCAAATTCACATGGTGGCAATACTACTTTGCAATCTCTCTGTGCACTCTACATGGCAAGGCTTACAGCCAGAGTTAGATGTGCAGATATTTGTAAATACCCCCCCCCCCCCCATATACCCCCATATACATATATATATATATATATATATATATATATATATATATATATATATATATATATATATATATGGTTTAAGGTTTCCATGATGTGTGTCTTACCAAGGTATTTTTGTCTTTCTACTAACGGATAGTGTCTCATTGGAAGCTGAACAAATCCTTTTAGACAATGGTTCTGTTTTCTCTAAGGAGAAGGCAAGAAACTTAATGATTACTAATTTTATTAAATGAAGTGTGGAATCTTTGTATGATATTACCTTTTACAGTTTAAAAAGAAATGTGCATGTTAATTTCTTGCACAATAATACAAGGTATCAACAAAAATAAACATTTTCATCATTTACTTACTGTCCATTTGTTCCGTATTCCCATTTAAATAAACCCCATATCTTTGCAGAAACTTTTAGCTTGAAAGATACTATCCTTTATTATTCTTACTCTGCCAACAAACCTAAAGAATATATTTTTAATTTATTTATTTTATTTGGCAAATTTTTCACCAATAAACAAAAGTTTATGGGCTTAGTTCCCACTCTGTCACATTCTTTGCTAGAGGTTGACTCACTGCTCACATCTTTCTATTTGTCTACCAATAAGAAATATAGAAATGAACATTTTTGGAACTATATGAAATGTGTATTTCTATTGGTTGATTCAGAGAGCTTTCCTTCTTTGATTTTATCATTATTGCTGTATATGTATGTTTTGTTTTTAGTATTATTTTAATTTATTTATGTGTATATGTATATTTTTTATTTGTTTCTCATTCTTCTCAGTCTTTTGTGTATGTGCTCCTGAAAATGGTTGCATATCTTTATTCAACTCTTTAATAAAAAACAAAAAACAAAAACAAAAAGACCTTAGCCTTGTCCGTCATACTTTACAGAGCAAGTTGACAAGTTTAAGTGTTTAAGTGGAGGTGTTCATTTGTGTTTTAATTTAAAAATGATTGTCATGTTAAATATTAACGAAAAAATATGTCCAGAAAGTGAATGCTCTACAAGGGTAACATTCTTGTTTAAAATTAAGACACATCAGCCACTTATTATATGTATATAAAACACAAATAAACATTTTCTTCAAAACTAATTAATGCCAACTCCAGGGAATCAATTATAACATGTTAAGTGGTCTCTTAGTGTATACATATATTACATACATAAATAAAATCACAATCATGTTTTACATTTTAAGCCATTAATATTATATGTATTTGTTGCTGAAGATTGTTCAGGTTGATTTCAGCTAAACCCATCAATCGTATCTTCTAAATCTTATAAAAGCCAATTTAGGCTTTTGTTTTGTATAATTGTTTTGTTTCTCTGTCAGCAAAATTCTGCAAACTTTTCATTTTGTTTTTTTCATTGTGCATATTGACACAATATGTGAGTGTATATGTGTACACTCTTTGTATGCCTTGTATTCCCATTAAAATAATCTTGTTAACAGACGTTCTCTCTAAAAACATTTATTACATCTCCACATTAATTAGGCCTGTTTTCCTAGTTTTTACATTTCTACAATGACTGCTATATGAATACATATTAATGAAATGGTTTTTAACTATAGAAAAGTTTTTTTTTATGGACACATAAATATGGACAAATCAGGTTGTTTTACAATAACACATTACAGATAATTTGCTTATATTCCGGGTCACCAAAGTCCATCCAAATCTCAGCTGAATAGTTTCTTTTTGTGGCAGACCAAAGGTAAGCCATGGCTCAGTTCACGTAGATACAGTTTGCTTTTTATTTCTGTCGGTTAGCTGGACTCCAGCCAGCGTTCAGCTTAATGCTTTTTCACGTAGAAGTGTGAAAAAAACTGAATCAGGATGAAGCCAAAAGTGCAGAAAGTAAGCCAGACTTGGTCTACATTTTGTTGCTAAATAAATTTACTTCTGCACACATTTCTAAACACTTTCTTTACAAAAGAGTTTCTCCAGTTTATAAGAATAAATTCTATTCAGTTCACACAAAGGATAAAATACTTTCACTTTGAATTTCAGCGCTGTCATGAAATGGCATCAAGAAAAGGTAAGGATAACAAGAATAATCTTTTTTTTTTAAATAAGAGTGTGTATAATCGCCAAATTGATGAAAAGAACAGCTTCATGCATCTCATCCAGTTACATAGTTATTGTTATTGTTATTATTATTATTATTATTATTATTATTATTATTATTATTATTATTATTAATATTATTATTACAGTGGTTTTTCGTTTTTAGGCTCAGTCCTTACAACAATTATTTTGAAGTGTAATACACTAAGTAAATTTTCTGTTCTCCTTAATGTATTGCACATAGACAATTATGTATTCATTTTATTAAAAATACATTTATGTATTAATGTAAATAGTAAATAATGTAAATAACGTATGTCAATATTACACAGAAAGGTATATCAAAAAACTATTTCATTAACCAACTGTCTTATTAAAGCACTCACTACCCCAACTTACTGTTCCCTCTCTCTCCTCGCACCTCCCTGCTTTTTTCCCCCACACTCACTCCCCTAATTTGTCTCAGCTGTCCCTCATTTCTCTCCCACTCTCTCTCCCTATGTAAGCCGAGCTCGTAACACTCATGTTGAGAAGCGGACACGCAATCCTATCCCATGCCGCGCATTATAACTAACCTGTCTGATTCCCAAATCAGGTTCCGTTCCCGTCTGCTCCCGCTACCCGGACTTCCAAGTCCCGCGGACGCGATCTCGTCCGCCGCTGCTCCTGCTCTCCTTCCCTGGTCACGGACCTCCAGTATTTCCTGTGCCTCGGCTCGTATCGTGCAAGGCTCCCTAGCCTGTCTGGCCGCTCCGTTGAGCGGCGTCTTCTGAGTTTCCGTTATTATGAATAAATCCTATTTTCAGTTCATTCCCGCATCTCCCTGTGTCTGTTTCAGCCTTCCGTTACACTTACACACTTAAGTATGATGGACTTCTATAATTCTATATGAATACATTTATTGGATAATAGAGATGTATTTGAACAATCTCTTCAGAAATGTATATTATTTGTTTGATTGGGGAAAATAAAATCTGTGTTTTCCCTGAAATCAATCTTAAATCCAAAAGTATTATTATTATTATTATTGCACTTGCTGTAATTTATATTATATATTTTAAATTGCAAAACAAGCAATATTATTAACCCAGTTGTTTATATTAAAGAATGTAGAATATAGAATGTTTACATAAGCAAAACTTACAAAACATTGATAGTGTCAGGAAATCGATTTCCTCCGGATTTTAGCCCTTGTACTCTGTACTTGTTTTCTGTACTAACTTTTTTTTATGGCATCTGATCCAACTTTTCACATAGTGATCCCAAAGTGTTAATAAAGACATGTTGCACTAAAACCCCTTCCTCAGGATGTAGCTAATCTGATAATTTTACAATTACAAAAACCAACACAAAATTATGCAGTTCACAGGTTCATAACATTTCTTGCAAAAGAAACCTTAACTAATTTAAGAAAATATTACGGCCTACTTAAATACATGTAGCCTAAGTATAAAGTGTAGTCACTACTAATCTGTACTTCTACTGAACTGAAGGATGTGTAAACTTTTGCCACCGCTGCTGACTACATAGTAAACATTTTTTATGGTGGAGCACTTGTTAAACTTCAAAAAGGGTAGGTCCAGTGCCACGATCTGTTATTGCTAACATAGGTGATTGAGCCTCTGCTGATTTCACTTTCATTCTCTACTTTTCATTTATTTCTTGCCCTATTTATCTGTGGAAACAGCTTCTCATACAGCTCTTGATACACCTTTTTCTTGGCATTAGCCACATTCCTCTGCTCCTGCTGCCTCATCTCCTTATACTCTTGCTTACTTTTCTTATCTCTCTGCCGATCCCAAATCTTTTTCTCCAACCTCTTTCACATTACACTTTCTTGCTCTTCCCAATTCCACCACCTTGTCTCTTTATCTTCCTTTCTCTTTCTGGATGACACACCAAGTACCTTCCTAGTAGGGCTTGTCAGTATATTGAGTTTTGGCGATATATCTGAATTTTTATTTAACGCGATAAGGGATTAGACAATACCGTTTATATTTTTATGGGGTGTATAAAATTGAAGTTAAATGCGCAGTGCCGCTTCAAGCCGGAAACACCTATAGTTTGACGCGACCCTCCCCAGCTCTCAAGTTGCTTGTGAACAGAGCACCGCCCACTTCAGTTAGAGTCCGACTGTAACATGGAGAAAAACACAGAACAGTCCACACTGCCGCAGTTGAATTGGTTAGTGAAAAGAAAAACAATGGTTCAGTTATTTGGAGATGGTTCGGATTTAATAGATCCGCTGAGCAACAAAACCAAGCCATCTGTAAAGATTGTGTCAGGACATCAAATCTTTTTCATCACTTACTAAAAATCATCATAAACTACAATATGATGAATATTTAGAGCTTTGTGTCAGTCTAAGTCTAAGCAGCCTGAAAAGATTTCTATCCTAAAACCAAGCTCATTGGAATCTTTTTTTACCCGTTGCATCTATCTTGCGAAAAGTTTCAGATATCAGGATATAACTAAAGCAGTAGCTTACCACATTGATAATGATATGATTCCAGATTGCAACAGTGGAACAGGAAGGCTTTAAAATTGCTAGGAAATGCACATTAATGTCAGAAGCTACCAGACCGGCTCGCAAAAGTGAACTATCTCGCACTGACTACAGATACGGTCCAGCAGAACATGTGAGCCATAGAAGAAACAATTAGGGCCAAACTGATTTCCATTTCTCACACATAAGTATTATCTAAAGCTGCTTTGAGACGATGACTAATTGTAAAAAGCGCTCTACAAGTAAGATTGAATTGAATATATGAATTTAACAATACTCTTTATTGAAGACTGGGAAATGAAAACCAGCTCTCTAAACCAGCTATTTTTCCCAACACCACACCGGGCAGCATATAGTTGAAGCATCCTCTCCCGGTTCTTTCATCCCTCTGATGCAGCTCCTGGTGTCTCTCATTGAAATTGCCGTAGCACACACACATACACTATGATGCAAAAATATATCGAAGCGCATATATATCGCGTGAACCCAGAAACCCCTCCTTCCCCCCCTGTGTAACGTGTCCTGCTGTCCTGCTGTCCTGCTTAAAGTTATTTGCATGTCAGGACTGTGTATTTAGTTTTGGATGGTACTCCATTTAATTTAATCAGTTTTTACACACACTCTTATATGGATTATTATTGCTAGTATTATTATTATTGTTATTATTATTAGTTTATTATCAGTTTTACAATTTACAGGTATGTTTTAATAAAGGTGATTGTCACATCTCAGATGACTTTTGATGTGCAAGTATACATTTCTTACACTTTGTAGAAAATACCGTGATATATCGGATATCGCCAATCATCCCCAAAATACAGAGATATGAATTTTGGTCAATATCGCCCAGCCCTACTTTCTAGTCGTCTCCCTTAGCACTTCTTCTGTAGTTAATCAATAATCCAGCACCTATTTATCACAACCGAGCCCCTGTCTGACCTCTTTGATGAATCTCACTCTCTTGCTCCTTCAGTTTACACTATCTTCTTCTTTTTTCACTCCTCAGTCTCTTCCTCTCCTTCACCATCCCATGCTGTCTAGCTACACTATCTCCTGTCACCACTTTACAGTGTCCAGTCTTCAAATGACGACATCTTCACAGAATATAGTTTTTGCATAGCAGTAGCTACAGACCTCAATACTTAATTTGACCTTCAGATTAGCTCAAGAACAGTGTGAGAGCTTCATGGAATTATTTCCATGGTCATGTAACTGCGTCTGAGACTTACATGCAGTGGGCTAAACCATGCCGCCACTGACACTAGAGCATCAGAGATGTCTTCTCTGGATTGATGAATCACGTTTCACTATCTGGAGAGCTGGAGTGATGAGTCTGAGAGGGGGGGATTATGATGTGGGTTGTTTTTCAGGAGTTAGGCTCGGCCCCTTAGTTCCAGTGAACACTCTTAATGCTTCATCATATGAACACATTTTGAACAATTTCATGCTCCCAAAGTTGTGGGACAGTTTGGGGATTGGGCGTTCTTGTTGCAACATGACATCACACCAATGCACAAAGAAAGGTTCATAAAGACATGGATGAGTGAGTTTAGTGTGATCGAACCTGATAGATATAAAACCTTTGGGATTAATTAGAATGGAGACTGCAATCCGGACCTTCTAATCCAACATCACTGTCTGACCTCACAAATGTGCTTCTGGAACAACAGTCAAAAATTCCAATTAACACACTCCTTGTAACACACTAAACCATGTAGAAAGCCTTCGCAGAAGAGTTGAGCCTGTTATAGTTGCAAACTGTGAACCAAAATCCTATTAAACATAGTTTCACTATGTTAAAAATAGTTCACTTTCATGTAAAGGCAGATAAGCAATGTTTTTTTTACTTACTTTTGACAATATTGAGTATGTTAGTGATCCTAAAATGTAGACTAGTTATTATCACTATCTATTTAAAACCAGACCACGACAACACCTTGGCACAGGTGTCCTAAGCACTGCTCACATGTCTCCGTCACTGAATATATTAGCACTTATAGAATAATTTCTTCATAGTAAATGTATAAAACTATATCATTAATAATATGTTTCTAATAGTTATTCAGTGTCTGAAGTGAGAATTGTGCTGCTGGGGGAAAATGTCCCTCTGACCAACACAGTGGGAAACATCCTGAACAGATCTGCATTTGAAACTGAAGTTCTTTCTTCAGTGAAGCTGCACAGTGACAGAGCAAGTGGTTGTGTGGAGGAAAGGACCATCATCATCATTAAGAGGGTAAAAGAATGCATTTCTCTCGCTGATCCTCATGTGTTTCTGTGCTTTAGTCAGAAACAGTCACACATGAACTTGACCGAGACAGAAACATGTTAGAAACTTACAGCCCTCTGTCCAGGAAACGCTCCATAGTGATAACTACAGGTGAAGACCATGGATTTATCATTGAGTTTGAAGTGAAACACCACAGGATTCAGAATATATCTACATTTAATAAACTTGAGGCTCTTCAGCTTTTGAGGAAAATAGACTCAGTGGTGAAGAAGACTGAGGGATGTGACCTACAAGATAAGAAACACTCAGGAACACAGATAAGACATGAAGATCATTTGCAGAAAAACACAGCAAAAACAGATGAGGATACTGTAAGGGAAAACTGGAGGATAATAAAGGTAGGGGTCTTTTAATTTAGTGCAAACAATTTATTGCATTGTCTCAGGAAACTTTCTTCAGTGAGCAATGAATCTTTAAAACCAGAAGTAAAAATCAGGACAATGCCAAGGGGTACAGGCTAAATTTACATATTACAAAACAAAACAAACAAACAAACTACACCATGAAAGAGGTTTAAGGGCTTTGGAAACGTGTATAAAAGTCTAAGGGTTAGGGTTAGGGTTAGGGTTAGGGCTAGGGTTAGGTTTAGGGTTTGGGTTAGGGTTGGGGTTTAGGATTTTTTATTTTTTTAATTCATTTTTTTTTTAGGTTTAAGGATTTTTTTTTTTTTTGTAGGTTACTTCGTTTGGGTTTGTTGGGTTAGGGTTAGGGCTAGGGTTAGGTTTAGGGTTTGGGTTAGGGTTGGGGTTAGGGATAGGGATTAGAGTTAGGGGTTAGGGTTAACGTTAGGGTTTTTAAGATAAAAATCTTCATTCAAAAACACCAGATCACAGTATACTACTGGTTGATCTTAACTTCCCCTCACAGTTCAGAACAAATTCACATTGCCTTTCAGCTAGCGTTGTTAGAAAAGGATTATTATTCAAGAATTTGTCTATGCTGTTTTGAGCCCTTATCGAAAGATGTACATACACTTGAGCGACATGGATTTGTATGCAGATCTGTTTGAGGAAAATATCAAAGGTGTAGTTATAGCTGTTTCTGCAGACAATCTTACGGTACATGGGCTAGAAGGATTCAAGGAAAATGTTCAAGTTGAGAAGTGTTTGTAGGTTTTGTCATGCTCCTGTTAAGGATATTTGAACCATTGATGTGTACAAGAGACAGTTCCCCTTAAGAACTAGAGAACAGCACAATCAGTGTACTGTACAGCTCAGAACAAACCAAACTTAAACACATGTAAAGGTGTAAATGGAGACTGTGTGGAGAAGTCATCTTTCACTCTTTCACCCAGTGACCGGATCTCTGCCAGATGCATTACATGCTTTGTTTGAAGGAATAGAACCGTTTGAGTTGCTCTTGTGTCTCAACAAAGTTAATAGATAAGAACGATTCAACGTTTGCTTTTTGACAAGTTTTACCTTTTTACAAAATAAAAAGACAACAATGGTGGAAACGACCATGAGAAATAGACACACAAACACACACCAAACTGTTTAGACTTTTTAGATGGAGACCAGGGGCTGCTCATTGAAACTCTCTTTTCTCTTGAGACAGAAAGTGCCATACATGTTTGTGTTATCATGTCATATTCATGTTTCTTTTTCCTGAATTCATGCTCAAACTCTTTCCCTTTGTTCGGACAATGTGGTGTTCTTATCTACAATAGGATTGTCTAGAAGAAAGTGGATTTCTGATCTTTGTATTGCCTTCTGGTGGAGTCTTGAAACATTTCTGTCTGTGCTGTTAAGCTCTGTACATCCAGCATTGTGAAATTTTGTTTGTAGTTACCCATTTTCAATTTGAAACTCATCTTCCAGTTTTTATACCCCCACGTCACAATCAAGCTCTCTTAAACACGACTATTTGATAAACTTCAGCATCATCCGGGTACACTTTATAGGAATACATTACTTCAGCTATTATGCCAATACAACATGGAACATCAGTTGGAAATTCTTCATTTGCATTCATATGGCGGACCCAGAAAATCAGAGTCCTCACACTTTAATGACAAAGTTTTTCCCAATTTTAATTTGTTACAATGAATGTCTTTGAACTCACGTATTCATGATGGCACATTTTGGTGTGCCAGCTTTCTAATACACTCAGGGTTTCACAACTAACCGTAGCAGCATATTGTTTTACCGGGGTGGGGGAAAAAATGCATGTGAACAGATCAGTGTTAAAGTTCAAAGAATGATCGTACTAAGCTATGTATTTGTGCACCTTAGTGCTGCTAAAAATAAAGTTCTGAAAACACTCTAGTTTAAAATCTAAAACATTCAGGTTAATCCAAGTGTATAAAAGTCTAAGGGTTAGGGTTAGGGTTTGGGTTAGGGTTAGGGTTAGGGTTGGAGTTAGGATTAGGGTTTGGGTTAGGGCTAGGGTTAGGTTTAGGGTTTGGTTTAGGGTTTGGGTTAGGGTTGTGGTTAGGAATTGGGTTAGGGTTTGGGTTAGGGTTAATGTTAGGGTTGGGGTTAGGGTTTTGGTTAGGGTTAGGGTTAGGATTAGGGTTTGGGTTAGGTTTAGGGTTAGGGTTAGGGTTAGGGTTAGGTTAGGTGTTAGGAATAGGGTTAGTGTTAGGGATAGGGATTAGATTTAGGGGTTAGGGTTAGCGTTAGGGTTTTGAAGATACAAATCCTTTTGGAACTGCATTCAAAAACACCAGATCACAGTATACTACTGATTGATCTTAACTTCCCCTCACAGTTCAGAACAAATTCACATTGCCTTTCAGCTAGCGTTGTTAGAAAAGGATTATTATTCAAGAATTTGTCTATGCTGTTTTGATCCCTGAAGTCTGCGATCTGTCCCCACCATCACCAACCGAAAATTGTTGTGACCATCGTAATAAAACAGAATTGATGTGTCATAGCCCATTTGTGACCCAAACTAAATCTGACAGTATTTGTCAAAAACCGCTCAAAGTAGCTATGCTTAACACAATGAAATTGGGCATGTAGTCCACAAATGCTGGTCTTTGGGGAAGGGACGTCCACCACCCTATTTTACTCAGCGCAAAAATTTGCATTCTGATCATCCAGATCAGTCTATTGCGCACTTAAAAGAAACTATTTGTGAACGCACAGCAGTATTCAATAAGACAGAAAGACATACACGCAGCATACCTTCGCCCACACCAGTGGATTCCGTCGTTGGGCTACTGTGTGGTAGATCTAATAGCTTGTAACCTCTATGTAATATCTAAATTTCCAGAGGTACCTTCTAAAAAGGGGATCTTATATATGAAAAATCATATTTTCATCATAACTTTCATATTTTTATCATAACTTTCATATTTTTATGAAAAATGTCATATTTTTGTCAAAACATGATGTGTCCTACACCATTTCATCGAATACATGCGAATTGGTTTGGGTCAAGTGCCTCGTGCCAGCGCGACACAATGATTTTTTAGAAAACAGCTTTCTGTTCGTCCTAGAGAGCTCTCGTTGGCCGCAAACGCGTTTTCAGCTCCGGAGAAGCACCTTTTTCTCCACACATGCACGGCTGAACCTAAAACATTCTCTTTTAAGGTTTTTGATGAAAAATCACTTTCCAGATGTTTTTCGATCATACTTCTCAGTTTTTGACATTTTTTTCATCATTTCGGTTATTAATATGAAAAATCATATTTTTATCATAACTTTCATATTTTTATGAAAAATGTCATATTTTTGTCAAAACATGATGTGTCCTACACCATTTCATCGAATACATGCGAATTGGTTTGGGTCAAGTGCCTCGTGCCAGCGCCTCACAATGATTTTTTAGAAAACAGCTTTCTGTTCGTCCTAGAGAGCTCTCGTTGGCCGCAAACGCGTTTTCAGCTACGGAGATGCACCTTTTTCTCCACACATGCACGGCTGAACCTAAAACATTCTCTTTTAAGGTTTTTGATGAAAAATCACTTTCCAGATGTTTTTCGATCATACTTTTCAGTTTTTGACATTTTTTCATCATTTCGGTTATTAATATGAAAAATCATATTTTTATCATAACTTTCATATTTTTATGAAAAATGTCATATTTTTGTCAAAACATGATGTGTCCTACACCATTTCATCGAATACATGCGAATTGGTTTGGGTCAAGTGCCTCGTGCCAGCGCCTCACAATGATTTTTTAGAAAACAGCTTTCTGTTCGTCCTAGAGAGCTCTCGTTGGCCGCAAACGCGTTTTCAGCTACGGAGAAGCACCTTTTTCTTCACACATGCACGGCTGAACCATAAAACATTCTCTTTTAAGGTTTTTGATGAAAAATCACTTTCCAGATGTTTTTCGATCATACTTCTCAGTTTTTGACATTTTTTCATCATTTCGGTTATTAATATGAAAAATCATATTTTTATCATAACTTTCATATTTTTATGAAAAATGTCATATTTTTGTCAAAACATGATGTGTCCTACACCATTTCATCGAATACATGCGAATTGGTTTGGGTCAAGTGCCTCGTGCCAGCGCCTCACAATGATTTTTTAGAAAACAGCTTTCTGTTCGTCCTAGAGAGCTCTCGTTGGCCGCAAACGCGTTTTCAGCTCCGGAGAAGCACCTTTTTCTCCACACATGCACGGCTGAACCTAAAACATTCTCTTTTGAGGTTTTTGATGAAAAATCACTTTCCAGATGTTTCTCGATCATACTTTTCAGTTTTTGACATTTTTTTCATCATTTCGGTTATTAATATGAAAAATCATTTTTTTATCATAACTTTCAAATTTTTATGAAAAATGTCATATTTTTGTCAAAACATGATGTGTCCTACACCATTTCATCGAATACATGCGAATTGGTTTGGGTCAAGTGCCTCGCGACAGAATGATTTTTTAGAAAACAGCTTTCTGTTCGTCCTAGAGAGCTCTCGTTGGCCGCAAACGCGTTTTCAGCTCCGGAGAAGCACCTTTTTCTCCACACATGCACGGCTGAACCTAAAACATTCTCTTTTAAGGTTTTTGATGAAAAATCACTTTCCAGATGTTTTTCGATCATACTTTTCAGTTTTTGACATTTTTTCATCATTTCGGTTATTAATATGAAAAATCATATTTTTATCATAACTTTCATATTTTTATGAAAAATGTCATATTTTTGTCAAAACATGATGTGTCCTACACCATTTCATCGAATACATGCGAATTGGTTTGGGTCAAGTGCCTCGTGCCAGCGCCGACACAATGATTTTTTAGAAAACAGCTTTCTGTTCGTCCTAGAGAGCTCTCGTTGGCCGCAAACGCGTTTTCAGCTCCGGAGAAGCACCTTTTTCTCCACACATGCACGGCTGAACCTAAAACATTCTCTTTTGAGGTTTTTGATGAAAAATCACTTTCCAGATGTTTTTCGATCATACTTTTCAGTTTTTGACATTTTTTTCATCATTTCGGTTATTAATATGAAAAATCATATTTTTATCATAACTTTCATATTTTTATGAAAAATGTCATATTTTTGTCAAAACATGATGTGTCCTACACCATTTCATCGAATACATGCGAATTGGTTTGGGTCAAGTGCCTCGTGCCAGCGCTCGACACAATGATCTTTTAGAAAACAGCTTTCTCTTCGTCCTAGAGAGCTCTCGTTGGCCGCAAACGCGTTTTCAGCTCCGGAGAAGCACCTTTTTCTCCACACATGCACGGCTGAACCTGAAACATTCTCTTTTAAGGGTTTTTGATGAAAAATCACTTTCCAGATGTTTTTCGATCATACTTCTCAGTTTTTGACATTTTTTCATCATTTTGGTTATGAATGTGAAAAAATCATATTTTTATCATAACTTTCATATTTTTATGAAAAATGTCATATTTTTGTCAAACTTTTATGTGTCCTACCCCATTTCATCGTATACATGCGAACTGGTTTGGGCTGAGTGCCTCGTGCCAGTTCGCGACATAATGTTCTTTTAGAAAACAGCTTTCTGTTCGTCCTAGAGAGCTCTCGTTGGCCGCAAACGCGTTTTCAGCTCCGGAGAAGCACACACACATACACTATGATGCAAAAATATATCGAAGCGCATATATATCGCGTGAACCCAGAAACCCCTCCTTCCCCCCCTGTGTAACGTGTCCTGCTGTCCTGCTGTCCTGCTTAAAGTTATTTGCATGTCAGGACTGTGTATTTAGTTTTGGATGGTACTCCATTTAATTTAATCAGTTTTTACACACACTCTTATATGGATTATTATTGCTAGTATTATTATTATTGTTGTTATTATTATTAGTTTATTATCAGTTTTACAATTTACAGGTATGTTTTAATAAAGGTGATTGTCACATCTCAGATGACTTTTGATGTGCAAGTATACATTTCTTACACTTTGTAGAAAATACCGTGATATATCGGATATCGCCAATCATCCCCAAAATACAGAGATATGAATTTTGGTCAATATCGCCCAGCCCTACTTTCTAGTCGTCTCCCTTAGCACTTCTTCTGTAGTTAATCAATAATCCAGCACCTATTTATCACAACCGAGCCCCTGTCTGACCTCTTTGATGAATCTCACTCTCTTGCTCCTTCAGTTTACACTATCTTCTTCTTTTTTCACTCCTCAGTCTCTTCCTCTCCTTCACCATCCCATGCTGTCTAGCTACACTATCTCCTGTCACCACTTTACAGTGTCCAGTCTTCAAATGACGACATCTTCACAGAATATAGTTTTTGCATAGCAGTAGCTACAGACCTCAATACTTAATTTGACCTTCAGATTAGCTCAAGAACAGTGTGAGAGCTTCATGGAATTATTTCCATGGTCATGTAACTGCGTCTGAGACTTACATGCAGTGGGCTAAACCATGCCGCCACTGAACACTAGAGCATCAGAGATGTCTTCTCTGGATTGATGAATCACGTTTCACTATCTGGAGAGCTGGAGTGATGAGTCTGAGAGGGGGGGATTATGATGTGGGTTGTTTTTCAGGAGTTAGGCTCGGCCCCTTAGTTCCAGTGAACACTCTTAATGCTTCATCATATGAACACATTTTGAACAATTTCATGCTCCCAAAGTTGTGGGACAGTTTGGGGATTGGGCGTTCTTGTTGCAACATGACATCACACCAATGCACAAAGAAAGGTTCATAAAGACATGGATGAGTGAGTTTAGTGTGATCGAACCTGATAGAAAACCTTTGGGATTAATTAGAATGGAGACTGCAATCCGGACCTTCTAATCCAACATCACTGTCTGACCTCACAAATGTGCTTCTGGAACAACAGTCAAAAATTCCAATTAACACACTCCTTGTAACACACTAAACCATGTAGAAAGCCTTCGCAGAAGAGTTGAGCCTGTTATAGTTGCAAACTGTGAACCAAAATCCTATTAAACATAGTTTCACTATGTTAAAAATAGTTCACTTTCATGTAAAGGCAGATAAGCAATGTTTTTTTTACTTACTTTTGACAATATTGAGTATGTTAGTGATCCTAAAATGTAGACTAGTTATTATCACTATCTATTTAAAACCAGACCACGACAACACCTTGGCACAGGTGTCCTAAGCACTGCTCACATGTCTCCGTCACTGAATATATTAGCACTTATAGAATAATTTCTTCATAGTAAATGTATAAAACTATATCATTAATAATATGTTTCTAATAGTTATTCAGTGTCTGAAGTGAGAATTGTGCTGCTGGGGGAAAATGTCCCTCTGACCAACACAGTGGGAAACATCCTGAACAGATCTGCATTTGAAACTGAAGTTCTTTCTTCAGTGAAGCTGCACAGTGACAGAGCAAGTGGTTGTGTGGAGGAAAGGACCATCATCATCATTAAGAGGGTAAAAGAATGCATTTCTCTCGCTGATCCTCATGTGTTTCTGTGCTTTAGTCAGAAACAGTCACACATGAACTTGACCGAGACAGAAACATGTTAGAAACTTACAGCCCTCTGTCCAGGAAACGCTCCATAGTGATAACTACAGGTGAAGACCATGGATTTATCATTGAGTTTGAAGTGAAACACCACAGGATTCAGAATATATCTACATTTAATAAACTTGAGGCTCTTCAGCTTTTGAGGAAAATAGACTCAGTGGTGAAGAAGACTGAGGGATGTGACCTACAAGATAAGAAACACTCAGGAACACAGATAAGACATGAAGATCATTTGCAGAAAAACACAGCAAAAACAGATGAGGATACTGTAAGGGAAAACTGGAGGATAATAAAGGTAGGGGTCTTTTAATTTAGTGCAAACAATTTATTGCATTGTCTCAGGAAACTTTCTTCAGTGAGCAATGAATCTTTAAAACCAGAAGTAAAAATCAGGACAATGCCAAGGGGTACAGGCTAAATTTACATATTACAAAACAAAACAAACAAACAAACTACACCATGAAAGAGGTTTAAGGGCTTTGGAAACGTGTATAAAAGTCTAAGGGTTAGGGTTAGGGTTAGGGTTAGGGTTAGGGTTAGGGCTAGGGTTAGGTTTAGGGTTTGGGTTAGGGTTGGGGTTAGGGATAGGGATTAGAGTTAGGGGTTAGGGTTAACGTTAGGGTTTTTAAGATAAAAATCTTCATTCAAAAACACCAGATCACAGTATACTACTGGTTGATCTTAACTTCCCCTCACAGTTCAGAACAAATTCACATTGCCTTTCAGCTAGCGTTGTTAGAAAAGGATTATTATTCAAGAATTTGTCTATGCTGTTTTGAGCCCTTATCGAAAGATGTACATACACTTGAGCGACATGGATTTGTATGCAGATCTGTTTGAGGAAAATATCAAAGGTGTAGTTATAGCTGTTTCTGCAGACAATCTTACGGTACATGGGCTAGAAGGATTCAAGGAAAATGTTCAAGTTGAGAAGTGTTTGTAGGTTTTGTCATGCTCCTGTTAAGGATATTTGAACCATTGATGTGTACAAGAGACAGTTCCCCTTAAGAACTAGAGAACAGCACAATCAGTGTACTGTACAGCTCAGAACAAACCAAACTTAAACACATGTAAAGGTGTAAATGGAGACTGTGTGGAGAAGTCATCTTTCACTCTTTCACCCAGTGACCGGATCTCTGCCAGATGCATTACATGCTTTGTTTGAAGGAATAGAACCGTTTGAGTTGCTCTTGTGTCTCAACAAAGTTAATAGATAAGAACGATTCAACGTTTGCTTTTTGACAAGTTTTACCTTTTTACAAAATAAAAAGACAACAATGGTGGAAACGACCATGAGAAATAGACACACAAACACACACCAAACTGTTTAGACTTTTTAGATGGAGACCAGGGGCTGCTCATTGAAACTCTCTTTTCTCTTGAGACAGAAAGTGCCATACATGTTTGTGTTATCATGTCATATTCATGTTTCTTTTTCCTGAATTCATGCTCAAACTCTTTCCCTTTGTTCGGACAATGTGGTGTTCTTATCTACAATAGGATTGTCTAGAAGAAAGTGGATTTCTGATCTTTGTATTGCCTTCTGGTGGAGTCTTGAAACATTTCTGTCTGTGCTGTTAAGCTCTGTACATCCAGCATTGTGAAATTTTGTTTGTAGTTACCCATTTTCAATTTGAAACTCATCTTACAGTTTTTACTGTTTACTGTTTACTGTTTACCCACGTCACAATCAAGCTCTCTTAAACACGACTATTTGATAAACTTCAGCATCATCCGGGTACACTTTATAGGAATACATTACTTCAGCTATTATGCCAATACAACATGGAACATCAGTTGGAAATTCTTCATTTGCATTCATATGGCGGACCCAGAAAATCAGAGTCCTCACACTTTAATGACAAAGTTTTTCCCAATTTTAATTTGTTACAATGAATGTCTTTGAACTCACGTATTCATGATGGCACATTTTGGTGTGCCAGCTTTCTAATACACTCAGGGTTTCACAACTAACCGTAGCAGCATATTGTTTTACCGGGGTGGGGGAAAAAATGCATGTGAACAGATCAGTGTTAAAAGTTCAAAGAATGATCGTACTAAGCTATGTATTTGTGCACCTTAGTGCTGCTAAAAATAAAGTTCTGAAAACACTCTAGTTTAAAATCTAAAACATTCAGGTTAATCCAAGTGTATAAAAGTCTAAGGGTTAGGGTTAGGGTTTGGGTTAGGGTTAGGGTTAGGGGTTGGGTTAGGGTGGGTTAGGGTTAGGGTTGGGTTAGGGTTAGGGTTAGGGTTTAGGGTTAGGGTTTGGGTTTAGGTTTGGGGTTAGGGTTGTGGTTAGGAATTGGGTTAGGGTTTGGGTTAGGGTTAATGTTAGGGTTGGGGTTAGGGTTTGGGTTAGGGCTAGGGTTAGGATTAGGGTTTGGGTTAGGTTTGGGGTTAGGAATAGGGTTAGTGTTAGGGATAGGGATTAGATTTAGGGGTTAGGGTTAGCGTTAGGGTTTTGAAGATACAAATCCTTTTGGAACTGGCATTCAAAAACACCAGATCACAGTATACTACTGATTGATCTTAACTTCCCCTCACAGTTCAGAACAAATTCACATTGCCTTTCAGCTAGCGTTGTTAGAAAAGGATTATTATTCAAGAATTTGTCTATGCTGTTTTGATCCCTGAAGTCTGCGATCTGTCCCCACCATCACCAACCGGAAAATTGTTGTGACCATCGTAATAAAACAGAATTGATGTGTCATAGCCCATTTGTGACCCAAACTAAATCTGACAGTATTTGTCAAAAACCGCTCAAAGTAGCTATGCTTAACACAATGAAATTGGGCATGTAGTCCACAAATGCTGGTCTTTGGGGAAGGGACGTCCACCACCCTATTTTACTCAGCGCAAAAATTTGCATCTGATCATCCAGATCAGTCTATTGCGTTGGGCACGATTAAAAGAAACTAGTTGAAAACTGTTTTTGAACGCACAGCAGTATTCAATAAGACAGAAAGACATACACGCAGCATACCTTCGCCCACACCAGTGGATTCCGTCGTTGGGCTACTGTGTGGTAGATCTAATAAAACGCTCTATGTCATACTTTTTTAATGATGTGTCTACAATTTCCAGAGACAATGTACCTTCTAAAAATTGTTTTGGGGGATCTTATCACACATATGAAAAGCATTCTCTTTAAGTGTTTTTGATGAAATTACTTTCCATGTTTTTCATCAACTTTTCAGTTTTGACATTTTTTCATTTCAATAACATTTTTATCATAACTTTCATATTTTTATGAAAAATGTCATATTTTTGTCAAAACATGATGTGTCCTACACCATTTCATCGAATACATGCGAATTGGTTTGGGTCAAGTGCCTCGTGCCAGCGCCTCACAATGATTTTTTAGAAAACAGCTTTCTGTTCGTCCTAGAGAGCTCTCGTTGGCCGCAAACGCGTTTTCAGCTACGGAGATGCACCTTTTTCTCAACACATGCACGGCTGAACCTAAAACATTCTTTTTAAGGGGTTTTTGATGAAAAATCACTTTCCAGATGTTTTTCGATCATACTTCTCAGTTTTTGACATTTTTTCATCATTTCGGTTATTAATATGAAAAAATCATATTTTTATCATAACTTTCAATATTTTTATGAAAAATGTCA
>JACRUU010000028.1:17640309-17663470 GCA_030449085.1 Kryptopterus vitreolus
TAGACAGGATTTATGGGCCTGGGTGTCACACCCAACTTTTGGAAACTAACCAATGCCATGACATGAAACTTGAGCAGAAAGGTATTTCTTTGTCTATGCCCAAGCTCAATTTGCATATTGGGGAATGGTTCCAAAAGTTAATCAAGTTATTTACTTGAAATATGAATTAATGAATTGAAACCTCTTACAATTACATCATCTTCATCATGGTGTGGGAAATGACGAATGGATCAATTAGATACCAAGAACGGCCAAGTAGACATTGTAACAACCAAAGAATTATATATAAGTACTTCTAACTTACAAACATTGGTTGATATGCAATGAAAGAAAGAGATAGATCATTTGAAGATCATTTGAAAATGGAAAAGAATGAAAGAGAATGGAAGGATGCACGGGAACTGATCAGCCTTATAATACTAATACATGTCATCACTACATGATTAATATAAGGGATAATAACAATGTTCTAGAAATATAATCATTATTTTGATGAACCCTATTGTTTAATCACTATTAATTATTAAAACAGCATTGTTTTATAACTAAAGTTTTATAGAACAATAAGAATAATGATGATAATTTCATAAAACATTGTTCAAGTTAACACACAGATTATGAGTTTCAGCATGATAAAATAGAAACTCATACATACATTACACATATAGGCAAATGTGTGTGTGTGTGTGTGTGTGTGTGTGTGTGTGTGTGTGTGTGTGTGTGTGTGACTGACTGTGTGTAGGATCCTGTGTGTGTGTGTGTGTGTGAGACAATGGGGGTTTGTTTGTTTGGGATTTAAATGACAGTCGTAAACTGAGTATTTGGGAGGCAGAAGTCAAAGGTGATGGGCCAGGAAGTGCAGATAAGATGGAGGCTTATCTGTGAATGGCCCAGCCCGACTGGAGCCAGTTGTGACAGTCGTAAACTATGGAATGTGATTTAGAAATCGCTTAGAAATTGTGTCGATCCAAATGCACTACATATCCCCCCTTTGTTAATCGACAAGTTCCTGATGGGACTTCGTCAATTAACAATAGGCATAAAAGATCGACATGAAGGTGGATCACGAAGTGTGGATGCAGATGCTAGGATGCAGGGTGTGCCATGGTGATGGCATGGCAGATGGTTCCACTTTCTCCCAGCCATTAGCAATGCAGGCTGGGGGCTGAGCTTGATGGTTTTTGCATTGTCTCTGACTGTGTCCCTTTCCTCTTGGTGGTTCTGCCTGAAGGTCCATGGATGTCATCTTTGTCTGGACCTTTGCAAGTTTGAGGGTTGTCTCAGGATTGCTGTGTAGCGATCGAGTGCTGGGTCGGCAGCAGTTGAATATCAGGCAGCAGGAACACGCGGGATTCTCAGTCGAGGCAGTGCTTGGAGGGGCGTGTGATCATATCGGCCCCCTCCCTTTCTTGATTCGCTGCTCTTCTCTTTACAGGAAGGCAGGGCTGAATAATGGGCTTTCACCCCCCCTTTCCGAATTAGGAGTTCTTGATTTCGTCGTACTGTCTGCTGTTTACAAGGGGAAGTCTGAGGTTTTCACTTCCCTTTCGAAGTCCTTCTTGACGATAGCTTTGGCATCTCTTTCTCTGTATTCAGTCTCTGTTTTCGTTACAAGAGACACATCTCGCTGGAGTTTCTTTACTCTTTTCTGTGGCTCTGTGTCCTTTTCATCAGCCGTCTTGCGCTGGTTCTGAGTCTCGGTCAGAAGCTGGTCCTGTTGCCAGGGAGTGGGTGTCTGGTTCTTCTGAGCCTCTTTAGCTTGGGCCTCTGGTGCCAGAGATTCCTCTTTCAGGCGGGTGGTGCTCACTTTGGCCCCCCTTTTACCTGGTGATGAGGGTTACGCTTAATGATCCAAGGATCTTCATCAGCTCTCTGTGGCTGTAGTCCTGTGCAGGATCGCGATACATTGCGGCACTTTCGAGGTCATCAGGCGGTTCAGGTCTCAGGTGTGGCAGGTCACCGATAGTCCCGGGCACGAGGGTGCCAGTCATGGCATTCTGATCTCAGTGGGCGTCAGGGCTGGAGGATTTGGACGTCTGGCTCACTGGAGGCGAGAGAAAGGCAGGAAAAGGGCCAATGCAAGTCCTTAAACTAATGGACTATCTAAACTATGGCTGACTTGTGTCGCCAAATTTTCCCTTGACGATTCTCAAAGGTAAGATTTTCATGCAGACAAACAGGAAATATTATACGATAAAACGAACAAGAACCCAACTAATTCAAACAGGAAAGGAATAGGGTAGGCCTGAAGATAGGCACAAGCCTTTAAAGGTTAAAATGTTATAGGGTAAAGGTGCTGTTGGAGTTGAACTTGTATTATTGACCTGACTCTGTTATCAGGAGAATGCTAAGAAGCCCTAGAATTAAGAATTAGACAAACTAATCCATTTTGAATATTGGATTAGTAATGTATGGGCAAAAGTATTCAAGTTCAATTCCAACCAGCACTAGGTACAGCACGACAGATGGCTCCACTTGCTATGAGGCATCATGGAGGCACCTTCTTTCACTGACCGGGTAAGAAGGGAAGGAGTGCTATAAAGGGTTAAACCTAAATAGCTAAAATCCAAACACTTAATTTGAATTCAAATTCAACCTTGGTTTAAATTTAATTCAAATTGGTGAGAGGAAATGGTACAAACAAATAATAAACTTAAATAATAATAAGGCAAATTATTATTATTTATTTATTATTTATTCTTTAAAATTCTTATTAAAATATTTTTATTTTAATATTTTGTAATCAAATTAAAATTAAATCAAGAAATCAAAATTATAATAAAAATTAAATGAACTTGAAGCAAATCAAAATAATGAAATCAAATCAAATCAATTAAGGTATACCAGAAATTAACAAAAACAAAATAAAAGTTGATAAACGAATGACTGGAGAAGTCAAACGGAAGACAGCCGTTAAGGCGAGGAGAAGGAAAAGCCGACCTAGCGGAGGAGGTCCACCAGGTGGAGTTAGGGAGTCCGCAGACACTGAGGTTAAGAGTTAGTAGGAGGAGTCGGTGAAGTGCAGAACTACAACCTGCCCCCTAACGTCACTCGAAGGTATTGCGCCTTACATTAACATCCACGTGTGATTTGGACGGACACGTTTGGTACCGATTTCCAAACGGACAAGAATAACTAAAAACAAGAAATAGCTCAAAAACCGAACAGGGTGTTTCACCTGTGGTTAGGCTACCGAAACGGGCGAAATTCATTACGCCGAGGAAGTACGGACGGACTGTGGCAGTTTTTTCTGCACACAAATGACGACCGATTAATAAATAAAGAGCTCTGCGCAAACAGGGGTTTTCCCTGTGAGAGTGGGCGGGGATTCATTCCACCGTTGCCACTTAAACAAACGCACGGGATTTCCGTGGTTAACACCGGTTTCAACAATTGACTACCCATGTACTTATTACGGTCGAGTCCGCATGCACAATAAAATTTGGGTTTAGGCGTACGTTAGGTAGCTACTCTGAACGCTTGGCCTAAGGGAGTTTAAAGCCGTCTAGATGAATGAAATTCAGAGCTAGCGGTAAATTAAGGCCTGTAACACGAGGAGAACATTGCTCCTGTAAAATCTCTTTTATCGATCTGCGTTCCGACAGACGATTTTGAAAATATTAAAATGTACAGTAAAAGACATTTCTGTCTTCACTGGGCAATTTTAATATTTTGGACTGCAGTTAAAATAAAAGTAACATTGAAAATAAAATCAAAAATAGGATTACTTTTTTTTTCTTAAGAACACGTTCTTTTCGTTCCTTTCTTTAACACTGAAAGCTGGACGCATATCGGCATGTTAAGGCACAGTTTCTCTTAGCGCGCAAATAAAAATATAAACACAAGAAATTACCCTGAGTGTGCTCACAAAAACAACGTTTGAATCTGCCCGAAATTCTACACCATTATAAAACAAAATGCACGCATAACCATTATAAATGAAATTCATGAATGCATATCTTCACCAATAACTGTAACTACTGTAATTCTACACCAATAACTGTAATGAATACTGCACGCATTCTAACAACATCATCATCTGTAACGTTTTAATATTGGGGAAAAATGAACGAGCAAGGTGCCCGCTATTATCCACCAATATAATGTTTAATATTAAGGGGTAATTAACCAAATGTTTCTCCACCAGTCGGTAACCGACAATTTAAGTTGAAATTACAACATGTACATCCAAATACTCATATTAATTATAATGGTTTATAATTAATTATGACTACTTGAATGTTAGATTGGAATATTAAAGGAATCAATAGCTTAATTATTTGATCTGTTCGTCCGGCGAGCAGACAATATAATTATTCATTAATCCCAAGAAAAGTTATATTCCTGGCCTAGAAAATAACTATTCTAATATAATACAAGTTGTAATTGAGCAAGGTAGCAAGATCAAAGATTCATTGACTTGTAATTGTGAGGCACACAACAAAGACAATCACTTGTGTATATACAACATTTAATAGACGGCACATGACACACTAATCTATGACAAACATCTATATACAATAGTACTGAGGGGAAGAAAGTGAGAGAGAGAGAGAGAGAGAGAGAGAGAGAGAGAGAGAGAGAGAGAGAGAGAGAGAGATAGGACGGCAAGTTGTTGAAGGAATCAAATTTATCACACCTTGATGAGAATCGTAAAGAGGAATTCAAATTCACCTTAATTAAAAGGGGCTTAACTTACAGACGCTGAATTGATCAGCAGCGTTACTTGCATTGGGTTTGAAGCTGAACAAAAGTCCGGACGATTCGAGGTGTTGAAGATGAAGTCCTGAAGATGACGATCAGGAATTGCTGTTTCTTTGTCCTCCGCCGGTGTTCCCCCCCAGGTTGTTCCCCCCACCTGTCACACCGTGGGGGGGTGTCCGAGTCCCCCCCTCCGAGCTTGTTCTCTCTCCCGTGTGTGGGTCCTCCGTTCCTTCCTTCTTCCTTCTTCTCCTTCTTCCCGTGGGGTTGTGGAGAGTGTAGACAGGAATTTATGGGCCTGGGTGTCACACCCAACTTTTGGAAACTAACCAATGCCATGACATGAAACTTGAGCAGAAAGGTATTTCTTTGTCTATGGCCCAAGCTCATTTGCATATTGGGGAATGGTCCAAAAGTTAATCAAGTTATTTACTTGAAATATGAATTAATGAATTGAAACCTCTTACAATTACATCATCTTCATCATGGTGTGGGAAATGACGAATGGATCAATTAGATACCAAGAACGGCCAAGTAGACATTGTAACAACCAAAGAATTATATATAAGTACTTCTAACTTACAAACATTGGTTGATATGCAATGAAAGAAAGAGATCATTTGAAGATCATTTGAAAATGGAAAGAATGAAAGAGAATGGAAAGATGCACGAACTGATCAGCCTTAATACTAATACATGTCATCACTACATGATTAATATAAGGGATAATAACAATGTTCTAGAAATATAATCATTATTTTGATGAATCCCTATTGTTTAATCACTATTAATTATTAAAACAGCATTGTTTTATAACTGAAGTTTTATAGAACAATAAGAATAATGATGATAATTTCATAAAACATTGTTCAAGTTAACACACAGATTATGAGTTTCAGCATGATAAAATAGAAACTCATACATACATTACACATATAGGCAAATGTGTGTGTGTGTGTGTGTGTGTGTGTGTGTGTGTGTGTGTGTGTGTGTGTGTGTGTGTGTGTGTGTGTGTGTGTGTGTGTGTGAGACAATGGGGGTTGTGTGACAATGGGGGTTTGTTTGGGATTTAAATGACAGTCGTAAACTGAGTATTTGGGAGGCAGAAGTCAAAGGTGATGGGCCAGGAAGTGCAGATAAGATGGAGCTTATCTGTGACTGGCCCAGCCCGACTGGAGCCAGTTGTGACAGTCGTAAACTATGGAATGTCATTTAGAATCACTTAGAAATTGTGTCGACCCAAATGCACTACACTACCTTGGCCTTTTCACCAGTTATCTGATTGGACTTCACATCAACCTTCACAACAACGTAAGAGCTAAAACAAAACAAAAAACCATACCGAAAATCTAATATTAGTATTTAACTAGGCATATTAAAAACACATAAAAAGAGCATTTAAAACTAAAATTATCCTCAAATAATGCATATATACATAACTGACCTTGTACTCCTTTCCAACCAGATACTTAAACAAAATAAAACATTTATAAACAGCTATAGACAAACTTTAACTCCCAGACCACATGGTTCCGTATCTCCGTCCGCCAGCAATGATGCCTGCGCGATTGTCGAGCATGCGCAATAGCCGTGCGCTTCTGGCAACCCGCAATATCAACATACAAGTCTTGGTTAAATAATCAAATCGGTAAATAACATTTCAAATTATATTTGAAATTATATATTTGATATTATAATTATATTTGTTCCTTCTCTCTCCTCGCTCCTCCCTGCTCTATTTTCCCCACCACTCACACTACCCTAATTGGCATCAGCAGCACCTCACTTTCCTCTCTCCTCTCTCTCTCTCCCTTATATAAGCCCGGTCTTCCCTACATTCCCGGTCCGGGCTCGTACACGTACACGTAATATGTACACATCGAAGCGGACACGCATTCCCTACGTGATTTGTTAACTAACCTACGTCTGATTTCCCAATCAGGTTCCTTTCCCGTCTGCTCCCGCTACCCGGACTTCCAAGTCCCGCGGACGCAACCTTGTCCGCCGCCGCTCCTGCTCTCCAGTATATCCTGTTCCTCGGCTCGTATCGAGCAAGGCTCCCTAGCCTGTCTGACCGCTCCCTTTGAGCGATACGATGATGTTGGATGGGGATAAGCTGTTGCTGAACCTTCTGATTCTGGGAATCGTTCTTATCTATTAACTTTGTTGAGACACAAGACCAACTCAAACGGCTCTCTTCACTTTTTTTCAGCCTCTGAAAAGCACTATTTTCTCGACACATCATTCCTTCCAACAAATCATGTAAATGTTAGTGTATGTATAGCATTGTGATATATATTAAATGTAAATGTACTGGCAGAGATCCGGTCACTGGGTGAAAGAGTGAAAAGATGACTTCTCCACACATTCTCCATTATACACAAGGTGTAAAGGAGTATATAAAAGTACTTTACATTTGTTTAAGTTTGGTTTGTTCTGAGCTGTACAGTACACTGATTGTGCTGTTCTCTAGTTCTTAAGGGGAACTGTCTCTTGTACACATCAATGGTTCAAATCTCCTTAACAGGAGCATGACAAAACCTACAAAAACTTCTCAACTTGAACATTTTCCTTGAATCCTGCTAGCCCATGTACCCTAAGATTGTCTGCAGTAACAGCTACAACTACACCTTTGATATTTTCCTCAAACAGATCTGCATACAAATCCATGTCTCTCAAGTGTATGTACATCTTTCCATAAGGGCTCAAAACAGCATAGACAAATTCTTGAATAATATTACTTTTCTAACAACGCGAGCTGAAGGCAGTGTGAATTTGTTCTGACCTGTGAGGGCTAGTTAATATCAACCAGTAGTATTCTGTGATCTGGTGTTCCTAAAGTTCCTAAAGGATTGGTGAAAGGATATTGAAGGGTCTTTTACTTTCATATAAATACAGTTGTGTTTCAGGGCTCAAACCGTTGGCCTGCTTCCTGACCGTTTTGAGTTTCTGTTCCTGTTTTACATACACACTCACGGTGACACACACGGCCCCCACCTTTCTGTTCTCTTGCTTTCTCAAGCACATCCCGTTTTTGTGGAATGTAGAAACCCTCCCTGCTGAGTATATATATTCCTTTCTGTGTAATCTTCTCTCAGAGCAGAACAAATAAACCTTGCTTGATCCATCTCTTGGCGTGGTGTATTTGTGAAATCTCCCGAGAGCACGTATTGATCCTGTATCTCCGGTGATAGGCAAACCTGATGAGTCTCCTCATGATTGGATGAATCATTGTAATTTAACATATTATACTACATCGTATTTGGATAATTTGGCGGGATGGACTGAGAGTAATCCCCAAATTCCTAAATATCCAAGGGAAGGTACTTTTGATCCGGGATTTATGGGATCCACATATCGCATGATTTATGAGGGAATTGGGGACCCATATTGAGATTTGGATTACATGATGGATTGCTATAAGATATGGTACAAAATGAAACCGGTTTGGGATAAAAACCATAACGCATATACTCCTAAAAGTGTTCTGAAGGGTATTCCCCCACCTAAGAGGGGACCCGCTGCTAAATTCGTCCCTTCTGTCCCGGTGTCCTCGCCGAGACCGCCGCCTTATAATCAAATATCCCAACCGGCCATCTCTTGCCCAGCCGTCACTGTTACTGATTCCGGACCCACATGCCCAACCCCAACTCCACCACCGAAACCTATTAACGTATCATCGGTGTCTTCACGGGCACCAGCACCGGAGGACGATGATGGTCCGGACTCCGGCTCCGTGATTGATCCGCCCTCATTCCCTCTGCCAACACAAACCATTGCACCAAACACCACCCTTGTTTGGGTGGCCAAACCTGATGGCGTGACAGCCGTTCCTCCTTCGCCTTCAGCTCTCAAGGATATTATCTCGCTCCTTCCTCCCCCTAACAAACCAGTACCATTTGTAAGTGACTTAATTCACTCAACAAGGCATTGCCAGATGATGGGTGCGGACCATCGCTTTATCTTGCGACAGGTTCTGAAGGACAAATACAATGAGGAGGAACTCATTGCTGAATGTCCCATTTTGAACCCTGCCACTGATACCAAGGTCCGTTCCTGTATGCCTGCTACACCCGCTGATGGCGCAGCCGCCGCACCTGAGGCAGGAGCAGATCCTCCTGAACCTCATTACGTGACACAGACCGTATCCACATGCCAGTGACGTGACCAAGGTGATCTTAATGTTCTCAACGTGACCTTAACGTGACCTTAATGTTCTCAAACGCCAGCTCCTGGCTTATCTGAAGAAACATTGTTCTAAGTGTAGTGACCTTTCTGAGGTCTAAACAGGAAAAGAATGAGTCTCCTTCGGTTTTCTGGAAACGCTTCTCTAGTGTGTGGGAAAATGTGGGGGGTATGCCCCTAGACAAGGCTCAGGCCAATGCCCTATTCCTGACCACCTTTCTGAATAACTGCCGCCCTGAGGTACAGGAAGTGATGAAACATCATTTGCATGGTCGTCATACCAAGTCAGTGGAAGATGCAGGAAAAGAAATAAGGACCCTGGAAAGTAATGGTCTTTTTGAACCTAAGAATAAGGCTTGTCTTTCGGTTGCCCCACAGGGAACCGCGGGCGAGTACCTTGAATCTCTCCCTCTCATTCTCTGGTTCACGTCTGCTAGTACAAACGCCCGAGGATGCTGCCCCGGACTTTATGTCTCTTCATCAATTTCCTGTTCCACATAATCTATCTGCTCTTTCTGTTACAGCAGCCAGTGATGACCCCGCCTCTCCATTGGCAAGGGTTCCCTCCCACCTGTGGGCAGAACATAAGGATGATGTTGGTTTGGTACACTGTGTGCCCTACGAGGCCCGCATTAAACACTTAGATCCTGTCTACATTAAACAATATCCCCTATCTCCTCAGAAAGCCGCTGGAATTGACGTCATTATCGAGAGTCTACTGGATCAGGGTGTACTTACCCCCTGTTCCAGCCCATATAACACACCCGTGAATCCTGTTCCAAAGCCCGACGGCACTTGGCGTTTCACCCAGGACCTGCGTGGTCCCTGTGGTTCCGGATGTGTCATCCATTATGTCCTCAATACCACATGATCACTCGTATTTCTCTGTAATTGATCTTTGTTCTGCCTTTTTCAGTGTTCCTGTTGAAGCGCAGACCCAGCCTCTTTTCGCCTTTACGCACTGGGGGCAACAGTACACTTGGACACGCCTGCAATTTTGTCGCCCTAATGTTACCTATCTAGGTTATGAACTCTCGCAGGGTTCCCGGAAGCTGACTCTGGAACGCGTGCAGGTTATCATGGACACAAAACGGCCGGCAACAAAGCATGCGCTAATGGCCTTCCTGAGCCTTATGAATTACTGTCGCCAGTGGATTCCTGACTGTTCCCTGTACGACAAATGTTTGCGGTCTGCGATCCAACATAACGACATGCTCTCTGCATATGACTCTCTCAAACAGGCTCTCTGCACTGCACCTGCCCTGGGCTTGCCGAACTACTCGCTGCCGTTTCACCTGTACGTCGGCTACGCATTCGGGCACTGCCACAGTGGTGTTGGCCCAGGAGCACGGGGGGGGGGGGAGGAGGTGAGACCATGTGCGTTCCTCTTTAAAACTCTTGACTCTGTGGCTCAGGGCCTGCCGGCGTGTCTACGTGCTGTCGCCTCGTGTGCTGTGATGGTACAAGACGCTGAAAAAATTGTTCTGTCATATCCTCTCGTCTTACATTCACCTCATCAGGTATCTCAAATCTTACGCAACCTCACTACACAACACATGTCCTCTCAACGCCGTTCAGGCTATGAGGCCATTCTGCTTGCCACAGACAATTTGACCATTAAACCCACCTCGTCCTTGTACACTGTGGCGCATGCCTTGCATCGCCTCGTGTGCTCCCAGGATGATGTGCTGCCAGACGGCAACTCGCACGACTGTCTGGCCGAAATTATACATGCTACCAGTATTCATCCTGACCTTAAGTCGACACCTCTGCCCTCAGGTGATGTTCTATTTGTAGATGGTTCCTGCTCTAAGCCGCAGGATGGGGTTTATCTTACTGGTTATGCTGTCTGTCGTTTACCTAATATCTCTGTTGAAGCTTATTCTCTTCCCTTCTCTTCTGCACAGGCTGCTGAGCTCTATGCACTCACCCGTGCTTGTATCCTCTCTGCTGATTCTGATGTCACCATTTACACAGACTCCAGATACACCTTTGGCGTGGCGCATGATTTCGGTCATATATGGCAGTCCCGCGGTTTCACTGCCACGGATGGTAAGCCCATTTCACATGCGTCTCTGGTCCAAGACCTCATCACGGCCTGTCACCTTCCGCGCTCCCTAGCTATTGTCAAAACTAGGGGTCATGCGACAGGGGACACAAATGAAATCAGGGGAAACTCCCTTGCTGATCGACTCGGTAAACAGGCCGCGGCATCTAACACATATCCTCCGGGTTTAAATATCACTTTAGTCTCCTGCTCTCCATTGTCTAGCGCCCTCCTGCCGTCGCTAGGTCTGCCGTCACTACAGGCTTCGGCCTCTGATCTCGACCGGACGTACTGGCAGGAGCAAGGAGCCCGCCTGGTTGATGGCTTGTACCTTTGCCCTGACGGCCGCTTATGCCTGCCCACACACTGCCTGCCGTTTCTCGTCCGCGAATTTCATGGCCCCACTCATCGCGGACGAAGAGGGGTAGTGGACTTGTTGAGCAAGGAATTTTGCATTAGACATTTAGTCTCACAAACACACAAGATTTTAGATCGCTGTTTGGTGTGTGCACAGAACAATATTTCTAGACCAGTAGCACGACATCAACATTTGCCGATACCCAATAGCCCTCTACAAGAATGGCAAGTCGATTTCACACACATGCCTCATCAGGGACCTTATAGGTACCTTTTGGTGTTGGTAGACAAATTCTCTAGATGGGTGGAAGTGTTTCCTTGTGCTACAGAAAATGCGAAGACCGTGGCGCAGATACTCACAAAAGAAATCATCCCCCGATATGGTGTACCCTCGGGCATTGACTCGGACAAAGGCATCCCCTTTACTGCAAAGGTCACTCAGGAACTGTGTAAGGCCCTAAATTTGACCTGGAGCTTTCATGTGCCATATCATCCCCAATCCTCAGGAATAGTGGAAAGGGCCAACCGCACAATCAAGAATAAGCTTAGGAAAGCCATGCAGGACATGGGACACAAAAATTGGGTGGAAATTCTTACCCCTGGTATTGGCCGACCTTCGCATGATGCCTCAACAAGCGTTAGACAATCTTTCGCCATTTGAAATTGTAATGGGCAGGCCTTTTCCTACTCCTTGGAAACCAGGAAAACAGGCAGTGGGTACGGCTGACTTGGATGTGCATTTGAATGAATATGCCGTGGGTTTATTGGACAGACTGGGAGAATTCTGGGACAGGGTGGAAAAAAGACATCCAATCCTAACCTCGGACAATACTCACCCATTTAGAGTAGGGGACAAGGTCTTGGTCAAAATTCTGAGACAGGGAAAAGAAACTTCCCTGTCCGCGCCTCTGTACAGTGAGCCCACAGAAATTGTTGCTGTTACCCGTACTGCTGTATTAACTGATCTCTTTCCACAGTGGATCCATGGGACCAGACTCAAGAACTGTCCTAACCCTTCCCATGTGCAGCCTAATGCTAATGTATAACCTTTTGTCAATGCCTCTGTGTCACCTGTGTCAACAGCCGACCACTTCCACTAGGGGAAGGGTCTCCATCGTTGTCCTCCGGGACTGGCCTGGAACAGGGATTTGTTGGTGAGACACACGGACCAGAGGAGCTCGTGGGCTGAATTGACTTATCGAATGTATTGGGAAGAGACCTGAAACCAGGACCCCCGTTGACATCCTGGTCCTAGGATCCGTAGCCTCCGGCCTATGTTCTTTCTTTTTCTTTTGCAGATTGTTTGGCCATCGACCTGACTGCGCGATCTGTCTGACGAAGCTGCGCGGTACGGAGGAAGAACCCCTTCTAGACAAAATCCAGTGACGGACGGGTAACCAACGCTGGGGCATCCGCTCAATTGCCGAGCCTGCCCGGGAGAAAAGACAGAAGACGCATGTAACACATACACATTCATGATGTATTTTATTATTTTCGTAACACTCCTTTGCGGAGCCACCACAGCCCATCCACACGATAATACCTTTTGGCATTTCCAGTGCCAATTGGACGGCCCGCCAATATACCAACCAATCTTGTTATGTCTGTCATGCTTTTCCCAGCTCAGCCACTACCCATGCACATCGTACACAACCATTAACAGGAACTCAGGCGTTTAGGTTGTTGGCCTCCGAACTCTGCATAACCCCCGAGTGCCTTCCCTCCGAAGTTCTATTTTTTGGCTTATAACGTATTTTTATCTAAGAACCTCACCCATTACTCGTATCTGTTTGATAGTTCTGATAAACCTCATTATCCTAGGATGACTGAGGACTCCTTTTTTATACAGGCGCAACGGAAATTGCCTGAAAAACACCGGAACGGTTCCCATTCTCCCATCACGATTATGCGTGATGTATATGCCCTACATCCATCCACCCCCTACGATGCCTGCTTCTACAGACCGAGGCCTAAAAATTCTAGTTTCCTCAGGCTCCTTATCTAAGCGCATGTGTAACATAACGTGGAGCCCTTATTTGTATAATTGTACAGGGAGTGAGGACAATGACACCTGTGCTTTCTCATGCACCGGACAATCGCACGTGTTCCCTTCTCCATCCTGATAAATGGGGAACTGTTAGCCCCGGGGGTACGGGCTGGAAGCCTGACTGTTACTGGGTGTGTGGGAAGCGTCTTTATACGGCCCTACCGTGGGATTGGTCGGGTACTTGCGCGTTAACTGAACTGCAGGATCTCACTTATCTTGCCTGGCACACCGACACTGTCGGGAGCCGTCGTCGCAGGGGACGTAGATCGCCCTGGGACAGGGTGGTTGGATGGATATCCTCCTGCCGAGCATCAAACCACGACCCCCTGGGAACGCTTTTGGACATCTCTCGTTCCTGGGGTAGGCACTGTGAGACAATGGCACCATATCGAAGTCATACACTTTCATTTGGCTAAATTTGTTAACGATACCTCGGTAGCCTTACGGGCCGTTAATGAGGAGCTTGCAGCCCTCTGTCTAACAGCCGTGCAAAATCGGATGGCTTTAGACATGTTGCTAGCAGAGAAGGGCGGTGTCTGTGCTGTCGTTGGGGACCATTGTTGTACTTACATCCCGGCTCACGATGACCCGGATGGTGTTATTCAGGCTTCCATCTCAGACATGCAAGACATCGCCGACTCTCTTAGGAAAGATGAGATCTCCTCGTTTGGCTGGGGCTTCCTCCATGGCCTGTTTGGAATGTTTACTCCTTATTTAACCATGATTATTCCCGTCCTTCTGATTCTTCTAGCCATCTGCATTTTCGGCCCCTGAATGCTCTGGCTCCTAATGGACCGTCTATATTCTATGGTCCAGGCACTTCTTCCTCGTAGACATCCGTATACTCCCTTATCTCAAAATACTGCGGTCTAAAGCATAACAGTATTTAAGAGGGGATTGAAAGGATATTGAAGGGTCTTGTAGTTTCATATAAATACAGTTGTTGTTTTAAAGCTTTGCATCAGCGTTGTTGTGGTATCAATCCTGTGACAGGATGGTGCAAGGTGTACGTGGCAGAAAGGAATGTTCTCAAGGTCTGGAACATGTTATCAGTGTAACTCCTTAGTTGTTTTGCAGAAGTTGTACGAGTTTGCAAGTTGTTTTGCAGAAGTTGCGTACGAGTTTCAGGGCTCAGCAGAAGTTGCGTACGAGTTTCAGGGCTCAAACGTACGTTGGCCTGCTTCCTGACCGTTTTGAGTTTCTGTTCCTGTTTTACATACACACTCACGGTGACACACACGGCTCCCACCTTTCTGTTCTCTTGCTTTCTCAAGCACATCCCGTTTTTGTGGAATGTAGAAACCCTCCCTGCTGAGTATATATATTCCTTTCTGTGTAATCTTCTCTCAGAGCAGAACAAATAAACCTTGCTTGATCCATCTCTTGGCGTGGTGTATTTGTGAAAGCTCCCGAGCGCACGTATTGATCCTGTATCTCCGGTGATAGGCAGCAGACAACAGTGGGACTGCTAAGGAAATTTTCCTTACAATTGGTAACTTCAAAATCCTCAATATACATGAGCCAAATGATTTAGACTTTTATACACTTGGATTCACCTGAATGTTTTAGATTTTAAACCAGAGTGTTTTCAGAACTTTATTTTTAGCAGCACTAAGGTGCACAAATACACAGCTTAGTACGATCATTCTTTGAACTTTAACACTGATCTGTTCACATGCATTTTTTTCCAACCCCGGTAAAAACAAAATGCTGCTACGGTTACTTGTGAAATCCCAGAAGCACAGGGGGGGGGACCTAGTGAATGACCTGCAGAGAGAGCTGGGACAAAAGTAACAAAAGCTACAATCAGTAACACACTACGCCGTCAGGGACTCAAATCCTGCAGTGCCAGACGTGTCCCCCTACTTAAGCCAGTGCATGTAAAGACCCGTCTCAAGTTTGGAAAAGAGCATTTGGATGATCCAGAAGAGGATTGGGAGAATGTCCTATGGTCCGATGAAACCAAAATAGAACTTTTTGGTGGAAACTCAACTTGTCGTGTTTGGAGGAGAAAGAATGCTGAGTTTGCAGCCAAAGAACGCCATACCTACTGTGAAGCCTGGGGGTGGAAACATCATGCTTTGGGGCTTTTTTCAGCTAAGGGACCAGGACGACTCATTTGTGTAAAGGAAAGAATAAATGGGGCCATGTATTGTAAAATTTTGTGTGAAAACCTCCTTCCATCTGCAAGGGCACTGAAGATGAAACGTGGCTGGGCCTTTCAACATGACAATGACCCCAAACACACCGCCCGGGCAACGAAGGTGTGGCTTCGCAAGAATCATTTGAAGGTCCTGGAGTGGTCTAGCCAGTCTCCAGATCTCAACCCCATATAAAATCTTTGGCGGAAGTTGAAAATCCGTGTTGCCCAGCGGCAGCCCCAAAACATCACTGCTCTAGAGGAGATCTGCATGGAGGGACGGGCCAAAATGCCAGCAACTGTGTGTGAAAACCTACAGAATACGTTTGACCTCTGTCAATGCCAACAATGGGTATATAACAAAGTATTGAGATGAACTTTTGTTATTGACCAAATACTTATTTTCCACCATCATTTGCCAATAAATTCTTTAAAAATAAGACAATGTGATTTTCTGGATTCTTTTTCTCTTTTTGTTTCTCATAGTTGAGGTATACCTATGATGAAAATTACAGGCCACTGTCATATATTTTTAAGTGGGAGAACGTGCACAATTGGTGGTTGACTAAATACTTTTTTGCCCTACCGTATATGTAATTTATATTCTGCTTATTTTCTTCTAGTGGCAGCTTGGTGGTGGTGGTGGTGGTGGGATTTGGGATTCGAACCTGCGATCTTCTGGTCCAGAGGCCTTCTGGAAATATTTCCCTCTCCGAGGACATGCTGTAACCCATCTATAAATCCATCCAGAACAAAACCAACGCGTGTCTTCAGAGTGAAATCTAGACATCTGGATGATGAGGAAGGAGAACAGGAGCCCAACGTCACTGTGCGGTCCAAAAGCGGGCGACTCCTCTGCAAAAGAGTTAAAGGATCGCGACCATTAACCCGATCGCCGCGCGTTACTCCTCTCCATCGACAACGAACCCGAGCGCCGCCCCCCCCCCCAGCGCCCCCCCCCCCCTTCCCGGTCCCGCCGTCGTTCCCCAGTCGTCTGTCTCTAGAGAAGCAGCTTCAGTGCACCAAGGAGCGTTTACAGAAGGTTTCAGAATACGTCTCTTTCTGTCACTCGGAGCCGTTCGGGAAAGATGTGGCACCTTCCGCTTATATGGACCAGGAACTGAAGCGCTACTCGACGTACCTGAGTGCACTGGAGGAAACCCAGAAAGACTTGTATGAGTAAACGTGAGGAAACCTTGTTCACTTGTTTTATCTCTTCTGGAATATAGAAATGATGGAGCGCTTGCTCAGAGTCACTCATGTCCATATGTTTATAGGTTTGCTATAGTAAGATTTTACACAGGGACATAAAAGAATACAGTTTGAAATATGGTGAAAAATGTGTTCTATTAAACCAGCTGAAATGTGACACTGATAAAAAGTTCAGTAGAATTCATTCACTTGACGATTTCTCTACACAAACAATCAACACCTCAAGCAGCCGAACCGGACCCGCCTCCTGCACAGTGATGATGGTGTGTGTGTGTGTGTGTGTGTGTGTGTGTGTGTGTGTGTGTGTGTGTGTGTGTGTGTGTGAGGTCTTAATCTCCAAGTAAGAGGCATTTATCTCAATACCACTAATACAGATTTACCAGTGCACTGAATATTTCAGTTCTTAAAAATCATTCATATAATTAGAAGTAAAACTTTGTGCTTGTAATGTTTATGACAGTATCTGGAAATATCTGAGTGTTTCAGAGAATCTGACACTATATAATATATGAGAGATTGAGAGTATTTGAGACTTATATTAGAATATTTATGGATATGTGTGTATTTGATACCATATTATTATTTAAAGACTATATGCGAGTATTTAAGAATATATGAAGGTATGTGAGACTAAATGCGTTTATGAGGAGTAGATGTGAACAGTAGGGGGCAGTATGACACTGACTGAACACCAGTGTGACTTGTACAATCTCTGAGTTCCACATCTGTCCTTGCAGGTGTTTGATGACGTTTTGCTTTGCAGAAAATCTCTGCGTTATAAATGATAAAAACGTTTAGAGAATATACAAGGTCAACATTTTATTATATGTATTATATATAAATATATAAAGATATATATAATATATAATATATTATAAATATTATATATAAGATATATGTATGATATGTGATGTGTGTGTGTGTGTGTGTGTGTGTGTGTGTGTGTGTGTGTGTGTGTGTGTGTGTGTGTGTGTGTGTGTGTGAAACAAGACAAAAACGAACGAACAATACGAATATTCAATTCAATAATTAAATTGTCCTAGATTGTCCCTTAAATAGTCCTACCTTAGATAAAGGAGTAGATCTGGGGGACACATGGATGTTGAGTATTATAGTGATCTGGTGTGTTTAGTTGCTGTCTGCCTCACTCTCATTAATCACTCAGGTTTGTGGTGGTGAGAGTGACTGTTTGCTTTACACATCAGGAAGCTCTCATGTCTGTGTTTTCCCTCTGATTCTCCTTTTAGTTATGCTGTTATAGTTAATCCTGCCGGAGTCCACGTCTGCACTCGACACTAAATATACACACTCCCATACTGCAACCATGACCTTTACTAACCACTCATTTCATTTCTCTCCTTCTTTCTGTCTCCCTCTCTCTCTCTCTCTCTCTCTCTCTCTCTCTCTCTCTCTCTCTCTCTCTCTCTCTCCTCCGTTGAGCTACATGTCCCACTGCTGAGCTGTCAGTGATCCAGACCCCCTCTGCACTCTGTTCCTGTCAGAACCTCATGGTGACTCCGCCCCCGGTTGATGATGCTTCAAATTCATGAATACACTCCACACTACACAATAAACATCCTCAACCACACACACAACACTAACAACCCAAATGAGGATGGGGTTCTCTGTTGAGTCTGGTTCCTCTCAAGGTTTCTTCCTGTTCCCAGGGAGTTTTTCCTTGCCACCGTCGCTTCGGCTTGCTCAACAAGAAACAATTAGTGCTAAATTAGTGCATTTCCCTTATCGTCATCTACAGGACTTCATCTTCAACACCTCGAATCGTCCGGACTTTTGTTCAACTTCAAACCCAATGCAAGTAACGCTGCTGATCAATTCAGCATCTGTAAGTTAAGCCCCTTTTAATTAAGGTGAATATGAATTCCTCTTTACGATTCTCATCAAGGTGTGATAAATTTGATTCATTCAACTCGCCGTCTATATCTCGCCTCTCTCTCTCTCTCGTCTGTCTTTTCCTTTTTCTCTCTCTCTCTCTCTCTCTCTCTCTCTCTGATTTTCTTCCCCTCACTACTATTGTATATAGATGTTTGTCATAGATTAGTATGTGTCATGTGCCGTCTTATTAAATGTTGTATATACACAAGTGATTGTCTTTGTGTGTGCCTCACAATTACAAGTCAATGAATCTTTGATCTTGCTACCTCGCTCAATTACAACTTGTATTATTTAGAATAGTTATTTTCTAGGCCAGAAATATAACTTTTCTTGGGATTAATGAATAATTATATTGTCTGCTCGCCGGACGAACAGATCAAATAATTAAGCTATTGATTCCTTTAATATTCAATCTAACATTCAATAGTCATAATTAATTATAAACCATTATAATTAATATGAGTATTTGGATGTACATGTTGTAATTTCAACTTAAATTGTCGGTTACCGACTGGTGGAGAAACATATGGTTAATTACCCCGTAATACTAAACATTATATTGGTGGATAATAGCGGGCACCTTCCTCGTTCATTTTCCCCAATATTAAAATGTTACAGATGATGTTGGAATGCGGATTCATTACAAGGCACTTGACCCAAACCAATTCGCATGTATTCGATGAAATGGGGTGGGACACATCATGTTTTGACAAAAATATGACATTTTTCATAAAAAATATGAAAGTTATGATAAAAATATGATTTTTCATATTAATAACCGAAATGATGAAAAAATGTAAAAAACTGAGAAATATGATCGAAAAACATCTGGAAAGTGATTTTTCATCAAGAACCTTAAAAGAGAATGTTTTAGGTTCAGCTGTGCATGTGTGGAGAAAAAGGTGCTTCTCCGGAGCTGAAAACGCGTTTGCGGCCAACGAGAGCTCTCTAGGACGAACAGAAAGCTGTTTTCTTCTAAAAGATCATTGTGTCGCGCTGGCACGAGGCACTTGACCCAAACCAATTCGCATGTATTCGATGAAATGGTGTAGGACACATCATGTTTTGACAAAAATATGACATTTTTCATAAAAATATGAAAGTTATGATAAAAATATGATTTTTCACATTAACAGCCAATGGAGTAACACGTTTGACTAGACGCTCCCGCAGATTCCGTGTTAATTGTTTATTTTTTGCGCTACCACTACTTTTTTTTTAAGATATACTCACCCGAGTTCGTTTTCTGACAGCTGTTTTTACGTTCCGAGTGTTTTATTATGGCCGGAAAAACCCCTAAAACCCGCTCCGCGACGACCTCACAACTGCGGCCTCCTTCACAAACAGCGGCCTCGAGGCCGGAGGTTTCCTCTCCATCTCGCGTCACCACAACTCCGAGTGAAACCGTGCAGGTTATTGATGTGGGGTCTTTGAAGCGAGAGTTGCTGAGCTCGCTAAAACAGGACATTGCGGATATTTTCAAAGCTGAACTCCGTGCTGCACTGGGTGGATGATTTGTCCACAATTAGGGCTGATTTACAATCAGTTAAAACGCAGCTAGCAAATGATAAAGCTGCTTCGGACGCTGAGATGGCTGCGCTCAAAGGTACAGTGCGGGACATGGGGGAATCACTCTCGGTATGCACTGATGATGTAGTCGAGCTTAAGAACAAGCTCGCACAGTTAAATGCCGAGTTTGACTCTTTAAAGAGAAAGTGTGAGGACCTAGAATCTCGGTCGCGACGGAATAACATTAGGATAGTCGGGATTCCCGAGGACACCGTCGCTGATAACACAACTATCGCCACGCTGCTTAAAGAGGCTTTCCAGCTAGACGAAGCGCCGCTGTTAGACCGGGTACACAGAACCTCTCAACCGAAACCGAAACACGGAGAGCGTCCACGCACTGTTATTACCAGGTTTCATTACTATAGCGACTGTGCGGATGTTCTGCGTCGTGCGAGGGAGAATCGACAGGTTGTTGTCGGGGGAAGCAGGATTTCTGTGTTCCCTGACCATACTGCCAAGGTGGCCCGAGCTCGAGCGGCCTTCACTGACGTGAGGAGGCAATTACGCGGAATGGAAGGAGTTCGTTATGGGCTTTTCTTTCCAGCACGTCTCCGTATCACACATCAGGGTGTGGAAAAAGACTTCCTCGATGCCGATGAAGCCGGGAAATATATTAAAACGATTAAAATCGGTTAGTGCCTTCTCCCAGAGTGTTGCAATGGCGGGTGATGTTAAAGGGTTATATTGCCATTGTATGCGCACACTTGTTTGGGTACTGTACTGGAGTTCTGTGGGAGTTGTCTCTCTCTCTATTGGATTAGGTTAACTTCAGGGTTTTCTTCTCCGAGTTGATGTCACGATTTTGTGGCACCAATGTTTTTCTTCCTTATCTATTGTTGTCTCCCTGTTGGAGACTTTTGTTCATTTTTATTCATTTATTTATTTATTTATTTTATTTTATTTTACTTTAGTTGTTTATATTTTGGGGGTTTTGGTTTTTTTTTTGGGGGGGGGGGGGGGTGGGGGGGGGTCCCGGCTCACTGTATTTGTTTCTTGCTCTTCCATTTAATGTACTTTAATGTCTTCAAGTAGACTAGGTTCCAACACACCGATTCGTTTCATCACCTGGAACATACGTGGTATGAGCAGTCCATCTAAGCGTGCTAAAATCTTTAGTCATCTGAAACGGACTTAACTCAGACATAGTTTTCTTACAAGAGACTCATTTGCAATTTAAGGACCATTATAGGCTTCGTGCTCCTTGGATAGAACACATATTTCATTCTAATTTCAATTCTAAATCAAGAGGAGTTGCTATATTAATTAGGAGAAATATCCAGTTTCTACCTACCGATGTTATTGCTGATAGGAATGGCAGATATCTTATTGTTGCGGGGATGTTAATGCAAACAAAGGTGCTGCTGGTAAATGTTTATGCACCTAATTTTGATGATGTTGAATTCTCCAACAGACTACTCAGTAACATACCCCATTTACATTCTCATTTATTGATTTTTGGAGGTGATTTGAATTGTGTGCTTGACCCGGTACTGGATAGATCTAGTCCAAGACCGATATCTCAGTCAGCTATGTCAAAATCTTTTTCTGATTTTATGAACCAAAATGGCTTGCTTGACCCTTGGAGAACTCGCAACCCTTCCATTAAAAAATTCTCCTTTTTCTCTCAGGTACATCAGTCATACTCAAGAATAGATTATTTTTTCATAGATGGCAGCTTGAATACATTTGTTGCTGCCGTTGACTATTCTAGTATTTTAATATCGGACCATGCACCATTATTCTTAGATCTTCAGTTGTCCACAAGCAGATCCGATCCCCCCCCCCTTGGAGGTTTAATTCTCTATTGTTGGCAGACGATACATTTTGCGAGTTTATCTCTAATTCTATTGATGAGTTTCTTCTTTTTAATCAGAACGAGTCAACATCGTCTTCCTTAGTTTGGGAGTCACTGAAGGCGTTCCTTAGGGGGCAGATTATTTCATTCTCTTCACGTTGCAATAAAGTACATAAGGCCAGACTCGTTGAACTCACATCTGCGATTGGTATTCTCGACCAAGAGTGCGCATCAAATCCCTCTCCAGAATTGTTTAAGAAACGTCTAAATCTCAAGACAGAATTTGATTTAGTTTCCACCAAGGAAGTAGAGCGACTGTTATTGCAGACACGTAGTACCTACTATGAACATGGGGATAAAGCGAGTCGACTTTTGGCTCACCAATTGAAACGTCAATCTGTCTCACGTTTGATATCCTAAAATTAATACTCATGACAATGTAACTGTTACAGATCCAGTGGAAATTAATTCTACATTTTAGTCTTTTTATACTGCTTTGTACAAATCTGAGTTTGCCATCTGATATTTCTGTTATGATTCAGTTTCTGGCCAATCTTGAAAATCCTACTATTGGCACTGATCAAATGCAGAACCTTGATGCCTCCACTGTCCATTGGTGAGATAAAGCTCTCAATTTAAAGCGATGCAATCCAAAAAAGCCCCGGTACCTGATGGGTTTCCTATAGAGTTCTATAAGAAATTTATTGATAAGTTGGCGCCTCTTCTTTTGCTTATGTTTAACGAGTCCCTTGGAAAAGGGTTTTCTTCCACCTACACTCTGACCCAAGCTTCAATAGCTCTTCTGTTAAAGAGTGATAAGGATCCACTTTTGTGTGGTTCCTTATAGGCCTTTATCTTTGTTGAATGCGGATGTGAAAAGTTCTTGCGAAAATTATAGCTTTGCGCTTGGAAAGGGTTTTGCCTACTATTATTTCCAAAGAACAGAATGGTTTTATTAAGGGACGTCATTTGTTTTTTAATACTCGTACTCTTTTAGATATTATCCACACAACGCATTCTGAGACGGTGCCTGAGATTGTCATTTCAATGGATGCAGAGAAGGCATTTGATCGAGTGGAGTGGGAGTATCTGTTTGCTGGTGTTGGAGAAATTTGCTTTATTTATCTAATCGTAATATATTTGTTTGGTTTTCAGTAGGTCAAATTTTGATTTCAATGAACATTCGGACAGTCCGGCCCTCGACTTGTAGCAAAA
>JACRUU010000028.1:17665871-17682504 GCA_030449085.1 Kryptopterus vitreolus
TGGGTATTAAGGCAGGATACACCATAAATGGAATGCCAACCCATCACAGGACACACACACACACACACACACACACACACACACACACACACACACACAACACATTCATATACTACGGGACAATTTTCCAAGGTGCCAATCAACCTACCATGCATGTTTTTGGACTGGGGGAAACCGGAGAACCTGGAGAAAAACTCCACACACACATGGCCGAGACGGGAATCGAACCCGGACCCTGGCGGTGTGAGGCGAACGTGCTAACCACTAAGCCACCGTGCCCCCTCATCACACATTCAACACTGTAAATTAACATCATCATTATTATTATTATTGTATTATTATCTATTAGTAATCTAGTTATTATTTACATTACAATAACTAATATTACTACTAACTTTCTGAAAGACACACACCATAATACAACCTTTCACTGAGGTGTTTCTTATACACCGATACTGAAAATAAAAATAAAGAGACAAGTTTGGGAACGGGTCTCGAACCCACACTGCTGGAGTGAGTAGCAGATACGCTAGCAGTTTTCTATGGGAAGATGGTGGAACCTCCATGCAGAGACACACTCGAGATAAACAAGTACATAATTTTATTAATTGACAAAGAAGCAAACAAACTCGAGGATTAAGTTTAACCAAAACTAAAAACCCTCACAAAAAAGAAGAGCAGTGTAGGTTAATCAGTACTGAGAAACAAAGGAAGCTCAGAACAAACAACAAACAAAGAATAAGAAGAAAGAAAGAAAGAATAATAACAATAGTAACAATTCTATTCATTTTTCCTTATTTACAAAACATAGCATGAAAAAAAAATCGAATCATTATAACAAACAAGCAACAACTACAAAAGTATATACAAAAAAAATAATTATAATAAAAATATATCTAGCAGCAATGAGAAATTAAGGCACTGAAGCTCATAAGGAAAAGCACATTAGCAACATGTGCTATCAACATGAGCTAGCAACATGACCCTGCCTATTTTCAACGTTGTGAATAGTGAGGTGGAAATGCAACATTTTTTGATAATTATTGATATTTACTGTCCAGTGAACATTTCAGCAATGTGTTGTTTCCAATTGGATGGAAAAAAGCTAGGACTAGTACACAAAAGAAGTTTTAAAAATAATTGAGAATAAATAATGAAACATTTGATTGACAGCAGTGGTCCTTGTAGCAAAATTGCGCAGCAAACAGACATTTATACACTTGAAAAACACAATATCGCCCCCTAGTGGGTGATTTGGCTCAAAATTGTTGCAGCACTATGGGATAAACATGTTCGGTGAGTTTCGTGTTGATCAGCCTCCATTAACCTTGTGTCACAGGTTCTTTAATTGTCACTGTCAGATTGCGACCATGTTTTTGAGATATACAAATGTCCTCATAAACCCTTATGTCATATGAAACAGAGACATGGTCAATTGGACAAACAGGTGCATAGTTTTAGCCATTTTTAATTTTTTTTGTTTGTTTATTACACACTTTATTATTTGACCATACTCATACTCTCATACACAAGTGAAAATATCTCATTCCATTCTTGAGTTATCACCATTTTCGTAAAAATGTGGTCCTGCCCACTTCAAATGGTTTGGCGAGCCTTTGCATTGGAGAGTGGAAATTCTTTTTGATTATTATTAATAAACACTGTCCACTGAATATTGTTACACTGGTTTTGTTTGGATGCCATGAAAAACCCAGGACTAGTTCACAAAATTAAGTTTTGAACTCAATTTAATGGAAAAAAACAAACTTTGTAGATTGAAACCATCAGCGAGAGAGACAGCTTGACAAATCTTAGTCACAACTCAATAGTCTAGATTAGTTTTTTTCTCATCCAGGGTCAGAAATGAATGTAAGGTTGGTCAGCTATCTCCATGACGCCAGACCCCGAGAACTTCCATACAATTAAAACGATAAACCTTCTAATCTGGGGAAAGAATCTCTTCGAGAATGCCATCTGCAAAGAACCTTTGTAACCTGCAAATAGGAAACATCTTGACAGTAAACCTTGACATCTTGACAGTAACAACTTGACTGTGAAACGGACAGACACACAACAGGCACCGGGATCAAACAAAAGGGGTTTTATTCACGGAAAATGGAGAACTAAGGAGGAATACTCAGAGGAGTAGGTAATGCGGGTGTACAGCCCTGTACAGCCCGTGTCGTGAGCGCGGAGCTAGGAAGCTTCCGGTGGGGCGAAGCGCGCAGGCTCAGCGGTGGACGAGGTCGCGTCCACGGGACTTGGGAGTCGGGGAAACTGTAGCCTGCGGGAACCGAACCTGATTTGGGAATCAGAGATGAGAGACAGGTTAGTAGCGTTTTCCTTGGAAGGATACGTGCCCGTGTCGTAGTCCGACGTTCAGGAGCCCGGACGTAGAAAGGAAGGAAAGCCGGGCTTAAATAGCCAAGCTACTGACGGTCGTAACTAGCCCCAGCTGGCGCTCATCAGTAGCTTGGTGATTGGGAGCGTGGAAGCTCCGAATTGGTAGGAGGCATGGTTTTGACAGACCGTTTATATAACCTGTGTTTACGTTCTTTTGTTATTTGTTTAATGTGGTCATTTGTATTAATAGACTTCGTGGACTTTGATTTATTTATATTGAAATAAAAGAGTCTACAGATTGTGATAAATCTCTGACACTGATCTTCTCTACATATTGGATTCGCCATTAGACTGTTTTTGGTTTTATATTGACCTTGTAGTCGACCTGACGACCGAGAAATCGTAAACATTTAGTCCTGCATTAATCTATAGGTCATGTTTGTGTACTTGATCTGTAAACTCAACAGTTTGTGTACGTGATTCTCTGCAAGCACATAGTTTTATGTCAATTCCCAACTGAACCCCAAAACTCCAGAGATTAATTATAATATAGAAATTATATTATATAAGTATATATAGGTAGAGGAGACGTGATATTGATATAATTTTGCAACTGTATAAATTTACCATTTGTTAAATGAACAGTTTTAAACAGTTTCTTGTTATTAGGCCATGGAAATGACTTCAAATGTTGCCTCTTAATGGAATTCATTTCTGACCCTGGTTGAGACAAAACAATCTACACTAATGGGTTCTGACAAAGAGTTGTCAAGCTGTTTCTCTCTCTCTCTCTCTCTCTCTCTCTCTCTAACTATTACTAGTAATAATAATAAAAATATATTTAGCAGCAATTAGAAATTAAGGCAGTGAAGATCATCATGTACACAAACTTTTGATCTTACAGATCAGGTACACAAACGTGACCTACACGATTAATGCAGGACTAAACGTTTACCTTCCTCTCGGTCGACTAAAAGGTCGACACAAAACCAAAAACACTCTAATGGAGAATCCAATATGTAGAGAAGATCAGTATCAGAGATTTCTCACAATCTGTAGACTCTTTTATTCAATATAAATAAATCAAAGTTCACAAAGTCCACGATTACACATATATTTTCTCTATGATGTTTGTGTTTGTTCTGGATCTTGAGGAAGAAATGATCTGACATGATTTTACAGAACAAACAGGAAATCAAACACAACTCATGTCTAAACCATGCCGAAACTACAGGAAGTGAAGAGGAGAAAAGGAATTTGTAGGGCTGTGATCAAACCTCGTTAGTTGAGACTTTCAACCCACCTCTTCCACCACACTACAGAACATTGTGTTGCGCTGCAGATTTGTGTATCTTGTGTAGATCAGAGGTGGAAATGTACTTCTAAAATAACATCTGATCTTATCTTCATCGCAATCACAAATATCATCATCATTACAATTATCATCATCATCATCATCATCATCATCACAAATATCATCATCATCACAAATATCAAATAAAAAAATTTATTTGGAGAAAATAAAGCTTCTGTGGATACAGGAACAGGTTAAGGTGCAGAGCCAAACCTTTTGACCAGGGAGGTAAGTGGGACTGTCACTCCTACTGCGGTACGCCTGGAGCTTATGCCGATGAACAGCCCTCTGCAGCTGCTGGTGGGCATCAGCCTAGACACGTTCACTCTCGCAGAACCAGAAATCGACCGAGGGGATATCCGAGGGGTTACCTGACCAAGGAAAGATAGGGGACTGGAAATCAAGAACACACTGGAAGGGTGTTAAACAGGTGGAGGAGTGGCGAAGGGAGTTCTGGGCATTCTCCGCCCAACCAAGGAACTGACTCCACGAGTGCTGACAGTTGTTGCAGTACCTCTGGAGGAATCGCCCGAGCTCCTGGATTCTTCTATCCGTGAGGCCATTGGTCTGAGGATGGTACACTGAAGAGAGACTCATGGCCACCCCTATAAGGTTAAGGGAAGCCTTCCATACCCCAGAGATGAATTGGGGTCCTCGATCAGGGCACACTCTTTGCACCCGCGAACGTACATCTGAACAGGCCACCAGTAGTGTTTTCGGAGGAGCGCGATGGTGGTATTGGCTCCTGGATGGCCTGTACCTACGGAGGAGTGAGCAGAGTGATTTAGGTGGATACGTTGACTTCTGGGTAGGTACTGGCGATCAGATGGAAACCCCGGGGGTCTGTTGCAGATAAAATCAGGAGTTGGGATCGGGGTGGACAATTGAATAGGGTTAATGAACAGGTCCGGGTGCAGAATATTCTCTGGCTCTTCTGCGACCTCCTCCGGAGCGTGGTGTCGAGAGAGAGAGTCAACCTTCACGTTCTTGGATCCGGGTCTGTAGGAGATAGAGAAGTGAAATCGGGTGGAAAAATAGTGCCCAAATTGCCAGTGAAGGTCAAATCCGGATCAGGATGTACGAGGAGGGGAGCGGTGGTGAAGGCAAGTTTTAAGGCGGTGAATGCCTCCGCAGCATCCAAGCTTCATTGAAGGCTTCGTGGTTTACCCCTGAGGAGAGAAGTGAGTGGGTGAGCAATTTGGATGTAATCTTGAATGAATCGTCGATAGAAATTTGAAAAACTGAAAAAGCGTTCCTTGATGCTCCAAGGTTCTGGCCCAAAGGTGACTTCCTCAATCTTCCTCTCATCCATCTGCATGCCCCGAGCAGAGATGACGTAGCCTAGGAAAGAGAGGGAGGATTGATGAAAAGAGCACTCGCGGCGACACTGTAATACCCGGATCACGTGCCCTCTGTGTTCCTCTATTTAAAAAAAAAATTAAATATCGTCAATATATACTAGAACGAATCGGTCCAAAAAGTGTCTGAATAAGATTGGCAGGTTTGAAAAGCGGGACTGCAATGTGTCCATAGGGATTCGGCCCAGCGGAGAGAAGCTCCGGTTAGCAAGGAGAAGACGTAGCCGACCCTTGAGCGCTACGTAGGGAACATGGTGGGTTGCATCTCAAACACGAGCGAGCATTGCAGCAAGAAGTTATCACATTCCTGGGGCGAGCCGGCGAACTGCGTGGGTCGGGCCATAAGGCTAGGCGCCGGGGGAGTAGGAAGTGTTCTGGATGGAAGTGCGGCACCGGCCGTAGGCGCATTGGGTCGTGGGCTAGCTTCCGCTGGCGGCGCATTGGGAGGCGGATTAGCCACCACCGGAGGGTTGTTTATAGCCTCCAGGTTAACTGTTTTGGTCCGGGCTTCTGTAATGGAAGTACACAGACAGAGAGCGGAATGAAAAAGCAGAACACAAAGAGAAGACGCTCAAGAGAGTGTCTAGATATTTTCCACTGCCCTGCACGAGTAGCACGAGAGTCACTCTGGAGATCACCAGCGGCAGAGAACAGTTGTGTTAGCGACGGCCGGATTCGCTTCCGGGATTCAGAGGAGTTTGGGAAGCAGGAGCGCGTGGAGACGGAGCTTGGAATGGACGCTGAAACACAGAGACAGATCTTAGCAAAAGTAAGCATGAATAGTAGAATGTCCGCTTTGTGACATACGAGCATGGACAAAGTGAGGAGAGAGAGAAAGAGAGCCAGCAGGTCTCTGGCATTGTGCTCTATGCTCCATCCGTTCACTGGGCCTTCTATTTGTACTAACCTGGTCATAGACTTGCGGTAACACCAGACTACATAATTTACTAAATGTGAATGATAATCAAGAATTTTATAATTATTTGCCAGGTTATAATCAATTAATACAAATTACAAATTAACACGTTGAACAAGTAAGAAAATACAGCAAGCAAGGTGATATAAACGATTAGCATGTAAATGTAAATTACAAAAAAATTTATATAGTTGTTACTGAGTGTTACAAATGTTATAAAATTGTTCCTGATTGCTTCCTATTTGTGTCCATGCTCTCTCTGGTTCCCCTTTCCTTCCTGCCCTGTTTCCCAACCTCTCTCTCTCTCTCTGTTTCACAATCTCTCTCTCTCGGCCAGGCTCCACAACCTCTGCCGCCGGCGCTCTGTTAGTCTTTCGGCAGCATGAGTGCTTCTTTGTCAAGGTCCACTGATGGCTCAATGACACACCCTGCATGCTACACTAGCGAGGCAGGGGAATGCAGGACCTTCCTGTCTCAGTGCACAGTAATTTTTCAAATACATTCCCTCCTGTTTCTTACTGAAAGATCTAAAGTAGGTTATTTCATTCAGTCTTTTTCCAGGTTAGTGGCCACTCTGCTACTCTTTTTCAAAATGGCGGCCAACTCAGTCCCGAAGCCTGATCACCCGTCCAAGATGGCCTCCTAGACAGAGAACCTGTCGAAGATGGCCTCCGAGCCAGTGAATCCATCCAAGCTGGCCTCCGAGCCAGTGAACCCATTCAAGTTGGTATCCTATCCAGTGAACCCATCCGAGATGGCCTCCAAGCCAGAGAACCCATCCGAGATGTCCTCAGAGTTAGTGATCCCGTCCAAGATGGCCTCCGAGCCAGTGTTTCTGTCCAAGGTGGCCTCCAAGCCAGAGAACCCATCCGAGATGGCCTCCAAGCTTGTGATCCCATTGTTCTTTGTGTTCTTTATTTTTTGTCTTTTTTTGTTTTCGAGCATCTGGAATCTGTTCCTTGGAGAGGGGTTTCTGACACTGCTCTCTCTGGTTCCCCTTTGCTTCCTGCTCTGTTTCCCCATCTCTCTTCATTTCCATAGCTGGTTTCCTGTGATTGTATGTAGTTTCGTACTAACTTGTTTGTTCTCTTTGTGTTCCAGTTTTCTGTTTCTGTCTAGTAACGGTCTCGCCCGTTCTGTGCTTTTGCCTGTGCTTTTGTTTGCTTATTTAATAAAGACTCTGAACTGCATCCCCAGGCTGCTCGTCCGTGCCTCCATTACAATTTGCAGATTACAAAGAATTGTTTAAGGTATAATGTACCTGGCTGAAGAGACATACAGAGAACTGTGCGGTAGGTTCTGCTTACAGACTGCTTCCATGGGGGTTTCAGCAAATTTTCTTAAACACTCCAAACACCAACGTAAACCCCAAACTAGAAAAGGTTGCGCAACCTTTTGTCAAGGAAAGGGAGCCAGTCCCCTTTCCCATCCCCCGGGGGGATACATATAATATCATATAGTGTACATTAATATGAATATAAATAACCTCTAAATCGAGGAAACGAATGTGGGTCAGAGGCCCAGGGGGCCCTTAATCCATGAGACCAGGGTCAATCAGGAGAGAGGGGGCATGTTCACGAAGGGGCTGCCAGAGTTGATTGAACAGTGCTTGATTGATGAAGAGTGTAGATGAGGGCTCTATCAGTTCATCAGAATTAAATGCCTAGCCAAAAGAGTTAAGAAGGCTACAAAGTCTGAGATGTGAGAAGGTAAGGAATGGCAGACGGAAGCACCCTAAATATTCCGGGATTCGGGCAGGGCAGAATATCAATATTTGTCTCCAAAAAGAAGACAGAGCAGGACAAGGCCAGAACATGTGGATTAATGTCGCTGAATCGGAATGACACCTGTATATAAAACTTTAGGGAGCACATTCATTTTACTACAGTTGACCCTATGCAAAGAGCATTTAAAAGAGATTTCAATGAATATGCCAATGCTGCTGTATTAATAGGCATCATTTCACTTTGATTCAGATTCAGCTTATAGCCTGAAATTGAGCCAAAGTCTGTCAGCAACTTAAGCACCAAAGGGATGGAGGTGCCAGAATGTTAATCCGCACATAGCGATATCCTATGCCCCCCTTCCTTCAGTATGCCAACCATTGCACCGGATCTAAGAGCTGTCACCAAAGGCTCAATGGCCAAAGCAAACAGCAAAGGCGAGAGCAGGCAGCCCTGTCTAGTGCCGCAGCCAAGTTTGAACATTTCAGCAATGTTTTGGTGCCAATTGGATGAAAAAAACTAGGACTAGTATGCAAACGTAGATTTAAAAATAAATGAGAATAAATAATGAAGCATTTGATTGACAGCAGTGGTCCTTGTAGCAAAATTGCTCAGCATGAAGAGATTTATCCCGTGATATCAAAATTTAGTGTTGTTTGAAAATTTGCAGCATACAAACATTCACACACTTGAAAACCACAATATCGCCCCCTAGTGGGCGTTTTTGCTCAAAACTGTTGCAGAACTCCGATAAACATGTTCGCTGAGCTTCTTGTTGATCGGTCTCCATTAACCTTATCTCACAGGTTCTTTAATTATCACTGGCAGATTGATGCCATGTTTTGTGAGATGTCCTCATAGGGCCATATCAGGTCAACAAACAGTTACATAGTTTTAAACATTTAAATTTTTTTCTTTGTTTAGCACCACCAAGTGTCAAGTTACACAATTTATTATTTGACCAAAGATGGAGCTCATACACTCATATACAAGTTTGGTGAAGACATCTGATTCTGTTCATGAGTTATCGCCATTTTTTAAAAGTGGCCCCGCCCACTTCACATGGAATGGTGAGCCTCTGCAATATTGGGTGGAAATTCTTTTTGATTATTAATAATAAACACTGTCCACTGAACATTGTTATACTGGTTTGTTTGGAGGCCATGAAAAACCCAGGACTAATTAAGAAAATTGTTTTTGAACTCTACAAACAAATCTACAAACAAACTTTGTAGATTGAAACCATCAGCGAGAGAGAAACAGCTTGACAACTCTTAGTCACAAACCATTAGTCTAGATCATTTTTTCTCAACCAGGGTGAGAAATGAACTTTTCCATTAAGAGGCAACATGTGAAGTCAATTCCATGGGCTAATAACAAGAAAATGTTCAAAACGGTTCATTAAAAAATGGGAAATTAATACAGTTCTGGGAAAACCTATGAAGAAACATGTTTTATGATTTTTAAATATAAGACATTATTGAAAATGCAGTGATGTTTGAACTTGCATTTCTCCAAAATTCTACAGTAAAATATGGAGGGACACCCTAAATGAGAATTATTTGATTTGATGGGCAAAACCAGGAAGCAAAATGTTTTATGATTTTTCATAAAACCCCTGTAGGTTATATTGGACATACACATGCACTTGAGTGTACTGTTACTTTTCTCAAAAACTGTACGGTAAAATGACGTGAATATTAATTATCTTATAGACAGGAACACTGTTAAAACTATGAGGAAGAATGTGTAGACATAATACCCCTTTTTTAATGGAAATGCCGTTCTGAAGTGCTTTTGCACCAGTTTTCACTGCGCCAGGCACCAATACTAGGCACTCTCTAAGGGCAGAATATGATGCGGACAACAATAAGCCGTGTGGTTCACTTTACCGTGTATTTTCAAATTGCGGCGGGCTTGAAAACCATCCAGTCTTGCAACCCCACCACCTGTCCGCTAGATCCAAAACCCTCATCCATGCTCCAGTCCATCTCACATGATCTCCTGCCCTTCATCTCCACAATAATCAACGGGTCCCTAACTTCTGGATATGTACCGGCTTCCTTCAAGCAAGCAAGGGTCACTCCCATCTTAAAGAAACCTGCTCTGGACCCATCAGATATCAACAACTACAGACCGGTATCTCTTCTCTCTTTCCTCTCTAAAACTCTAGAACGTACTGTCTTTAACCAACTGTCTGCCTATCTCTCTCAGAACAACCTTCTAGATCCCAACCAATCTGGCTTCAAAGCAACACATTCCACAGAGACTGCTCTCCTGGCAGTCAGGGAAAAGCTTCATGCTGCCAGATCCGACAGAGTGTCCTCTGTCCTCATCCTGCTCGATCTCTCAGCAGCTTTTGATACAGTGAACCACAAGCCCCTATTAGCTACCCTCAGGAGTCTCGGTATCTCTGGAGCTGCATGGAATTGGTTTTCCTCATACCTGGAAGGTTGATCATTTCAGGTATCATGGAGAGGATCGACATCTGCTCCATGCAGACTCACCACTGTTGTACCACAAGGCTCAGTACTTGGTCCTCTTCTTTTCTCACTCTATACTCTTTCTCTCGGTAAAGTCATCTCCTCTCATGGATTTGACTATCACTGCTATGCTGATGACACTCAATTAATCTTCTCCTTCCCTCCATCAGATAAAACAGTGTCTGCTAGAATATCAGCCTGTCTATCTGACATCGCTTCGTGGATGAGCGTTCATCAGCTGAAAACTCAACCCGAAGAAAACGGAACTGCTGGTGATCCCATGTGATTCATCTCCTGGTCAGGATCTCAGCATAACTCTCCATAACTCCCTACTTTCTCCCTCCACCACTGCTCGTAATCTCGGGGTAACTATAGACAATCAATTATCTTTCTCTCGCACCACCCCACTGCTGCGCTTGCTCCACTGGCTTCCTGTAGCTGCACGCATCAAATTCAAAACACTGACGCTTGTCTACAAAGCCAAAAATGGATCTGCACCATCTTACCTCTGCAAACCTCATCACCTCCCGTACTGCACCTCGCTGCCTGAGAGCGTCCAGCACTGCTCGCCTGGGTCCACCGTCTCTCAGGGTAAAAGGTAAGGCCAGCTCAAGGCTCTTCTCTGTTCTGGCACCGATGTGGTGGAACGAACTTCCACTGGAGGTTCGAACAACGGAGACACTGTCTACATTCAAACGCCGACTGAAGACCTACCTCTTCCAACAACACCTATCCTAACATTCCTTTTATTCTCTTTTATCTCACTGTCCAGAAATCTATTATAAAAAAAGGCAACTGTCTATTCTTGTGTACTTGAGTTTGTATTAAACCTTTTTGAATAAATCTTATCCTTAGATCGAGACCTAAAGCACTTCCGGTACGTCGCCCTGGATCAAAGGGCGTCTGCTAAATACCGCAAATGTAAATGTAAAAATGTAATTCATTTCTGACCCTGGTTGAGACAAAACGATCTAGACTAATGAGTTATGACTCAGAGTTGTCAAGCTGTCTCTCTCTCTCTCTCGTGATAGTTTCAATCTACCAAGTTTGTTTTTTTCATTAAATTGAGTTCAAAACCTAATTTATGTGAACCTAGTACCTAGTAATAATAAAAAAATATATATTTAGCAGCAATTATAGATTAAAGCACTGAAGCTCATCATGTACACAAACTTTTGATCTTACAGATCAGGTACACAAACGTGACCTATAGATTAATGCAGGACTAAACGTTTACCTTCCTATCGGTCGCCAGGTCGACTAAAAGGTCGACACAAAACCAAAAACACTTTCTCTGAAAAAAATTAATCAAACTCACACAAAGCTTCGGACGAAGTTGAAGGACATGGAGCAGAAGCAGCTGGTGATGGAGATTCTAATTAAAATGGAGAATCCAATATGTAGAGAAGATCATCGGTGTCAGAGATTTATCACATTTATCACAATCTGTAGATGTTTGTGTTTGTAGACTTTTATTTCAATATAAATAAATCAAAGTTCACAAAGTCCACGAATACACAGATCTCTTCTTTATGATGTTTGTGTTTGTTCTGGATCTTGTTCTGGTTATCTTTATCGTCATCACAATCATCACCACAAAATTGAAATGAAAACATTTATTTGGAGAAAATAAAGCAAATCAAATTAAATTCTAATATAAAATCCCAATTCCAAAGAACCATATGTTGCTTTAAAAGCTGTAAATAGCATTCAGCATTGATGGAACATGTACAAGCTGCTCGTTCTACATGCACTAATGGTTTTAAACTGAGCTCTGAGAACAAACTAGATTTGTGGACGTGTTAATGATCCCATGCAGTGATTTCCATTACAGATGACCACTGCATTTCACAAACATCCAATACTGATTTTCACTTTTGTCTCTTGTACACAGAGATTTCTCCAGATTCTCAGAAACTCTCAATGTTCATGACGTTCTGTATGAACATGATTTTTACAGAAATCTACATGCAGGGTTTCCACCGGTATCGTGTTGTCTCGTGTTGTCAACACACTTTATCTTGTAGACAACTTCTGTCTTGTGCGCTGTTTGCACTAGGTTGCACATGTTTGTTAGCACACAGGGTCACTTTATGTAGTCTAGGACTTAAACATTTCACTGTGTAGTCCGTCAGCTCATACTGTGTTCTTGTGTTATGATGTTGTTTGTGTAAAACCTCTTGATTGACCCTGATGTTGTCTCATTTCTGTGATGGTGACGGCTTCTAATGTGATGAATAAAACCTCTTGATTTGACCTGATGTTCTTCTCCTTTCTTTGATGGTGACGGCTTCTAATGTGATGTCGAGGAACATAATTGTGAAATTGTTCCACAGTTTTGGAGACAAAATCTTTCCCAGTTTGGCGAACTTCACTCCTTCACAGATTGGCGAAGTTCTGCTCCAACTTTACCTCTGAGAGACTCTGGTTCTCTAAGATACACCATTTATACCCCATTTATAAGCCCAATCAGCTCACTGTATACCCCATTTATCATCTCACTGACCTGCTGTCAAACAAATGTTCTCCAGGCTTCATCCCTTACTTCATTCACTGCGGACTGGAAGTTTCCTGTGGACCATAGTTAGTGTTAGTGTGAGGAGTGTGTTATGAGATTGGTTCCTCATGTGAATGTGTCCCTCTCTTTCTTGTTGTGTAAGTTTATGAGTAACCTGGTGGAGATGTTGAAAGGTCTGTAGTGATGACGATCACTCTCTCGTGTATATATTGGATGAGTCGGAGTGAGAGAGTCAGTCGTCTGTACAGAAATAGAAGATGAAGCTTCACGTGACTTTCCTGCTCCTGTGTGTTGTTCTTACTTTCTGCCTCGGTGAGTGAATTCCTCCAAACATTCAGCTTTATTTTATTTATAAATCACACAGTTTGATAACAGATTTCATTCCTTGATACTGATGATGATGATGATGATGATGATGATGATGATGATGATACTTCGTTCTGTTTTTAGTGTCAGGAGACACGGTCAGGAAGCCAGCCATCTATGGCCAGTTCAACCTCTTCTTCAAATACTACCTCTCCCTCAGAAGGGAGAGCTAGCCAGCCGTTTGGTATGGATAAGTGTCCCTCCCCCTTTATTACCCCCTGCCCGTTTATGACTGATGTGGCTGGCAGTTAAAGCATCAGATCTTTGTCCTAAAGTGTTCTGGACGAAGGTCAGACTGCTCTGATCCCTCAATGAAGCACAAAGATCTTCAGGAGATTGAAATAATGACAGTAAATCAGTATATTAATATTCAGCACTCAGAAGTCAGAAATGAGTGTGAAATACTGAACCATGAAATTATGAATTATCAAAATCATCATTTCAATTATTTCCTGTCTTTTCTCTATTTACACACATCACACATTCATTCATTCATATTCATAAAAATCGGGTCATTTCATGGGTATAAGGCAGGATACCATGGAATTCCTGACCCACACATTCATACACATTCATACACTCAATTTTGCCAATCAACCTACCTATTTACTCCACACACACGGAGACTGAGAAAAATCAGGGACCCTGGCACAATAACCACAACACTGCTAACCACTAAACTGAAATACACATCATCATTATTATTATTATTTTATTATTGTCTATTAGTAATCTAGTTATTATTTACATTACAACTCACTAATTATTACTACTACTTTCTGAAAGATACACACCATAATACAACCTTTGCACTGAGGTGTTTCTTATACACCGATACTGCAAATAAAAATAAAGAGACAAGTTTGGGAACGGGTCTCGAACCCACACTGGGTCTGGAGTGAGTCGAACCCACACTGCTGGAGTGAGTAGAGATACGCTAGCAGTTTTCTATGGGAAGATGTTGGAACCTCCATGCAGAGACACACGCGAGGTAAACAAGTACATAATTTTATTAATTAACAAATAAGCAAACAAACTCGAGGATTAAGTTTAACCAAAAAAAACCCTCACAAAACAAGAAGAGCAGTGTAGGTTAATCAGTACTGAGACACAAATGAAGCTCATCACAAACAACAAACAAAGAATAAGAAGAAAGAAAGAAAGAATAATAACAATACTAACAAATGCTATTCATTTTTCCTTATTTACAAAACATAGCATGAAAAAAAACATCGAATCATTATAACAAACAAGCAACAACTACAAAAGTATATACAAAAAAAATTTCAATAAAATTATAATAATAAAAATATATCTAGCAGCAATGATTGAAATTAAGGCACTGAAGCTCATAAGGAAAAGCACATTAGCAACATGTCCACCGAGTTTTGTTATTATCGGTCACCTTGTCCTACAAGCGTTCTAAATTCATCTGCCAATGGCGGCCATGGTTTTTGACATATCAAAATAAGTAATAATGAGCTCGTACACTTGTATAGCAAGTCTGGGGCAGAAATCTCATTCCTATCATGAGTTCTATCCATGTGAATAAAAGTGACCCTGCCTATTTTCAACGTTGTGAATAGTGAGGAGGAAATGCAACATTTTTTGATAATTATTGATATTTACTGTCCAGTGAACATTTCAGCAATGTGTTGGTTCCAATTGGATGAAAAAAACTAGGACTAGTACACAAAAGAATTGAGAATAATTGAGAATAAATAATGAAACATTTGATTGACAGCAGTGGTCCTTGTAGCAAAATTGCTCAACATTCAGATATCTATCCCGTGATATCAAAACCTGTGTCGTTTGAAAAATTGCGCAGCAAACAGACATTTATACACTTGAAAAACACAATATCGCCAAAATAGTGGGTCAATTTGGCTCAAAATTGTTGCAGCACTATGGGATAAACATGTTCGGTGAGTTTCGTGTTGATCAGCCTCCATTAACCTTGTGTCACAGGTTCTTTAATTGTCACTGTCAGATTGCGACCATGTTTTTGAGATACACAAATATCCTCATAAACCCTTATGTCATATGAAAAAGTGACATGGGAGGCAAAGGATCAGGTCAATTGGACAAACAGTTGAGTCGTTTTAGCCATTTTTAATTTTTTTCACCCATCCTTCAGCCCCCTATTACCCCCCTGGGGATTTGCAGGAACATGGAAAGGTGACTTAAATCCTGGAATTTAAGTTATAATATTTGCATACTTTGTTAATCTTTAATGCGATTAATTTTACATTGGGTAGTATCATTGTAAAAGTCACAGTGCGGTTTAAAATATAATCTCAGTCTCATTTCAGTAGAAAAAAACAAAAAAGAGACAATATTCTGTCCTAATGATTGTGAGAGTTGTCCCAAATCTAGCTAACACTCGTTCCCTGACTAAAGGTTTGTCAAGATTGTATTACGCTGAGTTTACGATGGTGGTTCAGGTATTTAAGGAAATCCTGAGGAAACACTCAGGGAAGCAGTTTCTAGTCAGAATTTCCCACACATTTCCTGTGTGTATCTTCTGCCAGGTAAAATATACTTAAATAAGACTTTGTAACCTGCAAATAGGAAACATTCAGTAACAATTCTGTAACATTTGTAACATTCAGTAACAACTCTTTGTCAATTCTTTGTTAACTACATTATTAGAAATTGTTTTCAGTTTGACCGTTTATATAACCTTTGTTTACCTTCTTTTGTTATTTGTTTAATGTGGTAATTTGTATTAATTTATTATAGCCTGGCAAATAAATTAAAAATTCTTGATTAACTCTGAAATTTCCTGAAGTCATTTACATCTAGTAAATTATATAGTCTGGTGTTACCACAAATCTATGAGCAGGATAGTACAAACAGAAGGCTCCTGAACGGATGGAGCATAGAGCACAATGGCTGAGACCTGCTGATTCCTGGATAACACTGACTTAGCAAGTTATAACCAAGTGACTAAAAGAAATTTTCTTTAGGCATGAGCATTGAACGGCCTACTTAAAGAACATTAGTTTACCGTTATATCCTCTGACTAAGATTCAGCCTTAGACGTTGAGAAGCACAAGGCTCTGCGCGACGCCAGGCTTATAATTAATGATTAAATGAAAAGAAGGAATGCTGAGAATAATCTGTTAAAAGTTAAAGATAAAACAATCAATAAAGTGATCAGTTTTAATGAAACAATATTCAAGGTCAAGCATTATTTTAAATTGGAGTCAGAAATGAGTTTAACGTTGAATTAATATAAGAAACTACAATTCACTGCAGTGATCTTTTATAGCAGCGCAGAAAAGACTTACACGCAGCATACCTTCACCCACGCCAGCGGATGCCCTCGTTGGGCTATTGGGTGTTAGATGTTATAGTTGTTGACCCCAATGTGATATCTAAATCTCCAGAGGTACCTTCTAAAATGGATCTTATATGAACTTTTCCATTAAGAGGCAATATTTGAAGTCATTTCCATGTCCTAATTACATGAAACTGTGTGTAAATATCATAAAAAATGGTAAATGTATACAGTTGAAAAATTCAGGTGGGCATTGACATAAAACTATGTGCTTGCAAAGAATCATGT
>JACRUU010000028.1:17683986-17707514 GCA_030449085.1 Kryptopterus vitreolus
TGAGTATTTGGATGTAATGTTGTAATTCAACTTAAATTGTCGGTTACCGACTGGTGGAGAAACATTTGGTTAATTACCCCTTAATATTAAACATTATATTGGTGGATAATGGCGGGCACCTCGCTCGTTCATTTTCCCCAATATTAAAACGTTACAGATGATGATGTTAGAATGCGGATTCATTACAGTTATTGGTGTCTAGAATGCGTGCGTATTCATTACAGTACACAAATGTGACCTATAGATTAAAGCAGGACTAAATGTTTACATTCCTCTCGGTCGCCAGGTCGACTACAAGGTCAAAACAAAACCAAAAACACTTTCTCTGAAAAAAATGAATCAAACTCACACAAAGCTTTGGACGAAAGTTGAAGGACTTGGAGCAGAAGCAGCTGGTGATGGAGATTCTAATTCTAATGGAGAATCCAATATGTAGAGCAGATCAGTGTCAGAGATTTATCGCAGTCTGTAGACTCTTTTATTTCAATATAAATAAATCAAAGTTCTCAAAGGCCACGAATACACAGATCTTTTCTTTATGATGTTTGTGTTTGTTCTGGATCTTGTTCTGGTTATCTTTATCGTCATCACAATCATCACCACAAAATCTAAAGCATTTATTTGGAGAAAATAAAGCAAATCAAATTCCAATATAAAATTCCAATTCCAAAGAACCATATGTTGCTTTAAAAGCTGTAAATAGCATTCAGCATTGATGGAACATTGATGGGTCTTTGTAGGCTATTACCTCTATTGATTTTCTGCCCTGCCATTGATATTCGGCCATTCCTTACCCACTCACTTCTCAGACTTTGTAGCCTTCTTAACTCTTTTGGCTAGTCGTTTAATTCTGCTGAACTGGAAGAGCCCTCACTCCCCCATCTCCTTCCCGCTGGATAAGAGATGCTCTTTACTTTATGAAACTAGAAAAAATTAGGTACACTTTTCATCAATCAAGCACTGTTTATGTCAAACTCTGGCAGCCCCTTGGTGAACATGTCCACTTTCTCCTGATTGACCCTGGTCTCTAATTGCTGCTAGATATGTTTTTATTATTATTACTTTTATTATTATTTATTTTTATATACTTTTGTAGTTGTTGCTTGTTTATGTCATAAAGTTTTTTTCATGCTTGTTTATATCATAAAGTTTTTTTCATGCTCTGTTTTGTAAATAAGTAAAAATGAAAAGCATTGTTAGTATTAGTATTATTCTTTATTTCTTCTACTTTGTTTGTTGTTTGTTTGTTGCACTGCTCTTCCTGTTTTGTGAGGTTTTATTTTGGTTAAATTTAATCCTCGAGTTTGTTTGCTTCTTTGTTAATTAATTAAACGATGTACTTGTTTACCTCGCGTGTGTCTCTGCATTGAGATTCCAACACCTTCCCATAGCAAACTGCTAGCGTATCTGCTACTCACTCCAGCAGTGTGGGTTCGAGACCCGTTTCCAAACTTGTCTCTTTATTTTTATTTACAGTGTTGGTGTATAAGAAACACCACAGTGGAATGTTGTATTATGGTGTGCATTTTTCAGAAAGTAGTAGTAATAATAGTGACTGTAATGTAAATAATAACTAGATTACTAATAAATAATATTAATAATGATGATAATTTACAGTGTTGATTGTGTGATGTGTATAAATAGAGAAAAGACAGGAAATGAATTGAAATGAATTTTTATTTAATCATAATTTCATGGTTCTGTATTTCACACTCATTTCTGACTTCTAAGTGCTGAATATTACTGTCCTGATTTACTGTCATTATTACAATCTCCTGAAGATCTTTGTGCTTCAATGAGGGATCAGAGCAGTCTGATACCTTCGTCCTAAACACTTTAGGTCAAAGATCTGATGTTCAACTGCCAGCCACATCACTAAGTCATATATATGGGCATGGGATGGAATCCTCGTTGCATGTCTCCTTGGTTTCTGGCAACCCTTGAGGCAGAGGTAGTATTTGATGAAGAGGTTGAACTGGCCATAGATGGCTGGCTTCCTGACCCTGTCTCCTGACACTAAAAACAGAACGAGTATCATCATCATCATCAGCATCATCAGTATCAGGAATGAAATCTGTTATCAAACTGTGTGATTTATAAATAAAATAAAGCTGATGTTTGGAGAATTCACTCACCGAGGCAGAAAGTAAGAACACACACAGGAGCAGGAAAGTCACGTGAAGCTTCATCTTCTATTTCTGTACAGACGACTGACTCTCTCACTCCGACTCATCCAATATATACACGAGAGAGTGATCGTCATCACTACAGACCTTCAACATCTCCACCAGGTTACTCATAAACTTACACAACAAGAAAGAGAGGGACACATCTCTAGGGATCTTCTCTACATATTGGATTCTCCATTAGAATTAGAATCTCCATCACCAGCTGCTTCTGCTCCATGTCCTTCAACTTCGTCCGAAGCTTCGTGTGTGTGTGTTTTTTTTTTTTTTTTTCAGAGAAAGTGTTTTTTGTTTCGACCTTGTAGTCGACCTGGTGACCGAGAGGAAGGTAAACGTTTAGTCCTGCATTAATCTATAGGTCACATTTGTGTACTTGATCTGTAAGTTCAAAAGTTTGTGTACATGATTCTCTGCAAGCACATAGTTTTATGTCAATGCCCACCTGAAGCCCAAAACTCCAGAGATTTTTTTAAATGAACAGTTTAAAACAGTTTCTTGTTATTAGGCCATGCAAATGACTTCAAATGTTGCCTCTTAATGGAATTCATTTCTGACCCTGGTTGAGACAAAACGATCTAGACTAATGAGTTATGACTCAGAGTTGTCAAGCTGTCTCTCTCTCTCTCTCTCTCGTGATAGTTTCAATCTACAAAGTTTGTTTTTTCCATTAAATTGAGTTCAAAACCTAATTTTGTGAACTAGTCCTAGTAATAATAAAAAAAATATATTTAGCAGCAAATAGAGATTAAAGCACTGAAGCTCATCATGTACACAAACTTTTGTTCTTACAGATCAGGTACACAAACGTGACCTATAGATTAAAGCAGGACTAAACGTTTACCTTCCTATCGGTCGCCAGGTCGACTAAAAGGTCAACACAAAACCAAAAACACTTTCTCTGAAAAAAATTAATCAAACTCACACAAAGCTTCGGACGAAAGTTGAAGGACATGGAGCAGAAGCAGCTGGTGATGGAGATTCTAATTAAAATGGAGAATCCAATATGTAGAGAAGATCGGTGTCAGAGATTTATCACAATCTGTAGACTTTTATTTCAATATAAATAAATCAAAGTTCACAAAGTCCACTAATACACAGATCTCTTCTTTATGATGTTTGTGTTTGTTCTGGATCTTGTTCTGGTTATCTTCATCGTCATCACAATCATCACCACAAAATTGAAATGAAAACATTTATTTGGAGAAAATAAAGCAAATTAAATTCTAATATAAAATCCCAATTCCGAAGAACGATATGTTGCTTTAAAAGCTGTAAATTGCATTCAGCATTGATGGAACATGTACAAGCTGCTCGTTCTACATGCACTAATGGTTTTAAACTGAGCTCTGAGAAGAAACTAGATTTGTGGACGTGTTAATGATAACATGCAGTGATTTCCATTACAGATGACCACTGCATTTCACAAACATCCAATACTGATTTTCACTTTTGTCTCTTGTACACAGAGATTTCTCCAGATTCTCAGAAACTCTCAATGTTATGACGTTCTGTATGAACATGATTTTTACAGAAATCTACATGCAGGGTTTCCACCGGTATGTCTCGTGTTGTCAACACAATCTTGTTCTGTCTTTGCGCTGTTTGCACTAGGTTGCACACGATGCACTTTATGTAGCTATGACAAACTTAGTCTAGTCCTCAGCATTGTGTTCTTGTGTTCGCGTTATATGTTGTTTTGTGTAGCACCAGGGTCCTGGAGAAAGTTGTCTCATTTCACTGTGTACTGCGTCAGCTATATGTGGTTGAAATGACAATAAAACCTCTTGATTTGACCTGATGTTCTTCTCCTTTCTTTGATGGTGACGGCTTCTAATGTGATGTCGAGGAACATAATTGTGAAATTGTTCCACAGTCTGGAGACAAAATCTTTCCCAGTTTGGCGAAGTTCTGCTCCATCTTTACCTCTGAGAGACTCTGGTTCTCTAAGATACACCATTTATACCCCATTTATCATCTCACTGACCTGCTGTCAAACAAATGTTCTCCAGGCTTCATCCCTTAAATCATTCACTGCGGACTGGAAGTTTCCTGTGGACCATAGTTAGTGTTAGTGTGAGGAAGTGTGTTATGAGATTGGTTCCTCATGTGAATGTGTCCCTCTCTTTCTTGTTGTGTAAGTTTATGAGTAACCTGGTGGAGATGTTGAAGGTCTGTAGTGATGACGATCACTCTCTCGTGTATATATTGGATGAGTCGGAGTGAGAGAGTCAGTCGTCTGTACAGAAATAGAAGATGAAGCTTCACGTGACTTTCCTGCTCCTGTGTGTGTTCTTACTTTCTGCCTCGGTGAGTGAATTCCCCAAACATTAGCTTTATTTTAGTTTGCTAACAGATTTTATTCCTTATACTGATGATGATGATGATGATGATGATGATGATGATAATACTTGTTCTGTTTTTAGTGTCAGGAGACACGGTCCGGAAGCCAGCCATCTATGGCCAGTTCAACCTCTTCTTCAAATACTACCTCTCCCTCAGAAGGGAGCAGCCGTTGGATAACTGTCCCTCCCCCTTTATTCCCCATTAGATCTGTCCCTTTCCCGATTTATTCCCCATAGTGTTCTGGACGAAGGTCAGACTGCTCTGATCCCTCAATGAAGCACAAAGATCTTCAGGAGATTGTAATAATGACAGTAAATCAGGATATTAATTTTCAGCACTCAGAAGTCAGAAATGAGTGTGAAATACTGAACCATGAAATTGTGATTAAATAAAAATTCATTTCAATTCATTTCCTGTCTTTTCTCTATTTATACACATCACACATTCATTCATTCATTCATCTTCTACCGTTATATCTGATCATCCCTTGGGTCACGGGGAGCCTGTGCCTATCTCAGGCGTCTATGGGTATTAAGGCAGGATACACCCTAAATGGAATGCCAACCCATCAAAGGACACACACACACACACACACACACACACACACACACACACACATTCATACACATTCATACACTACGGGACAATTTTCCAAGGTGCCAATCAACCTACCATGCATGTTTTTGGACTGGGGGAAACTGGAGAACCTGGAGAAAAACTCCACACACACACATGGCGGAGACGGGAATCGAACCCGGACCCTGGCGGTGTGAGGCGAACGTGCTAACCACTAAGCCACCGTGCACCCTCATCACACATTCAACACTGTAAATTAACATCATCATCATTATTATTATTATTGTATTATTATCTATTAGTAATCTAGTTATTATTTACATTACAATAACTAATATTACTACTGCTTTCTGAAAGACACACACCATAATACAACCTTTCACTGAGGTGTTTCTTATACACCGATACTGCAAATAAAAATATTTTGGGAACGGGTCTCGAACCCACACTGCTGGAGTGAGTAGCAGATACGCTAGCAGTTTTCTATGGGAAGATGTTGGAACCTCCATGCAGAGACACACTCGAGATAAACAAGTACATAATTTTATTAATTGACAAAGAAGCAAACAAACTCGAGGATTAAGTTTAACCAAAACTAAAAACCCTCACAAAAAAGAAGAGCAGTGTAGGTTAATCAGTACTGAGAAACAAAGGAAGCTCAGCACAAACAACAAACAAAGAAGAATAAGAAAGAAAGAAAGAATAATAACAATACTAACAATGCTATTCATTTTTCCTTATTTACAAAACATAGCATGAAAAAAATAATCGAATCATTATAACAAACAAGAAACAACTACAAAAGTATATACAAAAAAAATAATAATTATAATGAAAATATATCTAGCAGCAATGAGAAATTAAGGCACTGAAGCTCATAAGGAAAAGCACATTAGCAACATGTGCTATCAACATGCGCTAGCAACATGACCCTGCCTAATTTTCAACGTTGTGAATAGTGAGGAGGAAATGCAACATTTTTTGATAATTATTGATATTTACTGCCCAGTGAAAATTTCAGCAATGTGTTGGTTCCAATTGGATGGAAAAAAGGTAGGACTAGTACACAAAAGAAGTTTTAAAAATAATTGAGAATAAATAATGAAACATTTGATTGACAGCAGTGGTCCTTGTAGCAAAATTGCGCAGCAAACAGACATTTATACACTTGAAAAACACAATATCGCCCCCTAGTGGGTGATTTGGCTCAAAATTGTTGCAGCACTATGGGATAAACATGTTCGGTGAGTTTCGTGTTGATCAGCCTCCATTAACCTTGTGTCACAGGTTCTTTAATTGTCACTGTCAGATTGCGACCATGTTTTTGAGATACACAAATGTCCTCATAAACCCTTATGTCATATGAAACAGAGACATGGTCAATTGGACAAACAGTTGCATAGTTTTAGCCATTTTTAATTTTTTTTGTTTATTACACACTTTATTATTTGACCAGAGATGGAGCTTATACGCTCATACACAAGTGAAAAGATCTCATTCTGTTCCTGAGTTATCACCATTTTCGTAAGAATGTGGTCCTGCCCACTTCAAATGGTTTGGCGAGCCTTTGCATTGGAGAGTGGAAATTCTTTTTGATTATTATTAATAAACACTGTCCACTGAATATTGTTACACTGGTTTTGTTTGGATGCCATGAAAAACCCAGGACTAGTTCACAAAATTAAGTTTTGAACTCAATTTAATGGAAAAAACAAACTTCGTAGATTGAAACCATCAGCGAGAGAGAGAGACAGCTTGACAAATCTTAGTCGCAACTCAATAGTCTAGATTAGTCTTTTTCTCATCCAGGGTCAGAAATGAATGTAAGGTTGGTCAGCTATCTCAATGACCCCAGACCCCGAGAACTTCCATACAATTAAAACAATAAACCTTCTAATCTGGGGAAAGAATCTCTTCGAGAATGCCATCTGCAAAGAACCTTGTCACACATCCTTCAGACCCATTTTGCCCCGCTGGGGATTTGCAGGGACATGGAAAGGTGACTAAAATCCTGGAATATAAGTTATAATATTTGCATACTTTGTTAATCCTATTTCTAATGCGATTAATTTTACATTGGGTAGTATTATTGTAAAGGTCACAGTTCAGTTTAAAATATAATCTCATTCTCATTTCAGTAGAGCAAACCAAAAAAAGAGACAATATTCTGTCCTAATGATTGTGAGAGTTGTCCCAAATCTAGCTAACCCTCGTTCCCTGACTAAAGGTTTGTCAAGATTGTATTACGCTGAGTTTACGATGGTGGTTCAGGTATTTAAGGAAATACTGAGGAAACACTCAGGGAAGCAGTCTCTAGTCAGAATTTCCCACACATTTCCTGTGTGTATCTTCTGCCAGGTAAAATATACTTAAATAAGACTTTGTAACCTTGCAAATAGGAAACATTCAGTAACAATTCTGTAATATTTGTAACATTCAGTAACAACTTGACAACTTGACAGTAACAACTTGACTGTGTCACCTATGACATTTTTTTGGATGGTAACACTGACTTAGCAAGTTATAACCAAGTGACTAAAAGAAATTTTCTTTAGGCATGAGCATTGAACGGCCTACTTAAAGAACATTAGTTTACCGTTATATCATCTGACTAAGATTCAGCCGTAGACGTTGACAAGAACAAGGCTCTGCGCGACACCAGGCCTATAATTAATGATTAAATGAAAAGAAGGAATGCTGAGAATAATCTGTTAAAGTTAAAGATAAAACAATCAATAAGCTGATCAGTTTTAGATAAACAATATTCAACGTCAAGCATTATTTTAAATTGGATCTTTTACAGCAGCGCAGAAAAGACTTACACGCAGCATACCTTCACACACGCCAGCGGATGCCCTCGTTGGGCTATTGGGTGGTAGATCTTATAGTTGTTGACCCCAATGTGATATCTAAATCTCCAGAGGTACCTTCTAAAATGGATCTTATATGAACTTTTCCATTAAATTGTAATATTTGAAGTAATTTCCATGTCCTAATTACAAGAAACTGTGTGTAAATGTCATTAAAACATGGGAAATTTATGCAGTTGCAAAATTATATCAATATCACGTCTCCTCTACCTATATATTGTAATGAATCCGCATTCCAACATCATCATCTGTAACGTTTTAATATTGGGGAAAATGAACGAGCGAGGTGCCCGCCATTATCCACCAATATAATGTTTAGTATTACGGGGTAATTAACCATATGTTTCTCCACCAGTCGGTAACCGACAATTTAAGTTGAAATTATAACATGTACATCCAAATACTCATATTAATTATAATGGTTTATAATTAATTATGACTATTGAATGTTAGATTGAATATTAAGGGAATCAATAGCTTAATTATTTGATCTGTTCGTCCGGCAAGCAGACAATATAATTATTCATTAATCCCAAGAAAAGTTATATTCCTGGCCTAGAAAATAACCATTCTAATATAATACAAGTTGTAATTGAGCGAGGTAGCAAGATCAAAGATTCATTGACTTGTAATTGTGAGGCACACACAAAGACAATCACTTGTGTATATACAACATTTAATAGACGGCACATGACACATACTAATCTATGACAAACATCTATATACAATAGTACTGAGGGGAAGAAAGTGAGAGAGAGAGAGAGAGAGAGAGGAAGAGGAAAAGACAGACGGCACATTGAAGGAATAAAATTTATCACACCTTGATGAGAATCGTAAAGAGGAATTCAAATTCACCTTAATTAAAAGGGGCTTAACTTACAGACGCTGAATTGATCAGCAGCGTTACTTGCATTGGGTTTGAAGTTGAACAAAAGTCCGGACGATTCGAGGTGTTGAAGATGAAGTCCTTTAGATGACGATCAGGAATCGCTGTTCTGTCTCAGGAGGAGATTCATGACTCAGAAAGGCCAGCATGGCCTCGCTCCTGGTTGGAGACAGGATTAGCATGGTTTCCCGAGTGACTCCGAGTTGGTCCGGAGCTGGTCCGCTTGAGAGGCCGCAGCCTCTCAGCTTCGTCTCACTTCATCTCTTCGTTGTTTCTTTGTCCTCCTGCCGGTGTCTCCCCAGGTTGTTCTCTCCCCATGCTGTCTCGCCGTGGGGGTGTCTCCCCCTCCGGCTTGTTCTCTCTCTCTCAGGTTCCCGTTCGTGTGGGTTCCTCCGAATTGTGGAGAGTGTAGACAGGATTTATGGGCCTGGGTGACGCACCCAACTTCGAACTGACCAATGGCATGCCATGAAACTTGAGCAGAAAGGTATTTCTTTGTCTATGCCCAAGCTCATTTGCATATTGGGAATGGTCCAAAAGTTAATCAAGTTATTTACTTGAAATATGAATTAATGAATTGAAACCTCTTACAATTACATCATCTTCATCATGGTGTAGGAAATGACGAATGGATCAATTAGATACAGAGAACGGCCAAGTAGACATTGTAACAACCAGAGAATTATATATAAGTACTTCTTACTTACAAACATTGGTTGATATGCAATGAAAGATAGAGATCATTTGAAGATCATTTGAAAATGGAAAGAATGAAAGAGAATGGAAGGATGCACGAACTGATCAGCCTTAATACTAATACATGTCATCACTACATGATTAATATAAAGAATAATAACAATGTTCTAGAAATATGGTCATTATTTTGATGAATCCTATTGTTTTAATCACTATTAATTATTAAAACAGTATTGTTTTATAACTGAAGTTTTATAGAACAATAAGAATAATGATGAAAATTTCATAAAACATTGTTTAAGTTAACACACAGATTATGAGTTTCAGCCTCTATAAAATAGAATCTCATACATACTAAACACATACAGACGTGTGTGTGTGTGTGTGTGTGTGTGTGTGTGTAGCTGAGTTCATGAACTATGTCACATCCTGTGGGGGAATGTGTGTTACAATGGGGGTTTGTTTGAGATTTAAGTGACATTCGTAAACTGAGTATTTGGGAGGCATGAAGTTAAAGGTGACGGGCCAGAAGTGCAGATAAGATGGGGCCTATCTGTGAATGGCCCGTTCCGGCTAGAGCCAGGTGTGGTCGTAAAATCTGGAATGTGATAAATTAGAAATTGTGTTGATCCAAATGCACTACAATATACTTATATAATAAAATTTCTATATTATAATCAATCTCTGGAGTTTTGGGGTTTAGGTGGGCATTGACATAAAACTATGTGCTTGCAGAGAATCATGTGCACAAACTTTTCTCACACTATGCTTTGGAGGAAGTTGAAGGACATGGATCAGAAGCAGCTGGTGATGGAGATTCTAATTCTAAAGGAGAATACAATATGTAGAGAAGATCCCTAGAGATGTGTCCCTCTCTTTCTTGTTGTGTAAGTTAATGGTCAGTAGTGATGACGATCACTCTCTCATGTATATATTGGATGTGTCGGAGAGAGAGAGTCAGTCGTCTGTACAGAAATAGAAGATGAAGCTTCACGTGACTTTCCTGCTCCTGTGTGTGTTCTTACTTTCTGCCTCGGTGAGTGAATTCTCCAAACATCAGCTTTATTTTATTTATAGATCAGTGTCAGAGATTTATCGCAATCTGTAGACTCTTTTATTTCAACATAAATGAATCAAAGTTCACAAAGTCCACAATTACACATATATTTTCTCTATGATGTTTGTGTTTGTTCTGGATCGTGAGAAAGAAGTGATCTGTCATGATTTTTCAGAACAAACATGAAATCAAACACAACTCATGTCCATGCACTTTTTGATATTTGAAGTTTCTTTTTATAATCAAAGATAAAGAAAATTAAAATGAAAGTCATATTCGTTGTTTATTTTAAAATGTCAGACACCATTTCAAAATTAGACTTGATGTTTTTTTCTCGTTTATAAAGAAAGTTCTACATCTTAGAAAAGAAAAAACACCTGCATTTTGGTTCTCTAAAACCGGAAGTATCTCTTCTTCTGTTGTTTGTCACGTCGTCATCTCCGCGCTCCTACGTTCACCTGGACACTGCGGTCAAGCCCGCCGCAATACACGGTGCAATACACGCGAAAATACACTGTGAAGTGAACGCACGGCTTATTGTTGTCCGCATCCTATTCTGCACTTAGAGAGTGCCTAGTATTGGTAGAGTATTGGTGCCTGGCGCAGTGAAAATGGATGCAAAGAAGAAAAAAAGAAGGGTATTATGTCTAAACATTCTTCTACATAGTTTTGATAATTCTTATTAACAATGTACCTGTTTATGAGAGAATTAATATTCACATAGTTTTATTGTACAGTTTTTGAGAAAAGTAAGAGTACACTAAAGTGCATGTGTATGTCCAATATTGTGAAAAATCTTGTATTCAAAAAAATCATAGGTTTGCCCAGAACCTGACAACTGTATTAATTTCCCATTTTTTAATGAAAAGTCTAAAACAGTTTCTTGTTATTAGGCCATGGAAATGACTTCAAATGTTGCCTCTTAATGGAAAAGTTAATTTCTGACCGTAGTTAAGAAAAAAACGATCTAGACCAGGGGTCACCAACACGTTGCCCGCGGGCACCCGGTCGCCCATAAGAACCACATGAGTCGTCCACCGGCCTATTCTAAAAATAGCTCATATAGCACCACTTACCAATTAGCTGCATCTAATTAAGTTTGTTTGCTATTCTTCTTTTAATCACACTTACACATAAACTGGAAATAACAATATATTAAACTTTAAAAAATGTTTAATATAAATGACCTGGTATAGTTCAAAGGTCAGTATGATGCGCATGACCAAAACGTACCGTCTACGCAGATTGCTACAACCAAACAACCTAGCGGGCACGACGAAAATGAGGAGATGACTGAACCGTAAAAAGATGGCAGGAAAAAGAAAGAAGATGTCATTTTAATGACGAATGGGAAGTCGAGTTTTTTTTTTTTTTTTACCAGTGTGAAAGGAGCATGTGTTTGTCTATTTGCGACGGCAAAGCGGCATATTGTCGAGAGGCATTTCACAACGTGTCACACAAGCTACCATGCTAACAATCCACAGGGCAGTGCACTGCGAGCAGAAAAAGCCCATACAGCAAGCCTTTTTTCACAAGGCCAGTTAAAGCCTCCCAAAAAGCAACAGAAGCCTCATTTAGAGCTGCGCAATTCTTGATTAAAAAGAAGGTAGTTAAAGAAGCAACGATGTTAATTGCTAAAACTGCAAACACAAACATTGTAATGGAAATAAAGACTAAATTATGGTCTCCTTTAATGCTAAGACCTTCTCCAAACAGTTTATGCTCACAGATTCACCAAGTTTATCATGCACGGTAAACACGGCATCCGCGAGAATACAACTGCACTCTAATAGATCCGCAAGAATACAACCGCACTAAGTGCACAGCTGCAGCGGCGCTCTTGACATATTGGCGAGAATGCGGCTGCGATCTAAATGCGCAGTAATCTGACATGCCGCGCCACAGACACTGCTCGTGGTGAAAGACAATGCTTCTGCATGTGAGGCTTTTGGCAAAAGCACAGAAAAGTACTCCTAGGTCATAAAAAGACTCGGGCAAGAGTTTGACAACAGGTTTTGTGACCTGGATCAGCTTGAGCCATGTGCGTCATTGATTTCTGATCCTTTCATGAACATGGACATATCATGCATTGCTGAGCAGTTAAGTACAACGTTCAGCCTGGATGCTGGACAGATGGAAATTGAAATTGTAACATTGCAAAATGACATGCACCTCAAAGCCTATCAGGCTGTACCAAACTTTTGGTGCCTTGTTGACACAGAAAAGTACAGTGGTGTATGTACAGCAGCTATGAAGGTTGCAAGCCTGTTAGGTTCAGCCTACCTTTGTGAATCAGCCTTTTCTGACATGAACTTCTTCAAGAACAAACACAGAAAACACCTCACTGATGCACATCTGCAAGACTCACTCCGAGTTACACTGTCAAGTTACACACCAGAGTACAACATACTGGTAAACCGCATGCAATGCCAGGCTTCTCACTAACTGACAAAGAAACGGATTTTGTTAAATGTCTAGTTCATAATTGTGTTAAATGTGTTTGTAAAATGTAACAATTGTTTATGTTAAAATGTTAATGTGAAAAAATCTGCAGACTAAAGTGTGAAGTTCAAAACGTAATCAGATTTATTTTAAAATCATGATTTATTATTTGTACAAACATGATGTAAAGTAATTCATGATTTGAAAGTTTATTTTTGTATTTTACATGATTTATTATTTGTACAAAATATAGAAATAAAGTGTTATTGTTAAATTTGTTAAAAATGTTGTTCAGTTGTATTCATTGAGAAATCAAACATGATGTAAAGTAATTCATGATTTGTTAAAAAATGTTAGTGTATCAAACTGTTCACATTATTCAGTACCCAGGAAGTATTCAAAAAGGTTGGTGACCCCTAGCTAGTAAAAATGGGACATTGTGATTTCCTAGATCTTATTTTATTATTGTTGACCACGATTGATATTAAATCTCCGGGAATACCTTCTAAAAATGTCTTTCATTCATGAGACTGTTGTAGAAGTGATCATTTAAAAGTATTTTTGAACATTTGAACCTGTTCCCAAAATATTTTTATTTACAGTATCGGTGTATAAGAAACACCTCAGAGAAATGTTGTATTATGGTATTTATTTTTCAGAAAGTAGTAGTAATAATAGTGACTGTAGTGTAAATAATAACTAGATTACTAATAAATAATATTAATAATGATGATAATTTACAGTGTTGATTGTGTGATGTGTATAAATAGAGAAAAGACAGGAAATGAATTGAAATGAATTTTTATTTAATCATAATTTCATGGTTCAGTATTTCACACTCATTTCTGACTTCTAAGTGCTGAATATTAACTGTCCTGATTTACTGTCATTATTACAATCTCCTGAAGATCTTTGTGCTTCATTGAGGGATCAGAGCAGTCTGATCTTCGTCCTGAACACTTTAGGGCAAAGATCTGATGCTTTAACTGCCGGCCACATCAGTCATTTTTATCTGGCAACGGTGTGGAATCTTAGTCCCATGCCTCCTAGGTTTCTGGCGACCGTTGAGGTAGAGGAGCTATTTGAGGAAGAGGCTGAACTGGCCATAGATGATTGGCTTCCTGACCCTGTCTCCTGACACTAAAAACAGAACGAGTATCATCATCATCATCATCAGTATAAGAATGAAATCTGTTATCAAACTGTCTGATTTATAAATAAAATAAAGCTGATGTTTGGAGAATTCACTCACCGAGGCAGAAAGTAAGAACACACACAGGAGCAGGAAAGTCACGTGAAGCTTCATCTTCTATTTCTGTACAGACGACTGACTCTCTCACTCCAGACTCATCCAATATATACACGAGAGAGTGATCGTCATCACTACTGACCTTCAACATCTCCACCAGGTTACTCATTAAACTTACACAACAAGAAAGAGAGGGACACATCTCTAGGGATCTTCTCTACATATTGGATTTTCCATTAGAATTAGAATCTCCATCACCAGCTGCTTCTGCTCCATGTCCTTCAACTTCGTCCAAAGCTTCGTGTGTGTTTTTTTTTTTTTTTTCAGAGAAAGTGTTTCGACCTTGTAGTCGACCTGGCGACCGAGAGGAAGGTAAACGTTTAGTCCTGCATTAATCTGTAGGTCACGTTTGTGTACTTGATCTGTAAGTTCAAAAGTTTGTGTACATGATTCTCTGCAAGCACATAGTTTTATGTCAATGGCCACCTGAAGCCCAAAACTCCAGAGATTTTTTTAAATGAACAGTTTAAAACAGTTTCTTGTTATTAGGCCATGCAAATGACTTCAAATGTTGCCTCTTAATGGAATTCATTTCTGACCCTGGATGAGACAAAACGATCTAGACTAATGAGTTATGACTCAGAGTTGTCAAGCTGTCTCTCTCTCTCTCTCGGTGATAGTTTCAATCTACCAAGTTTGTTTTTTCCATTAAATTGAGTTCAAAACCTAATTTTGTGAACTAGTCCTAGTAATAATAAAAAAATATATATTTAGCAGCAATTAGAGATTAAAGCACTGAAGCTCATCATGTACACAAACTTTTGATCTTACAGATCAGGTACACAAACGTGACCTATAGATTAAAGCAGGACTAAACGTTTACCTTCCTATCGGTCGCCAGGTCGACTAAAAGGTCGACACAAAACCAAAAACACGTTCTCTGAAAAAAATTAATCAAACTCACACAAAGCTTCGGACGAAGTTGAAGGACATGGAGCAGAAGCAGCTGGTGATGGAGATTCTAATTAAAATGGAGAATCCAATATGTAGAGAAGATCAGTGTCAGAGATTTATCACAATCTGTAGACTTTTATTTCAATATAAATAAATCAAAGTTCACAAAGTCCACGAATAACACAGATCTCTTCTTTATGATGTTTGTGTTTGTTCTGGATCTTGTTCTGGTTATCTTCATCGTCATCACAATCATCACCACAAAATTGAAATGAAAACATTTATTTGGAGAAAATAAAGCAAATTAAATTCTAATATAAAATCCCAATTCCAAAGAACCATATGTTGCTTTAAAAGCTGTAAATAGCATTCAGCATTGATGGAACATGTACAAGCTGCTCGTTCTACATGCACTAATGGTTTTAAACTGAGCTCTGAGAAGAAACTAGATTTGTGGACGTGTTAATGATAACATGCAGTGATTTCCATTACAGATGACCACTGCATTTCACAAACATCCAATACTGATTTTCACTTTTTCTCTTGTACACAGAGTTCTTCTCCTTTCTTTGATGGTGACGGCTTCTAATGTGATGTCGAGGAACATAATTGTGAAATTGTTCCACAGTCTGGAGACAAAATCTTTCCCAGTTACTTCACTCCTTCACAGATTGGCGAAGTACTGCTCCAACTTTACCTCTGAGAGACTCTGGTTCTCTAAGATACACCATTTATACCCCATTTATCATCTCACTGACCTGCTGTCAAACAAATGTTCTCCTGGCTTCATCCCTTACTTCATTCACTGCGGACTGGAAGTTTCCTGTGGACCATAGTTAGTGTTAGTGTGTGGAGTGTGGTATGAGATTAGTTCCTCATGTGAATGTGTCCCTCTCTTTCTTGTTGTGTAAGTTTATGAGTAACCTGGTGGAGATGTTGAAGGTCTGTAGTGATGACGATCACTCTCTCGTGTATATATTGGATGAGTCGGAGTGAGAGAGTCAGTCGTCTGTACAGAAATAGAAGATGAAGCTTCACGTGACTTTCCTGCTCCTGTGTCTGTTCTTACTTTCTGCCTCGGTGAGTGAATTCTCCAAACATCAGCTTTATTTTATTTATAAATCACACAGTTTGCTAACAGATTTCATTCCTGATACTGATGATGATGATGATGATGATGATGATACTCGTTCTGTTTTTAGTGTCAGGAGACACGGTCAGGAAGCCAGCCATCTATGGCCAGTTCAACCTCTTCTTCAAATACTTCCTCTCCCTCAGAAGGGAGAGCTGCCAGCCGTTGGATATGGACAAGTGGCCCTCCCCGTTTATTCCCCCCGCCCGTTAAAAATGAGTGATGTGGCTGGCAGTTAAAGCATCAGATCTTTGTCCTAAAGTGTTCTGGACGAAGGTCAGACTGCTCTGATCCCTCAATGAAGCACAAAGATCTTCAGGAGATTGAAATAATGACATTAAATCAGTACATTAATATTGAGCACTCAGAAGTCAGAAATAAGTGTGAAATACTGAACCATGAAATTATGATTTAATAAAAATTCATTTCAATTCATTTCCTGTCTTTTCTCTATTTATACACATCACACAATCAACACTGTAAATGATCATCATTATTATTATTATTTTATTATTGTCTATTAGTAATCTAGTTATTATTTACATTACACTCACTATTATTACTACTACTTTCTGAAAAGGATACATACCATAATACAACATTTCACTGAGGTGTTTCTTATACAATGATACTGCAAATAAAAATAAAGAGACAAGTTTGGAAACGGGTCTCGAACCCACACTGCTGGAGTGAGTAGCAGATACACTAGCAGTTTTCTATGGGAAGATGTTGGAACCTCCATGCAGAGACACACGCGAGGTAAACAAGTACATAATTTTATTAATTAACAAATAAGCAAACAAACTCGAGGATTAAGTTTAACCAAAAAAAACCCTCACAAAACAAGAAGAGCAGTGTAGGTTAATCAGTACTGAGTCCACAACACAAATGAAGCTCATCACAAACAACAAACAAATAAGAAGAAAGATAATAATAATATTAACAAAGCTTTTCATTTTTACTTATATACAAAACAGCATGAAAAAACATAGAATCATTATGACAAACAAGCAACAACTACAAAAGTATATAAAAAAAAATTTCAATAAAATTATAATAATAAAAATATATCTAGCAGCAATTATTGATTAAGGCACTGAAGCTCATAAGGAAAAGCACATTAGCAACATGTCCACCGAGTTTTGTTATTATCGGTCACCTTGTCCTACAAGCGTTCTAAATTAATCTGCCAATGGCGGCCATGGTTTTTGACATATCAAAATAAGTAATAATGAGCTCATACACTTGTATAGCAAGTCTGGGGCAGAAATCTCATTCCTATCATGAGTTCTATCCATGTGAATAAAAGTGACCCTGCCTATTTTCAACGTTGTGAATAGTGAGGAGGAAATGCAACATTTTTGGATAATTATTGATATTTACTGTCCAGTGAACATTTCAGCAATGTGTTGGTTCCAATTGGATGAAAAAAACTACGACTAGTTCACAAAAGAATTGAGAATAAATAATGAAACATTTGATTGACAGCAGTGGTCCTTGTAGCAAAATTGCTCAACATGCAGATATCTATCCCGTGATATCAAAACCCGTGTCGTTTGAAAAATTGCGCAGCAAACAGACATTTATACACTTGAAAAACACAATATCTCAAAATATCTCAATTTTACTCAAAATTGTTGCAGACCTATGGGATAAACATGCTGTTTCGTCTTGATCGGCCTCCTTTAACCTTGTCTCACAGGTTCCTTAATTGTCACTGGCAGTTTGAGGCCATGTTTTTGAGATACACAAATATACACATAAACCCTTATGGCATATGAAAAAGTGACATGGGAGGCAAAGGATCAGGTCAATTGGACAAACAGTCCATTTTTAAAAAAGTCGTTTTAGCCATTTTTAATTTTTTTCACCCATCCTTCAGCCCCCTATTACCCCCCTGGGGATTTGCAGGAACATGGAAAGGTGACTTAAATCCTGGAATTTAAGTTATAATATTTGCATACTTTGTTAATCTTTAATGCGATTAATTTTACATTGGGTAGTATCATTGTAAAAGTCACAGTGCGGTTTAAAATATAATCTCAGTCTCATTTCAGTAGAAAAAAACAAAAAAGAGACAATATTCTGTCCTAATGATTGTGAGAGTTGTCCCAAATCTAGCTAACACTCGTTCCCTGACTAAAGGTTTGTCAAGATTGTATTACGCTGAGTTTACGATGGTGGTTCAGGTATTTAAGGAAATACTGAGGAAACACTCAGGGAAGCAGTCTCTAGTCAGAATTTCCCACACATTTCCTGTGTGTATCTTCTGCCAGGTAAAATATACTTAAATAAGACTTTGTAACCTGCAAATAGGAAACATTCAGTAACAATTCTGTAACAATTGTAACATTCAGTAACAACTCTTTGTCAATTCTTTGTTAACTACATTATTAGAAATTGTTTTCAGCTTGACCGTTTATATAACCTTTGTTTACCTTCTTTTGTTATTTGTTTAATGTGGTAATTTGTATTAATTTATTATAGCCTGGCAAATAAATTAAAAATTCTTGATTAACTCTGAAATTTCCTGAAGTCATTTACATCTAGTAAATTATATAGTCTGGTGTTACCGCAAATCTATGAGCAGGATAGTACAAACAGAAGGCTCCTGAACGGATGGAGCATAGAGCACAATGGCTGAGACCTGCTGATTCCTGGATAACACTGACTTAGCAAGTTATAACCAAGTGACTAAAAGAAATTTTCTTTAGGCATGAGCATTGAACGGCCTACTTAAAGAACATTAGTTTACCGTTATATCCTCTGACTAAGATTCAGCCTTAGACGTTGAGAAGCACAAGGCTCTGCGCGACGCCAGGCTTATAATTAATGATTAAATGAAAAGAAGGAATGCTGAGAATAATCTGTTAAAATTAAAGATAAAACAATCAATAAAGTGATCAGTTTTAATGAAACAATATTCAACGTCAAGAATTATTTTAAATTGGAGTCAGAAATGAGTTTAACGTTGAATTATTATAAGAAACTACAATTCACTGCAGTGATCTTTTACAGCAGCGCAGAAAAGACTTACACGCAGCATACCTTCACCCACGCCAGCGGATGCTCTCGTTGGGCTATTGGGTGGTAGATCTTATAGTTGTTGACCCCAATGTGATATCTAAATCTCCAGAGGTACCTTCTAAAATGGATCTTATATGAACTTTTCCATTAAGAGGCAATATTTGAAGTCATTTCCATGTCCTAATTACATGAAACTGTGTGTAAATATCATTTAAAAAATGGTAAATGTATACAGTTGAAAAATTCAGGTGGGCATTGACATAAAACTATGTGCTTGCAAAGAATCATGTGCACAAACCTTTGAGATTACACATCAAGTACACAAATGTGACCTATAGATTAAAGCAGGACTAAATGTTTACATTCCTCTCGGTCGCCAGGTCGACTACAAGGTCGAAACAAAACCAAAAACACTTTCTCTGAAAAAAATGAATCAAACTCACACAAAGCTTTGGACGAAAGTTGAAGGACATGGAGCAGAAGCAGCTGGTGATGGAGATTCTAATTCTAATGGAGAATCCAATATGTAGAGAAGATCGGTGTCAGAGATTTATCACAATTTGTAGACTTTTATTTCAATATAAATAAATCAAAGTTCACAAAGTCCACGAATACACAGATCTCTTCTTTATGATGTTTGTGTTTGTTCTGGATCTTGTTCTGGTTATCTTCATCGTCATCACAATCATCACCACAAAATTGAAATGAAAACATTCATTTGGAGAAAATAAAGCAAATCAAATTTCAATATAAAATCCCAATTCCAAAGAAACATATGTTGCTTTAAAAGCTGTAAATGGATGAGTCGGAGTGAGACAGTCAGTCGTCTGTACAGAAATAGAAGATGGGGGGCGCTCCTGAGCAGCCAATGGAGTAACACCTTTGATTAGCCGCTCCCGCAGATTCCGTGTTAATTGTTTATTTTTTGCGCTACCACTACTTTTTTTAAGATATACTCACCCGAGTTCATATTTTGACAGCTGTGTTTACGTTCCGAGTGTTTTATTATGGCCGGAAAAACCCCTAAAACCCGCTCCGCGACGACCTCACAACTGCGGCCTCCTTCACAAACAGCAGCCTCGGAGCCGGAGGTTTCCTCTCCATCTCGCGTCAGCACAACTCCGAGTGAAGCCGTGCAGGTTATTGATGTGGGGTCTTTGAAGCGAGAGTTGCTGAGCTCGCTAAAACAGGACATTGCGGATATTTTCAAAGCTGAACTCCGTGCTGCACTGGGGGATGATTTGTCCACAATTAGGGCTGATTTACAATCAGTTAAAACGCAGCTAGCAAATGATAAAGCTGCTTCTGACGCTGAGATGGCTGCGCTCAAAGGTACAGTGCGGGACATGGGGGAATCACTCTCGGTATGCACTGACGATGTAGTCGAGCTTAAGAAAAGCTCGCACAGTTAAATGCCGAGTTTGACTCTTTAAAGAGGAAGTGTGAGGACCTAGAATCTCGGTCGCGACGGAATAACATTAGGATAGTCGGGATTCCCGAGGACACCGTCGCTGATAATACAACTATCGCCACGCTGCTTAAAGAGGCTTTCCAGCTAGACGAAGCGCCGCTGTTAGACCGGGTACACAGAACCTCTCAACCGAAACCGAAACACGGAGAGCGTCCGCGCACTGTTATTACCAGGTTTCATTACTATAGCGACTGTGCGGATGTTCTGCGTCGTGCGAGGGAGAATCGACAGGTTGTTGTCGGGGGAAGCAGGATTTCTGTGTTCCCTGACCACACTGCCAAGGTGGCCCGAGCTCGAGCGGCCTTCACGGACGTGAGGAGGCAATTACGCGGAATGGAAGGAGTTCGTTATGGGCTTTTCTTTCCAGCACGTCTCCGTATCACACATCAGGGTGTGGAAAAAGACTTCCTCGATGCCGATGAAGCCGGGAAATATATTAAAACGATTAAAATAGGTTAGTGCCTTCTCCCAGAGTGTTGCAATGGCGGGTGATGTTAAAGGGTTATATTGCCATTGTATGCGCACACTGTTTGGGTACTGTACTGGAGTTCTGTGGGAGTTGTCTCTCTCTCTATTGGATTAGGTTAACTTCAGGGTTTTCTTCTCCGAGTTGATGTCACGATTTTGTGGCACCAATGTTTTTCTTCCTTATCTATTGTTGTCTCCCTTTTGGAGACTTTTGTTCATTTTTATTCATTTATTTATTTATTTTATTTTTTTATTTTATTTTTACTTTAGTTGTTTATATTTTGGGGTTTTTTTTTGGGGGGGGGGGGGGGGAGAGTCCCGGCTCACTGTATTTTGGTTTCTTGCTCTTCCATTTAATGTACTTTAATGTCTTCAAGTAGACTAGGTTCCAACACACCGATTCGTTTCATCACCTGGAACATACGTGGTATGAGCAGTCCATCTAAGCGTGCTAAAATCTTTAGTCATCTGAAACGGCTTAACTCAGACATAGTTTTCTTACAAGAGACTCATTTGCAATTTAAGGACCATTATAGGCTTCGTGCTCCTTGGATAGAACACATATTTCATTCTAATTTCAATTCTAAATCAAGAGGAGTTGCTATATTAATTAGGAGAAATATCCAGTTTCTTCCTACCGATGTTATTGCTGTTAGGAATGGCAAATATCTTATTGTTGCGGGGATGTTAATGCAAACAAAGGTGCTGCTGGTAAATGTTTATGCACCTAATTTTGATGATGTTGAATTCTCCAACAGACTACTCAGTAACATACCCCATTTACATTCTCATTTATTGATTTTTGGAGGTGATTTGAATTGTGTGCTTGACCCGGTACTGGATAGATCTAGTCCAAGACCGATATCTCAGTCAGCTATGTCAAAATCTTTTTCTGATTTTATGAACCAAAATGGCTTGCTTGACCCCTGGAGAACTCGCAACCCTTCCATTAAAAAAATTCTCCTTTTTCTCTCAGGTACATCAGTCATACTCAAGAATAGATTATTTTTTCATAGATGGCAGCTTGAATACATTTGTTGCTGCCGTTGACTATTCTAGTATTTTAATATCGGACCATGCACCATTATTCTTAGATCTTCAGTTGTCCACAAGCAGATCCGATCCCCCCCCTTGGAGGTTTAATTCTCTATTGTTGGCAGACGATACATTTTGCGAGTTTATCTCTAATTCTATTGATGAGTTTCTTCTTTTTAATCAGAACGAGTCAACATCATCTTCCTTAGTTTGGGAGTCACTGAAGGCGTTCCTTAGGGGGCAGATTATTTCATTCTCTTCACGTTGCAATAAAGTACATAAGGCCAGACTCGTTGAACTCACATCTGCGATTGGTATTCTCGACCAAGAGTGCGCATCAAATCCCTCTCCAGAATTGTTTAAGAAACGTCTAAATCTCAAGACAGAATTTGATTTAGTTTCCACCAAGGAACTAGAGAGGACTGTTATTGCAGACACGTAGTACCTACTATGAACATGGGGATAAAGCGAGTCGACTTTTGGCTCACCAAATTGAAACGTCAATCTGTCTCACGTTTGATATCTAAAATTAATACTGATGACAATGTAACTGTTACAGATCCAGTGGAAATTAATTCTACATTTAAGTCTTTTTATACTGCTTTGTACAAATCTGAGTTTCCATCTGATATTTACTGTTATGAATCAGTTTCTGGCCAATCTTGAAAATCCTACTATTGACACTGATCAAATGCAAATCTTGATGCCCCACTGTCCATTGGTGAGATAAAGCTCTCAATTAAAGCGATGCAATCCAAAAAAGCCCCGGGACCTGATGGGTTTCCTATAGAGTTCTATAAGAAATTTATTGATAAGTTGGCGCCTCTTCTTTTGCTTATGTTTAACGAGTCCCTGGAAAAGGGTTTTCTTCCACCTACTCTGACCCAAGCTCAATAGCTCTTCTGTTAAGAGTGATAAGGATCCACTTGTGTGTGTTCCTATAGGCCTTTATCTTTGTTGAATGCGGATTAAAAGTTCTTGCGAAAATTATAGCTTTGCGCTTGGAAAGGTTTTGCCTACTATTATTTCCAAAGAATAGAATGGTTTTATTAAGGGACGTCATTTGTTTTTTAATGCTATACTCTTTTATATATTATCCACACAACATTCTGAGACGATGCATGAGATTGTCATTT
>JACRUU010000028.1:17708014-17725163 GCA_030449085.1 Kryptopterus vitreolus
CCCCAGGGGGTAATAGGGGGCTGAAGGATGGGTGACAAAAATTAAAAATGGCTAAAACGACTCAACTGTTTGTCCAATTGACCTGATCCTTTGCCTCCCATGTAACTTTTTCATATGCCATAAGGGTTTATGCGTATATTTGTGTATCTCAAAAACATGGCCTCAAACTGCCAGTGACAATTAAGGACCTTGTAAGACAAGGTTAAAGGAGGCCGATCAAGACGAAACAGCATGTTTATCCCATAGGTCTGCAACAATTTTGAGCAAAATTGAGATATTTTGAGATATTGTGTTTTTCAAGTGTATAAATGTCTGTTTGCTGCGCAATTTTCAAACAACACGGGTTTTGATATCACGGGATAGATATCTGCATGCTGAGCAATTTTGCTACAAGGACCACTGCTGTCAATCAATGTTTCATTATTTATTCTCAATTATTTTTAAAACTTCTTTTGTGTACTAGTCGTAGTTTTTTTCATCCAATTGGAACCAACACATTGCTGAAATGTTCACTGGACAGTAAATATCAATAATTATCCAAAAATGTTGCATTTCCTCCTCACTATTCACAACGTTGAAAATAGGCAGGGTCACTTTTATTCACATGGATAGAACTCATGATAGGAATGAGATTTCTGCCCCAGACTTGCTATACAAGTGTACGAGCTCATTATTACTTATTTTGATATGTCAAAAACCATGGCCGCCATTGGCAGATGAATTTGGAATGCTTGTACTTCATTTGTGACTCAGTACCGATTAACCTACACTGCTCTTCTTGTTTTGTGAGGGGTTTTTTTTTGGTTAAACTTAATCCTCGAGTTTGTTGGCTTATTTGTTAATTAATAAAATTATGTACTTGTTTACCTCGAGTGTGTCTCTGCATGGAGGTTCCAACATCTTCCCATAGAAAACTGCTAGCGTATCTGCTACTCACTCCAGCAGTGTGGGTTCGAGACCCGTTTCCAAACTTGTCTCTTTATTTTTATTTGCAGTATCGGTGTATAAGAAACACCTCAGTGAAATGTTGTATTATGGTATTTATTTTTCAGAAAGTAGTAGTAATAATAGTGACTGTAATGTAAATAATAACTAGATTACTAATAAATAATATAATAATATTGATAATTTACAGTGTTGATTGTGTGATGTGTATAAATAGAGAAAAGACAGGAAATGAATTGAAATGAATTTTTATTAAATCATAATTTCATGGTTCAGTATTTCACACTTATTTCTGACTTCTGAGTGCTCAATATTAATGTACTGATTTAATGTCATTATTTCAATCTCCTGAAGATCTTTGTGCTTCATTGAGGGATCAGAGCAGTGTGACCTTCGTCCAGAACACTTTAGGACAAAGATCTGATGCTTTAACTGCCAGCCACATCACTCATAAACGGGCGGGGGGAATAAACGGGGAGGGCCACTTGTCCATATCCAACGGCTGGCAGCTCTCCCTTCTGAAGAAGAGGTTGAACTGGCCATAGATGGCTGGCTTCCTGACCGTGTCTCCTGACACTAAAAACAGAACGAGTTTCATCATAATCATCATCATCATCATCATCAGTATCAGGAATGAAATCTGTTAGCAAACTGTGTGATTTATAAATAAAATAAAGCTAATGTTTGGGGAATTCACTCACCGAGGCAGAAATTAAGAACATACACAGGAGCAGGAAAGTCACGTGAAGCTTCATCTTCTATTTCTGTACAGACGACTGACTCTCTCACTCCAACTCATCCAGTATATATACGAGAGAGTGATCGTCATCACTACTGACCTTCAACATCTCCACCAGGTTACTCATTAACTTACACAACAAGAAAGAGAGGGACACATTCACATGAGGAACCAATCTCATAACACATTCCTCACACTAACACTAACTATGGTCCACAGGAAACTTCCAGTCCGCAGTGAATGACTTAAGGGATGAAGCCAGGAGAACATTTGTTTGACAGCAGGTCAGTGAGATGATAAATGGGGTATAAATGGTGTATCTTAGAGAACCAGAGTCTCTCAGAGGTAAAGTTGGAGCAGAACTTCGCCAAACTGGGAAAGATTTTGTCTCCAGACTGTGGAACAATTTCACAATTATGTTCCTCAACATCACATTAGAAGCCGTCACCATCAAAGAAAGGAGAAGAACATGAGGTGGAAACCCTGCATGTAGATTTCTGTTAAAATGATGTTCATACAGAACGTCATAACATTGAGAGTTTCTGAGAATCTGGAGAAATCTCTGTGTTCAAGAGACAAAAGTGAAAATCAGTATTGGATGTTTGTGAAATGCAGTGGTCATCTGTAATGGAAATCACTGCATGGGATCATTAACACGTCCACAAATCTAGTTTGTTCTCAGAGCTCAGTTTAAAACCATTAGTGCATGTAGAACGAGCAGCTTGTACATGTTCCATCAATGCTGAATGCTATTTACAGCTTTTAAAGCAACATATGGTTCTTTGGAATTGGGATTTTATATTAGAATTTGATTTGCTTTATTTTCTCCAAATAAATGTTTTCATTTCAATTTTGTGGTGATGATTGTGATGACGATGAAGATAACCAGAACAAGATCCAGAACAAACACAAACATCATAAAGAAGAGATCTGTGTATTCGTGGACTTTGTGAACTTTGATTTATTTATATTGAAATAAAAGTCTACAGATTGTGATAAATCTCTGACACCGATCTTCTCTACATATTGGATTCTCCATTTTAATTAGAATCTCCATCACCAGCTGCTTCTGCTCCATGTCCTTCAACTTTCGTCCGAAGCTTTGTGTGAGTTTGATTAATTTTTTTCAGAGAAAGTGTTTTTGGTTTTGTGTCGACCTTTTAGTTGACCTGGCGACCGATAGGAAGGTAAACGTTTAGTCCTGCATTAATCTATAGGTCACGTTTGTGTACCTGATCTGTAAGATCAAAAGTGTTGGTACATGATGAGCTTCAGTGCTTTAATCTCTAATTGCTGCTAAATATATTTTTTTATTATTACCGTAAATTCCGGACTATAAAGCGCACCTGCATATAAGCCGCATCCGCTCTATTTAAAAAAAAAAAAAAAAAAAAAAAAAAAAAAAAAAAATAAGCCGCACCTGCATACAAGCCGCATCCGCTTTTGAATTGTAAATGTACATGTATGTACCTAAATAGATCCTTTCCTAACCTGTATTTTAACACGGTGTAACGGTGGATGCATTAATCGGTAGGTCACGTTTGTGTATCTGATCTGTAAGATCAAAAGTTTGTGTACATGATGATCTTCACTGCCTTAATTTCTAATTGCTGCTAGATATATTTTTATTATTATTACTAGTAATAGTATAGATAGAGAGAGAGAGAGAGAGAGAGAGAGAGAGAGACAGCTTGACAACTCTTTGTCAGAACCCATTGTTTTGTCTCAACCAGGGTCAGAAATGAATTCCATTAAGAGGCAACATTTGAAGTCATTTCCATGGCCTAATAACAAGAAACTGTTTAATACTGTTCATTTAAAAAATGAAAAATTAATACAGTTGCAAAATTATATCAATATCACGTCTCCTCTACCTATATATACTTATATAATATAATTTCTATATTATAATTAATCTTTGGAGTTTTGGGCTTCAGGTGGGCATTGACATAAAATGATGTGCTTGCAGAGAATCATGTACACAAACTGTTGAGCTTAGAGATCAAGTACACAAACGTGACCTATAGTCATCAAGTACACAGTGAAATGAGACAACGTTTCTCCAGGACCCTGGTGCTTACACAAAACAACATATAACACGAACACAAGAACACAATGCTGAGGACGAGACTAAGTTTGTCCTAGCTACATAAAGTGCATCGTGTGCAACCTGGTGCAAACAGCGCAAAGACAGAACAAGACTGTGTTCACAACACAAGACAGTGCATAACAAACAACTAACACAATATAATAAAATAAAAAAAACACAACAACGACCTAGTGCAAAGTATTCCAAAGTATTCCAGTTTGGCGAGTGTGCAAAGGAACAATGGTAGAGCAGCAGTGATAAAAGGTAGACGTGCAAAATGTCCATGTAAACAGTAACACTGTCAGTGAGAGCAGTATATATAATACACATGTAAAGGCCAGTAATGAGGTAGATAAATAAATAGAGCAGTGGATGGTGTGTGTGTGTACGTGTGAGTCCAGTTCCACTTAGTTCTATGTGTTGAGAAATCTGATAGCTTGAGGGAAAAAACGATTGCATAGTCTGCTTGTGAGAGCCCGAATGCTTCGGAACCTCTTCCCTGATGGCAATAGTGTAAAGAGTGTGTGTGAGGGGTGTGTGATGTCATCCACAATGCTGGTAGCTTTGCGGATGCAGTGTGTGCTGTAAATGTTCGTGACAGAGGGGAGAGACACTCCGATGATCTTTTCAGCTGTCCTCACTATCCGCTGTAGGGTCTTGCGATCCGTGACGGTGCAGTTCCCAAACCAGGCAGTGATGCAGCTGCTCAGGATGCTCTCGATGGTCCCTCTGTAGAACATGGTCAGGATGGGGGTTGGCAGATGTGCTTTCCCTCAGCCTTCTCAGGAAGTAGAGACGCTGCTGGGCTTTCTTGCTGATGGAGCTGGTGTTGAGTGACCAGTTGAGCTTCTCCGTCAGATGGACACTGAGGAATTTGGTGTTCTTTACGATCTCCACGGAGGATCCATCGATGTACAATGGAGAATGGTCACTCTGTGCTCTCCTAAAGTCAACAACCATCTCTTTAGTGTTGTCAGAGCCAGGTTGTTGGCTTTACACCAGGCTGATAGATGTTCCACCTCCTCAAGGGCCCTTCTATTTGTACTAACCTGGTCATATAACTTACTATATAACTTACTAGATGTAAATGATTTCACGAAATTTCAGAGTTAATCTAGAATTTTACATTTATATGACAGGTTATAATCAATTAATACAAATTACAAATTAACATGTTGAACAAGTAAGAAAATAAAGTAAGCAAGGGGATATAAACGATCAGCATGAAAACTATTTCTTTTAAATGTAATTACAAAACAATTGTTAGAGTTGTTACAGACTGTTACAAATGTTACAAAATTGTTACTGATTGCTTCCTATTTGTGTCAGTGCTCTCTCTGGTTCCCCTTTCCTTCCTGCCCGGTTTTCCAATCTCTCTCCCTCCCTAATCAGCTCCTTAATCAGCTCCAACAACACTATATTTCAATCTCCAGCTCTCTCTCTCCCTATATAAACCCTGTTATCCCACCACTACAGGTCCCTTCTCCATAGCGTACCATTCCGTACCACTTACAGGCACATGGACCTTTCCATATCTGGTTGCCTGTGATTATATGTACTCTAACCTGTCTGTTCTCTTTGTGTTCCAGTTTTCCGTTTCCGTCTTCAACCACCATCGTAAAACCCAAACTAGAAAAGGTTGACCAACCTTTTGTCAAGGAAAGGGAGCCAGTCCCCTTTCCCATCCCCAGAGGGGATACATATAATATCATATAGTATACATTATATGAGTATAGATAACCTCTAAATCGAGGAAGAGAGTGTGGGTCAGAGGCCCAGAGGGCTCTTAATCCCCGAGACCCATCAACCAGGCTATTTACAGTAAAGCAACAATCTTTGGAATTGGGATTTTATTTTGGAATTTGATTTGCTTTATTTTCTCCAAATAAATGCTTTAGATTTTGTGGTGATGATTGTGATGACATAAAGATAACCAGAACAAGTCCAGAACAAACACACCAAGAAAAGATCTGGTATTCTGCCTTTGAGAACTTTGATTTATTTATAGTAAAAGAGTTGACTGCATAAACAGATCTGCTCTACTTGATTCTCCATTGATGATCTCCATCACCAGCTGCTTCTGTGTCCTTCAACTTTCGTCCAAAGCTTTGTGTGAGTTTAATTTTTTCAGAGAAAGTGTTTTTGGTTTTGTTTTACCTTGTAGTCGACCTGGCGACCGAGAGGAATAATTTAGTCCTGCATTAATCTATAGGTCAATTTGTGACCTGCTGTAATCTCAAAGGTTTGTGCACATATTCTTTGCAAGCACATAGTTTTATGTCAAGCCCACCTGAATTTTTCAACTGTATACATTTACCATTTTTTATGATATTTACACACAGTTTCATGTAATTAGGACATGGAAATGACTTCAAATATTGCCTCTTAATGGAAAAGTTCATATAAGATCCATTTTAGAAGGTACCTCTGGAGATTTAGATATCACATTGGGGTCAACAACTATAACATCTACCACCCAATAGCCCAACGAGGGCATCCGCTGGCGTGGGTGAAGGTATGCTGCGTGTAAGTCTTTTCTGCGCTGCTGTAAAAGATCACTGCAGTGAATTGTAGTTTCTTATATTAATTCAACGTTAAACTCATTTCTGACTCCAATTTAAAATAATGCTTGACCTTGAATATTGTTTCATTAAAACTGATCACTTTATTGATTGTTTTATCTTTAATTTTAAAGATTATTCTCAGCATTCCTTCTTTTCATTTAAGTCATTAGATTAGTGAGCCTGGGTCGCGCAAGCCTTGTGCTTCTCAACGAATGGCAGAGGATATGAATATCTTTAATGTAAACTAATGCAGTTCAATGCTCATGCATAAAGAAAATCTTGGTTATAATGGAGGTAATAGCCTCAGCCATTGTGCTCATGCTCCATCCGTTCAGAGCCTTCTGTTTGTACTACATCAATGTGCGGTAACACCAGACTATATAATTTACTAGATGTAAATGACTTCAGGATATTTCAGAGTTAATCAAGAATTTTTAATTTATTTGCCAGGCTATAATAAATTAATACAAATGACCACATTAAACAAATAACAAAAGAAGGTAAACAAAGGTTATATAAACGGTCAAACTGAAAACAATTTCTAATAATGTAGTTAACAAAGAATTGACAAAGAGTTGTTACTGAATGTTACAAATGTTACAGAATTGTTACTGAATGTTTCCTATTTGCAGGTTACAAAGTCTTATTTAAGTATATTTTACCTGGCAGAAGATACACACAGGAAATGTGTGGGAAATTCTGACTAGAGACTGCTTCCCTGAAGCTATCCTGATTTCCTTTAAATACCTGAACCACCATCGTAAACTCAGCGTAATACAATCTTGACAAACCTTTAGTCAGGGAACGAGTGTTAGCTAGATTTGGGACAACTCTCACAATCATTACGACAGAATATTGTCTCTTTTTTGTTTTTTTCTACTGAAATGAGACTGAGATTATATTTTAAACCGCACTGTGACTTTTACAATGATACTACCCAATGTAAAATTAATCGCATTAAAGATTAACAAAGCATGCAAATATTATAACTTAAATTCCAGGATTTAAGTCACCTTTCCATGTTCCTGCAAATCCCCAGGGGGGTAATAGGGGGCTGAAGGATGGGTGACAAAAATTAAAAATGGCTAAACCGACTCAACTGTTTGTCCAATTGACCTGATCCTTTGCCTCCCATGTCACTTTTTCATATGCCATAAGGGTTTATGTGTATATTTGTGTATCTCAAAAACATGGCCTCAAACTGCCAGTGACAATTAAGGAACCTGTGAGACAAGGTTAAAGGAGGCCGATCAAGACGAAACAGCATGTTTATCCCATAGGTCTGCAACAATTTTGAGCAAAATTGAGATATTTTGAGATATTGTGTTTTTCAAGTGTATAAATGTCTGTTTGCTGCGCAATTTTTTGAAACAACACGGGTTTTGATATCACGGGATAGATATCTGAATGTTGAGCAATTTTGCTACAAGGACCACTGCTGTCAATCAAATGTTTCATTATTTATTCTCAATTATTCTCAATTCTTTTGTGTACTAGTCCTAGCTTTTTTCATCCAATTGGAACCAACACATTGCTGAAATGTTCACTGGACAGTAAATATCAATAATTATCCAAAAATGTTGCATTTCCTAATCACTATTCACAACGCTGAACAGGCAGGGTCACTTTTATCTCATGGATGGCAACTCTGATAGGCTTGAGATTTCTGCCACAGACTTGGACAGGAACACTGGCTCGGAGGCCTTATTCTTGGATGGGTTCAAAAACTCTGGCCTCATTGGAGATGCCATCTCGGACGGGTTCACTGGCTAGGATGACCGATCTTGAAAGGGTTCAAAAACCATGGCTTTTCCTTATGAGTCTGGCCGATGAGAGAGAGATTGGGAAACAGAGAGAGAGAGAGATTGGGAAACTTTTGTAGGTTGCAGGAAGTTGTCAAAGGGGAACTATGAGAGTTTTTTTCATGCATTGACACAAATAGGAAGCAATCAGGAACAATTTTGTAACATTTGTAACAATCAGTTAACAACTATATAACTTTTGTAGTTGTTTTTTTGTAATTTACATTTACATGCTGTTTTGTATATGATCGTTTATACCTCACTGCCTTGCTTGTTTTGTAGGGGTTTTTCTTACTTGTTCAACTTAAGTTTGTTAATTTGTAATTTGTATTAATTGATTATAACTCTGGCAATGGAGGTTCCAAATCTTCCCATAGAAAACTGCTTGATGCTAGTGTGTCTCTCACTCCAGCAGTGTGGGTTCGAGACCCGTCTCCAAACTTGTCTCTTTATGGTATTTACTACTCCAGCATGTGTTAAGAAACACCGCAAATCTATGTACCAGAAAGTAGTAGTACAAATAGTAATAAAGGCCCAGTGTAAATAATAACGGATGGAGACTAATAATAAAATAAGTAAGCTAGATTACAGAAATTAGTAGTAATATTAGTTATTGTAATGTAAATAATAATAATGATGATCATTTACAGTGTTGATTGTGTGATGAGTATAAATAGAGAAAAGACAGGAAATGAATTGAAATGAATTTTTATTTAATCATAATTTCATGGTTCAGTATTTCACACTTATTTCTGACTTCTGAGTGCTGAATATTAATATCCTGATTTAATGTCATTATTTCAATCTCCTGAAGATCTTTGTGCTTCATTGAGGGATCAGAGCAGTCGGACCTTCGTCCAGAACACTTTAGGACAAAGATCTGATGCTTTAACTGCCAGCCACATCAGTAATAAAGGGGCCGGGGGAATAAGGGGGGAAGGTCACTCATCCATACCAAACGGCTGGCAGCTCTCCCTTCTGAGGGAGAGGTAGTATTTGAGGAAGAGGTTGAACTGGCCATAGATGGCTGGCTTCCTGACCCTGTCTCCTGACACTAAAAACAGAACGAGTATCATCATAATCATCATCATCATCATCATCATCAGTATCACGAATGAAATCTGTTAGCAAACTGTGTGATTTATAAATAAAATAAAGCTGATGTTTGGAGAATTCACTCACCGAGGCAGAAAGTAAGAACACACACAGGAGCAGGAAAGTCACGTGAAGCTTCATCTTCTATTTCTGTAACAGACGACTGACTCTCTCACTCCGACTCATCCAATATATACACGAGAGAGTGATCTTCATCACTACAGACCTTCAACATCTCCACCAGGTTACTCATAAACATACACAACAAGAAAGAGCGGGGCACATTCACATGAGGAACTAATCTCACACTAACACTAACTATGGTCCAAAGGGTAACTTCCAGTCCGCAGTGAATAAAGTAAGGGATGAAGCCAGGAGAACATTTGTTTGACAGCAGGTCAGTGAGATGATAAATGGGGTATAAATGGTGTATCTTAGAGAACCAGAGTCTCTCAGAGGTAAAGTTGGAGCAGAACTTCGCCAATCTGTGAAGGAGTGAAGTAACTGGGAAAGATTTTGTCTCCAAACTGTGGAACAATTTCACAATTATGTTCCTCGACATCACATTAGAAGCCGTCACCATCAAAGAAAGGAGAAGAACATCAGGTCAAATCAAGAGGTTTTATTGTCATTTCAACCACATATAGCTGACGCAGTACACAGTGAAATGAGACAACGTTTCTCCAGGACCCTGGTGCTACACAAAACAACATATAACGCGAACACAAGAACAAAATGCTGAGGACTAGACTAAGTTTGTCATAGCTACATAAAGTGCATCGTGTGCAACCTAGTGCAAACAGCGCAAAGACAGAACAAGATTGTGTTGACAACACGAGACATACCGGTGGAAACCCTGCATGTAGATTTCTGTAAAAATGATGTTCATACAGAACGTCATGACATTGAGAGTTTCTGAGAATCTGGAGAAATCTCTGTGTTCAAGAGACAAAAGTGAAAATCAGTATTGGATGTTTGTGAAATGCAGTGGTCATCTGTAATGGAAATCACTGTATGGGATCATTAACACGTCCACAAATCTAGTTTGTTCTCAGAGCTCAGTTTAAAACCATTAGTGCATGTAGAACGAGCAGCTTGTACATGTTCCATCAATGCTGAATGCTATTTACAGCTTTTAAAGCAATGGTTCTTTGGAATTGGGATTTTATATTAGAATTTGATTTGCTTTATTTTCTCCAAATAAATGTTTTCATTTCAATTTTGTGGTGATGATTGTGATGACGATGAAGATAACCAGAACAAGATCCAGAACAAACACAAACATCATAAAGAAGAGATCTGTGTATTCGTGGACTTTGTGAACTTTGATTTATTTATATTAATATTTATATATGAAATAAAAGTCTACAGATTGTGATAAATCTCTGACACCGATCTTCTCTACATATTGGATTCTCCATTTTAATTAGAATCTCCATCACCAGCTGCTTCTGCTCCATGTCCTTCAACTTTCGTCCGAAGCTTTGTGTGAGTTTGATTAATTTTTTTCAGAGAAAGTGTTTTTGGTTTTGTGTCGACCTTTTAGTCGACCTGGCGACCGATAGGAAGGTAAACGTTTAGTCCTGCTTTAATCTATAGGTCATGTTTGTGTACCTGATCTGTAAGATCAAAAGTTTGTGTACATGATGAGCTTCAGTGCTTTAATCTCTAATTGCTGCTAAATATATTTTTTTTATTATTACTAGGACTAGTTCACAAAATTAGGTTTTGAACTCAATTTAATGGAAAAAACAAACTTGGTAGATTGAAACTATCACGAGAGAGAGAGAGAGAGAGAGACAGCTTGACAACTCTGAGTCATAACTCATTAGTCTAGATCGTTTTGTCTCAACCAGGGTCAGAAATGAATTGCATTAAGAGGCAACATTTGAAGTCATTTGCATGGCCTAATAACAAGAAACTGTTTTAAACTGTTCATTTAAAAAAATCTCTGGAGTTTTGGGCTTCAGGTGGGCATTGACATAAAACTATGTGCTTGCAGAGAATCATGTACACAAACTTTTGAACTTACAGATCAAGTACACAAATGTGACCTATAGATTAATGCAGGACTAAACGTTTACCTTCCTCTCGGGCGCCAGGTCGACTACAAGGTCAACAAAACAAAACAAAACAAAAAACACTTTCTCTGAAAAAAAAAAAACTCAAAAAAAAAAACACACACGAAGCTTCGGACGAAGTTGAAGGACATGGAGCAGAAGCAGCTGGTGATGGAGATTCTAATTAGTAATGGAGAATCCAATATGTAGAGAAGATCCCTAGAGATGTGTCCCTCTCTTTCTTGTTGTGTAAGTTTATGAGTAACCTGGTGGAGATGTTGAAGGTCAGTAGTGATGACGATCACTCTCTCGTATATATATTGGATGAGTCGGAGTGAGAGAGTCAGTCGTCTGTACAGAAATAGAAGATGAAGCTTCACGTGACTTTCCTGCTCCTGTGTGTGTTCTTACTTTCTGCCTCGGTGAGTGAATTCTCCAAACATCAGCTTTATTTTATTTAGAAATCACACAGTTTGATAACAGATTTCATTCCTGATACTGATGATGATGATGATGATGATGATACTTCGTTCTGTTTTTAGTGTCAGGAGACAGGGTCAGGAAGCCAGCCATCTATGGCCAGTTCAACCTCTTCCTCAAATACTACCTCTCCCTCAGAACGGAAGCCAGAGACCTAGCAGCCGTTTCATATGGGAGTAAGTCCCCCCTTATTCCCACCGAGCCAGATAAAAATGAAGTGATGTGGCCTGGCAGTTAAAGCATCAGATCTTTGTCCCTAAAGTGTTCAGGACGAAGGATCAGACTGCTCTGATCCCTCAATGAAGCACAAAGATCTTCAGGAGATTGAAATAATGACAGTAAATCAGGATATTAATATTCAGCACTTAGAAGTCAGAAATGAGTGTGAAATACTGAACCATGAAATTATGATTAAATAAAAATTCATTTCAATTCATTTCCTGTCTTTTCTCTATTTATACACATCACACAATCAACACTGTAAACGATCGTCATTATTAATATTATTTATTAGTAATCTAGTTATTATTTTACACTACAGTCACTATTATTACTACTACTTTCTGAAAAATACATACCATAATACAACATTTCTCTGAGGTGTTTCTTATACACCAATACTGCAAATAAAAATAGTTTGGGAACGGGTCTCGAACCCACACTGCTGGAGTGAGTAGCAGATACGCTAGCAGTTTTCTATGGGAAGGTGTTGGAACCTCAATGCAGAGACACACACAAGGTAAACAAGTACATAATTTTATTAATTAACAAAGAAGCCAACAAACTCGAGGATTAAGTTTAAAAAAAAAAAACAGATCATGAAAAAAACTTTATGACATAAACAAGCAACAACTACAAAAGTATATAAAAAATAAATAATAATAAAAGTAATAATAATAAAAACATATCTAGCAGCAATTAGAGATTAAGGCACTGTAGCTCATGAGGAAAAGCCCTTTTTAGAAGGTATTCCCGGAGATTTAGATATCACATCGTGGTCAACAACTATAAGATCTACCACCCAATAGTCCAGGGGTCACCAACCTTTTTGAAACCGAGAGCTACTTCCTGGGTACTGAATAATGTGAACCAGTTTGATACACGCTTCTGAAATGGCCAATTTTGCTCAATTTACCTTTAACTAAATATCATTATTAATAGTTAATGATATTCATCTCTGCAAAGACACTGATCATGTTAATCATTTCTCACAATGAATAACAACAATGATTTAACAAGAACAGGAACAGATAAATATCAATATGCAACACTTTATTTCTATATTTTGTCTTAGTGCAAGTGATTTTCAAATTGAAAAAAAATGTTCAAAAACACTTTTAAATGATCACTTCTACAACAGTCCTAGGAAATCACAATGTCCCATTTTTACTAGCTACTAACATTTTTTAACAAATCATGAATTACTTTACATCATGTTTGTACAAATAATAAATCATGTAAAATACAAAAATAAACTTTCAGATTTTAAAATAAATCTGATTACGTTTTGAACTTCACACTTTAGTCTGCAGATTTTTTCACATTAACATTTTAACATAAACAATTGTTACATTTTACAAACACATTTAACAAATTATGAACTAGACACTAGGAACTGGTATCCGTTTCTTTGTCAGTTAGTGAGAAGCCTGGCATTGCATGCGGTTTACCAGTATGTTGTACTCTGGTGTGTAACTTGACAGTGTAACTCGGAGTGAGTCTTGCAGATGTGCATCAGTGAGGTGTTTTCTGTGTTTGTTCTTGAAGAAGTTCATGTCAGAAAAGGCTGATTCACAAAGGTAGGCTGAACCTAACAGGCTTGCAACCTTCATAGCTGCTGTACATACACCACTGTACTTTTCTGTGTCAACAAGGCACCAAAAGTTTGGTACAGCCTGATAGGCTTTGAGGTGCATGTCATTTTGCAATGTTACAATTTCAATTTCCATCTGTCCAGCATCCAGGCTGAATGTTGCACTTAACTGCTCAGCAATGCATATGTCCATGTTCATGAAAGGATCAGAAATCAATGACACACATGGCTCAAGCTGATCCAGGTCACAAAACCTGTTGTCAAACTCTTGCCCAAGTCTTTTTATGACCTAGGAGTACTTTTCTGCGCCAAAAGCCTCACATGCAGAAGCATTGTCTTTCACCACGAGCAGTGTCTGTGGCGCGGCATGTCAGATTACTGCGCATTTAGATCGCAGCCGCATTCTCGCCAATATGTCAAGAGCGCCGCTGCAGCTGTGCACTTAGTGCGGTTGTATTCTTGCGGATCTATTAGAGTGCAGTTGTATTCTCGCGGATGCCGTGTTTACCGTGCATGATAAACTTGTTGAATCTGTGAGCATAAACTGTTTGGAGAAGGTCTTAGCATTAAAGGAGACCATAATTTAGTCTTTATTTCCATTACAATGTTTGTGTTTGCAGTTTTAGCAATTAACATCGTTGCTTCTTTAACTACCTTCTTTTTAATCAAGAATTGCGCAGCTCTAAATGAGGCTTCTGTTGCTTTTTGGGAGGCTTTACCTGGCCTTGTGAAAAAAGCTTGCTGTATGGGCTTTTTCTGCTCGCAGTGCACTGCCCTGTGGATTGTTAGCATGGTAGCTTGTGTGACACGTTGTGAAATGCCTCTCGACAATATGCCGCTTTGCCGTCGCAAATAAGACAAACACATGCTCCTTTCACACTGGTAAAAAAAAAAAAAAAAACCTCGACTTCCCATTCGTCATTAAAATGATATCTTCTTTCTTTTTCCTGCCATCTTTTTACGGTTCAGTCATCTCCTCATTTTCGTCGTGCCCGCTAGGTTGTTTGGTTGTAGCAATCTGCGTAGACGGTACGTTTTGGTCATGCGCATCATACTGACCTTTGAACTATACCAGGTCATTTATATTAAACATTTTTTAAAGTTTAATATATTGTTATTTCCAGTTTATGTGTAAGTGTGATTAAAAGAAGAATAGCAAACAAACTTAATTAGATGCAGCTAATTGGTAAGTGGTGCTATATGAGCTATTTTTAGAATAGGCCGGTGGACGACTCATGTGGTTCTTATGGGTGACCGGGTGCCCGCGGGCAACGTGTTGGTGACCCCTGGTCTAGATCGTTTTTTTCTTAACTACGGTCAGAAATGAACTTTTCCATTAAGAGGCAACATTTGAAGTCATTTCCATGGCCTAATAACAAGAAACTGTTTTAGACTTTTCATTAAAAAATGGGAAATTAATACAGTTGTCAGGTTCTGGGCAAACCTATGAAGAAACATGTTTTATGATTTTTTGAATACAAGATTTTTCACAATATTGGACATACACATGCACTTTAGTGTACTCTTACTTTTCTCAAAAACTGTACAATAAAACTATGTGAATATTAATTCTCTCATAAACAGGTACATTGTTAATAAGAATTATCAAAACTATGTAGAAGAATGTTTAGACATAATACCCTTCTTTTTTTCTTCTTTGCATCCATTTTCACTGCGCCAGGCACCAATACTCTACCAATACTAGGCACTCTCTAAGTGCAGAATAGGATGCGGACAACAATAAGCCGTGCGGTTCACTTCACAGTGTATTTTCGCGTGTATTGCACCGTGTATTGCGGCGGGCTTGACCGCAGTGTCCAGGTGAACGTAGGAGCGCGGAGATGACGACGTGACAAACAACAGAAGAAGAGATACTTCCGGTTTTAGAGAACGAAAATGCAGGTGTTTTTTCTTTTCTAAGATGTAGAACTTTCTTTATAAACGAGAAAAAAACATCGTCTAATTTTGAAATGGTGTCTGACATTTTAAAATAAACAACGAATATGACTTTCATTTTAATTTTCTTTATCTTTGATTATAAAAAGAAACTTCAAATATCAAAAAGTGCATGGACATGAGTTGTGTTTGATTTCATGTTTGTTCTGTAAAATCATGACAGATCACTTCTTTCTCACGATCCAGAACAAACACAAACATCATAGAGAAAATATATGTGTAATTGTGGACTTTGTGAACTTTGATTCATTTATGTTGAAATAAAAGAGTCTACAGATTGCGATAAATCTCTGACACTGATTTATAAATAAAATAAAGCTGATGTTTGGAGAATTCACTCACCGAGGCAGAAAGTAAGAACAGACACAGCTGCAGGAAAGTCACGTGAAGCTTCATCTTCTATTTCTGTACAGACGACTGACTCTCTCTCTCCGACACATCCAATATATACATGAGAGAGTGATCGTCATCACTACTGACCATTAACTTACACAACAAGAAAGAGAGGGACACATCTCTAGGGATCTTCTCTACATATTGGATTCTCCATTAGAATTAGAATCTCCATCACCAGCTGCTTCTGATCCATGTCCTTACACTTTGTCCAAAGCATAGTGTGAGAAAAGTTTGTGCACATGATTCTCTGCAAGCACATAGTTTTATGTCAATGCCCACCTAAACCTTAAAACTTCAGAGATTGATTATAATATAGAAATTATATTATATAAGTATATATAGTTAGAGGAGACGTGATATTGATATAATTTTGCAACTGTATAAATTTCCCATGTTTTAATGACATTTACACAGTTTCTTGTAATTAGGACATGGAAATGACTTCAAATATTGCAATGTAATGGAAAAGTTCATATAAGATCCATTTTAGAAGGTACCTCTGGAGATTAAGATATCTACCACCCAATAGCCCAACGAGGGCATCCGCTGGCGTGTGTGAAGGTATGCTGCGTGTAAGTCTTTTCTGCGCTGCTGTAAAAGATCCAGTTTAAAATAATGCTTGACCTTGAATATTGTTTCATTAAAACTGATCAGCTTATTGATTGTTTTATCTTTAACTTTAACAGATTATTCTCAGCATTCCTTCTTTTCATTTAATCATTAATTATAAGCCTGGCGTCGCGCAGAGCCTTGTTCTTGTCAACGTCTAAGAATCTTAGCTAACGGAATCTTAGTAGGCCGTTCAGATGATGCCTAAAGAAAATTTCTTTTAGTCACTTGGTTATAACTTGCTAAGTCAGTGTTATCCAGGAATCAGCAGGTCTCAGCCATTGTGCTCTATGCTCCATCCGTTCAGGAGCCTTCTGTTTGTATTATCCTGCTCATAGATTTGCGGTAACACCAGACTATATCATTTACTAGATGTAAATGACTTCAGGAAATTTCAGAGTTAATCAAGAATTTTTAATTTATTTGCCAGGCTATAATAAATTAATACAAATTACCACATTAAACAAATAACAAAAGAAAGTAAACAAAGGTTATATAAACGGTCAAACTGAAAACAATTTCTTATAATGTATTAAACAAAGAATTGTTACAAAGAGTTGTTACTGAATGTTACAATGTTACAGAATTGTTACTGAATGTT
>JACRUU010000028.1:17734466-17801966 GCA_030449085.1 Kryptopterus vitreolus
AAACCTAAAAAGAGAATGTTTTAGGTTCAGCCGTGCATGTGTGGAAGAAAAAGGTGCTTCTCCGGAGCTGAAAACGCGTTTGCGGCCAACGAGAGCTCTCTAGGACGAACAGAAAGCTGTTTTCTAAAAGATCATTGTGTCGCGCTGGGACGAGGCACTTGACCCAAACCAATTCGCATGTATTCGATGAAATGGGTGTAGGACACATCATGTTTTGACAAAAATATGACATTTTTCATAAAAATATGAAAGTTATGATAAAAATATGATTTTTCAACATTCATAACCAAAATGATGAAAAAATGTCAAAAACTGAAAAGTATGATCGAAAAACATCTGGAAAGTGATTTTTCATCAAAAACCTTAAAAGAGAATGTTTTAGGTTCAGCCGTGCATGTGTGGAGAAAAAGGCGCTTCTCCGGAGCTGAAAACGCGTTTGCGGCCAACGAGAGCTCTCTAGGACGAACAGAAAGCTGTTTTCTAAAAGATCATTGTGTCTCGGTGGCACGAGGCACTTGACCCAAACCAATTCGCATGTATTCGATGAAATGGTGTAGGACACATCATGTTTTGACAAAAATATGACATTTTTCATAAAAATATGAAAGTTATGATAAAAATATGATTTTTCATATTAATAACCGAAATGATGAAAAAATGTCAAAAACTGAAAAGTATGATCGAAAAACATCTGGAAAGTGATTTTTCATCGAAAACCTTCAAAAAGAACATCTTGGCTTCAGCCGTGCATGTGTCGACAAAAAGGTGCTTCTCAGACGCTGATAATGCTTTTCCGCAAACGAGAGCTGCGTAAGACGCAGGGAAAGTGCTTTTCTAGCAAAAAATTTAATAGCGCCTGTTGGAGGCACTTGATCCAGACCGATTCGCATGTATTCGCTGAAATGGGGTGGGACACATCATGTTTTGACAAAAATATGACATTTTTTATGAAAAAATATGAAAGTTATGATAAAAATATGATTTTTCATATTCATAACCAAAATGAAACTGAAAAGTATGATCGAAAAACATCTGGAAAGTGATTTTTCATCAAAAACCTAAAAAGAACATCTTGGCTTCAGCCGTGCATGTATCGACAAAACGGTAGTAGTAAATATCGTACACCTTATGTCAGATTAAGTGATTTATGATGGGGCATGTCATAGGTCAAGAATTATGACCCCGTCCCTGACCATGTGGACAGGTGTTTATGAAGTGGGGTCTGTTTACTGACCTTCTGAAAAGTCCTCTAGTTTTTCTCAGGCACTAGCAAAATGTAATGGTAGTGAAGCATTTGGTATTGTTCAAAAGGGTGGTGGGGGGGTGTTAAAACCTTTTCTGTTTGTGTATGTGTGTTGATTACCCAAAGAGATTCTATTAAGTGGCCATTAGAAATGTGTGTTATGAGATCTATGTTGTTAATGTTTCTCTCGTATTGGAAGACAGACTATGTCCTTGTGTGGGGGGTCTGTGTGTTTGAGGTGTATGGATGGTAAGTGTGTGTGTGTGTGTGTGTGTGTGTGTGTGTCTGGGGGAAGCAATGGTATTGTTCAAAGGGGGGGTTAAAGCCTTTCTGTGTGTATGTGTGTGTGTCTGTGTGTGTTGATTACCCAAAGAGATTCTGTTGAGTGCCATCAGAATCTGTGAGCCTGTCGTTAATGTTTCTCGTATTGAAAGACCTTGTGTGGGGGGTCTCTGTGTGTTTGAGGTGTGTGGATGGTAAGTGTGTGTCTGTTTGAGGTGTGAGAAATCATTCATTCATTCATCTTCTACCGCTATATCCGATCTTCTCGGGTCACGGGGAGCCTGTGCCTATCTCAGGCGTCTATGGGCATTAAGGCAGGATACACCCTGGACGGAATGCCAACCCATCGCAGGGCACTCACACACACATTCATACACACATTCATACACTGGGGACAATTTTCCAAGGTGCCAATCAACCTACCGTGCATGTTTTTGGACCGGGAGGAAACCGGAGAACCCGGAGAAAAACCCCCTGAGGCACGGGGAGAACATGCAAACTCCACACACACATGGTCGAGACGGGAATCAAACCCGGATCCTGGCGGTGTGAGGCGAACGTGCTAACCACTAGGCCACCGTGCCCCCGTGTGAGAAATCAAGTTGTTCAAATAAGTTTTTAAAGATAAGACTTACAAAAACATCCTCTGCATCACGAGAACCAAGTTGATAATGTTTCTCGTAGTGGAAAACAGACTATTGTCCCATTGTGGGGGGTGTTAGGTGTGTGTGTGTGTGTGTGTGTGTGTTTGTGTATGATGTCATTGGTATTGTGATGTAGTTTTTTTTTTTTTCCTAAGACACAGCCTACATCCTGAAATAGTCTCAGAATCATGGGGCACAAAAACAACAGAAGAACTCTGCTTTTCTCCTGATACGATGGCTGCCACACCAAAAACTCCTGAAAACACTGTCGTGATGAGAGAGAGACTGACTTACGCTCCAAGGAGGAAATGCATCAACGCACCGATCTATCACCATGAAGATGTGGATTTCATCGAGCATAATTTTACAAAGTCTGGCGGACGCACCGGCAGATATGTGTATGATGACTCAGCACAGCGTGTGATGATCTATGCGACGGACGCAGCGGATGTATTTACACAGCAGGACCCCTGTGTCGTTTTCTCCGACAAAGACTGATGTGTGTTCTACAATCATGTTTGGAGAGATCTACTATATACTATTGATGATCCTTTTTATATCTCGGAGTGGAATGGTGTCGAGCATAACAAGAGGTTTCGGGTGGTCACTGGTGCCGGTAAAAAACAACCGTTTATCTGCTGCAAGATGATGACGGATGGCCTATTGAAGAGTCTGAGAATGAAGGTGTCTTCTTATTTCAATGGAGGGATATTGAAATTATTGACGGTGTTTTTAAACGTATCAATGATCTGTTTAAATGGGGTGATACACACGTGCGCTACAACTCTGTGAAGATAAAACTGTACTACCCTGACTGTGACATTACAACCAGCCATGGCTGAGGAAGGTTTTTTTTTTTTTTTGCAATATCTTTTTATTGGTAAAATGTTCAAAGCACATTGGCAAACAGTGAGATCACACTCCTTATTTCACATTTTACCTTTACACAAACGAAAAAACAGACAAACCAAAACCACACAAAATAAATCAGTTACAAAAAAAAAAAAAAGAAAAAAAGAAAAAGAAGAACCCCCCCACCCCCCCCCCCCCCCCCCCCCCCCCCCCCCCCCCCCCCCCCCCAACCCCACCCCCCCGATCCCGGCTCATTCTGTACCACACAGAAAAAGAAATTAAAGAAGCATCTAATCAACCAAAACCTGCAAGTCCGTGAAATATGAAAGGAAGGGTTGCCACTTAGTAAAAAACCTGGTAGTGTTACCACCCAGGGTACATTTAATTTTCTCAAGCCTGAGAAAAAAGGCTGTGTCCTTCAACCACTGTGCATGAGAAGGAGAAGCAGCAGACTTCCACTGCAGGAGAAGACGACGTCTGGCCAACAATGATGTAAAATTAATGATATCCTTTCTGCATGGAATTCAACTGCAGTGTGTCTCCGATGGAAGTCCAAAGACTAGCAATCAATGGGCACGGTTTCACATGTACCACCTAGTATAGTGGAAATCGTATTGAAATAGCCCTTCCAATAATTACACAATCGTGGGCAAAAGAAAAACATATGACTCAAGTGACAATGCGAGCCAGAACATCTGTCACACTTGTCCTCAACATCAGGGTAAATCTGTGACAGTCTAGACTTAGAGAAATGTACCCTGTAGATAACCTTAAACTGGATAAGTAAAAGCCGAGCACAGGAGACTTTATGTAAACCACTCACCACATTATCCCACCATCCGTCACCAAATTGAATTCCCAGTTCCCCCTCCCAAGCAGCTTTTATTTTGGTAGTAGTTCGATCGCAGAGATCCAAAATACCACTATAGATCATAGAAACCTCACCTTTTTGTTGTCGTAAGGTAAGCTTAATCAAACTCTCCCATTGCTGGCGAGGAGGAGATGAGGGAAAGTCAGGAAAACATACTCTAACAAAATTCCTAACCTGGAAAAATCTAAAAAGATGGTTAGCAGGTAATCCGAACATTGAAGTTAAATTAGTAAAAGTACCAAAAACACCGTCAGAGTACAAGTCCCGAAAACAGTGTATGCCTTTGTCATGCCATAATTTAAAAAAAAGAATCCAGGTATGAGGGTGGAAAAAGATGATTTCTACATATTGGACCTAATGGAGAAGCTGTCACAAACTTAAAATGTTTCCTGAATTGATACCAAATTTTTAATGTATTCAACACCACAGGGTTGTTGACATACGAGGAAATTTTGACTGGAAGAGAGGAATATATAAGAGCAGACAAAGAGGATGAGGGAGAACATGACTGGGCTTCTAACCTGCACCATGCTAAATGAGATGACTCAACCCAGTACCGAACCTTATGAATGTGTGCTGCCCAGTAATAAAATTGAAAATTGGGTAATGCCAAACCACCACTGGACCTACATCTCTGGAGTATTGACTTACGCACCCTGGGAGATCCCCCTGCCCAGAGGAAAGAATTAATTGCTGAGTCTAATGAGTCAAAGAAATGTTTCGGTAGGAATAAGGGGATTGTTAGAAACAAAAAAAGAAACTGAGGCAGAACCTTCATTTTAATAGTATTAATCCTCCCAATCAGAGACAAAGGCAGACTATTCCATCTCTGAAGATCAGTCTTCATTCTATTAACGAGTGGGGTAAAGTTTGCAGAGAAAAGACCTGAAAATGTACGCGTCACAGAAATACCAAGATATTTTGAATCCAGATTGTGTAACTTTAAATGGAATGTCTTGACATTTTAGCTGCAAGGCAGCCTCGTTGATAGGGTAACACTCAACTCTTATCAAGGTTTAATTTGTATCCAGAAAAAGAGCTGAATGCATCAAGAATGGACAAGATACCAGGAAGACCAGATAACGGATCAGATACATAGAGCAATAAGTCATCTGCATACAGTGATAATCGATGTTCAACACCATTCCTAATAACACCCTTAAATAAAGCAGAGGATCGCAAGGAGATGGCCAATGGTTCAATGGCCAAGGCAAACAGGGATGGAGATAAAGGGCAACCCTGACGTGTCCCACGTTCCAGTGGAAAATAATCTGAACGTACGCTGTTTGTCTGAATGCTTGGCTTGTGGTGTTGTATAAAGTAACCTCACCCAGCTAATAAATTTATTACCAAAACCAAATTTCTCCAACACCAGCAAACAGATACTCCCACTCCACTCGATCAAATGCCTTCTCTGCATCCATTGAAATGACAATCTCAGGCACCGTCTCAGAATGCGTTGTGTGGATAATATCTAAAAGAGTACGAGTATTAAAAAACAAATGACGTCCCTTAATAAAACCATTCTGTTCTTTGGAAATAATAGTAGGCAAAACCCTTTTCCAAGCGCAAAGCTATAATTTTCGCAAGAACTTTCACATCCGCATTCAACAAAGATAAAGGCCTATAGGAACCACACAAAAGTGGATCCTTATCACTCTTTAACAGAAGAGCTATTGAAGCTTGGGTCAGAGTAGGTGGAAGAAAACCCTTTTCCAGGGACTCGTTAAACATAAGCAAAAGAAGAGGCGCCAACTTATCAATAAATTTCTTATAGAACTCTATAGGAAACCCATCAGGTCCCGGGGCTTTTTTGGATTGCATCGCTTTAATTGAGAGCTTTATCTCACCAATGGACAGTGGGGCATCAAGGATTCTGCATTTGATCAGTGTCAATAGTAGGATTTTCAAGATTGGCCAGAAACTGATTCATAACAGAAATATCAGATGGAAACTCAGATTTGTACAAAGCAGTATAAAAAGACTTAAATGTAGAATTAATTTCCACTGGATCTGTAACAGTTACATTGTCATGAGTATTAATTTTAGGTATCAAAGCGTGAGACAGATTGACGTTTCAATTGGTGAGCCAAAAGTCGACTCGCTTTATCCCCATGTTCATAGTAGGTACTACGTGTCTGCAATAACAGTCGCTCTACTTCCTTGGTGGAAACTAAATCAAATTCTGTCTTGAGATTTAGACGTTTCTTAAACAATTCTGGAGAGGGATTTGATACGCACTCTTGGTCGAGAATACCAATCGCAGATGTGAGTTCAACGAGTCTGGCCTTATGTACTTTATTGCAACGTGAAGAGAATGAAATAATCTGCCCACTAAGGAACGCCTTTAGTGACTCCCAAACTAAGGAAGACGATGTTGACTCGTTCTGATTAAAAAGAAGAAACTCATCAATAGAATTAGAGATAAACTCGCAAAATGTATCGTCTGCCAACAATAGAGAATTAAACCTCCAAGGGGGGGGATCGGATCTGCTTGTGGACAACTGAAGATCCAAGAATAATGGTGCATGGTCCGATATTAAAATACTAGAATAGTCAACGGCAGCAAACAAATGAATTCAAGCTGCCATCTATGAAAAAATAATCTATTCTTGAGTATGACTGATGTACCTGAGAGAAAAAGGAGAATTTTTTAATGGAAGGGTTGCGAGTTCTCCAAGGGTCAAGCAAGCCATTTTGGTTCATAAAATCAGAAAAAGATTTTGACATATTGCTGACTGAGATATCGGTCTTGGACTAGATCTATCCAGTACCGGGTCAAGCACACAATTCAAATCACCTCCAAAAATCAATAAATGAGAATGTAAATTGGGGTATGTTACTGAGTAGTCTGTTGGAGAATTCAACATCATCAAAATTAGGTGCATAAACATTTACCAGCAGCACCTTTGTTTGCATTAACATCCCCGCAACAATAAGATATCTGCCATTCCTATCAGCAATAACATCGGTAGGAAGAAACTGGATATTTCTCCTAATTAATATAGCAACTCCTCTTGATTTAGAATTGAAATTAGAATGAAATATGTGTTCTATCCAAGGAGCACGAAGCCTATAATGGTCCTTAAATTGCAAATGAGTCTCTTGTAAGAAAACTATGTCTGAGTTAAGCCGTTTCAGATGACTAAAGATTTTAGCACGCTTAGATGGACTGCTCATACCACGTATGTTCCAGGTGATGAAACGAATTGGTGTGTTGGAACCTAGTCTACTTGAAGACATTAAAGTACATTAAATGGAAGGAGCAAGAAACCAAATACAGTGAGCCGGGACCCCCCCCCCCCCCCCCCAAAAAAAAAAAAAACCCCAAAATATAAACAACTAAAGTAAAAATAAAATAAAAAAAAATAAATAAATGAATAAAAATGAACAAAAGTCTCCAACAGGGAGACAACAAGTAGATAAGGAAGAAAAACATTGGTGCCACAAAATCGTGACATCAACTCGGAGAAGAAAACCCTGAAGTTAACCTAATCCAATAGAGAGAGAGACAACAACCACAGAACTCCAGTACAGTACCCAAACAATGTGCGCATACAATGGCAATATAACCCTTTAAACATCACCCGCCATTGCAACACTCTGGGAGAAGGCACTAACCGATTTTAATCGTTTTAATATATTTCCCGGCTTCATCGGCATCGAGGAAGTCTTTTTCCACACCCTGATATGTGATACGGAGACGTGCTGGAAAGAAAAGCCCATAACGAACTACTTCCATTCCGCGTAACTGCCTCCTCACGTCCGTGAAGGCCGCTCGAGCTCGGGCCACCTTGGCAGTGTGGTCAGGGAACACAGAAATCCTGCTTCCCCCGACAACAACCTGTCGATTCTCCCTCGCACGACGCAGAACATCCGCACAGTCGCTATAATAATGAAACCTGGTAATAACAGTGCGCGGACGCTCTCCGTGTTTCGGTTTCGGTTGAGAGGTTCTGTGTACCCGGTCTAACAGCGGCGCTTCGTCTAGCTGGAAAGCCTCTTTAAGCAGCGTGGCGATAGTTGTATTATCAGCGACGGTGTCCTCGGGAATCCCGACTATCCTAATGTTATTCCGTCGCGACCGAGATTCTAGGTCCTCACACTTCCTCTTTAAAGAGTCAAACTCGGCATTTAACTGTGCGAGCTTGTTCTTAAGCTCGACTACATCATCAGTGCATACCGAGAGTGATTCCCCCATGTCCCGCACTGTACCTTTGAGCGCAGCCATCTCAGCGTCCGAAGCAGCTTTATCATTTGCTAGCTGCGTTTTCACTGATTGTAAATCAGCCCTAATTGTGGACAAATCATCCCCCAGTGCAGCACGGAGTTCAGCTTTGAAAATATCCGCAATGTCCTGTTTTAGCGAGCTCAGCAACTCTCGCTTCAAAGACCCCACATCAATAACCTGCATGGCTTCACTCGGAGTTGTGGTGACGCGAGATGGAGAGGAAACCTCCGGCTCCGAGGCCGCTGTTTGTGAAGGAGGCCGCAGTTGTGAGGTCGTCGCGGAGCGAGTTTTAGGGGTTTTTCCGGCCATAATAAACGTAATAATGAATAATGAACGTAAACACAGCTGTCAAAATACGAACTCGGGTGAGTATATCTTAAAAAAAAAGTAGTGGTAGCGCAAAAAATAAACAATTAACACGGAATCTGCGGGAGCGTCTAATCAAACGTGTTACTCCATTGGCTGCTCAGGAGCGCCCCCCACTGAGGAAGGTTTTTATGTTACACTGCCTTGCAACTCGTCGTTATTGGCTTTTCCAGAAAACCAGTTATATCTAGCCTGCGTTATACAACTCTCTTGGCGCGGGCTATAAACTTAAAAGGAGAATGGGAAGTCGGCTTGGTTCGAATTTGAATATCCTACATCGTGGTATACAGTTTAATGAGGATGATGCGCTCTACGTTCTCAAGTGCAGTGAAACAGATGTAGGTGGTGAACAAATAAATAATGGTGAACAGTTAGCTGAAGCCATAGAGGTTGAGATATGCGTCTACAGTGGACAGAAGATACCAAAAGTACAACGAAAGTTAAAACCGGGTTATTACGATGATATTGTCTTTCTGATCAGGGAGATCAACGCAAACCTACCGCCACGTGTGAGATTTGGATACGACCACATTCAAAATAAAGTGTTTCTCAAAGGCCCTCCTCTGAACACATCGCTGACATTTTACGGGAAGTTGGCTGTTATTTTAGGATTAAAACCAGGAGTACCTATACAGACTAGCGAACAAAATCATGACGAATATGGTGACAAAAAAATCTTGATGAATCTACGTACCGTAGATGCTGCATACGCACCCCACCAAGCGGACATAAATGGAGGCTTTTATACTATGTAAATCTACACAGATATTATAGAATATCAATCAGTGATCAATGATCGGTGATCATCATGTACCACTATTACGTTGTGTACATATAGACGGTGACCATAACAAAAGTGTGCGTTACGACAGACCGCATTACGTATAGGTTAATAAATCCTCCATTACCGAGATAAGTATACAAGTAAAAGACGATCGAAACCAAGACGTACGGTTTAGTTACCGGAAGGTTAGTGCAAAACTAAACTTTAGACCTGTGAAGCTATGAAGTAGTGCTTTTTTTGATAAAACAGCCAAAATAAAACAGCCAAAAATTGTATATTTCAACACCCACAATGTGGACACACAGCGATACGTAGCATATTACCAGAACCAGGCTGGTAATGGGCTCCCCAGATACGCAGGGGGCGGTGTTATGTATGGGGCTGGTTTAGGTGGTGTTTTTAGAGGACTCTTTAGAATTGCCATTCCATTACTAAGACGAGGTTTTAACATAGCCAAGCCGCATCTTAAAACAGCTGCAAAAAACATTCTAACAGATGTTGTCAGTAACACATTATCACGGCCTTTTAATAACGACAATAGATGGCTCAGGATTAATGGTAATGGCTCGCAAAAGATCAACTAAACCGCCGGGGGTGCAGGAGAGTGGTCAAACTCAGAAGAAAACCAAACGACCTCCTAAGAAAACAGCAGTCGGTAAACGCAAGTGTGTGGCGTCACCAAAACGTTCTACATCAAAAAGATCAAAAAGTTCTCTTAAAACAATATTTTAGATCATGGCGTTACTACACAATATGTCAGAAGAGTGCTTAAAAACTGAACTGGATCTATTTACCGTACCGTTGACTCAAACTGCTATTGAAAAAAACACTTAAAACACTAAAATATAGAAGTGCCACCATTATCAGCTATATCGGACTCGTCACCTCTGGAGTTTTTTATTGCTGGGAATGGTGAAGATTATCTGGACCTAAACAACACATTGTTGTTTTTGCGTCTTAAAATCACTCATGCCGACGGATCGAATATTGTAGACGGAGCACCTGTAGGACTTATTAACTATCCAGGTGCTACAATATTTTCACAAGTGGACGTGTCACTCGGGGATCGTCTAATATCACAGAGCTCTAGCACATACCCCTATCGCTGTATATTAGAATGTCTTACCAATTATGGTAAAGACACACTTGAAACTGTTTTCTCGGGCTGGATTCTTTTACAAAGACACGGTTGGTAATATGGACATAGCAGTGGACCCTGCTGGCGGAAATCACGGTCTGGCGAAAAGAGCTTCTTTTACCAACACCAGTAACGTGGTTGAACTGATTGCACCTGTTCACAGTGATATTTTCTCAAGAAAAACTTCAAGAAAAACTAATGCTTAATGGGGTGGATGTTAAAATCCGTATGACCAGAGCTAAGGACGAATTTTGTTTGATGAAGACCGGTGGCATACCCTATAAACTTAACATCCTCTCGGCTTCACTATTTGTGAAAAAAGTTTCTGTCTCACCAGCTGTGAGACTGGGTCATGCGCATGCGCTACTCTCAACCACGGCCAAGTACCCTATTGATCGAGTGTGTCTGAAAAACTTTTCAATACCTGCAGGTTCACGTGTTTGCAACCAGGAAAACTTATTCCTAGGAACGCTACCAAAATCTGTGGTTCTTGCAATGGTTGATAATGATGCATTTGTAGGATCATACACCAAAAACCCATTTGCATTTAAACACTACGATCTCGAATTTTTGGCCATTTATGTGGATGGACAGCAATATCCCACTAAACCTTTTCAACCTGAATATGAAAGTGGTTCTGCGGTGCGGGAGTTTTACCAACTCGCCCAGGCTTCTGGAAAACACCTTAAAAATGAACCACTATCTATCGATAGGACAGAGTATCTGGACGGGTATACACTTTATGCGTTCAATTTAACACCGGATGAGGAATGTGGACAACATATATCCCTTGTCAAGTCTGGAAATATTAGACTGGAAGCACGTTTTAGACAACCGTTGCCCCGGACAATAAATTTAATTGTTTATGCCATCTTCGATAGCATCGTCGAAGTTTCAAATCGTAGACAAGTTCTGGCTGATTACTATTAACAAAAAAAATGAACACTGTCGAGCTTTCTACGGTCATGGATAAGATCTCATGCAATATTCATTTTCTGGGGAGTACTACCGTGTGACTATCTACCAAAAACCCCTGTGAGAAAACTACCATCGATGGTTATAATTAACACGCATCATTCGGGACTCCCTGGAGAACATTGGTTAGCCATCTACATAAATGAAGATGGTGTGGGCTTTTTTTTTGACAGCTTTGGTAATGATCCACAACACCGTCGTTTTCCATCTGTAATCGACAAATTTTTAAACCTCAATTCCAGGGTTGTGCTCTATTCAGCAGTGCAAGTCCAAGATTTTTCATCAGACACCTGCGGGCAGCATTGTGTTTTCTTTCTCTATCACATGGTAAAGGGTGGTGATTATGATTCTGTGTTGAAACTGTATAGCAATGACTTTGTTAAAAATGACAAAAAAGTGACGTTTTTTGTGAAAAAACTAAAACAAACTCGATGTAATAATGAAAATACCTTCAAGTGTGTTCAATGTGTGCAAACGGGTGAAATGTTTATGTCACATACTTAATGTTTTTCAATAAAAAAGACTTGAAAGCTAAATACTTCTTCTCAAGACTCTTTATTATACACAACCATATACATGAATCATAAAATACATGTGAAAAACACCGTTTAAAAATTCAGCCATCGACTCGGGTCAAGAACCGGTGATTTGAAATACTGGATTTACGGTATTGTTAATATTTGTAACTTTCTGTTTTTTACTCTTTTTAGACTTTGTTTTTTCCTAGACGCTGATGTTAAAACCGGTGTTGATTTGTTTTTGAAAGAGTTTATTGCATCTCTGACATATTGATTTGGTACCACTGAATGAGGAATGCTTTTTAAATTAGCAAAAGCCTCTAGAAAATCACTCCACCCCACAGGTCTTCGTTCATCTATAATCTTCTGTGGAGCTGTAATAACACTTTTAACTAAATCAAACATGTGCGACCCCGGGATTGTTTTCCCTCTAAACACAAACTCGCCTGATTCAGTCCAATATGTAACATCTTTAGTTTTCGTCATTTTATCTAAAATGTAACGTACATTTTTAACACTCCTCTTGGGTACGTTCTTTAAAATATCATCCGCAATATTATCCAATACGTCCTGATTCCCCACACTGTCTGTCCTGGCTGAATCTTGTTTATCAACAGACTCAGTCTGTGGCAGACTTAAAGTTAACATGTTGGTCTCCTTATCTCCTTGTCTTGTGAGTGTTAAAAACCGTTGCAAAACAGCAGTGTACATCTTAACCTTCTCATAATCCTCCAGATCGGATCTGTGTAAAATATTTCTTATGGTCACGTCCAAATCATTCTCCACAACATGTTGGATAGATTCACGGGTGTTAGTGGATTTCAACTTATCCAGCTGATGCTGTGGATACTAAAAACATCTTTTCAGGCATACTCCATATCAAGTTGATTTAGACGTTATCAAACTGGTTATAAAAGGCACTGCCACGCTTAAAAGAGGTAATAGAAATCCACCTCGTTGATTGATTAACTGTCTTTTTCTTCTAAAAACACCGACCTTCTTATTTGCAGCAATTGTGATTTCACTTCTCCTTCTCTTCAACTTTTTATACTGTTGTGGTGTTAGAGGTATGTTACCATGGAGAACATTAAGAGCTAACTTCCTTAACGTAACTATCAGCTCGTCCGTGGCTGCCTGTAAAATAACACGTCTTTGCTTGGGTGTTGCTTTTAATAACAACTTTAAAAGACACAGGTTTCTTAATAGTCTTGTAGACATTATTTTTATTATTATTTTTTCTCCCCCCCCCAAAAAAAAAAAAAAAATCTCCAGCGATGTTACTGTTTCCTTCTCTGTAGGTACACGACAGGATATTGTGACAGCAGGTCTGTTCTGAGACGATACTGTTCTGGGGTTTTCGCTTTATAGTCAATAAAAAGGTACCCGTATGGTACACTGGTAGCATCTTGATAACATTCCATAAAATACTTTGTATTTCTAGGGTACATTTGACGACCTAGGACATTAATTTGAGTATTGTCTCTGGGGTTTTTAAACAAGACCAGATAATTTGTGTTCAGGCTGATGGTCCTGCTGGATTTACCTTGAAAAAACAAGTTTTGTACTACATAAACAGCACTCAAATTGTTGTGGTGAACATACTGTGTGAATACACGTTCAACTTCAGAATTGTTGCTAGCATCTTTCATAACATCGTCCAAAATCAACAAATTTGTTTTGTTCGTGGGGAACAAATGGACATCATTCAGCGTCTGAGGGATTCCTTCAATAAATTTAATGTCATACAGTTTTAACAATTCATCATACAGAGGTTGCCAACAATCATAAACATACACAATGTTTTCAATATTTTTAGAAATCAAAACTTTTAACATTTTTTAACAACATTTTTACAAAAAAAAGTTTTCCCTGAGTTAGAAGGACCTGCCAAAACACATGAAAAAGGATGCTGTAGTCTGAAATCAAAACCCTCAGAGTCTCGCACCCCCCTGTGACCAAAAACATTGTCAGTAGCCATATGGTAATGTTGTAAAGTCGGGTAGGAGTACACGCTTGTTGTACACCACTTTGAATTTTTTATCAACTGACTTGTTGTGCAATGTGAGATGCTTTTTGTTCCTTGCGATACTGTCGACTTTTGCTAGAATATAATGACTGGTATCTCGCTCTTTTACATACCGGTCAACAAGCTCGATCAGTGTGTCTAGCCTAATTAATGAATTCCTTTGGCCTCGGAATTCACAGAATTCAGCTCGCCAAGATTCCAAGAGCTGGTTCATTCACCATCTTGTGATGCCTTTGGCTTTCATACATACCTTACCCTTTCATACACTCTTTGGGCCGCTTGAACAAAACCTTGATCCCCTTAGCATCAGTATCTTTAGCCAAGATATCCGTAAATATTACACTATAACTCTTTAAGTACCCTTCACCCAAACTGGACCGCTTTGGGCAGTTGTCAAAACTCTACCTATGTGATCCCACATTCATGTCCGAGTCTGACATCCTTTCCCATCAGGGTAAGCTCGCCAAGATACGGTCCAACGAGCTGGTTCGTATTCACCATTCATGTAAATATTACATTCACCATCTTTAGCAATAAAGTACCCTATCACCCAAAATCCAAAAGGTTTACACAGTTGTATCACAGAGGAACACAGTGTCACAAAAGGTTGTAAAGTTCAATCCCATGGGCAGGGTAAGCCCACGAACAATCGCTACAGTGTCTGACAGAAATGAGAAATGTTTGATGTCAGAAATGAGAAATGTTTGATACTCTATACCAAAAAGTTCAAAAATGTGTCGTGCAAAATCTTCAGGATCTGTGTATTTCACGTTGTTCAGGGTAACTCTTTGGTACCCCACTGCGCTAAGAACATGAAGTGTCGCAGAAATGTTTGAGAATTTGAACAAAACTCTACTCAAAATGGATCCTGTGAGTATTTCGGTTGTTGGTAACTGTTCACGAAGAGAGAACCGACCCCAAAGTGAATTTAGAATTAATTTATTGATAGACCTACGGGCAGGAGGGTTGTGCTCAATCTTGTCCCGATTCAGTATAATCCCCTCTTTCTCAAAGTAATCTTTAACATAAGATTCTTTGTCAGCGTCGGTTACGACGTCTTTGGGGTATCCTGAACTCTCCTGCTTAAACTTCAAAAAGGTTTTAACATAATCGCAAAACAATGTGTCAGATCGTTGGGGGAAAATGCCACACCTCAGCAATCTCTGTCACAACATATCCCTTCTCAACAGCTTTTAACAATTCAATACTAACCCAGCTTCCATGAATGGACCTTTCCTCATCAGTGTGTGTGCACTGATGAGTCTGGTTCTGCTGTTCAGCACACGTCCTACAGAGTGGAAACATTAATTTTCCACCTGTCCTATATGGTAACACCGGGTGAAGCAGTTTACGTGGTGGTAATACTGTAGCCTTGACAATCCCATAATAATCTTCGAGGTTTTGAAAATCCTTGAAGATTATTTCAGGATGACCAATAGGGTAGTTTTTTCGTGACTGACAGTAAGGATAAAGTGAGGTGAAGTCTATATACCTGATTTTCTCACCCTCAGCAACTTTGTGGTACAGTTTGAGAGCATTAGTGCGGCCGCCGAATAGAGCATCCCGTGGTTTTAACCTTTCTGGTTGTCTGTATGTGGACATGAAAACCATCACATCATCATCGTTCTGTTTAGCATGAGCCCAGTCACACTCCCACATTGTCTCGACCTCTAGACCGTAAGCACGCTCCAAAATCTCAATCTTATCATCTACCTGTCTTCGGAGAACGCCATAAGGGACTTTTGATAATGGATTTAAATCACTGGATTTATAACATCGATCGCATCCGTGGTAAAAACAAACCAAGAAATTCAAATGCTTTTTTCACACTGGTCTTTCACCATGCATTATCGATAAAACCGGTTGAACATTACAACATCAGGAACCAGATGATTATACGACAGGATTGTAATTATACATCGTTATAGAACCCGTCATCAGTTGTATAATGTATGCAATGTACACAGTTTTTACGACATAGTATTTACCGAACGACGCTTCACCATGGTTTAATGCATGTTGAACATGTATGCAACGTGATTTTTCAGCGCGTTGTACATATTCAAGCCATTCGATTGAAATGTTTGAGTAGGTCTTGTGTTGGTTCTATGTACGCCTTTGTTACGTGTCAGTGCTACTGTATCTTTAGGGATGTAGTGGGTTTTATACACAGCCATACATGTTGCAGCCATTTCGGACAGTATTTAATGACATCGCACATGTTGGATGCAGACAATCAAAGTGTTGTATAATTAAACGGGTCAAGTTCGGTACATGAAAGATGAATTCTTTCCTGTACTTTATACAAACCTCCCGTTTTTTACTGTCCAGATCTAACCGCAGTAACACTACATCGTTTCTACCATACTTTGCCAAATTTTTTGCGATTTCTTTTTTAAAATCAAAAGTTGAGGACGTCTCGTTTTTAAACAGTTTGTCAGATACGGTACAGCAAAACGTTTGGCTTCTCCTTCTTAATGGTTTACATAATGTGCAAGACCCCTGTACTGTCAGTACTGTCAAACGCCGCCCTCTCTTTGTCCGACATCGTCGTCGGAGTACCAATTTATTTAAAATTTTAACCGTTGTGACATACTCCCCCATAGAATTTCTTGTCAGGATTTTCATATTTTTTAATATTACTGTTAAGAGTGTGGTCTGACCGGTTAAAATTAAGGTATGGACCTAGATAAGTGATCTGTTTGGATGTTGTTTCAGACATTGATCTCTTATCCAACATCTTAGATCTTAAACCGTCATTTTCAACACGGTGAAAATCTGGCTGTGTTTAATAAATCTATCAGAATCGGTCGTGGACTCCAAACTATTTATCTCTTCCATTGTGTTAATTAATTCGAGCAGTGTTTCTGTATTACCGAGTTGTTGTAGAGTGGGTGTTGCACAGTCATCATTATGTCTAAACTGAACTTAGATGTTGGGCCCTCCTCATTACATCATCATGACGACAACATTTTTTTTTTTTTTTTAAAATTGCATTTATTATTTTTATTTTTTTTAAACTGGCTGACGACACACACACACACAAAAGTATATGTTTTTTCCCAACTCACCCCTGTTTCTTTTTAAACATGTGTACAATCTCTTTTAACAGTTCTGTTGTCAGACCATTGGTCGCGGGTAATTTGTTGGATCGAACCACCATGTAAACGCAGAGTCGCTATGGTTTGTTTAATCCCAATTGACAGTTTTAGTTGCTCAGCAGATGTGGTACAGCAACACTCCTCCTGTTGCTCTCAATAGAATCCAATCGTCTCTCTATAAAATTAATACGCTCCTCGATGGTCTTGAATTCGTCCTGTATCAGTTCGACAATTTGCCGGTTGTCCGTAACAGTTTGTAATTCTTGTCTGAATTCCTCCTGGTTTGAAGGCAATGCTTCAGAATCAATCTCCACGTCAGATGTTACGCGTATGTCGTTAGATCCCTGAGAAAATACACACGCATCCCACGACTCTATCAGACCATCCAGCTCGGTACATCATTTACGTCTGGTACTGTAGCGGTCGTTGGTGGTTCTGTAAAACGGTTCATAAGAAAAATAGTATTTGTGAAATAAGACTCAGTTGAATTAAGGCTCACATACAGACACACACACACACACACACACACACACACACACACACACACACAGGTATACATACCCTCTAATACGGCAACAGATTGTTTCGGCTGTTTCTGGCCAGTTGGTTTGAAATTGTCATCTTTTACGGACCCATCAACCAAAACTTGTGCTTGGGGGACTGTAGACTCTTTACGCTTAAGTCGTCTCGATTTTGATACCACACTGTCACCACCAGTTTTTTAATTACAATAGGTTTTTTTATATATTATTTTTTTATTTAGAAATTAAACACACTTACATCACCACCAGTGCATCCAAAAGACATAGTAGAAGTAGACATGAATGCGTATAATCAGATATACACTACCTACCATAACCCTGGTTCAGAAACTTGAGATCTTCAACAATTTCAGACAAGTCTACATCACACACGGAACCTGGAGCGTTAAAGATCCTGTATTAGATAGCACGTCAACCGTGAAAAAACTTATGAAATAAAATATCCTTAATAAAGCTAAATAATAATAATAATAACAAAAACAGAGACTCACCATTACGATAATCAGCCATCTTGTCTTGAAAAATGCTGAATATGATGATTGAGAATGAAAAAGAATGAAGAAGAAACCACGTAGAATGAAGGAATCTTACACAGACGTTGTCTTGACCGGCTCTGATAAAATGGCCTAGCATTGGGTACACTAATTTTAAAGAACAAAATACATGCTGGTCAAAGCAAACACACACACACACACACACACACACACACACACACACACACCTAACACCCCCCACAATGGGACAATAGTCTGTTTTCCACTACAAGAAACATTATCAACTTGGTTCTCGTGATGCAGAGGATGTTTTTGACAGTCTTATCTTTAAAAACTTATTTGAACAACTTGATATCTCACACCTCAAACAGACACACACTTACCATCCAAACACCTTAAACACACAGACCCCCCACACAAGGTCTTTCAATACGAGAAACATTAACGACATGGCTCTTGTGACACAGATTCTGATGGCACTCAACAGAATCTCTTTGGGTAATCAACACACACAGACACACACAGACACACACACAAACAGAAAGGCTTTAACCCCCCCCTTTGAACAATACCATTGCTTCCCCCAGACACACACACACACACACACACTTACCATCCACCTCAAACACACAGACCCCCCCCCACACAAGGACATAGTCTGTCTTCCAATACAAGAGAAACATTAACAACATAGATCTCATGACACACATTTCTAATGGCCACTTAACAGAATCTCTTTGGGTAATCAACACACATACACAAACAGAAAAGGTTTTAACACCCCCCCCACCAGCCCTTGAACAATACCAATGCTTCACTACCATTACATTTTGCTAGTGCCTGAGAAAAACTAGAGGACTTTCTAGAAGGTCAGTAAAACAGACCCCACTCATAAACACCTGTCCACCGTGGTCAGGGACGGGGTCATAATTCTTGACCTATGACATACAGGTCGTAAATCACTTAATCTGACATAAGGTGTATGATATTTACTACTACCTGCTTCTCAGACACTGGTAATGCTTTTCCGCAAACGAGAGCTGCGTAGGACGCAGGGAAAGTGCTTTTCTAACGATTTATTGAATCGCGCGTGTTGGAGGCACTTTAACCAAACCGATTCGCATGTATTCGATGAAGTGGGGCAGGACATGTCATGTTTTGACAAAAATATGACATTTTTCATAAAAATATGAAAGTTATTATAAAAATATGATTTTTCATATGTTTGTAAGTAAGAAGTACTTATATATAATTCTCTGGTTGTTACAATGTCTACATGATCCATTCATTATTTCCTACAGCATGATGAAGATGAGGTTTCAATTCATTAATTCATATTTCAAGGAAATAACTTGATTAACTTTTGATCCATTCCCAATATGCAAATTAGCTTGGGCATAGACAAAGAAATAGTTTTCTCCTCAAGTTTCATGGCATTGCATTGGTCAGTTCAAAAGTTGGGTGTGACACCCAGGCCCATAACTGGAACTGGTGGAACTTGGACCAGACGGAAACGGAAAACTGGAATACAAGAACAAACAGATTAGCGCGGACAAACAAACGCGCAAGGGAAAACAGGGAGGTCCGTGTCCCTGTAGGAGGTACGCAACAGAACGCTACTGAGAATGGACCAGGAGTGGAGGGAGAACAGGGATTAAGCAGGGAGTGAGACAAAGGGAGAGAAACAAGGTGCAGCTGGGGCTAATTAGGGAGAGAGAGATTGGGAAACAGGGCAGGAAGGAACGAGGGGCCATGACAGTATGAGCAAGTTGTTGAATGATTCATAATGAGTGTATCCCATAAATTAATTGTATGGAAACCATATTAATTAATCTAATCTTATTTTAAGATAATGCTGCCATTATGAATGAAAAGCTTACAAATACATAAAATTCATCAGTTGTTTGGCACTACAAAAATTATTTGAAGTAGCTTCTAGGAAATGTCAAATTATGCCAAGCATTAAAAACACAAAATAAATGCCAAAGGGCAAATGGAGAAAAAAATATCCTAATTTTATACGAATGTGTAGCTTTTGTAGTTAATTTGCATTTAAGAGAAAAACAAATCAATAAAATCAATCAGTAGAATTACTGTATTGTAATATTTCAAATATTTATTAAACAGACATAAGCTGTTTTAACAAATGATATGTGCTATAAAAAGCATGCTAAAAAAAGAAAGAAGCAAAACAGCTCATTTACAGTATACATGGGGTTGATATATAATTTAATGATTTAATTGATGACAGCTATATGATATTATTATTAAACATGAGACTGAATGTGAGAGGTTCATTCTAAACACAAGACATACCCTGTTACTGTATAAACACATATGCAACCAGGTTATTGTAACTTCTTAATCAATTTTCTCAAAAGATTTTGATTGTTTTTTCACTTATTTTATATTTTGTATTTTCACATTAGGGGTGGGAAAAAGTCCTCAAATGTTTCAGGAATTTGTTTTTATTATAAAACAACAACAACAACAATAATAATAACAACAAAATAATCCGTTTATAACACTCAAATTCAAAACCATCCATTAATACTAAATTACTATAGCTAGTTCTTGTAATGTTTCAGATAAGCCGAAGTCTCCCAACCTAAAGTGCTTACACTAACAGAACTGAGCTTCAACAATAGCTGACTGTAAGCAAAAACTATGCCTACACTATTTTTGGGTGCATAAAAAATTGTAGTAAGATTACTATAAAAGCTACTTTCTACTGTATAATACAGTATTAGTACAGCCTTATTAATATGCGGCAGATTTTGAGTCTTTACAGAAGACATTTTTTTGTTTGTATAAAATGGTTTAATTCACTATTTTCTTATGTGAACGTATTTGTTTATTTGTTAAATTATGCTGACTTCCAGGTTGTATTACTTTAATGCTAGTACCTGAAGGGTTGATTTTTGTGATTTTGTTCAAATAAATAAAAAAAAAAATGACACAAACAACCACACCCACAACAATTACAGAAAATATGTGTCAATCAAATGAAAAATTAAATGCCTTGGTTGACACCTATGTTGAAGCAAGATTTAAGATATCTGGTTCATAGCAATATTTTGTGTATTTTGTGTTTCATTGCTCAGGGTCTGCAAATAATTGAGGTGTACACATACTATATCTCATTCAAACTTATAGCAACAACATTAATTAAGTACTTATCCAGGGATACAAAAGTAGTACATTAAAAGTAGCAAAAAACTATGTATTACACTGTAACTGGGAAATTAATTTTTTTGTGCTGTTTGTGATTCTTTTTGTTTTATTATAAATATTACATACTAAACTTCACTAATTGCTTGTCCGTCATACAATTTTTGGTTCAATTATAGAATTGCGATTAATAATAATAATGCATGCAATAATGGACCAACATGCTATAAAATAATTTTCATTTCCTTTTAAAATATATTGCGAACACACAAATCATTAATTACCATGGTGCAGACAAATCAGAATGCAATATATGGATAATGCTTCAAATGAATACAAATATAGATTACACAGCTCACTAGTGAAACGGTGATTTTTTTTCTAAACACTTTAAAGATCATATAAAAGAAAAGGTAGTCAAATCTCAAGAAAAATCCCAAGATAACTACAACTTAATATTCTAGCATTTTTGACTATTCTGACCTTTAAAATGTGTTCTGTTAGCATGCCATTTAATTTGGAGGATAACTCTCGATTTGTTTTCTTGCAAATACTGCCATCTAGCGGTCATTTAGTGGACGTGTTAGTTATGAATTTTGAAGAGAAAATAGTGTGCGGCCATTTTGTGTTAACGCTCGTTGTGGACGTTCCTACTGAACATATCTCTACGTTTTCTTTGCATACTGTTCTTGATAAGGCACAATCTCGAAGTGTTCTAATCTTTAAATGTGTGAATGTCTATTTTGTGCATATTTGTGCCTTGTGTTAAGATATTATTAAACTTCTATGTGACTGTGCAGTTAGATTTACGTTAAGTTAGTTGCTTGTCAGCCTCAGTTGGAGCTAACTGGCTCAAGATAATGCTTGCTATGAGTTTATGTTATTAATCTGAGTGGATTGTTGAAATCCAGCTATGATTATTAATGTATGTTTATATCAAAACAAGAAGGTTGTACGTTTTCATACTTTTATTTTGTTTTTGTTACAGTTTTACAAAGAAAATACAAATGTCACATGAGTAAAGCTCTGTTTAGCTCGCTACATAAGCTACATAGTTGCATTTAGCTGAGAGCAGAAGATTGGCAATTAAATTAAACAGCATTTACAGCATATACTCAATGACAATTGAACTCTAACTTATTTAATAAATACATAAAAAATTCACTCATTTGACAACAGCAGACTACATGAATTTATGCACATACAAAATGAGGTGAATAATGTGATCTTGGCCAATCTGACCATGACATAGCTGGTTTGTGCCTTTTGTGCAACTGCTGATGTCCAGTATTTTTTTCCAATCCCTTTAACAAAAAGAGAGCAGAAAAAATCTCATTATGCACATAAAGTCGAACCTTGAGGTAGATGAGCTAGAACATCAGAATACCACATTGGGTATTTTTGCCACACTGCATCATTGACACTATAGGAACGCCTCTGGTGTTTCCATGGCTCTGAATTAGGTGTGTGATCCTGTCCATGATGTGGATGATGAGTGACGTAACCACCTGGAAGTATAAAAGGACAAGCGGCAACCCCACGACAGCTTTGAGTGAAGCAAACTCCTGAAATTGCAGGCAGTGTCCTCCAGGCCCTTCAGAGTTTGTCCAAGGCCCAACTGTTGCCCAATGTGGACACCTCCCCAGTGACTCACTGAGGGTGCTATTGGACGGGTAGGGTCAGGGAGGGTACATAGCTTGGAATCATAGGAGTGTGGAGCCCACCATGAATTCACAAGGACTGTGAGTCGCCTGAGACCTTGGGCTCAGGATGCTGTGGAGAACCTGCCTGGATCACTAATAGGGGAAAATGTAGCATTAGGGTGGATTGAAAATACTTACCTGCTACACACCACCCCCTGGCAGACCTGCATTGGCCAAAAGGCCAGTGACATGATCCAGCTTGTGATTCCAAACCATATGGAGCAGAAACTGTTCCCCTGCTACCAACCTCCTCCAACAGGGACCTTCAAAGGTAGGGGCGGGAGAAATCCTCAACCGCACCAATGAGAGTCAGGATCTGGTGGCTCTCTCCGAGTTATGTCCTCCGAAGGGATAAACATCCCAGGAGCTGATTCCCCTCTGCTGTCTCTACAGGAGACATAGAGAGAGGCTGGGGACGGGTAGTGGGCGAGCCATTCCCACATCCATCAAGGGAGTTCCAGTGCCTGGTGGAAGCTACAAGTCGGAGTCATGCTGCTTATCAGGCTCCTCCTCATCAGGCTCTACCTAAGGAAGCCCGGTAGTAGAAGGTGCCGACTTCCCTATCCCTGAGTCTGAACTGAGGAATCTACAAGAAAGTGAGAGCAAGGACGGTGGCGATATGTTGGTTCTATATGTTACCTAGGAAGCTCCATCACTCAAGAGCACAGTTCCCTCCACATGCCATGCCCCAGGGGGCACGGCCACCACTGGTTACCGTCTTATAGACGACGACCTTGTCGCCCTACTTGGGCTGCAAGGAGAGGGTCAGACTCAGAGACACAGCTTCCTAGGTGGCTCTTTTAGGAAAGCAAATGAGTATGAGAAAGGTGAAACAGCTTGGTTTACAGCGCGTGTCACGACCTCCAAATGCAGAGAATTCCTGTGCGGCCAAACTGAGGCTTCCTCCCGCTCGGAGGAGAAAGCAAGAACCTCGCTACTAGGTCCAGCTGGATGGGATTACACATCTAGAGCCATGGAAACACCAGAGGTGTTTCCATAGTGTCGTCAATGCAGTTCCAGTTCCTGAAATGGAACTCTTCTTAGACCCTAAAGTAAAGTCTTTTTTAAATGTATTTACTGTGTGTAATGCATTACAGTTTCCAGTAAATAAACAATGTTGTCCCATCGATGAATTTTAATTCATATGCAATTCATATAATCTTTTGACCAGTAAAAGCACTGCAAAACTGAGGTAAAGGTGAGAATACGGATCCACTAGACTGGAATAATCACTATACACGTCAAATTCAGCTTGATGTCAAACAAAGAAACAAATAGAATCTACACATTTTTGTTTAATAAAAGAAATATGATAGGTGGTCAACAGGACTGATTAGTACTATAACCCCAATTCAAAAAATGTAAAATGTAAATAAAAACAGAATGCAATGAATTGTAAATCTCATAAACCTAAGTTTTATTCACAGTTAAACAAAACATAAATAAGTAAAATATACAGCAATATAAAACATATAACTGAGAAAATGTACTGCATCGTTTTAAGAAATTGCCTGTTTCTTATGCACTGCCACCTAAAGAAAAGGACTGCAGATTCTTTGAAATAGTTCATGAAATTACTGTGGATGATGAACGTTTAAGTCTCGAAAATATATGTTGAGAAAAGTTATTATGAAATTGTTGCACAATTTGCAGAAAGTTTTTCACAGATTGGTGAACCTCTGTCCATATTCACTTCTGAAGGCTGTAAGATTACTTGATTACAAAAATTCAACCAAACTAATTTTCTCCATTTAACTAAACTCAGAGCACTGTGTTTTTCATGGGCTATATAATTCCTTACGCACCATCTACTAAACTCTGGAGAGCTGTGGACAGGTATGACAGAATATGATACAGAATAGAAAAAATGGTGGAACAGGGGCGAGTTAAGGGCGAGGAGATGACCATTTCAAAACATAAAGAAAACAGTACAGTGTTTTAAAAAAGTATGCATTTACATGTATGGAATTTTGCAGACACCCTGATCCAGAACTTGAACCGATGATGGTTAAGGGCCTTGCTCAAGGGCCCACTAGTGACATCTTAGTGTGTACAGAACCACAAGTTGATCTGTACGGATCAACTTTGACCCATTAAACAGTTATTATCTATATATAGTGCATTCAAAATTTCACTCCACAGTGGAAGAGGCGTGAAAAAAAATCTGCTTTTAATTAGACAGGTATACCACATCACAATACTGTACAAGTAAGTTCATAAGTAAGAATAATTTAGAGATTTAATTTCTCATGACTTGTGGAGGGACTTTTTGAATTCACTGTATTTTGTAATTGTAATATGCCACTATGCTAAAAGAATTGAAAAATGAATTATTGTTCATTTTAAGAGACATGGCTTATTTTTTCTCTTATTTATTATTGCTCTTTTATAAAGAAAAATGTACTTCTTATCAGATGATTCAATGGAATAATCATTAGAATACTCAAATGCTTAAACCGATAAGTGACGCAGCAGCCCTATGTCTGAAAGAATTTTGTCCAAAATGTTTTTAGATGAGCTGCAGTCATTACATTTTCAAAATTTCCTTAGTCTTTCCTTAAAATGTTAGATATGTTCTAATAAAATAAAATGTATGCAATACATTTCTTTTCTTTCAACTGGCACAGTAGTAGCACTTTTCCAGCTTTGCTACTTTGTTAAGATGACATTTTTTATCCTTAAAATCTTACATTTTCCCAGGTTAGACAACTAAATAATATAATAAAATATGGGTTTATGAGATACAAATAATTTAATTTTGCTTATAGTTACATGTTACACAGAGAAACAATTGTTTTGAAACTGAGGTTGTATTATGCAAGGTAGGTTACATAAAGTTTTCCTGTCCAATGCCTATGATCATTCTCTTCATTTCATATACAATTATAAGCATGTTTGTAAAAACAATAACATTAGAACTTAACATAACAGTAATAACAATAAGTCAATAATTGCACTGTACATTTCTTAAAGATGGGTTCATGAACTATTGGTAAACTTTATAGCTTGAGTTTTGTTCAGCAGCCAAATTAGTGCCAGTCCAACCAAAAACAGCTAACAAGTATATATGGATATTAAATTATATCTTGCTGAAAATGTTTGCCTATTTTAATTAGCATTAAAATCCCTAATACATACACACTTCTGTGAAATCTATCCATAATCTTAGCCTTCACTTAAAAATACTTAAAAATAGAGTGAACATATATGTGTTTGTATTCTCCTAGTGCCTTGAATAATTGGCAAATGAGTTTCTATAACAATTATAATTACTCGTATGTCAGCTTTGAGAAAAGCAACTGTGCTTTTATTTTTGTGTCGAAGAAAGTCTGTATATACAGCAGGGTCTGAACTAACCTTTCCATTTGTGCAGCCAAACTGCACTTCAACCAACCAGCACACAATCACCAATATAAATTTACAGATGAAAATTTTTTAGGCTACACAAGTGGATAAATAAAAAAAATAAATACAAATTAAATTAAAAATAAATTTAAAAAAAGTGTAAAAAAACAAACAAAACAGAAATAGTACATTAGTAAATCATACTACATTCAATTATTTCATAATTTCACTTACAAATTCATTAAATGGATTATACATGAATGAAACAGTCATTTTCACTTTCAAAGCCTGCTTTCTTTATCATCTGTCACTGTTTTTTCATTCTACTGACTGGCTGATATCCTACCAAGATGATTAGTGAATTCTTTATCCGACAACTGTATGCAACCGAGTTACAGTTTGAAGTTTAAATTAAAACTCAATTTGGTAATATGTATCTGTGTGCATTAATGTCAATACATTAATAGTTCCCTGGGTTTAGTAAAATGGGTATTATAATGATAAACACTACACCAAAGAAACATGTCACAAACCTTTATAAAAATCAGTAAAAAATGAAAAAACAAACAAAAACAAACAAACAAACAAATAACACATCAGTAAAAGAGTATCCAAGTTTAGAAATACAGCAAAATATTTCAAAACACAATATACAGTAATGTAAAGTCCTGATTTGTACAATTAGCAGCGTTGTAGAGGTCTGACCTGAGGTAAATAGATATGCAGCAAAACTTTAATAATTTTCTAAAAATGTTTACAGCTAAATTAATGGTATATGCTATAGAACGTGAGGTAAGAGCAGATCATTTTTGTTATCCAGTGTGATATGCAAAAGAATCACTGTATCAACCATATAAACATATATTGTACACTATATACAAACAAGAGTTAAATATCCAGTTTCCACAATATACTGTTCTGAATTGTAGGCAATAAATTAAATGCAAACATTATATTTTAGAAAAAAACAAAATAAAAAAATTACATCTATGCTAAAACATTTATATACAAAAAATTATTCATTATATAGTAGTGATGAGTAAATTGGATATAATCTATTGGTAATTTATTATTAAGTATTGGTCTCTCCTGCAATTCAAATGTTCCTTTTTCGGCAATGCTGAATATGAAAGTGCCACACATACAAATATGTGTTTTCAAAGGCTGAGGTATGGCAGTTGCACAAGGACAGCTATAAGTCTATGTCATACTGCATTTCTACATTTAACCAATTCAGAAAAGTCTTTCATCCTAAGACAAATACTGCAGCCCATTCATTTCTGTTGATCCTGAGATAAAAATTGCTGAAGGATAAAGCTGTACTATGTGCGAAAATGCAAGACGAAAAGTTTTAAACCTACAAACCATGTTAAAGCTCTATTACATTCATATGCATGTAGCATAGGAAATATTTTAGAGGCGAGGGTAGGGTTTACTAAAGTAATGATAAACCTAAAGCATTAAAAAAAAACTACATTAAAATGGCATGCACCACATGGAGAGTTTATGTATAAAATGGGGTTAAATTTAAAGCATTGGGCTCAAACCCACTGATTACATAATTAAACTGTATATAAGTAAAAACAATGAATAAAACAAAGATGCAGTTTTGGCAATTCAAAGACAACAATGTACCTTACTTCATATACCATTATCTAAGTTGCTACAGAAACTATAATCACAACTTAAAATGTCATTGACCAGGTTCTCAATTCTACTGTTAAACAATCAATAGTTCTGGATGTCTAGAATTTTGGATAAAAGAAGAAACAGATTTTATTTCCTGATATTTATATAAATGTAAATTTTTTAGATATAAATGTGTTAAACAGCTTAAAACATTGCACAGATTTATTAGCTAAAATACATAAATTTTTTTTGCAATAACTATGTCAAGTCGATCATGCACTGACATCCCCAAAAAGATGCATTCTTGTTTGCTTGTGCTTCTTTACTTCTTGGGTTTCTCTATTCTGGCTATGTAGGAGAAGTGTATGCTCAGTTAGGCTAAAGTCTTACGATTTATTTGGCCAGTTATTTGTTGTGTGAGCAACAAGTTCAAATGAAAACAAACAAACAACAAAAAACAACCCCCAGGAGGATATGGATGAATAATATGGACATATTAGTTATCCATATCCCTCTGCGGATGTTCAGGGTTATGTCAATGACTGTGTTTTTGAATTTTCTTTAACAGCTCTCACATGTCATTCAGCTACTGTTTTTTCTACTAGCCTGTTAACTATTTGGTTGCTACAACTCTCAGCTTCCTTATATTTAGAATTGCTAATTTTTGTCACACACACTCCAGTGTTCATCTTAAATTATTCTTTGAATCAAATCCAGTCATTACATAAAATCTAGAACTCACACTGAACATTCAGAGCTATTCATTTTTAAACAGTAACTGGGAGCAAAAAGTAGCTTAAAGGATTTTTTGGATTTTGATTTGATCTCAAATGTTTCAGTTTATAGCATAAAAACAAAATACTTGCCCCATCATTCCAATAATTTCAGATAAGACATTACATATCTGTTTAGGGCAATGTTCTCTAGGGTGATGTGAGAATGTTAAGCGTGTAATGCAAATAATGCTGAGGTAATTAGGTCATGAAATCCCATCATCAGTATCTTCTCAGTCTTCGCAGTAACTATCAGACTGACCAGACAGTGCACTGATCCATTTTAAATATTCAAATCTTTCCTCCCTGAATTACTATTTTCTTAAAGAATCATGCCCCATAGTAACATGCCTTGTTAATGTAACAGAAAATAAAAAAATAGTAGCTTTATAAATAGACAAACACACAGACACTGACACTAACATCACATACTCAGTAAGAATCATTGCAGACTGTACAATTCTAAATTTAGTTAAAAAATTAAGAAATTATATTATAAACCTGTAGTATGAGAGAATTGAGGGACCCAATTTCAATCTTAAAGCGACTTGCATCATACCTCTGCTTATCTAGGTGCAACCCATTATACAGGCCCCCCAATTATTATTATTTTTTTTTACATTGGCTGTAGTTGTAACATAGGGGATATCAGAAAATACAGCAAGTATTGTATTAGACTTTGTATTGGCCATTCTTTTCATACACAGAATAATCTGGGTTTGGCTCCTTATCTTTAATAATGGTTACATTTATGAGATTAAAAACAACCCAAAGAACTGATTGGAGTGATCACTATTATATTATTCTTTATCTACTGAACTGGATGCCTTTGTTGAGCTCACCCAGAAACTGCAATGATCATGCAGTGATGCATTTAAAGCCCAGCTTGTTTTGCCAGTAATAATTACATTTGTTCCAATGTGGTTTATTTAATAATCAAATTGTTTTTAGCACCTTAATACATCCTCTTGAACTGTGCTGGATATGGCATTTGGGACTGATGAACATTCAGTGTCTCCACCAATTAGAGAGTTTTGCCTGTCTATCCTCATTATCATTTTCAGCTTCTTTTTTGGTGGGTTCTTTAGTGTGCCCATTCTCTCTTTCACTTTGTACTCCAGGGTACTATGAGGAATACCATAAATGTTCTGTGCCTTTGAAACACTCATTTTTCCACTCATCACCACCCCAATAGCCTCTTCAAGGATCTCACTGTTATACTGGCGATACCGGCCTCTTTTTTTCCGTGGCTGCTTGGATACTGTTGGATCTGCTTCTGGATCTGAAGTTGAATACTGAGGTCCATATGTCAATTGGTCAGGGTCAGTACCTAAATATTCACTCTCTCCAGCTCCATCAGAGAAACTTCCCATCACAGCTCTACTACTATGTTTAGGCAAAATAGCCCTAAGTTTCCTGCTGAGAGAATTATCTATATGCATACTACCCATTGTGACAGAGCTATAAATATAGTTATCAGAAATGTTGCTACTAGAGTTCCAGGAAAGATCCATACCCTTTACTTTTGGAATCTTTAGGTCAAATGGAGGGGAGTTTTTTGCCTCCTTCTTTGCTGCAATGGCTATTATATCAAGAGATTTGCTATGGCAGGCACTGGTACTTTTGGTGAGGGCTCTATTATTTTCTATGACAAGTGGATGTTTCTTTAGATCACCAAGATTGCCCCTGGCCGGTTTACCCTCCAGCACACAGTCTAGTTGTTGTTTTCCCCAAAAACTGTCAGGAGACAGAAGAGGATGTGTTTCATTGGAATTAAGGAAACCTACTGCCTCTAAGCTGGCCAAAGAAAGCGTTGATGGCTGTCCAAGAAAGTGATGCTTCTTACTCACGAGTTCCTCTTTTATAAGAAGTGATTTGGCTAGTAGAGGTTTAAAAGCGGCAGAGCAAGAATGGTTGTCCCAAATGCAATGTTGCAAGCCATGTAGTAGCAATCCATCCTTATCCCGAACATTGTGGTAGCTTTGATCAGTTATCATAGGCTGCCTGTTTAACACAACACAATATATATATTTTAAAAACATATACACATATTACTATGCCATTTACAGATATTTATTTTTCTTTGGTGTGTGTGTGTGTGTGTGTGGGTGGGGGGGGGGGGGTTACAGTTCATTACTAGATGAACATATGAATATATTTTAAGGGAAATTATACATTCATTACACTCTATATACACCAAATGTACATGGACACAATCATCACATCCATATGTGGGACAATAGAACACTGCACATAAAGCAAGCCTCATTAAACCACCTGTCTGAAATAGTTAGTCTGGAAGATCCCTACTGTTCACCTTAATCACATTTAATAAACATTTTTTATGTACTAAATATAATTAATAATATTAAATTTTATATTTTGGATAAAATAATAAATGAAAAATTATACATTGCCAATGAGTTTTTTTTAATATGAATCCATATGTGAAAAAAGGTGTTTAAAAAGGGATTTAGAAGTTTAATTATAATAAATCGTCTTTCCTATTGTTACCCAATTAATTAAGTTCAGTAAATGTCAACTTGTGGATTTGCCTAAACTTTCATACATTTTATCAACATATACTTTTTTGACACCTTAGAAACTAATCTGGTTTTATTACCAATGTTACATTTATAATATACGTAATACTAAATACATATATACAAACAGCATGGCCAATAGTGTGTAAGCCACCATACACTGAAAACAATGTAGTATTCACTGAAGAAAAACATTATCCTGCATATTAAAACTTTAAACTTTATTATTATACGTGGAAAGTTACATAATCAGGAATAACAAAATTATTAAGAAAAACAGAAAACACACCTGTTTACAACTGGTATAACAGAAATTTGTTTTTTCTTGGTTGACAGATCCAGCACTTCATCTGGGAAAACAAAAATAAATTGTTAAAAAAATTGTAAAAAATATTAATTGTTAATTTTTTTATTTAGCAAATAAATATTTTTATGCCATAGAAATGTAATTAAATGATACGCCCTTAAGACAGCAGCTTTTTTGGAGCCATCCTGTCTTTAAGACCACACCATTGTCTTTAAACCTTACAATATCGCAGTCCTATAAACTTTTCCTTTGCTTCTTGCATATACCCTTCTATATACCCTCCTGCCACTCTTCTCCACCCACTCCACCCTGTATGCACTATTTTCTTCACTTCTCCAACACACTCTCCATTACTTTGCACTGTTCACCCCAGGTACTTAAACTCACCCAACTGCACCATCTCTTTCCCTGCAACCGTTTCCATTTCATCCTTCACAAAAATATACTCTGTTTTATTCCTACTGACTTTCATTCTTAAAAATCAGTTCCAGCAAACCCCTTCATTCCTCGGGCATCACTTTACCATCCAATATCCTGTTAAGCAACCTTGTTAAAAACTCCACTGTCAACTCTCCTAAAACCTCACTTCTACTGGAATCATCTTGTCCAACTTACATTCCGTTCTTCATCCTCTTAATATTTGTTCACACTTCTTACTTACTAATCCTATCCACCTGCTCCACCATCTCCACATCATCCACCCCCTTCTCTCCCTCATTTTCCTTATTCATAAGCCTCTCAAAATACTCCCTCTACTTTCAACACACTCTCCTCACCAGTTAACACATTTCCATTTGCATCGTTTATTGCTCTAACTTGTATTAAATAAAATATTTTGTTAATTAATAAAAAAATAATGAATAAAAAATATTTTTTGTTGTAATACAGTCTTCATCATTAAAGATTTTTTTATTAATTTAAAACTGTTAAATACTGACCTTTTCATTACTATAATTTATTTTATATTTTTAAGATGTTGAATGAAATTTGGAATTATAGGCACCATTTAATTAGTGCCAAATTTGTATTATATTTATGCTTATGAAGAGGTATTGTTGCTGTTGCTTTATGAAAATTTTCCTCTTGGCTGAAGTAATTCATATTTGAAGAGATTGAATATTCTGAATAAGAGTTCACGTTTCTCAGGTAAATGTGAAATAATGTTATATAATAAATTTTTGCACATGTAAAGGCATGTTATGTTGATTTTCTATGACTCTGTGTCCCCAATATTTAAGCCCGAAAAGTGGTAGGATCAGCCTGGCTGGTATACGTTACAGCAGACCTGGGCATTTATGGCCTGCGGACCCCATGCTGCCCATTGATGCTTCCTGCCCGGCTCGACGTGCGGTCACTTGCAAATATGTAAATGAAAACATAATAGTGACGCTTTCCAAATGCCACTAACTGGTTTACACAATGCACATTGTGCTGCTTTTATTTTTAATGTATTTTATTTCTGTACGGACACATGCGTAGGTGACAGGTTTTTACAAGCCCTTAAAATGTGAATTCATGTGGAAAAAGGAAAGTTTGATATAGAATGTTGCGTTTTGACAGCGCACGAACTGCAAAATTAATAATTTACAGAGTCTAAGCAAAAAGTCGTGTGCTTAGTTTTTGATGCACGGGGTCGCCGTGTTCGAGGCATAGAATTTAAAGCATTTTGCATTGTTAATTGCTTATACTTGCAAAACAACTACTTAGCATTTCTGAGTGTGTTTAAAAAATAAAATGACATACTTGTATTTATTGTTTTCCTGTTTCTGACTTGTTTTTTTTTTGACTCAGTCCACAATTATATTATATTAATAATTATATTATTATCGGCCCTTGGATACAGCGGTCATGTTATAATATAATATATACTGAGATTACAAAGAATGGCAGTACAACTACCTGCCAATATCAACGTTAAACTTTGAATCAAAAAGATTTATGGCCAATGGTCAGGGAAGCAGATAATGCATGCATTTGACATCAGGATTCCTTAGGCCAGGGGTCTCAAACTCAATTTACCTGGGGGCCGCTGGAGGCAGAGGCTGGGTGAGGCTGGGCCGCATCAGGATTTCCAATGTTCATGATCATTCATTCATTCATTCATTCATCTTCTACCGCTTTATCCGATCTTCCCTCGGGTCACGGGGAGCCTGTGCCGATCTCAGGCGTCTATGGGCATTAAGGCAGGATACACCCTGGATGGGATGCCAACCCATCGCAGGGCACACACACTCACATTGCGAATGTGCTAACCACTACGCCACCGTGCCTCTCATGATCATTCCAATGTTCTCAAATATCTTTATTTTTAACACAAAATAATGAATTAAATAAATAAATTTAAAAATGAATGTCTGATTTAACAGTTCCTTAACCTTTAACTTTATGAACATGAATGGAACATTAAACATGAACTGTTCTGAACATAGGGGGGCACGGTGGCTTAGTGGTTAGCACGTTCGCCTCACACCGCCAGGGTCCGGGTTCGATTCCCGTCTCGGCCATGTGTGTGTGGAGTTTGTCCATGTTCTCCCCGTGCCTCAGGGGTTTTTTTCTCCGGGTTCTCCGGTCCCCCCCCCCCCCCCCCGGTCAAAAACATGCACGGTAGGTTGATTGGCACCTTGGAAAATTGTCCCTAGTGTGTGTGTGTGTGTGCCCTGTGTGTGACTTATTGAAGTTCAAGGAGGAGAAGAGCTTCTCACACAAGTATGTGCTCCCAAAAAGGCACATGGTCCGCTTGAACATTCTGGAAAGTTCAGGGAAGTTGGGGGTCAACTCTCTCAAAAATTGCAGAAGCTTGTCTGCGTCTCCACTCTCCACTCACCTCCCTGAACTTGGCTTTGAGTGCAGAATTGCACTGCAGGTTGTGTAATATGTGATTCCACTAGGAGTCAATCTCGGGTATAACTTTGACTTTCAGTTGCACGGAGCGTGGCGCATGCGCACTTTCACTTTCCGATCGTTATCAGAGAAAGGCGTATACATGGCAGAGAGATCTGGGCAGCTAAATCGGAGTTCTCCTTCTCCAATCGTATCGGATAGCGGCAGTTATCCGAATTTCTCAAGTGTCATATAAACGCATTTACTGTTAAGTTTCAGTTTCACCCGCGACGCGCCTACAATAAGTAGGACGGAGTTTGTGAGAAGAACAAACACAACAAACACACAGCACCTCAGCAATGAGCGGGATCGGTTATGATGGAGATGGCTACAGACACAGACACAGGCTGGATCACAGATCACAGCATCTCCTTCATTTCTGAGCTGAGAGGAGCGGATGACTGTGGGCTTCTCCTCCGCCCACCTTACTGGAGGAATGAATGAATGAGCGAGTGAGCGAGGCACTGGACAGCCCAGCCGATGTCCCGCCCTCCAGAGCCATATACCTCACCGTGATTGGTTCGTTCAGCTCCGCACACAACAAGACATGTGTGTGTTTGTGTGTGTGAGGGAAGGAACCATGAGCCAGGCTGACGTGCGCAGCCATGGCTCTGGTTCGGGGTATGAGTTCGTTGTATTGTCTTTAAGATGACGTACTTCTAGGTTACACCTGGGCTGTTAAAATAAAAGCTCTTTTGTTCATCAAAAGTCAATTCTGCTACCTCTGCTTCTTCACCGCTTGCCGTAACAACAATCTTGCGGGCCGCACTGACGTCAATCTTTCTTATTAAAACGGGGGCCGCAAATTATCGTCCCGGGGGCCGCAGTTGGCCCGCGGGCCGCGAGTTTGAGACCCCTGCCTTAGGCTGTCACAGAAAATAGTTATACAAACAGTGGCAACTCGTTAGTAAACACACAAATATACAGTGCTGCTTCAAAGTTTGTGAACCCCGTGAGCTATTCAGACTTTTCTGTTTTTTTGCATTGATTTTCTTATTTTATCATCACTGCTTTTTGTGATCATAAGAAAAGCGCAGGCACATTAATTACATGTTAGCAGTGCTTTGGTGCTCATATGTCACTGGGAGCGGGGCTCTGAACTCTAACCTAGTGCAACCATTGGAAGTAGAGAAGTTGCACTGGCAGGAGTTGCTCAAGCAGGCTGTGGCTGTCATTAAATTTTTAAGTGAAAGAGAGGTGCCTTTCCGTGGCGACAAGGAAGTACTTGCTACACTGGTAACTTTCTTGGCATTCTAGAAGTCATCTGTCAATTTGATCCTTTTCTTGCTGAGCACATTAATAAGAAGGGACCAAAGGGACCAAAATATGCAAGTACCTGATTCAGCAAATGGGCAACAAAGTGAAAGCTACCATAGCTGCAGAGATACAGCAGGAAATTTACTGGTCATATACTGACCAGATGACATTCATTGTTCGCTTTATGTGTGAAGAGGGGAAATGACTGAACAATAAATTGGCGTTGAACTAATTAAGAGTCACACAGGAGAGATTCTGACTTTTTGCCTTTATGCTATGAATAAACAAAAACATTGTGAACTTCGAAAAAAAATACATTGATTTCAAGTAAAATTTACTTTCAAGTAAAATGCTCAATGTCTATTTGAGTCCTTCTTGTATTTATGAAAAAAACACAGAACTTAAATTATCCACTGGCACTACAAATGGCATCTTCTCTCTGTGTGCCATTATCCTTTTACGGGTGTGTGCAGTCAGCTTTCAACCTAAATAATAAAAGGACCATTTCACTGAACAATGAACAAAATATGAATATATGCAAAAAAAAAAACATTACAAATACAGTATTTATCATACTTGGTTGATTTCTGCTCCTGAGTTTCCATAGTTGGCCTACCGAGGGTTCGAAAAGTTCAAGAAATCACTCACTGGTGGGTGTCGCATATTAGGTTGTTATGCATATTAAGAGCGACAAAATTTTTTAACATGTTATATTTAGATGTTACAAGATCTTCAAATATAGAATTATATTTTAAAAATTAACAGACTAAAATAAAATACATTAAAAGTATTTAAAGTAAATTAAATACTCATTAATTATTTTCAAAAGCCACCAGGAGCCAAATCAGAAGGATGAAAGAGCCACATACAACAATGTAAGCAAAATGTCAGGGCATTATAAAGGGCTGCAGGCACACTTGAATAACAAAAATCCTTTAATCCATGCTCAAACCTGTGCAGCACATTCTCTCAGTTTGGAGGGTGTCAATTGTACAGGTGTCAGGCTGCAAGTCAGTTCTTTCACCTAATTCAGTCCTTATATGTATTTTGTGCAGGTTCCACTCATAGGTTGAACATATTCTTCAATAAAACAGACAACAAGACATGACATTGTACCACCGTCACCAACGAGATGGAGTTGCCATGCCATGCAGTCTGATTCAGGAGAAAAAAATGTGACATACGCAATGAAGCAGCATCACTATGCTCAAAATCGGGCACTTGACTAAGTACAAACTAAGAATAAACTCTGTACAAACAAACACAACAGTGAATCTCAGCTGGTCATGGGCAAGGACAAATTAAACTAAGTTTTTTTGATGAAACTAAGTTTTTTCTAATTGCAAGAGCGAGCCTGAGAAGGAGAGGTTACACTGCTGGTCTGCTGGTCCAGAAAAGCATTGTTACAATCATGTAAATCCTATATGATGAAAAATATCTTTATGATGATATTGCCTAGCAGTTTGTGATTATAGGCTGTAGCATATCAGTGTAAATACTGTTTATCTAGAGGTGTTTCCAAAAAATTGTACCCTCTGTTTCCACACCTTGATTGTGGGCAACCATATGTGTTTGTGCTTGTGTTTTGTAGGGGTGGGGGCATTTTGACATTTATGCCCAGAACCGTCTAAAGTCTTAATCCAAAACTGCCATGGACATCAGGAAGAAGGTGGTGACAGCCCATCAGTTTGGGGAAGGCTATAAAACAGTCTCTAAGAGATTCCAATCTATCCATCCTCGGTAAGACACATCAATGAATCATGAATTCTCAGACCCTTCAACAAATTCTTGAAGAGAATCTCCTGCCATCAGCCAGAGCTGAAGCTCAGCTGAAAATGGGTGATGCAACAAGTCAACAACCCTAAGCAGTATAAATAAATCTACACAGGAACGGCTTAAAAGAAAGCTCGATTGTTAGAGTGCTTAGAACCGCAGCGGGTGGTACATGTCAGATGCCCTATCAACTGGCGAAGTTCTGCCAGGCAGAGTGGGTAAAAATCCCCAAAAGACAGATGTGACAGACTGCACATTGGTTGCAGAAGACATTTGGTTGAAGTAATGGCTGCAAAAGTTGGTGCCACAAGCTACTAAATAAAGGACTTCTGAAAATACAACAATTCAATCTTTCATGTAGTTATTTTGCTACTCGCAAATATCTCACTAAACAAACATATGCAATTGGTCAACATATAGCTAACATTTAATCTATAAAAGGCAGGTGATGATAGACTAAGAAAATCAAGGTAAAACAACAAACTTTCGAGCAGCACTGTAGGTGAAAGTAGAAGTAATGATTCAAAGATCATGAAATAAATAATAAAAACCACTCAAGAAAGGGAAAGGAAGCAATAAAATAGGTAAACAACAATTAAGGACAAAACACCCAAAGGTTGTTGAACTAGTAAAATAAGCGGCTCTAGTGGACGTTCAGGTGAAGCAAAATTTATTTATTTAGATTTATTCACATACTTTCTTATATAAAATACAAAGTTTCCTGAAAATACCAAGTAGCATAATGCAACAGATCTCAACCTCGTTTGTGTACCATAACAGCCAGAGTAACAATTTCTGTTGCATTATAGTCATACCATGGAAAACAATACAGATTTCACTAGATTTCACTTTAGATTTTTTAAAGGATAATACTGAAAGCCCACAATTGTTCAATCAAGTACTGGAGCATGACTTGGAAAATTTAGGAATTCCAAACTCTTTACTAATGTATTTTGACAATTTACTCATTTATAGTATGTTCTGCCAAAGTTAATAGCACAATGTGGGTAAAGAGAAGCTACAATGCTATAATCTAAAAGTACAATATCTAGGATAGATACCTGAGGTATAATGTTATAAGTATATATCTAGCCCATGTGATCACTATTTAGAAAACACCAAAACCACAAACTGGATGCAAGAAGGAATTTGGATGACACAGACCATTTTATTGAAGGATTATGTTATCGTTTAAATTGAATAAGGCAACGCAAGTTATGCAAAAGTTTATGTTGTAGTGGACAAATAGGCAGTTAAATGCTATGTGTTCCAGTAGCTGGGAAAATTTTTAGTATTCGGGAAATTGTGAACTGCCTATGAGCTGCTATAAACCTATAATTGCCTAGCTAGATGCACTGTTTCTTCAAAACCCACCATTTGTTGTGGCGTCAAAATTTTCTTACTGTTCAATACCTGCATTTGAACTTTTCAAATATGTTTCAATATGTAAACTGTATTGTGATGTTTGTTTTGTGTTTTGTGATTGTTTTTAACTCTTTTTTATACTCTCAAAATATTATGGTGACTTGGTGTTCACTATCATTGTCTCACAGAAAGGCTCCAGAGTTGGAATTATCCTCAGAATTGGTTAAAGATGTTTCTTGCCCACTCCTGGTATACCTAATGTTTGAGAATGAGGCAGTCATATTAATTTTTTACATAAGGCTGAAGAGACGATTTTCAAAAAATTTCACTTAACATTAAGTTTACTCATGGTAGATTTCCATTAACAAGAATAGCTTGAAGTGAAATTATGCGACATTTAAGTCACGAAGGGCATGTTGAGAAAATGCCCTTCTAATTTGGCTAATAATAACAATAATTAATTGTAAAAGAGTACATAGGAAAGATCAGTCAGAGAAAAGGTCAAAAGATCATATAAACGCTATGAAATGTTAGTCTGCATATTGGTACAGAATGTATGAAAGACACATGTCTCATACTTGGTTACCGTCGCCTATGTGGGTGCACACATAGGTTAAAAATTCGACTCAGGATAGCGTCAGGTAATTTTAATATAAGTATATAGAATATAAATATAGTAACATTTAATATAATTTAAGAGGCACGGTGGCTTAGTGCTTAGCACGTTCGCCTCACACCGCCAGGATCCGGGTTCGATTCCCGTCTCGGGAATGTGTGTGTGGAGTTTGCATGTTCTCCCCGTGCCTCAGGGGGTTTTTCCCCGGGTTCTCCGGTTTTCCCTTCCCCCTCCTCCCCCGGTCCAAAAACATGCACAGTAGGTTGATTGGCACCTTGGAAAATTGTCCCTAGTGTATGAATCTGTGCTTGAATGTGTGTGTGTGTCCTGCGATGGGTTGGCATTCCATCCAGGGTGTATCCTGCCTTAATGCCCATAGACGCCTGAGATAGGCACAGGCTCCCCGTGACCCGAGGAAGATCGGATAAAGCGGTAGAAGATGAATGAATGAATGAATAATATAATTTAGTCATTAAGAATAAGCATCAAGATTAATTTAACATTTAGTTAAACTTGAGATTAATAACTGTTATTTAGCACTAGTATATTATATAATATACTAGTATATTATTCTAGTATAAAGCTAACTATAATATCATAATCCTTGCAATACATGACTTGGGGGCCAGTGAGTATAAAATATGCATATGATTAAAGTGGGAAACAAATAGTAGATGCAAATGATAGTGGAACATTCATGGTGAAAGGATATCACACATAATATAACAGAAAAATAGCATAGAAACAACCACACAAAACATTTAAACACCATTATTCAAACCTAAGTAAAAACCATACAAAAATATTAAAATGATAATAATGAGAAGAGTAATAATACTCATATTCAATGATTTAAAAAAACAAACAAAATACATTATTCATTCATTCATTCATCTTCATCTTCTACCTCTATATCCGATCTTCCCTCGGGTCGCGGGGAGCCTGTGCCCATCACAGGCGTCTATGGGCATTAAGGCAGGACACACCCTGGATGCAATACCAACCCATCGCAGGGCGCACACACACTCACATTCACACACACACATTATTCATGTTTTTGGACCAGGGGAAACGGGAGAACCCGGAGAAAAAAACCCCGTGAGGCACGGGGAGAACATGCAAACTCCACATACACATGGGCGAGACAGGAATTCAACCCGGACCGTGGCGGTGTGAGGCGAACATGCTAACCACTGAGCCACCGTGCCCCTCAAAATTAAAATTTATATTAATAGGAATTAATATTTTATAGTTTTTATAATATTTTATAATTTTTATAAATTAATATTAATAGGAACAAAATACAGTCAGGTAATTAGAGATGCAGGAGAAAAGCAGCAGGAGTTATCTAAAAGATCCAATGGCTGGGACATAAAGTAGAAAAAATGTTTCTGTAAGAGCCTGAGCTTAAGGTGCAAGAGAGGAATTCTATATAAAAAGTAAAAAAATATTATGCATTGTTCAAAGTACAAGGACAGCCAGAGAACAATAGAAATTCTAACAAAACTAAGATATGGCAAAAGGTACAGAAACAGTGAAAATTGAAAGTAAAACTGTTATATTATGTACACACAACACAATGGCTAAAGCTTGCTCCTATACCCTATATGTTATTTAGCGACATATATATATATATATATATATATTATATATATATATATATATATATATAATAATATAAATAAACAAACAAATAAATAAATAAATAAATAGATAAATAAAAGAGGGCATGGTGGTTAGTACATTAGAACGTTAGGAACGGTCCAAAAACATGCACGGTAGGTTGATTGGCACCTTGGAAAATAGTGTCCCTAGTGTGTGAATGTGAGTGTGTGTGCCCTTCGATGGGTTGGCACTCCACCGAGGGTGTGTCCTGCCTTATTGCCCATAGACGCCTGAGATAAACTCCATGTGACCTGAGGCAAGATCGGACATAGCAGAGATGAATGAATGAAAGAATATTATATAATTTTTTGTTTTTCAAAGTGGGAAAATAAAAATTTCTAAATTTACAGTTTTTCTTAGATGTTTTGGAGTATTTCTTGAATAATCCTTAGTATTTGCAAGCCAGATTGAATCTTTCAATCACCATGACAAAAAAATATATATATAAGCCGTATCGCTGTCTCATGACATATATTAGGAAAGTCACTTCGCTCAATGAGATGTACGTGTTATCCTGCCATTATACTAACTCTACTAATTGATAACATTCCTTGTCAGCGATTTTCATTATCATTTATTATGAATTTTATCGATTAGGTTTTGCAGCCTGAGATTTTATTATGTGATTCCCATTTTGAGAACTTTCCGTAAGCAGAAATAGCTGCTTGTTCATACAGTATAGTCCCATATAGCCTGTTATTAAGCAGAAAAGGAAGTTGACATTATGTTTCTGTAAGTATTAGTATTCCTTTGTTTTTGGTACAAGGTAAAAACTGATGTGAAATAAAAGCAAAGAAAAAGACATGAGAAAGGAGTATGCATGTCGCTTTTGGCATAATGTTTCATCTCCCATCTTCCATTAAACTCTTCTAAATATTGACTCAGAACATCAGCAATAAAGCAGTCTTGTCAGCACAATCTAACCACCCCCTTGTATTTTTTTTTCTGAAAAGGGTCAAAACTTGAGTGTGTCCATCCACAAAAGCACAGTAAAGAGAAATCTTTGACAGACATTAGTTGTACTGCTTTTTATGATATTATAATAATATTACCTGATATCAAACTATTCAAACTAAGTAAATTAATGAGTCAGAAGTGTCATGAGCTGTCTGCAAGAAAGAGTAGTAAACAAAGAGAGAAATTTCACGTTTGAACTGCTTAATAAATATTTAACATTTTAGCGCTTAATTAAATTATTTACCTTGGTTATGAGACGCACCGGTCTTCTTAACTGTGAGGTCCAGTGGAGAATCCTGGTCAGCCATGAAACCTTTGCAAATGACAGAATTCTGTGATGAGGAAGCAATGACGGTGCAAGAGTCAGTGTAACCAATGAGGCAGTTGGGTGTGTTGGCACCTGCTTCTAACAAGGCTCCTTTCGGCAGGCTTTGGTAGGGGGAGCTTTTATGTACAGATTGGTAAAGTGGTATATCCTGAGCTGAACTGGTTTTTGAGGTATATTCCGTGGCAAGCCTTCGAATCATTCGCTGCACAATCTCCTGTACGGCAGAAGGGATGAGGGGATCTGAGAAAAGTGGAAGGTCTGTTGCAGAATGAAGTAGAAAGAAGGTTGAAAAAATATTTCAGATAATTCAATCACCAACAATTATTAGGAATGCAGGAATTCAGTCAATTGTTAAAAATGTAAAAAGAAAAAAGAACAAGCGATTTTTTATAAAATCACTTGTTCCACAATTATTGCCTCCACTTACAATGGCTAATGTAATAGCAATATATAGCAATTTTTTACATTTTTGTGCTGTAGTTCCTAAAGTTGATCAGAGTAGCTAGAAACCATTAATTAATAATTCAGTTTATTGTGGTCTAAATATGACTTGATACAGAGGACTATTTATCTTATAGATTCTGAGACCTTTCCTGTTTGAAGTGGTAATGGACAGGTTGACTGAAGAGGTGAGACAGGAATCTGCATGGACTATGATGTTACACATACTAGCTGCGCATATCACAAAAGCTATGAGCTACTAGCCATATTACTGTATATTACCGAGTATGTAACTAAACGTATTACCAGTTTATATGTAAAGCAACCATAATTTTTTTAATTACCAACATATAAAGTGTGGTAAAACACAGATTTGTTTTATATGTCTGCAATCTACACTTTGTAGATTTTTTTTTACCTACTTTCATACTAATCTCACCACCAGGATTATTTATCAGTGTTTTATTGTACCATAATAATTATTACATAAGGAAACAACTAAACAAATCATTCAGTATACTACTGTAACTATGTTTGTTAAATAACAATGTATCAGACAAAAAATATGTTTCATCTGTCTAACATTGTGTTGGTCATTCTATACAATTACTTAACACTTGCTTTTGTTGCGCTTAAACTGGCCTGCCTGTAGTCTAGACCTTTCACCATTTGAAACATCTGATCGACAATGCAAGAAAAAATATAACTACCGGTATATAAAAAATATGTGTGTGTGCATATGTATGTATGTATATATATATATATATATACACACACACACACACTATATGTGTGTGTGTGTGTGTGTGTGTGTGTGATGTGTTATATAGACAACACATATGTAGTATATAGGCATTATATTATGCACACACAACACAATGGCTAAAGCTTGCTCCTATACCCTATAGGTATATATTCGACATATATATATATATATATATATATATATATATATATATATATATATATATATATAGGTCGTTAAATAAATATTTCGGTTGATTACACGAAACATTGTCATCTACCCGATAAAATAAAATTCAGCGAGGCCCCAGTAAGCAACTTGAACAATGTAAAAAATGATACCTCGGACCTTAACACGCAAAAGATCCAGGCCTGCACAAATGAAAATGGGAGCGTGCACGAACAGCGAAAATATCATGAAAGATTTTTATCGGCGTATCTACATTTTAAGCACCTGAACATCGAATCAAACAAGGTGCAAGTTTAATACAAAGCATATAAAAAACACAAACCAGAGTAAGCATCATTATATATTGGGAGGAGACCATCTGAAGACAAAAAATCCGCTTCGCTTGTCAAGAGCAGCACCAGTGCTTTCCTAGCTGTGTCAGCCATAACATGATTAAGGACACCGATATGAGGTAAAGTGTTAAATGAACTTACCTACACATTGAATAGGCCTCCACGAGTTAAGTCCCTGGTGAAAACCATGTCCGTTGACGGTACATTGTTGACGTTTACACAGACTCGCCATTTTTCAGCGGCCCCATCCCGCGGACTCGCGTTCTGCTGAGTACATCCCCAAGGCTACGTCATCAGTATTCGTGTGGACAGGAAGGCGGCATGGTGGAATGGCACTCAGCATCCTTCAAACGCCCCATCGGTATGATACGGTGAGATAGGCCGTACCTCAGCCTACCCTATAACGTGATTAAAAGGTTTAAAATACTGCTCAGACTGTTATTCACTTATTTTAAGTAAGGAAATGGAAATCGTTTTGGGTGGGATTTCTCGCGGAAGGCCAATAAAAATAATGCTGCCCATTTGCAGAGCTGCACCTGCAGGGCCAGGCGAATACTAGAACAGACAAATGCTTGACTAACAGGGAGATAATGGGTAGAGTATATACCTGACCTATATCAGGAAATAACTAGGGATCAATCTTTTTTTATGGATGAGAAAATATACAACATAAAATAATATAACATAAATATATTCTGTTATATAATATTATTTTATATATATATATATATATATATATATATATATATATATATATTATTTTTTTTTTTTTTTTTCTGTCATATTTCATGTCACAGTCGTGGGCAGAAGAAAAACATATGACTCAAGTGACAATGCGATCTAGAACATCTAACACTTGTCCTCAGCATCAGGGTAAATTTGTGACAGTCTAGACTTGACCTTGTAGATAGCCTTAAACTGGAGCTGAGCTGAGCACAGGGGACATTATATAAACATTTACATTTACATTTGCAGCATTTGGCAGACGCCCTTATCCAGAGCGACTTAGGGCCTTGCTCAAGGGCCCACTAGTGGCAGCTTGGTGGTAGTGGGGTTTGAACCCGTGATCTTCCGACACCTTCCAACACCTTAACCACTGGGCTACACCACCACCACCTCCATCTAGTCTGCTTCAGTTCTTAGTACTGTAGTTCTTATACACATGTTGGAAGCATCCACCCTCCAAGGAGAACAAAGTACATGGGTGATAAGTGAAAACAAAGCATACAGGGAAAGTAGCTGTTCTGGACCAGATCACTCCCTCCATCAGACCCCTTCATTACCATAGGGATACCAAAAGTTTCACACATAAGCTTAGATCTTTGATAACATCACAAGCAAAGGTTCACCCACACAGCAGGAGATTGAGTGAAACCTTTGTACTTTGTCTTATGCAAAGAAGCTTTGGGAGATTGCACCCGCAACCAGCATCATGTTTTTACATCATCATGTAATTTATGCTGTAACTTCATTTGTCTCCTAAAGATGTATAACGTGTATGTATAAGTTTACAGTACAAAAGAAAAATAAAACAACAATGTAAAAAATTACATTCCTTCAGTAGGAATAAGGGGATTGTTAGAAACAAAAAAGAAACCGAGGCAGAATCTTTATTTTAATAGCATGAATCCTCCCAATCAGAGGCTATTCCATCTCTGAAGATCAGGATTCATTCCAGTAATGAGTGGGGTAAATTTTGCAGAGAAAAGACTTGAGAATGTAGATGTCACAATAATACTAAGAAAGTGTGATTTTGAAGAGGATGTCCTGGTGTTTAAGCTGCAAAGCAGCCATGATTATAGGGTAACATTCACTCTTCTGAAGATTTAATTTATATCCAGAAAATGAGCTGAATGCATTAAGTATGGAAAGATAGCAGGAAGACCAGATAAAGGACCAGATACATAGAGCAATAAATCGTCTGCATACAGTGATAATCGATGTTAAATACCATGATAACAACCTTAAATAAAGTAAAGGATAGCAACGAGATGCTAATAAATAAATTTATTTTAATACATTTATAATTAAATAAACTAATAAATGTATTAATAAAACCAAATATTTTCAACACAGCAAATAAATACTCCCAATCTACCCTATAAAATGCCTTCTCTGCATCCAATGAAATGACAATCTCAGGTACTGTCTCTGAATGTATTGAGTAGATAAGATGGCCTATCTGTGAATGATCAGCCAGGTGCCTGGTGTGGTCGTAAAATTAGTGAAATGTGGAGCAGGCATCTTTGAGTGAATGCAACTATATGTAAATGTAATCATTTAGAAATTTTGTCAATCTAAATGCACTACATGGCACTAATCAATTTTAATCATTTTATTATATTTCCCAGCTTCAACGGCATCAAGAAAGTTGTTTTCCACACCCCGATGTGTGATACGGAGACATGCTGGAAAGAAGCCCATAACGAACTCCTAACCCACGTAATTGCCTCTTCATGTTAATGAAAGCCGATCGAGCCTGGGCCACCTTGGCAGTATGTTCGCTTCAAACACCCCGCATCAACAACCTGCACGGCTTCACTTTTCATTTTAAATAAATAAATAAATAAATAAAGGTGACTTTTGCTGTCGTGAGATGGAGACGAAGCCTCCGACTCCTGCCTGTAGAGCAGGCCTCAGTTCTAAGGACATCGTGGAGCAGGTTTGTTCTTAAGCTCAACTACTACATCATCAGTGCATACCGTGAGTGATTGCCTGTACCTGTACAGAACAGCCTCTACCTCCATTACTAACTCTGTTCGAAACATGGTAAACTTTCTGGTTACTTAATAAACTGGCAAAATAGTACATTTTTGGCAGTAACTAATAACACTTATTTAATCTTTATGCATAGTTTGCCTTTCAAAATTGCCACAGAAAGTTTTAAATATCTTGGAGATAGAGATGCTAAGGCAATATATAAGCTTAATTATATAACAATGAAAACCTAAAAGGTAATATAAGGGACCAATATAACCTTGCCATTATGAACGCTATTAAGATGGTGATTTAAATGAAACTATCTTGTATATCTGACCCTTTCTTTTCTCAATTATTTGTCAAATCTAGCAACCATGTTGTACCCATATTGACATGGTTGCAAAACTGTTTGCTCTTTGTTACTGTGGTCATTTTCCTTAAATGACACTTTTGTGAGGTAAGAAGGCCTAGGTTGCTACCTATTAATGATAATAATGATAACAATGATGATAATAATAATAATATTAATAATAGTGATAATAACACCGTGTCTATGGTGTCCTTTTGTGCAAAAAGAGTTTTTCTCTCCCCTTGGCCTTTGTGGTTATGATGTGGTTATCTGCAAATTTGAACATTATGGAAGGAGTTTTTTTTCTCTTTTCTTCTTTAGTTTATGTTGCTGTTTTTTGTCTTGTCTTATGATTATACTGTCTCTGTGTTTGAAAATGCAAAATACCACAATAAATGCTTATGCAGATTCCTGTATCTTTTTAAGAAAGATTTTTATCTTTTTTGATCGCCTGGTTCCACCGTCTCTCAGGGTAAAAAGTAAGATGAGCTCAAGGCTCTTCTCTGTTCTGGCACCGAGGTGGTGGAACAAACTTCCACTGGAGTTCTGAACAACAGAGACACTGTCCACCTTCAAACGCCGATTGAAGACATAACGCTTCCAACAACACCTATCCTAACATTTCTTTTTTTATTCTCTTTGTATATCTCACTGTCCAGAAATCCATTAAAAAAAGTGAACTGTGTTGCTTGTGTACTTAAGTTTGTATTTACCATTCATGAATGAATCTTATCCTTAGATCGAGAACCTAAAGCACTTGTTTTTTTACGTCGCCCTGGATAAGGTGTCAGCTAAATACTGCATATGTAAATGTAAATTACACGGATTGGGCTAGAAAGGGAATTCTCACCTTGCAAGACTAATATATACGCAAAAGCTTTGCTATATTCTCTCAGCTAAAGGAGATCTGATCTGATATGATCTGGCTGAACATGACTCAAAAAACTCAACTCAAAAGTGATTTTTGCTCAGAAGTTTATAAATTTCTCTCTGATGCTTATGCATGTGATCTTCCTTTAGATCCTGCAACTGCAGTTCTTGTCTAGTCAGCCTCCTTGCAACGTCTCAACCATGTTTTCCTACTGCCAAGAAAATGCTTGTGTATTCTTTGCTTGTGGAAGTATAAGTCGAAGCCACTTTTCAGAATTTGGCTGTCACAAGTCTCCTCTACCCTGCACAATAAATTAAAAAATTCAATATAGGACATATTGCTCAGCTGTGATAAACTGTGAAACTGTGATAGAATGAGACAATGATTATCATTTTGGCACCAGATGAAGCATGGAAGAAATACCCATATTTGCCTCTGCTAAATTCTGTGCTTCTCTACTAGAACATGGTGTGTCTCCTGCAGAATTCCTGATGGGATGCAAATTTATGAACCACTTCCTTGCTTAGTATCACAAGCAAAAACAAATACTTAAGGATGAAACAATAAATTATTATAAGACATCAAAATTAAGACATCAAAATGCTTTGAATCACCCTTCAATATTGACCCAGGAAAACTTGTGTAGGGTTGTGTTACCTTTTTAATAGAACGAAAAGATGAAGCAGAGACCTTAGACTATTAGGACAAAGGATATCTGAAATGCTTCCTATACCGGATGAATACGAATCAGCTGAAGATACAGGCATGCGTACACATGTTCAGCGAAGATACAAACACACAGTGCTACATTTGCTTCACTGACTTTATTCTGAATGAAGTATGTAATGTTTATTTATTTCATTTCAGGACTGCAAGTCCCCCTTTAATCATACTGTTCACAAATTATTTATATAAGTTAATTTCTGAATAATGTTTCATTTTTTACAAAATCGATAATGTTAAAATATTTTATGTAAAGTGAAATGGATTTCGCAATCACAGCCCATAATATTTGGTCTTGTGAGAAGGGCAAAACATATTCACAAATCATAAAACAAAATAACAATGACAAAAAAAAAACAAATCCGAAAACAAAATAACAAATACAAAAACAAAACAAAGAATCCGAAAACACACATAACAAACTGGAAAAGGTAGGTACAGTTTGAAAACGGAAAGTTGCTGCTCATTGAACACAACACCTGTCATTCAGGATATTCAGGAAGTAGGATATACTTTTAATATAGTAAAGTTACAGAAGCAAACAGTTGCAAGCGAACGGGAAAATGGAATTCATTCCACACTAATTTGAGGAAGGAAAGTCACATGCAGTTATACATGGTTTACACTTTTCCTCCCACACACGTTCCATCTTTTCTGCAGCCTGTTGTACGGATGTATATCTTAAATGACAGGTTCTGAATCCTTATTTATTTATTTATTTATTTAATTAACACTTTTTATTACCAATTAACATATTACATAACATCGAATAGGGAACATTAAAGAAACAAAAAAATTAAGGGGTTGGGTTGCAAGGAAAAATAAATGAGTAAATAAATAAACACAATCTTTCCACTCACTCACACATGGTTTTATACAGTTCACCCCGGGGGTGACAGCTGCCTAATCCAATGAGTGGAAATCTCAAACAAATCGTTTACAGTTTGTCTAATTGTCGTTGTGTTCGCTAAATGTGTTTCTGAATTTGTTATTTTGTTTTCGGATTTATGAATGTGTTTTCAGTATTGTTAAGGTGATTTCGGTTTTGTTATCTTGTTTTATGATTTGTTATCATAAAATTGAATTTAAAAAAAAATATATATAAAATATAAAAATCAAAATTTAAATGTATACAAATCATAAAATGTATTTTATGATTTGTTAATGTTTTGCTCTTCTCGGCCACCGTATGTATCCAGGAGATGGCAGTAACGTTACCAGGAGCTTGATTTTTTTAGACGACAAAGAAGAAAATAGGCTCACGTTAGACGAGTAAATGGAATGGGTTGCCATGTCCGCGATATTCGTGTGTTCCTGAGAATGCAAATTGTCTTTTTGCGTATGTTAAGATACTACCATTTATGAACTTATCGGTTTCTGAAAACACATTAGCAGACACTTGATTTCGCCTTTTAAATCTCCACTTAAGTTGCCAAAAAAATCATTTATGACCTGTTTTAGACTTGTCTTAATATGGGGTTTTACACACACACACACACACATAACTTGAGTTTTCCATGCTGCTGATGGTAATATTAGGTAACTTGAAACTTTTAATTCTGTTATAAAAATCAGTTGTTGCTCAACTCGTTCAGTTTTAGTGCTTTTCACGTGCATTCTTCCTTCCCGTTTTTTGTTCTTGCTGTAAAGAACTTCATGAGTAATGCATCAAAGTCACAATCATAAATAATAAACTACAGTACTGGTTCACTAAATTACAAACTTAGGATACCACCAGCCTAAAACTTTTTTGGTGCCATTAGTGAACAGTAAAAAACAAGCAAAACAAACTGGAAAACAAGTACCAATTGAAGTGAGGTAGGTTTTAAATCGTCTTAAAAATGAACAGCGACCTATCACGCTAAAAGATCAAATCAAATAATCAATATAATCAAATAATGCTTCTGAGAACTTCTCAGAAAGTATGCTGCAGAAACAAATATAAACAGCAGATCTCTAATTTTACGAGAACAGTTTTAGTGTATTCTCACCATCAGTCTTTACATATCATTATAATTTAGATTATGCTTTCTATGTTTTTTAGTTCTGCATTCCCCCCGAGCGTGTCTCCTTTTACAGTAAAACAGCAAGGGGAAGGGGAATAACATATACTATAGGGTGGACGATATGCTTACATTACTTTTATTTATTAATTTATACAAACTACATTTAATAACATGAATTCTTTTCCCAGCGTTAACTACAGAGATGGGAGATGGTGTAATATTTGGTATTTAATTGAGTACTTTAAATTGGAGTTAGGTCGGCCATTGTTGCATAAGTCCTGGCAACCCTGACGCATATTCTCATGTGATCACTTCTCATATAACAATAACGATATATCGGGAACCGAAGTCATACCACTTTATCCTCTTGTGAACCTTGTCATTAAAAAAAAAAAACTTCAACAAAGGCCATCTGTTTCATATAAATTGCTTTTAAGATGACGAACGTGGGACCGTGTATTATTAGCATTTTGTTATTTGTTTTCGGGTGTTCGGTTGGAGAACGTAAGCTTAAATTTGTCACAATGGTGAGTATGATATTGCTTTATTTTTTACAAAAGTATATTATTGTATTGCTTTATAAACTCCCTATAATCTTATAAACTCTCGATTGGTTTTCTGTGATAACGTTAAATAACAGAGATCTCTAATATCATTAAGTTCATTTAACTAAAGAGTTCGTATTTAACCGCTCCTTTGCAATCCATTACATATTTATACATATTTAATTATAGCGCTTTTAACAATGAAGATTGTCTAAAAGCAGCATTAACAGAGATTAATTACGGACCTTAGAGTGGACGATATGCAAAAATTACTTTTATTTATTCAAACTTAGTTATACATTTTGAATGCTAGTGACTATAAGTTTATTGTGCACAAGTTGAACCCTTATATGATATAAATAATACACATTATTCATCCTGTATTACATAAATACAATGTATATTTAAAACAAAACACTAATGCTCATTGAATTTTCTTGAAAAGTGCTGACGAGATTGTTTTGATCACATGTTTATGCTGTAATTTGTGGTATCAGTGATGATAAAGTATGGTCATTGCTGAGCATGGATAATAAAGGCTAGCCCATGTGGACTAGTGTCACAGAAGCCCTACTGTATCGCTCAGATTACCAAAAAAATGTAATTATTTGTCAATGATCACAGTATTAATTATTTATTAATAATCTCCAGCTACAAATGTTTAATGTAATAAACTTGCTGACTGAGTGTCCGTAGTTCAATATTATTTTGTTAAAACGATAGCCATCTATGGGAAGCAGTGATGCTGTATCTCTTATGTTTAGATTTTTTGGTTTCATGCACATCTTTATGAAAATACATTGTACATTATATTATGCTTTTGTGTTATTTCACAAGAGAGTAGAGATGATTTGCCATCAGGATTGGATGTAAGGAACATATTAAAGTAAATAAGCTCTGAGAGTGAGACCATATTCTTTTTAAGGTTCATTTCCAGGTTTGGGAAAAATGCAAGAATTGCAAGGTATTGTTATTTGATTGATTCTAATAATAAAACATTCCATAATAAGTAAATGCCTAAAATTGGTTAAACTACTTGGAAAATAAATTGAAGTATATCAGAGTATAAAAGAAGACATAGTTTAGTCTCACTGGTGCATCTGTGAGTAGAAAAGCAAATGTCTGTAGTATGTCAAGGGAGTAAGTATTGAGGGTAATGTCATTCCAACACAAGAACAACATTCATCTGCAGAAACTGTTGATGCAAAAGGAAGTTGTTTGAAATCAAGCAGTTTGAAGCAGTTTTGTTTTAAATTGTTTACAAAAAACTACAGCCAACTCACTGCACATTTAAATGCCCACCTCCTGTTAAATGTGCACATTGTGTTAGCACCAAGACTGTTTGTCTGAAGCATCTCAGTTGCACTGTTTATGCTGCTATAGCTTAATTGTTGGTTGCTTTGTGCCTATGCCAAACATCAGTTCCAACGGTGAAATGAGAAAATATGGTCTGGTGGTAGGGAGGTGGTAGCTCAGTGGTTAAGGCATTGGCTCACAGACCAGAAGATCGCAGGTTCAAATCCCAGCACCACCAAGCTGCCACTAGTGGGCCGCTCTGGATAAGGGCATCTGCCAAATGCCACAAATATAAATGTCTGTGAGAAATATGAAACGTGTTGTTCTTTGATTAGCCCACCTTATTTGTTTTCCCCACGCCTGGGAGAGTTAGGGTGTTGACAGGCCTCTGCTACTTGTTCTTGCAAGTTTTGTGTCATGATGACAGCTTGTCCAGTCTATATTTTCTGATGTGCAGATCATTTGAACACCTCCTGGGGGATCCTTTTTTGGGGCTGAACATAGAGGAGTTCTTTGGGACTGTAATTCCATGATCAGAGGGAGCACAATCACGATGTCTTAGCTCTTAATGACGCCAAAATTCACACTATAGCATCCTTATAAACAGATTTACGTTGGATGCTCTTTGTGCACCATGCCACATCTCCAGCATCTAATGACAGTCGATTGTAAACAAGGTTGCACTAGTTGCAAATATATATCCCATAGTCAACTAATAGTTCCAAAATGTCCTGTTTCCCTGCACCATCCTATAAATGTAATAATTTTTTACTGCTACTGAATCTAGATATATGAATATATAGCAGAATCTGAAAGATCATCTTTGCTGTTCCAGTAGCTTTGAAAGGAAATGTAGAAATATATTATCAAGGGAATCAGAAATATTCTTGTGTACATTATATGTGTAAATATAATTAGGTTTATCCTTTGTGCTTTTTAATTTAGTTGTATCGCCATGGAGACCGCTCTCCAGTCAAAGCCTATCCAACAGATCCATACCAGGAGAGCGCATGGCCACAGGGATTTGGACAGCTTTCTCAGGTATTATTCACACACATACACATACACGCACACACACACACACACACACACACACACACACACACTTATACTTACTATAGTATTTTATTTGCAATTAATGCAAAATCCACATTGATAATGTACTGTAATAATACAGTACAGATGCTTGGATACTTGTGTGAGTGTTGCAACATCTGACAACTTCTTTGTTTTGCTTGAATCTACAGGAAGGTATGGAGCAGCACTTTGAGCTGGGCCAGTTTCTAAGAAAGCGCTACGCAGGTTTCTTGAGCAAAGATTATACTCGTGTTGAGGTTTGTAAGATTTGAGGATAAACATAATGAGCTCAAAGCGTTTTTTCTGTATACTGAACATATCTTGACTTGGAAACTTGCATTTAACATCATCAACATTGTTTGAGTGGCTTTCCAATAATTTTTTTCTTTATACCCCTAAAAGGAACATTTGCCCTGCTTTGTCCATGTAGGAAACTGGTCTTTATCTCCAGGAAGATTTTATTTACATCTGATGTACTTAACTTAACCTGCTTAACAAGCTTGTTAATGAATGAAGCTTTCATGGATAGCAAACACAATACATATTTCTTAAAACTATATTAATATATTTGTGGCACAATTATTGGCACTCTTTTATTTAATATGTTGTGGTACCTTATACCTTACCTTGTGCTACCACCATTTATTACCCAAAAGTTATATTTGATTTAAATCAGACCATACCCATACAGAAATGTAATATATGTCACATATATAATTCTTTGTATAAATGTTTAATATACAAATCACATATATATTGTATGCACAGCATACTATTTACATATACAGTGGTGTGAAAACGTGTTGGGCTCCATTTGAGATTTCCTTTTTTTTGCGCTTGTTTGTCACACTTTATTGTTTTAATGTAACTTGAAGTGAGTCTGTTTTTGGTTCGGTCATCTTTCCAGAATTGTTGCAATTGGAGGGTTTTCAAGGCTGAACCGCTTTTTAAGGTCGTGCCACAACACCTCAATAGGATTCAGGTCAGGATTTTGACTAGGCCACTCCAAAGTCTTCATTTAGTTTTTCTTCACCCATTCAGAGGTAGACTTACTGGAGTGTTTTGAATCATTGTCCTGGCGCAGAAACCAGAAGTTTGCTTCAGCTTGAGGTCACGAACATTCTCTGCCGTTCTTCTTGAGGACTATTTGGTAGACAACATAGTTCCATTTATCATAGCAAATCTTCCAGGTCCTGAAGCAGCAAAACAGCCCCAGACCATCATAATACCACCATTATAATTTACTGTTGGTATTATGTTCTTTTTCTGAAATGCGGTATTATCGTTACAACCATCTTCAAACTCTTCCATGCAGACCATTGTTGCCCAGTCTCTTTCTTATGATGGAGTCATGAACTGGATTCATTGACCTTAACTGAGGCAAGTGAGGCCTTTAGTTCTTGGGATGTTGTTGTAGGGTCTTTTGTGACATCTTGGATGAGTCGGCACTGCGGAGTCAGCCACTCCTGGGAAAGTCCTCCACTGCTCCATGTTTTTGCCTGCTCCAACACTTTTTCACACAGGGCCATGTAGTTTTATTTTTTCCCCTTTAATAATAAAAACCTACACAAACGTTCACAAAACAGAATTTTGTTTACTCATGTTATCTTTGACTAATATTTAAATTTATTTGATGATATGAAACATTAAAGTGTGATAAACATGCAAAACGTAGGAAATTTGGAAGGGGATCAATACTTTTTCACACCACTGTATGTGAATACAGTAAAATAGTTACAACATTACAAATTTATTAAACAGTTAAAAAAATATTAAAATAAAGAAAAAATTGGGCAAGATACACAGAATTGGAAAAATACTGAATACTGAACACAGATACTTTAGGTGAGGTAGGTGAAGCAGAAGGGAAACAAGGTCAATTATTTAATTTGTTTTCTCTAAAAGCTCCCTTTACAAATTTTCCTCACTTGTTTGCCTCTATATAACACATGACAAAATAGGACACAATTCAGAACATTAAAAACAAAAAAAATTAAATGATGATTCACACTCACACTTATTTGCCTCCATTCACAAGAACTAGATGGGATCAGCTCTTCACAACCAAGAACAAGATCTTGAAAAGATAGGGTTAAAAAATCATGTCTATTTTTTAAATATTGCACTAATTCTAAAATTGGATAGAAATGGAAATGTGGATAATGTTGGTTTGTTTAAAGTTGAAATAAGGAAAACACAAGGATTAATTAGCATGTTAAATGTTCACATATATATTTTTGTTTTATGTTTTTTTCTTATGTACATTTATTGGCATATATAAATTATGTTTATATATGCCAATACATATTAAACATACAGTGCTGTGCAAAAGTTTTAAGCAGTTGTGAAAAAATAATATAAACCAAGAATACTTTCAGAAATATAAATAATGATTTAATTTTTTTTGTCAATTTACAAAATGCAACGTGAGCAAACAAAAGTAAAATCGAAATCAAGTCAATATTTGGTGTATAACTTTTGAAGAAGTATTGGAAGTGATGGCACGCCCCCCCACAGAGCCCTGATCTCAACATCATGGAGTGTGTGTGGTGTTCCATGAAGAGACAGAAGGATGTGAGAACGTCTACATCCACAGAAGATCTGTGTTTACTTCTCCAAGATGGAACAACCTACCAGCCGAGTTCCTTCATAAACACTGTGTGTAAGTGTATCTAGAAGAATTGCTGCTCTTTTGAATGCAAAGTGTGTTCACACCAAATATTGATTTGGTTTAGATTTCTCTTTTGTTCATTCACTGCATTTCGTTCTTTGATGAAAGTAAATAATTAACACTTCCATTTTTGAAAGCATTTCTTTGTTTTTCACAACTGCCTAAAACTTATGCACAGTACTGTATATCTGGGACATATATGGACATTACATTCAATATTATCAAAACAATAATCATTAACATGCAAATATAGTAATTTACAACTGTGCTCATAAGTTTACATACCCTGGCTGAATTTATGGTTCCTTGGCTATTTTTCCAAGATGAAAGATGAGTGATAACACAACTCATGGTTGTTACTCATGGTTACTGGTTGGCTAAAGCCATTTATTGTTAGACAACTGTGTTTACTCTTTTTAAATCATAATGACAACAGAAGCCACCCAAATGGTCCATGATAAAAGGTTTACATGCCCTCTTGATTTTGCCCTGATAACATGTACACAAGTTGACACAAACAGGTTTGAATGGCTATTAAAGGTAACCTACTTGGTATGTGTATGTCTAAAAGTGACTGCTGACAGACCCTTTCATCTTTCACCCAGTGCTGTATTGACATTTCTGGATTCTGAGTAATGGGAAAGCAAAATAATTGTTAATGGATATACAAGAAAAGGTAAAACAGATAAAACAGGAAAGGGATATAAAAAGAGATCCAGTGTATTGAGAATGCCAATCATTAGTGTTCAAACTCTAATAAAGATGTGGAAAAGATGTGGAAAATCAAGGCTTCTATAGAAACCAAACCAGAGTCATATACAGACGTGGACAAAATTGTTGGTACCCTTTGGTCAATGAAAGAAAAAGTCACAATGGTCACAGAAATAACTTTAATCTGACAAAAGTAATAATAAATAAAAATTCTATAAATGTTAACCAATGAAAGTCAGACATTGTTTTTCAACCATGCTTCAACAGAATTATGTAAAAAAATAAACTCATGAAACAGGCATGGACAAAAATGATGGTACCCCTAGAAAACACAGAAAATAATGTGACCAAAGGGACATGTTAATTGAAGGTGTGTCCACTAATTAGCATCACAGGTGTCTACAACCTTGTAATCAGCCATTGGGCCTATATATATGGCTCCAGGTAATCACTGTGTTGTTTGGTGATATGGTGTGTACCACACTCGACATGGACCAGAGGAAGCAAAGGAAAGAGCTGTCTCAAGAGATCAGAAAGAAAATTATAGACAAGCATGTTAAAGGTAAAGGCTATAAGACCATCTCCAAGCAACTAGATGTTCCTGTGAGTACAGTTGCACATATTATTCAGAAGTTTAAGATCCATGGGACTGTAGCCAACCTCCCTGGACGTGGCCGCAGGAGGAAAATTGATGACAAATCTAAGAGACGGATAATCCGAATGGTAACAAAAGAGCCTAGAAAGACTTCTAAAGAGATTCAAGGTGAACTTCATGCTCAAGGAACATCAGTGTCAGATCGCACCATCCGTCGTTGTTTGAGCCAAAGTGGACTACATGGGAGACGACCAAGGAGGACACCATTGTTGAAAACGAATCATAAAAAAGCAAGACTGGAATATGCCAAACTACATGTTGACAAGCCACAAAGCTTCTGGGAGAATGTCCTGTGGACAGATGAGACAAAAATCGAAGTTTTTGCCAAGGCACATCAGCTGTATGTTCACAGACGAAAAAATGAAGCATATCAAGAAAAGAACACTGTCCCTACTGTGAAACATGGAGGAGGCTCTGTTATGTTCTGGGGCTGCTTTGCTGCGTCTGGCACAGGGTGTCTTGAATCTGTGCAGGGTACAATGAAATCTCAAGACTATCAAGGAATTCTAGAGAGAAATGTACTAGCCATTGTCAGAAAGCTTGGTCTCAGTCGCAGGTCATGGGTCTTGCAACAGGACAATGACCCAAAACACACAGCTAAAAACACCCAAGAATGGCTAAGAGGAAAAAATTGGACTATTCTAAAGTGGCCGTCTATGAGCCCTGACCTCAATCCTATTGAGCATCTTTGGAAGGAGCTGAAACATGCAGTCTGGAAAAGGCACCCTTCAAACCGGACACAACTGGAGCAGTTTGCTCATGAGGAGTGGGCCAAAATACCTGCTGAGAGGTGCAGATGTCTCATTGACAGTTACAGGAAGCGTTTGATTGCAGTGATTGCCTCAAAAGGTTGCGCAACAAAATATTAAGTTAGGGGTACCATCATTTTTGTCCATGCCTGTTTCATGAGTTTATTTTTTTACATAATTCTGTTGAAGCATGGTTGAAAAACAATGTCTGACTTTCATTGGTTAACATTTATAGAATTTTTATTTATTATTACTTTTGTCAGATTAAAGTTATTTCTGTGACCATTGTGACTTTTTCTTTCATTGACCAAAGGGTACCAACAATTTTGTCCACGTCTGTAGACCAACTAAAATTGCCAGGAAAATTGCTCGGGATGCAAATAAAAACACAGATAACTTCAGGTGAAATACAGGACTTCCTGAAAACATGTGGTGCGGCTGTTTCAAGATGCACAATAAGGAGGCACTTGAAAAAGCTGGGCTGCATGATTGAGTTGCTAGTAGAAAGTCATTACTACGGAAATGTCAAAGTATCCATACTATCCAAAGTATCCAACACGAAATATCATAGAGGCACACCCCTCCATTTCTGACACAAAGTCATTTGGAGTGATGAAACAAAGACTGAACTTTTTGGCCCCAACCATAAACGCCACATTTGGAGAAGAGGCAACAAGGCATATGAAGAAAGGTACACCATTCCTATTGCTAAACACGGAAGTGGATCGCGGATGTTTTTGGGATGTGTGAGCTACAAAGGCACAGGGAATTTGGTCACAGTTGATGGCAAGATGAATACAATATATTATCAAAAAATATGGGACTGACTTAGACATTCCAACATGGCCTTGTGTTTTTTTTTTTTTTTTAGCATTGTCAATTCGAGCTGTCATTGACTACTGCAAAATAAAGTGAAAATTCTGTAGTGGCCATCTCTGTCTCCTGAGCTCAATATCATTGAGCCACTCTGGGGACGTGCAGCTATGAAGAATGGTCATGGGCTAGGAATGGCAAGACATCTGACAAGACAAACCATATCCTATCTACCACAGAAGACTTCAAGCAGTCATTGAGGTTAAAGGAGGCAATAAACTGGGGTATGAAAATCAGGGTCATTTGGGTAGTTTCTGTTATGATTTAAAAAGAGTCAACACAGTTGTTTGACAATAAATGACTTCAGCCAACTACTAACCACTAGTAAAAGAAAAGTTTTTGTGTTATTCATATTCTCTGGAAAAATTGGCAAGAAATAATTTATTCATCTGGGGTATGTATATTATTTGCATATATATATATATATATATATATATATATATATATATATATATATATATATATATATACTATATGTGATGCTAATATATTGTCTTATATTCATATGTATGACAGTGTCGCTTGAAATATACGGACATATATGTCATATATTACATTTCCGTATGGGTCAACCCCCTCCATCCATAGCAAGTTCCAGTAGTGTGGATAGTAGTTGTGGATAAGAGTAGAGGCTTTTATGAAACCCTTCTAAACAAGTCAGGTTCTACTTCTGAAGGCTTTCTGACTAAGATGCAGCTAAGTATTTTATAGCACTGATCCTTGGAGAACCTTTGTCTACTTAAACCATCCATACACACAGCTTCTCCCAGATTCTCATCATTTTTGACTGACCAAAAAAATATATTTCCCTGATGAAGAAAATTTCCAAGACTTTGTTTTTGCTCTAGTACAGCCTAATTTAGTAATTGTAATAACAAATTGATCAATTAAAGCTAGTTATAATTATTATGAGTTTTGATAATGAAAATCTCTTTATTGAATATTTTTCTTATAAGAAGTTACGATGATACTAATCTAAGAATAAATGAAAACTGACATGTTTTGATCGGGACTAAAATATATAGTTTTTTGGGGGGAATATCATTTACACTCATTCCTATGACACAGATTGTTGTACGAAGCACAGACTACGATCGCACTCTAATGAGTGCTTCTTCAAATCTTGCTGGACTTTACCCACCCAATGGCTCTCAAGTGTTTCATCCTGGTTTGAACTGGCAGCCTATACCAGTACACACAGTCCCCAAGGATGAGGAGATGGTATGAATATATACACCTTTCTCATCTACATTCCACATTCATTGGATATTCAGTTAGCTCCTAAATTCTGATACATATGTAATTTAAACAAAATTCCCCTAATATATCACACTGTTATGATTGAAATCTGAAGGTTATAGAGTATATGTGACATGTTTCCCAGCTGCTGTCATTTCCAATAGCAAACTGCCCACGCTATCAATTGCTCATGAATGAGACAGAAAGAACAGAGATCTTCCTAAACATCACCAAGACTTACAAAGTGAGCATGAATATCTCTCCACCTTAATTATTTAAATTAACACTCTTTTAGACACAGTCATGTGAACAAATGAATGTGTTTATTTTCTGTTTATTCACCATGTAATATGCTGAATAGTGTAATATGCTGAATAATGTCAATTAAGCAAATTCCTTTCTTAAATATGTGTTGTGTGCAACATATGCTGGCATTGTATTACAGTTTTGCAGTGTAATGAATGCTGTTTTTGTTGATGCGCAGGATTTCATGGAGATGGTGCAGAATAAAACAGGGTTGAATTCTATTTCCATTGAGACAGTGTGGAGTGTCTTTGACACACTTTTCTGTGAGGTGAGGCTCTGTATCAGCAATATGAGTAGATATAATTATTAATAACTAGTACTTGCTAAAACTGATGATAGTTCAAAGCTGTCTATTTATACTGCTCATATAATAGCTTTACATGTTTTAGATTTAACTTTACATGTACCAATACATGTACCTGATTTTATATATATATATATATACACACACACGTGTGTGTATATATATATATATATATATATATAATATATATATATATATATATATATATTTACATTTACACACTATTTAGCAGACGCCCTTATCCAGGGCGATGTACAAGAAGTGTATGTATGTATGTATATATATATATATATATATATATATATATATATATATATATATATATATTATATATATATATGTGTGTGTGTGTGTGTGTGTGTGTGTGTTGACCTAACTATAAATGAGTGTGGCATTTATATTTAACACTCGTGCTCTTGCTCTTATTCTCGCATTCTTTCATGCAGCAGAAGCATGGCCTACCCCCTCCAGACTGGGTCACTCCAGATGTTATGAAGACATTGAAGCTGCTGAAGAACTTTGCGTTTCAGATCATGTTTGGTGTATATAAGAGAGAGGAGAAATGCCGGATACAGGGAGGTCAGACCTAGTTAATTTTAATTATTGTACGTAATGTGATTTAGTACATTCTGATCATAAAAAACTGAAAGGCGAATATGCATTCATTGCACATGCCAGGCAGGTTTTATCAGAACAATAATAAAAATGAAAAAAAGAATGTAGAGCCACTTTGAATTATATGGTTTTAAATATAAGAACAATAAAAATAATTTGCTAAATATAACCTCTAATAAATATTAATACTTTTGGAATTTAGCAGACAAAAAAAATATTCCTAGCAAAATGTGTTTAAGTAAAATAATTAAAAAAAACATTGTACATACTGGGTTTATACAATGCAAAAAATGTGATGACATTGTCAGCAAAAACATCCTTAAAAACTACCCTTTATCACACAATGTTGCCCCGAGTCAACAAAAATATGAAATACAGCATAAAAATATTTGTTCTTTAATATGTTTTGACTATTTTAGTTGATTGCAAAAATGTAAAGAGGCATTTACTAGATTTAGGGATTAAGAAATGATCGTTGCCTTGGGGCAACAATGTAGTAGCGGGTTCAGCTCTCTTGAACACCACAACCCATTTGTATTTTTTTTTTAATTAACAAAATCAAATGGAATGGAGAATTTAAGCCATGTGCAAAAAATTGACAGTATTAACAGACTCACATTTGACTCACATTGACAAGCACTTGTTTTGCAGAAGATTGAAATCAGGATTTAGGATTTCTGTCTCAAATCTGCATTACTTTTTGTGCTCTACCTGCACTAAGAGCATTCAGCACCAACCTCCGATTATAGCCGGCCCCAGGAACCGTCTGAACGGTGGTAGGTGGTAGCCCAGTGGTTAAAGTGTTGGCCTCTGGACCGGAAGATCACGGGTTCTAATCCCACCACCACCAACCTGCCACTATTGGGACCTTGAGCAAGGCCCTTAACCCTCAATTGCTCAGTTGTAAATCGCTCTGGCTAAGGGCATCTGCTAAATGCTGTAAATGTAAATGAATGCTTAAGAATGCCATCAGGTATTGTAAATGCTGAAGTAGCATAAGCATTATAGGGCCCTATTAATTTAGTCCATGAGATTTTGAAATTTGCGGGGACAAAAAAAAACAAACCACAATCCAAAATGAGTGCTTTGTACAGATGCGTTACATAATTATATAATTGTATATTATAGAGCCTGGTGTCAGGGAAGCAGATGGACAACAGGGGTAAAGTTTAACACTAGATTATTTAGCATAAATGAGAACACAGGAGAGAAGGGAACAGAAATAAGGTCAGAGAACTGAGGAGAATATCTAGAATCAGTCTTCACCAACATAGAAGGGAGATCTTGAGCACTGGAGTTATATATTCAATATAACTACTGTTTGCAGTATGGAGCTGCTGACTTCTGGGTTGATCTGAAATCACAGGTATCGCTGGAGCAGGGAATGAGCAAACTTCTGGGGTAGCATAGAGGAAACTGTAAAGGCATAAACACAGAGATTAGTAAAATAACTTCAAGCAGTCCACGAGGAACGTGCTTATAAAGGAGAGCAATCAGGTCAGGAATGAATAAGGTCAGGTGTGTGTGATTAGTACTCCGGAGACTGTGAAGGAGGGATTAGCTCGGGAAAGTCAGAGGGAACCATGACACCTGCACTGAGGTGGTTTTGCATGCTGGTTCAGAATATACTGAATTTCTGTTTTTTAAGTCCCTCATTTTACAAGTGATGTCTAGCTTGAAGTATGGCTTATAACCATCTATAATGGGACCTATTAGAATGAAAATTCTAGGGTCTTGTGCAACTTATCCTAATATTGTGCATCATCAAACATCCAAGCCATCTGCCATCTTCCAAGTTTATAGTCAAGTAATAAAGCAAACTGGATGATACTGTGGCAAGGGAAAACTCCATGTGAACCTATAGTGCCTAGTTTGGACTGTAATAAATGCATAAAAATAAATGGCAACAGTTTGTTTTTCAAATTTGACATCTGTTGTTCTATCTCTTAGGTGTCTTGCTGGATCAGATTATTAAGAACCTGTCAGCTGCTGCCAATTTAACCTCAAATCAGCCACTGAAAATGATAATGTATTCTGCGGTGAGTCAGGTCCATTTTTTCCCTCTCTGTAATGCAAGACTTGTCAATAGAGAGATCACAGGGTTATACAAAGAGTATATAAATTGTACATGGGGTGTGGTTTTTTTTTCTTTTTCAGCATGATACAACTATTGTGGCATTGCAGGAGGCGCTTAATGTGTATAATGGATTACAACCACCATATGCTTCCTGCCACATATTTGAACTGTATCAGGACCACAATGGGTAATGTAGTTTTTCACAAAACACACACACATACAATCAACAACCACCTAAATCAAAACCTCTAACCCTGCAATGCATACAATGAAGATACAGGTTAAGAACTCCATTCAGTATTCACATCAAAAACATAATGCCATTGGCCATTTCCACCCACATAAACTGCAGAATGATGGTGTTTCATCAGTCCTTCTGTTTTTCATAATTGTATTAATTGGCAACACAATAATTTATCTGCAACAAGTCACCAAGACCACATTTTATGTGTATGTGTTGACGCATACACCAATTCAACCTCTTGACCCATGATTGTATCCATTGCACTGATGCCATGTGGTTTTGATGATTTCTTGAATAATCAGAAGTGCAGGTAGTATATTAAGGTTTACTAGTAAATGCTTATAAGTTTGCAAAAGCACATTGTCTGTAAATAAGTTTTCATTTTCTCTGCTTGCTTATTGCTACTAACTTGCTTAAACAGTATGCTCTTTGTTCTGTCTCCTTCAGATCATTTTCTGTGGCAATGTTTTATCGTAATGATAGCTCTAGGACAGATCCGTATTATTTAACTTTACCTGGCTGTACCCAGATGTGTCCCATTCACGACTTCATTAGACTCACACATTCAGTCATTCCAACAGACTGGCATAAGGAGTGCCAGATAAACTCATCTTCAAGTGATAAAGGTATCAACAAACACAGTTTTATCCTTTAATATTATGTAAAATACTGTAAAGATTGACAGAGTACCATACTCATTAGGTACAAAAGTAATTGTCCTTGATTTTCTCTTTTGTATGTTTATATAGATGTGGTTATTGGGCTGGTTGTGTGTGGCCTCGTTCTTCTGCTCCTTCTTGTGGTTTTGTTTGTTGTGTTGTGCCGTCAAGGTGAGCCAGCCATTGGTTACAGCCATGTCATCAACCAGAGTGATGATCACTCCTGACACTCATATCATCTTCTGTTCAACAATGGACTGTGAATGATCATTCACTTACACTCACCTAAGCAGGTATCTACATAGCTACCTGAGCTGTTATGGATCATTTTTATTATTGACATTTTAATATGAAAATTGTGATCTTTCCCTTTTTGGATTACAGAAAGTCAAAACATCCCCAACCAAATTGTGTCCCTTATATAATAATTATCCAGCCACTATAGTGTTCATTTATAAACTTTATTTAAAACAACTGCTGATGAATCCAACTAAGTAAAAATCCAATCAGACAATCACATAGTAGGGTCACAATGCATAATATCATGTATATGTATCTCAAGGGTTACAGTTAGTATTCTCTAATTATTAGAATGGGGAAAATCAACTCTGGGATTGTTGGTGGTAGATAGGCTGGTTGTGTGTTTTTTAAAAGCTTGTTTTAAGCTTACAGCTTAAGCAAAGTTTTTTATTTCAAGATGAGCCACAGTTTTACTGTTGGAAAGACCCTGTTGAGGAGAGAGGTTAAGAAGAATGTTCAGACTGTTTACATTGAAAGTACCCATTCTTTACAGCTGTGATGTGCAAATTTAATGCCACGTGAGTTTAACAGAAAAATATTAAAGATGCTTATTTATTAATAAGTATTTTTCTTTAGGTATTTAGGAGATATTTTTCTTGATGTTAAAATATTTTTTTGAGTGGCTCACTGTCAGAAATGTCATTGTCACTGATTTTATTGTATATGAACATTAGGTCAGTTGGGTTTCTAGCTCTCACAAAATTGCAACAACATTCCAGATTAGTAACTGCCATCACAGCTTCTGATTGTTGTATCCAATTTGATTTTTCAAGGACTTTTGTTTTGAATGTTTTAAGGCCCACTTTACCTTTGTAAATTAAAAAAAATTGTAATTCTCAAATTACACTGCAAAATTGCACATTCACACTAATCTTTAATGGAACAAAGTAGAATTTAATAAATTGTTGTTTATACCTCTTTTTTTGTTCGTGGCAGTTTGACTGTTCCTTCTTAAGAGTGTTCTGGACCTCCTGACTGATGCCAGGTCTTCATCCACTGCTTAAAACACCCCTGATAACAAAATGCAACAAATATAATTTATTATAACACGAATTATTAATTTTAACAGAAACTCCTAAGTTATGTGCAACAATGTGAAATGACACAGGGAAAAGTATTTTACAAGCTTACAAAAATGTGTACTTTCACAGAGACACCTAAAAGATTTCTAAGAAAATTTCCAAGAATATTGCTGCAGGAAGCACCTTAGACTATTTTCTCTGTTGGGTTTAGGGAAGCTCTTCCTTTCCACAGAGAAGGAAATAAGTGTTGCAATGCAACACTTATTATTATTGCTCCCATATTTTATGAGATGAACTCGAAGATCTAAAATATTTTCTACATACCCAAAATAACCATATCTCTCAAATATTGTTTCTGTTATTCTGTGATAGTGAGCACTTCTCCTTTGCTGAGATAATCAATCCCATCTCACCGGTGTGCCATATCAAGATTCTGAATAGACAATAGACATTAGAATAGACAAGATTTTGCATAGGTGTGCCCTAGACTGGACACAATAAAAGGTCACTTTTAAATGTTCAGTTTTGTTTAATTGGGGAGCAATAAAACAAAACTGAACATTTCAAAGTGGCCTTTTATCGTGGCCAGTCTAAGGCACACCTGTGCAATAATCATGCTGTCTATTCAGCATCTTGATATGGCACACCTGTGAGGTGGGATGGATTATCTTGGTAAAGGTATCACTATTTCGGATTGACAGAAACAATATTTGAGAGATATAGTTATTTTGGGTATGTAGAAAATGTTTCAGATCTAAAAAATCGGAGCAATGACAAGTGTTGCGTTATATATTTTTGTTCAGTATAGATAGATAGATATAAAATTGACATGTTTAAATGTGCAAATAATTGGGCAGTGGAGGAAATGTGGGATTGAGAGCGAAGTGCAATTGGATCTGCTCCCTATCTCATGCCCATTCTCTCTCTAGTCTTTGTTCATGTATACAGTATAATAAATAAATAAATTATATATATATATATATATATATATATATATATATATATATATATATATACCCTAAGTGAATATATTTCATAAAGTGAGTGACATTAACTGTAGAGAGAATTGCCTTTATTTGTCACGTGACAGCACAGTTAAATTGTTTCTTTGCACTGAGTATGTGACTCGCGGTTATAATAAATGGAAGGGAAGCAGTAAAATAATAAAATAATAATAATAGCAATTGTTTTTAAGGGTCACAGAATGAAAGATATTTTTCCTGCTGAACATGTTAATTAGTCCGTAAAGTGATCCGAACTGTGAGTTTTTTTAATACATTGCACCAGTTATATTTAAAAAGATAAAAATCTATTACAGATTACTTTAAAAACAGTAACTGTACTGTTCCAGTTAGTGTTTTATTTATGCTTTAATCTGAAGTGATCCCAAATGTTCCCCCATCTTTTCCATTTGTAGCCTCT
>JACRUU010000028.1:17806966-17866966 GCA_030449085.1 Kryptopterus vitreolus
TATTTCTTGGTGTGAAAAGTGAAAAAGAATATTTTTACCACTGTTAACCTTTTTATTCTAATATAATATAGTTTTATGTAATTTCTATGCATTTTTCAAAAGATAAGAACTAAATGTTGATCTACATTGCACACATTTGTAATGCTTAGTTCCACTATATTGACAAGATTGAACATGCAATATAAAATTGTATGAAAACTATAAATATTTACAAAAATGTAGAAAGAATTTCACAGCATAAGAAAAAAGGTTATGCTAACTTTAGCTGCATTTAAGTTCAAAGGACCCAGCTCAACCCAACCCAGTATTCTTTTGACTGCTCAAATTAGGGTTTCCCACAGGAGATCATATCAAATCCTCTGAACAACTGCTATCTGTAAAACTCGTTTGGTCACAATCTTCAATGTGTGTTCTTTCAATTCACCAGTGTTCAGTTTGCAATGAATGTCCTGATGAAAGAAAGAAGAAGAAAAAAAAAACAAAGAACATCTTAATTATGGGATATAATTATGGGTGTTCCTTTCTCACTGGTCTTCTTACATGCCAGTGACTGCAGACAATAAAGGACTTTAAAACAAAAAAGGTCACGATAATTTTATTTTCTTTCACAACCAGCTTTTTTCAGTACTGACAGGCAAACAAATACCTTATGTCAAAACATGACATGAGAAAAAAGTTTTTTAACATTTAGTTCTGTCTCCACGTACTAAAATTTAAATTTAGGCTTGCTTACAGTTGTGCCACATGTATTAACACTAATTTACATTGCAACATTAAACTAGAAACATTAATATCGGACAGATTAAATGAGACATACAAATAACAGATAAACTGATATGTCTGTGCTAGTTCACCTCCCTTGTTAAATATACAGTACTGGTTTGGTAGATGTTTTGTTTATTTATGAACAATTTTATTGATTCTCATGCAGATCAAGAATAGAATACAGAAAACAATTCTGTAAAGAATCAATCTTTTGCTCCAGTAACAACCCCAATCCAAACTAATGCCCAACTATAGCCTCCAGGTCCCGGCTTGGCTATCATTAAATACATTAAAAGTCTGCATCCTTATATAATGAAGAAAGAATTCAAAATAAAATACAAAAACAACTAAACAAATAGGGCACGTTGGCTTAGTGGTTAGCACGTTCGCCTCACACCGCCAGGGTCTGGGTTTGATTCCTGTCTCAGCCATGTGTATGTGGAGTTTGCATCCCTGGGTTTTTTTCTCCGGGTTCTCTGGTTTCCCCCGGTCCAAAAACATGCAGGTTGATTGATAGGTTGATTGGCACCTTGGAAAATTGTCCCTAGTGTATGAATGTGTGTGTGTGTGTCCTGAGATGGGTTGGCATTCCATCCAGAGTGTATCATGCCTTAATGCCCATAGACTCCTGAGATAGGCACAGGCTCCCCGTGACCCGTGGGAAGATCGGATAAAGCGGTAGAAGATGAATGAATGAAAATTATATTAGTAAACTAATAGTTTTATTCTATGACAAAGTTTTGTAAACATGGAAATTGTGTAGGTTCACATTTACGAAGATCTGAATCAGATTACAGTGACAAGATGAAAATAGCCTATGTGTAACCTAATTCTGTAAAACTATATATATATATATATATATATATATATATATATGATTAGTCAATGAACTGTGTGGCAATGTGGTAATACTTTTCCCTCCCCATTTTCTCCACTCTCCTCTTTCTTTCTCAAGGAATCAAGGAAAGCTTTGTTTCTCTAACTGCTGAGACATGTGGAACAAATGCTTTAAAATTAAGATGGAATGTTATTACAGACAACACAAATTAACTATACACAGGACTGAACTAGAGCACTGTACTAAATGAGAAACAAAAATGCTGTATACATTCATTCATCTTCTACCGTCCCCTGGAGGCTAACGCTAAGATAGCTATAGAGGATTTACCTTAGATTGTTATAAGTGTGTGTGTAAAGCACATTTGTTATAAAACAAGCAATAATGAAAAATTGTAATTAAATGGTGCTGGTCGACTTTTGATGGCAATGTAATCACCTATTGACCTGAATTACTGATATCAAGATTTCAAATTCTTGTTTCTGCTGGAACTATAACCTTCCGATATTTGGTGATAAACTATGACAGATTTAACAAAAAAGGATAATGCACAAGACCTTTTATGTAGCAGCACCATTTAGACATTAAGAATCAGCACATGAAACTCAAACATGGTTACTAGTAACAAAAAGTAGTTCATATCACAATGCATACTTGGTGCAGAAAACTATCAAAATGCATACACATGGAGCATTAATAAATTATACAAGTGACAGTTATTCTATTTTCTCTATTTACTTTCATTTGGGTGGTGTTTGGTTTATTTTGACTGTTTAGTAAACTTTTTTTTCCAATTTCTAATTGTCACCAATGTTAAGATTCATACGATGTTTGTTGATGTTTGTCTGTGCTTAAGCTTTTCCATAGATCAGAATATTTGTGCATGGCATGTGCCAGACAGTGACCCAGGCTGTGATGACTAGTGCTATTCCATGAGCATTTCCAAACAAGCTGGGATATTTGAAGAAACAAATGCTGTAATGTATATGACAGAAATAAAGTCTATTCTATGACTACTAATTATAATTCATATTAAATATCGGTAAAAGATATTACATATAATAGCCATTTTCTGTATAAATCTCTGTCAAAAAAAGAACCCAATTTGAATATTGGGTTCTGTAAAAAGTATAAATACTCTTTACTTGAAGTTCAAATGGTATGTTTAATTTAGATGTACTAAATTGTACTGTCTTGCATTTTAATATAAATTAAAGTAAGTATGTTTAATGTTTAATTTGTGTAAAAAGTAGATTCAGCTTATTGTGGGTTAAAGTATACCCCCATTAAATATTCAGTTCTTTATAAAGAAATGTTAAAATGATATACAAGAACAAATTTCAGATAAAGTGTGGCAAATGATAATACAGAGAATTTACACATCTTCAGTGTGCCTCAAGCACACAGTGGTTCAATGTAAGATTCATTTAAGATTCACCAGTTTCAAGGCAAAAATATCTAAGGTCAGCGAGGACTTTGATGCTACATGTGACCGATGCAAACAGGAGCCAGCTACACAAGTACATATGTTCTGGACATGCCAAAAGTTATATCACGTTTGGAGTTTTATTTTTGATACCTTGACAAAAATATGCCAAATACCATTAGCGCCATCCTCTTCATTGTACTTTTTGGTGTTGATGCAACTGGTACTCGTCTAAATGGTGCCCAAGCTAATATGATAGCCTTTAGCTCCCTTCTGGCTAGGAGAATGATTCTGTAAAGAAGCTGTTGCCACCAGTGGGTTCTCATTGGATTAAAGAGGTCTTGTATTATATTCATTTGGATCCACTATTCCATAAAGGGAAATTTTTTTTATGTCTGCCAACTGTTTCTGAGCTACTTCTTTTGAATTTCTTAATATTAAAGAAACTTAATATGATTTTGAAGGATATGCACATGACAAGACATAACGTCAAGGACACTGTTAAAACACAACTATCATTCATTCTGCATATACACTAGAGGATGTTTTATAATTGTTTTAGATTAAGCTCTACAAACAGATCCTAATGTTGAAAAAGTTCACCTTAATGAAACAGGTAGGCTCTGCAGTTGTAGATTGTAGATGAATACACCTGACTCACCTAGGTCTTAACAGTTACCCAACTCATGACCTAACCTTGCGGTTGGCTACTAACAGTGACAAAAGTTCATTCATTCATTCATCTTTTACCGCTTTATCCGATCTTCCCTCTGGCTCGCGGGGAGCCTGTGCCTATCTCAGGCATCTTGAGGCATTAAGGCAGGATACACCCTGTATGTGGTGCCAAACCATCGCAGGGTGCACAGACACACATTCACACAACAGGGACAATTTTCCAAAGTGCCAATCAACTGTGCATGTTTTTACACCGGGGGTAAACCCGGAGAAAACCCCCTGAGGCACATGGAAACTCCACACACACGGCAGAGGCAGGAATCAAACCCCGACCCTGGAGGTCTGAGGCGAAGGTGCTAACCACTATCTCAACGTGCCCCTGTGACAAAAATTATATAATGCAAATATTTGAACACATAAAACACATGACATGAGTCTGTACACTGTTACATCTCGCTTTCTACAATTACATTTATGGCAGCTGTGGAAATGGTAAGTAGTAGTTCAATCTGACTGCATTGTTATATTATTATTAAAATTTCAAATGATGTAAGGTGAAAAGTACAATTTGCACAGTTTAAGTGTATTTTTTGACACTGTTTTGTTTTTTTCGAACATGCAATGAAAATGTATTTAATTTTACTGCAAAAATGGTTTGAAGTATTTTCTCCAAGTGTGCACACTTAAGCAAACTACATAATTATGTAAAATCATCATTATTCTTATTAAGATTAGAAATGAATTACTTATTTAAACCTTTTGAAGAAGGCTGAAGCATGTGTTTATTACAGAAATATTTAAAATATATTGCCGTACGTCTAGATGGTTTATAGACATGATACAGTCATGTGAAAAAACAAAGCCTGTTTTAAAAAAAATAAAAAGCACTGTCCATGACTCTGGAATCATATTTTGTCTCCTAAAACACATTGTTCTGATTTGGCACAAGGCATCCTCAGGCATCCTTTCACCCTCCAAAATCCTGTTACACAATCTGGGTAGAAACTCAAATTTATAAAACCAAAGACATTAATGGATCACAATTTACAGGTGGTCACTACATGTCACTACAATGATAACATGAACATTAAAGGGCTATGATTAAATGAACAACTTTAAACATTGCACCTGGTTTAAATTGAATATTAAAATACAATATTTTCATTATTAATCATATACCTTCTGTCCAGCAATGTGGGATAGCTGAAAGTAGAGAGGCTGGATCTCCTTTCTATATATAAACAGACTAAAACGTATTTCAAAAACAAAAAAAATAAAAAAATAAAAATTTACCCCCCAAAAATAAAGTCAATGCAATCTCTACATTTGATGCAGATCCCAGGGCGATTTACAACAGCAAACGGAAGGTAGATATCAGCGTCACTTTGGTCATTGATCTGTTAGTGAATGTGGCCTTCCCAAGATCTGAGACCATAAAGTTGGCGAGAAACTGTTTTTTTTGCAGAAATAATTGATACCTTACCTGACTGATCTTACAAAAAATGGGAATACCATATTCGGTCAGTGGTGTTGTGCTATTGTGCTTTCACGCTTGCACTGCTTGTTTGGCTGCTAAAAAAATGTATTTGTATAGAAGTCTTAATTATGGACATTCACAGAATTAAACATATTAATCTGTTACTCAAGTTAATTCATCATCTTTACCCAAATTAGCAAACCAGTGATGACAGTTGCAAAGAAAAACTCTCAGAGATGGTTGAGGATGACACTCTGGGTCCGGGTGACTGCATATTAATTCATTATACTAGTTCCATCATTTCTGAGGTTAGAGATATTTCACTGATGGATGCTGGGATACAAAAACTGTTCATGTATAATGTAGTTCAATCCATTGTAGCAGACTTTATATAAATCATGCCAAAATCTTAACTTTGGTCCAGTTACTTAGCTATGCTGAGTAACAATTTGATTTTGTCATATCAGTTCATATATAACCATCTTACACAGCAGCAAGCAGTCTCCATTTCCATCCATAAGTTTGGCCGGAGAGGAGAAAGGGACGGGCGGTTTGGTACCCAGATACGAGATCCATTCAGTATGTTGATTATTATAATCTACTCAATAACCATAATTATTGATTATAATAGCCTAGAGGTTACAATTTTGGCCTCAACAATAGCCATTTCAAATCACCAATGAAATTCGCAAGCAGTTATTTGAAGCTAACCAGATAAATGATCCTGCTTAATCCGGGTAAAACAGAGGTTCTAGTACTCGGACCACATGCAGCTAGAAGTGAAATATCAGACCAAACTGTAACTCTAGATGGTCTTTCTATCACACCCAGCACAACTGTAAAAGATCTGGGTGTGATTATAGATTCCAAACTCTTATTCGAAGCTCATGTAGATAACATTACCAAGATAGCATTTTTTCATCTCAGAAATATCGCTAAGATTAGGAATATATTGTCAATTAATGATGCAGAAAAACTAGTCCATGCTTTTATCACATCCAGGCTGGATTATTGTAATGCTTTACTGTCTGGATGTTCAGCGCGGTGTATAAATAGACTTCAGTTAGTTCAGAACGCGGCAGCGAGAGTGCTCACCTGAACTAGGAGATATGAGCACATTGCCCCTGTCCTATCCACACTGCACTGGCTCCCAGTGAAATTCCGTATAGAATTTAAAATACTACTATTAACTTATAAAGCACTGAATGGTCTCGTCAGTACACCGTATTAGGAAGATTACAGCGGGGGGCAGAGCTTTCTCTTACAAAGCCCCAAAGTTATGGAACTCCCTTCTTAATATTCGAGAATCAGACACAGTCTCAGTGTTTAAGTCCAGGGTGAATACTTTCTTATTTAACCAAGCTTTTAGTGAATAGTCCTACCTTAGATAAAGGAGTAGATCTGGGGGACACATGGATGTTGAGTATTATAGTGATCTGGTGTGTTTAGTTGCTGTCTGCCTCACTCTCATTAATCACTCAGGTTTGTGGTGGTGAGAGTGACTGTTTGTTTACACATCAGGAAGCTCTCATGTCTGTGTTTCCCCCTGATTCTCCTTTTAGTTATGCTGTTATAGTTAATCCTGCCAGAGTCCACGTCTGTACTCGACATTAAATATACACACTCCCATACTGCAACCATGACTGTGACTAACCACTCATTTCTCTCCTTCTCTCTCTCCGTTGAGTTACATGTCCCACTGCTGAGCTGTCAGTGACCCAGACCCCCTCTGCACTCTGTTCCTGTCCAAACCTCCTGGTGACCCGCCCCTGGTTGATGATGCTTCAAATTCATGAATACACTCCACAATATACATCCTCAACCACACACGACAGTAACAACCCAAATGAGGATGGGTTTTCTGTTGAGTCTGGTTCCTCTCAAGGTTTCTTCCTGTTCTCAGGGAGTTTTTCCTCGCCACCGTCGCTTCGGCTTGCTCAACAAGAAACAATTAGGGCAAAACTGATTTTCACTTTTCACTTAAGTATTATGTAAAGCTGCTTTGAGACGATGACAAATTGTTAAAAGCGCTTTATAAATAAAATTGAATTGAACTGAATTTGAATTTTTTTCTCAAAACAAGATTTTTGAGTTCCATGATAATGCATTTGTCATGTCCCAAATGACCTGGAGCATTGGTTTGACCAGCTGTCATAAGATAAAAAATAATATTTTGTCCATTATATGATAAACAATCTAAAAAAATGACCACCAACATCTAAAAAAATCTAAAAAAGTTTAACAAAAAACAAAATAACACATTGACTTCAAGGTACCTTGGCCTATTAGCCACTGACAATGAACAATTTCAAGAACAATGGATGTCATTTATCCTGCTGGGTACTTATTTATTAAATATCAATATAAATTTGCTCATATGAAATTAAATCATTGTTTAAAAATTATTCAATGTTGTTATATTTTAATAATGCATCTGCTACATATACAATAGGAGATTACAAACAAATGTAAACAAGTTTTACACAAGTAAAAAAATTTACCATGTATAGGTGTTTTTGTGTGTTTATTAAAATAGAATTTAATCATCCATATTGAACGATCACACTGCATTATAAAAATTATTTCATAATTAAAAAATCAACAGCTTTGTAACCCATCCTAGATGGTAGAGATCAGTACAAGCTTTGTTTAAAGGTGAAGCTTTCCAAACTCTGCAAGGAGAGCAATGATGAGAAAGGTGGCATAGAAGAGCAGGAGAAAGATGCCATAGGCTCGACTCAGGTAAAAGCATTGCAGAGGAACGAGCACAAATGAGAAGACCAGAGAGAGACCCAACGCTGCAGCCAGTACCCAACACAGTAGACCCTCTGACTCCAGCTATAGACAGACAAAGAGCATGTAAGATATACACGAATACATTCAAGATATTCATTGCATCCTAGTGTAAAAAGAGTATGTATATATAAAATCATTGTGTGGTTATTGCAGTCTCAACCAACATGGCGCCACAGATGGCTGCCTTTATGTGGAGCTCTCCGGTTGCTTTACACCCCACACAATAATTTGGAGGTTTTTGACTTAGCAGATGTTTTGCTGGACAGTGTAGTTAGCAGGGCAGCAGCACTCTTCTAAATGTCTAAGTGTGGCAGTTCTCTTGTTTACTGTTCATAGATTATTCACACATCATTCTACTGTTCTTTCTGGCTTACAGGTTTATTGTGTATACTGGTCTTGCAGACAGTTTTACTGTTTACATGCTCATTTTCCACATTCCAATATTACTAGTGCTGCTCTGCCTGCTTCTTTTGCACATCACTGTCACACTCCAGTATTGTAAAATAGCAATTTTTCAATTGCACATATAAACATACAGTAGGGTATGGGTCTATGTTATTTTGTGTTTGTGTACTGTACTGTCTCACAGTATGTACTGTATGACAGTATGTAATGTCTGTTCTACACTGTCTTGTTTTGTGCTGTTGGCACTGGGTTACAAACGATGCACTTTACGTGGCTAGGACAACTTGGTCTAGTCTTCAGCTCTGTGTCTGGTAGCTCTATGTTGTGTGTTGTCAGATGTGAATATGTTGTTTTAAGTAGCAGGAACACACTAGTTAAGGTTTATGTAAGACATGCTTCTCCATCCACATGACCTATGAATTTAATTTACTTATAGCGTGTAATAATTATATACAAAATGATAAAGAAGCCGGCCCCAGCCAGCTGATCGTAAAAGCATACATGGAGGAGGCACAAGCAGAAGAGCACAGGATTTACAACCGCCCAGCACAGAACAGGGAATTCAAGCCCGGAGATCAGGTGCTCCTGCTAGTACCATGACCAGTAAATTCTTCTCACACGGGAGCACAATCCACGAAGGGGTGGGCCCGATAAATGACCAAATCCAACAGCCGGGTAAGTGAAAAAAAAAATACACAAACTTACGATATCAATCTACTAAAAAGATCTATTGAGACAAACCTGGACATGTAAGCATTTTGAACTATATTCACAGTTCCTTGGTTAATATAGGTGAGCATAATAACAAAGAGGTACTGGCAGGTGACTCAATCTCCAAGCTGGTTAAGGCAGCATTCAGTACAGCTAGCACCCACAGAATAGGGGGGCATGGTCCCAAAGATATCACAAGATGTACACAAATAGAAGGCAAAATAAATCCAGAACACTTCACATCTTGTCGCTAGACAGATGTGTATATTTTTGTATATTCATATGTACTGTATGTATGTATGTACAAGTAGGTGATATGCTTCATCTAAATAATGTAGGAAAATTCTACCCAAAAACCTACCATCACCACCAGTTTTACATTTATATTATTATACATTTAAATTATACATTTAAATAGATGGTTGGTCTGAGTAGTAAATCTGTAATCTAATTTTTATTAACAATTTGTTTGTATCAAACAAAAGGAACATGCATCTTACACAATAAGTCTTTGGCACTGTGCATAGTGTGTGTACGGCTCCACATGCACACACACACACACACACACATATATATATATATATATATATATATATATATATATACACACACACAGACACACAAAAATTAAGTAATTAATTAATTACAACAGATTTGACATACCGTAATGAAATCATGATGTTTGAACATCTGCAACAGGCTGCCAAGGCCAACTCCAAAAAGCATGTCTGATTAAGACAAATGCTAAGGTCTAAATTCTGTTTCTTTCTGTGGGAAGGTCAATGAATGCAGAAGAGAGAGCTGAATTCCAAATGGCAAAATGAAAATGATCACTTAAATAAAAGGATACTGAAAATTATGCCTCCAAAGCAAGCAGAAATGGCCATCCGGGGGTAGCCCTGACGAGCTATAGTGATGTCAGCAAAACAATCTGTCGAAAGAAAAGCCAAAGGAATGCTGTTGCATCATATACAGTATAATCGTTATTAAAGTTTACAGTATAATTCCTATTGCCAAAGTAAAATGTAACTGATCTGAAACCAGGGTTTTCAGAGTTAAACTGGAGTAGAATCCTATATGTTTGAGTGTTTACATTTGTTAGATATAATTGTTTGCGTACCTCCAATGCTGTTTCCCCACGCAAGAAGCGTGAGTCCCAGTACAGTGTTACTCAAACGAAGGACTATGCCCAGCAGGTGCAGCACACTCACAACTTCTGAAGCCACTGTGTTGATCCATAAAGCACTCACTATGAATCCCAGTAAAGCAAACAGCTGCACACACACATAATGACTAAATAGATTAAAAGAAATGCCGCTAAGTTGCAAAAATGTTACTGCAACCAACTATCCATTATGCAACCAACTACAATCCAACAATTTCATAGAGGGTTATGCAGTGAACTTCTGTTTACAGAAGAGTCTACAGCTATAAGTGCACACAGAGACACTTTAGGGTTCCACTCTAAGACACAAACACTGTTGCTAGAATAATGTATAGTGTAGCGACTTAATCACATCAGGCATGAGCTAACTAAACTTTGCATGCTAACTAAAGACAATCATTCATCAGCTTTTCACCACATTAAAACCAATTAAAAAAAAACAAGCAAAATAATCAAATATTCATGTAGCCATAGTTCCTTTGTGGTTCAAATTGGGACGTTTGACATACACAGCATATGCATAGAAATTTCCCATTTATTCAAATCTATTATGCTCGAGATGCCGATTCTGAATAACTATTACAGGATCACAGACACTCAAAGACACATGCAAATGTCACAAAATATTTTGGTTGCTTTCAACAAATATGGTTAATTCAATCAAGTCAACCTCTCAAAGCTCTTGCAAACTCGGGTTACATATATGTATTAGTATTAGTATATTGGTCAGATAAATCAGGTAAAGATAGAAAGGTTTGAATCAGGTTACAGTTGATATAACTGAAAATGTTGAAAAAGACAATAGATTTAAATCTCACAAAGTGGTAAAGCGGATGATGCTCATTAGTTGTAGAACAGTAGACTATGCCTGAGAGGAAGATTCCAACAAGGGCTGTGAGCAGCCATACTGGAAACTCTCCTTCAATGAGGTACACACCAACTGCAAAATACACAGTAAGACATAGATACTTACCTTTATCCAATGTATTATAACAATATACAGAGTCAGTAAAAAGATGCATATACACTTTAGGAAAATAAAAATAGAAAAATGTCTGAGCACCACTTGTAAATGTAGAGGCAAAAGGTAACTTGTATTAACCTGTATTAACCTCAGTAAATGTAGTAATATAATATTTATGGTAGTATAATAATCATTTAGTTACTTTATTAACTTTCTATAAAAGTGCATACCTAAACTATAACTGAATGGGGGATTGTAGGGATGTAACGTACTGTATATGTTACTAGTGGCATATTCATTCCACTCATTCTATACCGGAAATATGATTTGTAGTGCATTTGTTTTGTGCTATATTTTGCTATTTTTATAACAGTATTTTATCTTTTGTCAAGCATTAAGAATTTCAGGAGAAAATTCAAAATGTGACAAATCCACATATTGAGGAACTTAATATAAAAGTATAACGTGTTTAGATAATTAAATATTAAATGTACAACACACATACCTGTATTACCCTGTAGTTAACAAGATTTTCCCATATATTTAATTTTATAATTTAATAAATTTAATTTGTGCCAATTACCGAATTTAACAATAAATCAAAATATATTACTTAGATTTATTTTATTATATACCATTTTATACATTATTTATGAAAAGCTATAAAATATTATTTTATATATTATTAAAACAAGCAGCCATTTTATTTAAATTGTTTTCAAAGTGTTTTGACAAATGTTAATAATAATCTGCCTAAGAAAAACTAACAAAAAAGCAAACAAGCAATTTTATATTTTGCATTACACACACACACACACACACACACACACACACACACACACACACACACACACACACTGTGGATTTTGTGTAACATTACATCCTTAGCAGACTGTTAAAATTCAGCAGTATTGCAATGATAAGCCCATCACATTCGTAAGCTTGTAGGGAAACTAACGCACACATAAGTAATACTTTTTGGACTTACATGTCCCTGAGTTCAATGTAAGCACACACACCAGTGGCCCAGTAAAAATGTGCAAGCAGTTAAGAGGGCGGTTCCAGTTACGTTCCCTCTTATCAGTATCCACAACTGGGACTGTCAGCAGCAGTAGCACTTCAAATGGCAGCTAGAATATTTCAGACAGAAACACTCAGATTGTTCACTTAAAATACCAGTACAAATCTGAATTAAAATTTTTGTTCAAAAACAATGGAAATGACCATTAAGGCCAAGTGAATCAAGATGCAGAAAATTTTAAATATACACTGGACCTGAAACTGCCATGACATATCACTGAACACATAAACAACTAAGGTCAAGTGAATATATAAACCTGAATGATCTTAAGCACTTTCCAGACACAGTGTATCCTCCTCCAGCTCCTTGAATCTATTGGATTAATGGCTCTCAAGAAAATAATGTTAGTTGACTCAGTGAAGGAGATCAAAGGCTCATACTCCTCATCTGAAGCACACAAACACAAACTCCACAATTTCCATTACAACCCGCATATTGTTGTGATGGTCAGTTGTACATTGAATATACTGTATATACTATAGACCAATTTGAAACTATTCACTTACCTTGGCTAAACTCTGTTGAGTTTTGAAGTGGTTCATGAGGGGAGCGTGACCAGCACTTATAAATGTACGCACTCACCACCACAGTTATAACATACAGCACATACAGTCCAAGGTAACCTAAAGTAATGGATCCATATAGATAGAGTGACAATTACAGCAGCCAATTTTTGCAGAAATAGGAGGAATGCATATAAACCAATTTAATATACACAATGTCTTAATAGAAGGTGAAGAAATTAGAAATCCATTAGTAAATACATGTAACCATAAGAAACCAGAAAACAGACCTAAGGCTTCTTTAAGTAGAATTTCTCTCTTGTAGAGAATGTTGAATGTCCAGAAGACAGCAGCCATGTAGAAGATGAGATCACGCAGGAAAGGGCGAGAGGCCACAGTAAAAGGTCTCACCAGGGCAACACTCCCAGCAACCACTGTGGTTACAAAGATGCCTGCCCCTTAGATACACAAATATACATCAAGTTAAATATGATCAATACTTACACCCTAGAATTGCCCTTTGATTATTCAGTATATTAACCTTAAAAATAGATTTTATCAATACAGATGCAATCTAACGACTCACCAAACAAAGCTCCAATTGCCAGACCAGCTGTCTGCGGACGAGAGAAAGCAGCCATGGCACTGAACACATCTGGAGCCCCATTACCAAGCGCTAAAAAGGTCACTCCCTGCACAACAATGTTGTTATGGAAAAGCACAAGACATTCTAATAATCAAAAATTGCTTTCTGGGTTTTTGTCAAGGATACAGCCACATTTTGTGTCAGCCTCAAAGTAGAGGATATAGTTGAGAGATTTGGGCAAAAACTACAAAAGTAAAGAATGCAGTTAATATTTTTAATTTGATTAATATTGAAACATCCTTAAAACTACAAAGAGTACTATATAACCAAACAAACAGAAATTAATTTTCATTACACTTTGCATACCCATCACAGAGCACAATTTCTTTCAAACTTTTGGAGCAGCACAAGTTATTATATAAAATTTAAAACCATCTTTGTCCGGTCAACAGTACTTAAAAAGGCATTTAACCTTGGTCTCCCGGTGGACCCGGTGTCCAAATAACAATGAATGACATCATATACCAACTTGACACATTCAATTTTTGAAGTGGAAATAAACAACTCTATTGTAAGCCAAAAGCTAGCTAATTTACAAATATCCATCTCCACAAAACTTGTAGCATCAGTGGTTTATGTTTAACAAGCAAATATATTTGTATGATGTCTAATCCAGTGGTCAGTCAGTACACTTGTGACAGTACGTAAGCAATTTGTGGCTACTTTCTAGTACCAAAAGATATTAACAACTTTTACTCTCTACTTATCTACATTTATAATCTGATATATGCAATTTTATGATTGTAACCAATTACATTTTGCACCTCTTCTGAGATGTCATTAACGCTTAACTACCAGCATCTTCTCCTGTCAGTGACTTTTTAGCACTGTTTTCTTTTATTTGTTACTGAAAATACCTTTTTGTAGGATTGCTTTACTACTTTGTATTTTTTGACCGACTTATTTGATCTTTTTTATTCTGGCATGTTGAAGAAGTCGTTGTGTTGATCCTGTTTAATGCAGTATTGAGGTGTACAATTCATTTGTATTTTAGGAACTAAAACCTCACACATTAACTGTCAAAATGGAATACTCTAAGACTATTACTTAATTCCCATTGCAAGTGTTGACTTTTAAACTTTGTAATTGAGTAATTTTGCATTGAGGAATCCATACTTTAAGTCAAATATGATTTTTAGGTACTCTCTGTGTCTGGACTGATCTAAAGTGAAATCACTCTGTAAAGTGGAAAATGACTAACCCATACTGGCAGGTTACAGTTTTGAGTAGATGTTGGGGGGGGGGCATTTCTTCAGCATTCTTTTAATGAGTTACAGCACTTGAATAATATTAAATTTATGTTTTATAATGTAACTGATGTTCATAGGGTAAACATCTGGAACGCAGGCTGAATTTAGGTATAATTACATCAGAAAAACCGTCTGACTAACCACTTATTTTCTGTTCTGAGTGAGACAAGTGCAGCAAAAACATGTAACAAGCTCTAAAATCAGTATTACTAGACAATTAACCATTCATTCCTTTCACTCATATCAAAAACATCTTTGTCATTTATACACTGCAAGTTTGCTAAGCAAAAGGTGGTTCACATGCAGAAAGCACCCAGTCACAATTTCCCCTTTCTATCTGAACAACTGGAACATCTGAGAGGGATCTGATTGGTAGACTTTTAGTAGGTTACCATTGGTCATAGTACAGCAGCAGATAAATACTGGTCATGGATTTAATCAGGGCGAAGTACAAATAGAACATTCCACCCTCTTTATTCTTATGCTAATGACCATGTTAAATAACCCTCTTAAAGTAAAGATTACCCTGCTATGCACACCATAACCTTGCTTTAAAAGGTGAGAACAAACTAACAACTCTGATGCAATCAGTCCAAGAATCAGGAACAACATGATCAGCCACAAAATCTGGAAGAGGAAGCAAACAGAGGGAAATCATTAGTGAAACCGTATGTTGTTAAATTGTCACTATGGTTTGCAACCATTTCAGCTATACATTATAAAATGTTATTTGTCACATATGCATTACAGCACAGTGAAACAGTTTCTTTGCATATCCCATCCAGCATCCCGATTTACATAGGTGTACTTACATAGAAAAAAACTGCAAGGGGCAACAGTTTAGATGGAAAGAAGCAAAAAGTGATCCAGAGGTAATTAATGAAGCCGCCCTCAACATGGCAGTCTGTCGTGTTCAGGACAAACTCGCACCGCTGGGCGGCAGGTACGGTCATCACCTTGTCACACTGGTAACACAAGTATAGACAACGACTTAATAAACAAACGTGTGGTCATAAACTCGAGTACTCGAAAACACAAACGCTAACATAACCTGTATAGCGAATTATTATCACAAAGATAACTAAAAAAAGTCTGAATGTGTTCATGTAATTAGACCATGGTGCATTAAACATTTGGAAACACACGCTGAAATGATTGTATTTCGGTCCCGTGTACGAATTACCTGCTCTTCATTATTTTTCAGTGCAGAAACAGTCTCTGTACCTGCACTGAAATTCCGATCGGCCACTTCCAACGGTGTGTCGTTTACTGTAACATTTGTCCATTTCTCAGAGATAACATATTCTGTTTTCAAAGCAAATGTTAATGCAATGATCAATCCAAAAAATGTCATTCCTAAACGCAGTCTGATCTGTTCCACTGCGGCCGAAAGAGCATTGCTAACAAATCTACTTCCTTAACCGGCTCACTCGGATGTTTCAATTTTATTACAAACTACATTCGTAAGATGAGTACCTTAATAATCTGAAATAATAAAGAGAGTTTGATAATAATGGAGGCTTTATGTCGTGCACGAACTAGATTTAACATGTAGCATTTAGTGTTTTTGCTGGGGAATAAATCCTGTGTCGTTTGCGAGTCATGTGGCTCTTTGAGAACCGCCTCCCATGACGGGGAAAGGTACGGGTTCATGTTTCCTTTCTCCAATAAATGTACTTTAATCTTACAAAGGTCTGTAGATTAGGACCAGTTGCGGAACAGGAATACACCCTGGCCCATTTTTATTTTCCAGATCATCACAATCTTGCTTTAGAAAAATAACGCCATTGAGCTGCTTTAGAACTGATTCTTTTGGTGTGCCAAACCTAACGTACCGATTCCCCCTAAAGACAGAATTCCCATTTATACTGCGTTCGACTTCATTTGCAGGTTGGAATAACATCGTTTACCACCGCTACACGGTTGAAGAAGCAAAAGTTAGCCGTTTTACATTAATAATTAATGCATATTCAGAATAATTCATTATATTTAGATTGAACCATTATGGATGAGTTTAAAATAAAACCCCGGCTTCTTTCACGTGATTCATCAAATAAAAGAAGGCTTTAGGCACACAAGCCTAAATATCTGTAAGATTATGTAATATTATGTTTCCACACAAACATACATATATGTATATTTGTACACGAAACAATTTTAAAGGAATCCGATTGTGCTACAATGCTATGAACATAAAAAAGCTCTTAGCAAGACATTTTATTTATAAATTAATCTGTCTTCATATTACTTCATATTACAGTAAACATGCAGGTAGGACATCTGCCTCTCAAATAAACCTCCTGTTTGTCCTTCACCACATCCTTCAACCACCCCATAACCTTTTTTTTTTCCTCCTGTGTGACATAACATTATATACCCCATGTTGCTCCTCTGCATATGACTAAACCACATCTCTCACCTTGTCTCCAAAACGTCCTGCCTCATCCTTATCACTCGAAGTAAATATAGTATAGCCTTTAAATGTAAGTTAAGTGTAGGAAAAAGGTCCATATGGTTGGGTGATGCTATGAGACTGGAAGTCTCAGATGGTTATCAATAGAATTTACACCTTTGATGACACCGGCCACCAGCAGGTTGGGTTAAGGTATTGTTTAGATGATAATCGTGGTCTCAGACACCTTTTAGTTAGAGATAATCATTGTTGGCTGTCTTGCTCTTTGCTGCCTGGCAAATTCAATCAAGGCTACGATTAGAATGGATTCAAATGAAATACAGAACAAACTCCATAACTACTTTGTTGAGATTTGATTCAAGATTTGAGATTTAAGCCATTTTGAAGATGAAGTCATTTTGATGTAGCTTGAGGTAGAATCTGGGTTGAGGCAATCTGTAAATTCTTAGAGCATTTTGGCCAGCAAATTTCACAGAGACAGCAAATGCAAAGGCAGAGGTCAATTGTGTGCTTGCAAGTAATGCTTATACAAACATACACACCACAATACCATTCATAGTATGAAATGTAAACTTGGTATTATGAAAAGCTTAATACAAAATTAACAGCTATACTTATTTTGGTTGCGTATTTAGTTTCTATGGTTGAAAGTGCAGTAATATGTTTGCAGTGGCAAACTGGCGACAAGTTCATAGGACTCAGCGATGAGTGAGAATCGATCCAACAGATGAGCTACCATAGCTCAATTGTTGTTAATGCTTGACAGGTCAGTACGGTTTCGACAGCAAAGGTAGGAACGACAACATATTAGACAATATTATATGGGGAAGAAACAGATACAGTGCGTATGTAATGTGCAGTATGTGCAGTATGGTGTTTTTGTAAACATTGCTGATGTAGAAGCAGACTTGAAGTGAATTAAAGTGACAGTGCAGTGCAAACATGATCAAAGTGATCATTGTAATCAATGTAACATTAGATGAGTGAATGGCAGTTACTTCATACTACATACAGCATATCTGAACGTTGTGAATTGTATATGTATATGTGTCAAAATCTTGGATGGAGGGCTTCAGAATAGATTCCTTGGAGCTCACCTGGTCCACCCTTGATTCCCTTGGTAGAAACAAAGAATGATGTATGTCTTTACTTCTAATCTGAAAGTGATAGCAGACTGAATTGACAATTCTCCCCTCATTTACTTAAAATAGTTTAGATATCTTAACTCTCCAACAGAGATACCATTAAAACATGTCTTTTCGCTAACGAATTGCAACAAAATTCATGCACTACCGCCTCCAAATCATACAGTACAAAACATTAAATAAATCAATCAAATCCATACAGTAGGTTTTTAGGGCTATTGGAAAAATACATACATTGCATTATACAGTACGATAGCGGCCCCTACAGGCAAACCACTGACACAGTGTTCTGTTCATTTGTTTTTGGATGCAACTATTTGTATTTTTTTATATTATTTTTTGAGTACATGCATTTTATTTTCCTCAGTATTCATTAGTATAATCAATACAGTATTGCACAAAAGTAAACACACCTCTCACAGACATCATTTTATCTTCTCAAGGGATAATACTATAGAAATGAAAATATATAGTCAGTGTGATATCCAGTCTCAGAGTCACAGTGTTCAAGTCAAGGCTAAAATATATATTTATTTAGTCAAGCCTTATGTCAGTAGCAGATCTGGAGATTTAGATTAAAACTAATTGTGAAATTAGTTACAATTAATGAATGGTAAATGGTTAATGTGGCTGTTTGACTTTTTTTTTTTTACCAGAGAACCCTCATGTTAATGATATCTTTTGGTGCTTACTTTTAGTTGCCTTAGATATTCTCGTTGGAGTCCATACTTACACTCTGATCATACTGTACAATATCTATCTTTTCTTTAACAGTAAGTATCTGGATGTTCCACGTGACATTATGTTATACTGGACATTACCACTCGACAAACACTTGCACATGTTCACTTTAAAACAAGGACATATATTGCACATAATGCACATTTGCACACACTGATAATTTAACACTGCCATATCTGCACACATACCAACCATTATCCATTATACTTTTATCTTTTAATTCTTATCCTTATTCTTACTTAATTCCTATTTCTGTTACACACACTATATTTATACATTTTTTTCCTTTATTATAAATGCCTGCACTATTTCTTTTTTCTTTTCTTTCTTTTTCTTCGTTTATATGTTTTTTTTATATGTTATATGTCTTAAGAGGCATTTCTCAGCAGTACTATGTATGTATGTGTGCATGACAAATAAAATTTGAATGAACATCCTAAGCATCAGTGAAGTTACTGAGCACATCAAGAACATTGAGGATGGATTTGGGCGAACAGTGAACAGTTCTACATTTAACCCTCCTCTTGTGTTTGTGTCTGCACAGACCCGTTTTTGTTTTTAAATGCATAAAAATTTGTTTATTGCATCAAAATGTTTTGACTTTGTCAGGAAACACTATTTAAACAAACAACCAAAATAAACTATTTGAATAAATTATATAATACTATGAAATTATAACCCTTGTCTTGCTATGGTAATTTTGACCAAGTTATAATATAGGATTATAAACAAATAATTAGTGCACAATCTGAAATTATAAACACACTATTAGATCCCTAACACTATCAGACAGCAGTGAACTTACAACCAGATTCACTCCCAACTGTTGGGAGCTTTAAGGGGCTTCTCTTTTTGCCTGTTTGTCATGTAGTCCTCATTATGACTACTGGACTGTGCCGTGATATAACATGTGACCTTGAGCCAGAATTTGTAAAGATGAAACTTAATATGGTGGGCACAATAAAAAAGAACAGGGTCCCACTTTCTTCAAAAATTGCTTTTACTGTGATTTTGCCACACATACATCTATTCACATACATATGTATGTTCTTGCATTTTGAAGTACTTGATTTCTTTTGGTTTGATATGGTTTCAGTAAAGTAGTAATCAGTAGTATTAGTATTAGTAAAAGTAATAACATGGACATGTCTCATCCAGATGCAATTGGGTTCGCTTTTGAGTTTGTTCCTTTCCATAGAGGATTCATCTCAATCAGTTTTAATTTGTCACAGTTGTCACTGGCTCACTAATTAGGAATGACTTACAGGCAATAAACTTATGCATTCAGAACATGAGAACATTAGGCGGTCTCTCCAGTAGAGGGCATCGTATTCAATGTAAAAATCTACCTAGGTTGGAGCAGGGGCCCCACCATGTGGAATGGCATGAGATATTTTTAGATATCCATCAACCCTGCCCTTTGTGTTGAACATTGCACATTACCTGATGCTACAAACTCATATATAAAGTTATTATGTGTTGTGTGTGCATGTGTGTGTGTGTACAAAGATCATGGTGTAAGTAAATAAATAGAAAGATTCACAGCAAAAATAAAAGGGAGAGCCAAAAGGTAACAGTGAAATGATCTTAATTAAATAAACAATTCTGCTTATTCCTCACCTCCTAATTCAATTCTAAAAAATATTTTCCTACCTGTCATTTTTAAAGTTTCATAAAGTAAACACTCTTTGGAAATTGACTGTCTGTACTTTGAAGCCTTTTTTGAATCATTTTCATATGCTTCATGTATGTTTTAATTCAATTCTCTGCAATTTTTTAAGATATTATGATAATGTTATGGTAAACATCCCAGAAACACTTTTGTCTTAGCAAAAACAAAAAGCAAAAAAAAATTAAGTATGCTGAAAACATGAAATTATATTAATTAATGGTGAGAGGGTAGCTCTGGACTACTGATTGGAAGGTCAGGAGTTCGAGCTATGGTATAGCCAAGCTGCCACTCCTCTGTGTCCTCTCCAGGGTCTCTCTACCATGACTAGGACGTGGTAGCCCAGTGGTTAAGGTGTTGGCCTCTGGACCGGAAGATTCAAGCGCCACCACCACCACCAAGCTGCCACATGTGGGCCCTTCAGGAAGGCCCTTAACCCTCCTTGCTCAGTTGTAAGTCGCTCTGGATAAAGGTGTCTGTCAAATGCCGTAAATGTAAATGTAATGACTGACCCTGTGCTCTGACCCCAGCTTCCAAACAAGCTGGTACACGTGAAGAAACAATTTACTGTACTGTTATGTATATGTGACAATTAAAGGCTATTCTATTCTATTCTCTTCTATTCTGTACTATTCTAAACGTATCAAAAATTTTATTCAATATTATCCTCATAAATATCCTTAATTTGCTTCATAAAATAATTAAACAATTAAAAAATATATGATATTTCCTTTAAAAATAGCATGGCTGTTATAAGCCACAAAATATACACAAATATGCATATACACAAAACTTTAGCTAAGATAAATATTTACAATCATCATTTTTTTTGTTGCAGAGTAATAATAGTCATCATTATCATCATCAACAATAATCAGAATTATGTGGCTGAAACTGATACTGATACCTGTCTATAATTGTAGTAAGATTACACTTTCACTTTTCACAATTTCACATTTCATCTCGAATTAGGATAGCAAAACCTGTCCCATCATCACATTGCCCTTGTGCACAATGCAAATTGTGAATGTTTCATGCACTCATGGAAGATATTAAGTGGCCTACAACAGAGAATTAAAAAATGTGTACACAGTGGATGTTTGTCAGAAATATAGAAACCCCTATTAAGTAGGTTTCTATGCTGTTAAAGATAATCATGCCATAGTATTGATACAACAATAAGCAGATCTCAAGTGAAAAGCAAATATAATGTTGTAAAATAAAAGTACTTATTTTAGAAATGTCATTATTAAAGTCATTCTGATTAATCCAAAATACGTCCGATCAGCTGTTTTAATGGAATTATTTTTGACAATTGAACAGTAGTTATCTTTATTGACAGTGGATACATTGTCAATAAAGATAACTAATGTTCAATTGTCAAAAATAATTCCATTTCTTTTTCCAGACTTTAAGTACTTAAGTACAGTTTTTCATATGTTAAGAGAAATTGAAAAAGGAAAAAACAATGTACAAATGTAATCATTGAAGGTACATGTGCCTTATAGTGGATTTTCTCTTCAGTACAACTTTAATAATAGGCTTTTATTAAACCAAAAGCCACTCATGATGTGTTGAAGCAACTGTAGCTAGGGTACATCCTTAACCATTAATCTATGGTCATGCTTCCTTTCCTTGCACTTGTCCTTCACTGTGACATTCTTAAATTACCAAGGCAGAGGCAACAACACATACATGGGCTAAATTTGACTGTGTTGACAGTACAACACATTCTGACACCCTAATTTTAGAGATTCTATTCAGTCATTTTTTTTTGTATTCATGGAAATTTCTATTTATATTTTTTTCTGTAATAAAAATCAACATAATTGTATGTAATTTTTTTTTCTAAATGACATTTTCTAGAAATGTTATACCTTGTTTATATCAAAATATAGAATAGATTATTGGTTAAAAATTAATTAGGCCAAATCATCAAGAGCCACCATACACATGTAACCAACGAATTTGCTTGCTAAGCCACTTCTAAACCACAGACAATGTCAGAGGCACTTGGGCTAAGGAGAAGCAGAACTGGACTGTTCAAAAGTCATTCAAAATTCAGATGAGATCAAGTTTTGTATTTAATTTGGAAACCAAGGTCCTAGAGTCTGGAGAAAGGGTGGAGAAGATTATAGCCCAAAGTGCTTGAAGTCCAGTGTTAATGTAGCAACTTTTTATTTTATGATGAATACAGAAATTAATGTTTTATAGCTTTATAGTTTTTTAACTTTTCTGAAGATTATGTGCTCAGTTTAATTAAAAAGTAGTATAATTAATTTTTTTATCTGAATTCTTACATTTTCTTTATATATAAATAACCACTATTGGATGAAGTGCACAAAGCAAGACCTTAAGTAAAAGAAGAGATACATTGTGTAAAATATTACTCCTTGAGTATTTACAAAAGTATCCAAGTAGAATGTTACTATTATAATTTTTTGTGCCAATACTCGTTCTTAATCAACTAATTGAACTCAAATCATGTAATCTCTCAAATCAACACAGGTGTTGTGGCAAGTTAGTCAGGAGTCTCTTCTATCATTGATTCCTTTCAAAATGTTCTATTTGTATAGCACTTTTAACAATGGACATTGTCTCAAAGAAGTTTTGCACAGCTAATGCAGTGAGCAGCTTTTAATAAATGTAAGTTTATGAGCAACCCAGTGTTGACTGTGGCAAGAAAACACTTCCTAAGATGCAATATGAGAAGAACTAGACTCAAGAGGGAACCCATCTTCATTTGAGTATACACTTCGGATGAAACGATGTTGAGGTGATTAAATGTAATTTAAATGGTAATCTTGGGTCACTGAGTGAGATTGAGTCCCAATCCATTTTCAATGTTCCTGAGTGGCTCCGAAATTTCTTGGATGCCTAAGTCATAGGTGAGGAACAACCAAACTTCTCAATTAAAATGTATAATACCAATTTCACCTATTATATATTTTGCCTTTGCACTTTTCATATTATTCTGTATGATTTATTAAGTTTATTGTGAATTGTAAGTCTTAACTTTATTAAACTTAATTGTGAATTGTAATCTTAACAACCTACAGCAATTCACCTAACCCAAACAAGTGGAAAGTGTGTGAGAAACATATAGAGCTGTCACATAAACAGTCTGTACATGAACACACAAAAAACATCTGATAAATTACTTTACATTTAAACAAACCACACAGCAGAAATTATTACATGCAAAACATTTTATTTAATAAACATTAATAGTAAAACTTTTATAGTATATTCATGAGATGCTTATTGTAGTCTATGGTTGGTTTGTGTGTGTATTAGTCATACAATATTGCAGTAACTATAAGCTACTAATATATATATATATATATATATATATATATATATATATATATATATATATATATATATATGTATGTGTGTGTGTGTGTGTGTGTGTGTGTGTGTGTGTGTGTGTGTGTGTGACTTAGTTTTCTGAAATGCACATGTATTGTGTTAATAATATCCATATCTTGGTATCATTCTCTATCCTTATTTCATTCTGCACTAAACAGTGCCATTGCCAGTTCAGCTGTGACTGTCTGTCACCTTCCATAAAGTGTGGGGAACATATCAGTTACATATGGAACACTCAAAGGGACCTGGCACAACTGCTGTCTTAGTCAGTTATGTGTTTAGCAAAGCATCACTCTACTGTGCTCCATCTTATTAAAAAAAAACTTACAAAAAGCATAAACTATTATGTGTTATTTATTTATGGAGAAAAGATTTACAATGTATTGTATTTGTATTTAGATTAAATAAATCCTTTGGCTGTTCTGTTAAAGTCTTTTGGCTCTTCTCCTTCAGTTTTACGATGTAGCAGTTTTCTTTGAAACACTGTAGTAACTTTTTTCACAGGTCTTGCAGCTGCTTCTTTTAGTTTCCGAGCATCGAAACGAGGGCTATAAAGTAAAACTGGCAGGCGATGAACAAATGATGGGATTTCCAGCAAGTTGTTCTTTGAAATCTTAGACGCTGTTTTAGACTCTCTGGCATTTATCTGATTCAGAATTTTCTCTCTAGTGGAGAACATCTGAAAAAGAAGGGCATCCCACATTTTAAGTGTTTTAGGGGATTCCTCCTTCTTCTTCATTTCAGGAAGGCCAGATTCCTCTTTAACATCAGCATACTTTTCATTTCCATTTGAGCCACTGTCTCCTGCAGGCATATGCGTATCCTTCTGTTTTTCTAGCTCTGGAAACCTCTGTGGTTCAGGTTCCACAATCATGTGTTTCTTCAGGATGCTCCAGCCGTTGATCTTTTTCTTTGGATCCCGTGGCAGCTTTCCTTTGCTTTCCTTCTTGAGCATCATCTCTGTCTTATTTATGATATTTTTCACAACATCTGCCTGCCTAAAGTCAATCTCCCCTGTAACATTCTTTTGATTATCCAACAAATCATGCGTAATCTCACTGGGTTCTCTAGTGTAAGAGGCTGTAATTAAAGCATCAGTGGTCGCATCTCTTCCAATGTTAGAATGTTTAGTCTTGGAGAAATCAGTTGTACTGGAAGAAACTTTAGCATTTATATTAAACCTACATAGAAAGTCATTCATTTGTGGATCTGATTGTGTGTTAGAATTTGACTGATCAGAAATTTGCGTGTCAGGAGTTGTCGAGGATGTGGGAAATTCTGGTTTGTTTAGTGGCAGGCTTCTGACAGCTTTTTCTGTACTGCTGTCAGCATTAATCGGGTCCTGAAATTTTCCAGTGTGTTTATATGTAACTGGAACCAGAGGTTGTTTAAAATTAGTAGGTGACAGATTGGGTTTTACTGATGTCATATTGTCCAGTGATTTGAATCTGGAATGATTTCTAGTCAGAGAGCATGTACTAAAAAAATCTTTAGCTGTTTGTGTTTCTGAAGGCATAATGCAGTCTTCTTTGAAACGTGAAGATGCTTGTGTAAAGACTTCCAGCTCCGGATTAGCATTTTCTTTTGAATATATACAGTTTGGTACATTGTCTATTCCTTTAGTAATTCCTTTAATAGGCATTAATATGTCTGTTAGTGATATTCCATATAAATTTGATTTTGTAGCTTGTGCCTTTGGAAAATTATCTTTAGAGTTTATTTCATTGTAGGTTGAAACAGAAGAGCTGCCAGTATTTACAAAACTGGATGAGTTTCTAAGCGTTGCAGCTTGTTTTTCTTGGCATGCTGGTAATTTATCAACAGCTGTCACAGATTTAAGCTTTTGCCTATCAGTTTTAGAGGGTTTGACAGTTTGCATTTTTACAAAGTCTGAAAAAAATGTCTTTGCTTGATTGCATTCATTATTTATAGAAACTATATCAATTTGCATTTCAAATGAATCCGACATTGGCATTTTTAATCCTAAAGTTTGTGGAATGTCAGTTTCTAAAGAACTGAAATCATTAGAAATTGTTTCTTGGAAAGATGCTTCACATGATATTTCAACTGGCGATTTTGATAGAGTATGTTTAAGATCAGGTGTTTTAATGGGAGGAACATTACAATTGTTTTGGATTCTAGCATGTGTAATACACCCCGTGACTGTTGATATATTGTGTGTTGATTTAATTTCAGGCATGCTAGACTGGCTTTGCACAACATTATATATTTGTTTGCCAAAAGAGTTTGTATAAATTTGCTGCGAACAACAGACAGGAGTGCTTGAGACATTGTATGCACAAGGAGCAGTGGTTAATGTCTCAGTTTTAAACATTTGATATCCTTGCATCAGTGTAGAGTCAGGCATCCTACATACATTTTTTGCACATGTTGTGGTTGTAAGAGTTGAGAGCTTTTTAATTAAGTAATTCTGAGAATGTGCTTTTAAAATAGAATTATTTATTTCTGAATCCAAACAATGCAATCCATGTGGTTTTGAATGCATTGTTTTACCCCATTCATTTGCTTCTGGATTATTATGAGTTTTTGTTTGAAATGAACTTCCCTCTTTAATGCTCATAGAGGATAACGGTTTGTGATTCTTGATAGGGTTTCTTTCCTGAGTGTTTACAAAACAGGTGGGTGATTCCTTTGATGGAAAAAGGGCAAGAACTGAGGTAGCTAAAACATTAGTTGCATCTTTTGTTTTTACCATGGTTTCACAAGTGGGTTTTGTATTTATAGAACTGCTATGTGACATTGTTGCATATACTTTACCACCTGGGGTTAATATGTTGGATCCTGGAGTAGTATTCCATGTCGAAGTCATTGTTGAATTGTTTCTTTTGTTTCTGTATTGCTCTAGTTGTGGCTTTGATGCTTCCTCAAAAGAAACATAAATCTCATTTTGAGGAATATTTGATGAATTCTCTTTTGTTAAACTGTTGATAGTGGAATCTTGAGATATAAAGGGTCCCTTGAGAATTGTTTCCATAACATTATCTGCAAAAAGCCTGTGAGTATCCATTGTATTTGAAGTACTTTTGTATTCCTGTATAGAGCACTGGCTTGTTGTTTCGTGGACAAGTGGAAGAGCATTAAGTGTGTCCAAATATGCAACAGGAGAGATACCTGGAACCAAAGTAGACATTTCTGAGCCCAGATGAGTAGATGCAATAGTATGTGATAAAGGGAATTCTTGCTCTTTTTGGGTACTGGTAAGGGTCTGTAAAACAGTAGGCAATGTAAGGCTTAGGGTTATCTCAGGCTGTAGAGCAGAATCCAAGTCTATGTTTGACTCTGTGGCATCATCAAAAAGAAAAGAGGAACATGTATAAAGTGGTGCTATTTGGTTGTCAAAGGGTGAATCAGGATGCATATGTGTATATGAGGACATACTTAATGTTGAGCTGTTGTGAGGACTGCGAGAGGAACTGATGTATGGGTTGCTACAGGGGTAGGAGTTGGAACTGATAGGAGTATTGTATGAGTCAACCGCCTGGCAGGAAGGGCGTGTTTCTTCAGCAGTAGTTGAGGTAATAGTCCCAATGTGCATGCACATTTCTGTAGTTGTTGCTGCTGAACTGAGATCACTGTGCTCCTCATCTGGACTGGCCTCACTTACAGGTGACAAACTTGAGCGAAATGGGATTGGTGTCTGACTGAAGGAGCTGGCTTTTTTCTTGATATTTTTCTTTAATAACTTCTGCAGGCGAGCATTGTCTTTTCCTGGTTTTGGCAAAAGTGGGGGAGGGTACTGGGAGAGGAGAAGAGGCTTCACATCATTGCTTACATCCATTAGTTTCTGTGATACGCACACATAAACACAACAAAAAATAAATGTACTGTAGTGTGCACAAACACTGAATATACCCATATATATATATATATATATATATATATATATATATATATATATATATATATACAGTTATAACTAATATTATGATATTAACAGTTTTCACGTATTGCACTATATATGTATATATACACAACCTATACACTCTGCTGCCTCAATCTGACATGGGGTGGCTCTTTGGCTCTTTTACATCAGAAACAACAATTCCACAATGTCATACACTCACACAAATTAATTTTGCCAGTGAACTGAAAGGTACTCTGTCAGTTTTCTTAATTAAATTTTTTGATAGTATCAAGCCTTATTGTTTTTTTTACTACACTGTTATAAAGCAACGTTTATTTATGTTTAAAAATTTTTAATCCTGTTTCGTCAGGAGCAATGTTTGCCTGACCTAGTTTTGGTACTATTAAGGATTATTCTGCTTTGTAACATTAATTTTTTTTTATCTTTACTTGCATCCACCTGTCCTGATATCAACCAAGAAAACAACCAAGCAAAAAAACAAACAAAAACAAACCTTTTCAGTTTAAGGTTCATCAAATGCCACAACAAATATATGTATGTTTGGAACTTTTGAACTCTTTCATTCATTCATTCATTCATTCATTCATCTTCTACCGCTTTATCCGATCTTCCCTCGGGTCACGGGGAGCCTGTGCCGATCTCAGGCAATTTTCCAAGGTGCCAATCAATCTACCGTGCATGTTTTTGGACCGGGGGGGAAACCGGAGAACCCGGAGGAGAAAAACCCCCTGAGGCACGGGGAGAACATGCAAACTCCACACACACATGACCGATACGGGAATCGAACCCGGATCCTGGCGGTGTGAGGCGAACGGGCTAACCACTACACCACCGTGCCCCCTTTTGAACTCTTATTTGAAGCAATTATTAATTGTAGATTAAATAGTAATTTCCAGTCTTTAAAAAGGCATTGTTTTGAAATATAGTTAGCTTGTTTACGTATTAGGTAGAAAGCCGTTCCATTTAGGTATTACATACAAAATATCAAAAACAAATGTAGTACATTTTTGGAGATACAGTTTATTTATCAGATAAATGTAAATTGAGCTTTTATGCGTCAACAGTTTTTGGTGTGGTGTAATGTCGTGTTTTCTTGGCAGACACCAGAGCCCTTAATAGCGCTCTAACATAATTTAAATGCAACAAGCTGAATGTGATTTCTAACTATAAAGCACAGGTTAGCCTCAAACTGTTTTTGAAAATAAAAATTAGTTTAGTATTTTTCAGTGCCAATGGAAGCCATCAGAACACAATATAACACAATATTCATTCATTCATTCATCTTCTACCGCTTTATCCGATTCCTCGGGTCACGGGGAGACTGTGCCTATCTCAGGCGTCTATGGGCATTAAGGCAGGATACACCCTGGATAGAATGCCAACGCATCGCAGGGCACATACACACACATTCATGCACACATTCATACACTAGGGACAATTTTCCAAGGTGCCAATCAACCTACCGTGCATGTTTTTGGACCGGGGGAAACCGGAGAACCCGGAGAAAAACCCCCTGAGGCACGGGGAGAACATGCAAACTCCACACACACATTCCCGAGACGGGAATCGAACCCGGATCCTGGCGGTGTGAGGCGAACGTGCTAACCACTACGCCACCGTGCCCCCTATAACACAATATGTTTGTCCTAATAAATAGACCATTATTTTGAAAAATAATTAGCAAAGATTAATGCTGTTGGGTAAAACATGTCTTTAGCAGCATTGCACTAATCTACTGTTTATACTGTACAGTTAACATACAGTTAGAACTTCAATAGGAGGACTCTGACATTAGAACGTATACACTTATTAATAAAAAATGTGTAAAACAAACAAAAAGAACATTATAAACATATAATAAGTTTTATTATTGGGTACCAATGGTATTACAAAAGTTACTATAATTTTTTTATTTCAAAGTTATTTCATTTCTATTTAATCTTTTACTTCACAGCTTCACAAATATATATATTTTTGGGATGGCCAGTAGCTTGTTAAAAGAAAGAGCAGGCAAGTTCCAGAAATCTCTCTTTATAAACTGTCACAAAAGTGCATTGCATATATTATAATACATTTTACAAAAACTCTACTCATATCCAGATTTAATAATTATCAAATTATTTATTATCAGATTAATAAAATTGAAACCATTAATAATAATTTATATTGATTTTCAGACTGGTCAGGAGATTTAATTTAGGTAATGCCAGACAATGACTACATTGTGCTTTCAGTGGATTACTGCAAAATTCCTGGAACAGAAATGTATAGTTTATGTTTACCTGTGTAGGGGTTGTTTGTAGGATCCAACTTCAAATGCTCCAGTTGGAGTATAGCAAGTGCGCTTCAGGACACGGTGACTGATCCCTCAACCATTCCAAAAATAAAAGCAGTAGCTATAAATTCATGGAGCAGTAATCAGACAGGGGTTTCCCCTTGTGTGCACTGCTGATGTGTGTTTATGTGAGCTGTTGCAGTTGGGTGTCCTCTTAAGACACCTTTACTGAACATTTCCCAACCTCTTATAGCAGATGCATGCAAATAAGGAAATCAAGAGCATCCTAACTACCCTGACCATCAAGGAGATCCCTCTATTATGCTAATTAGTGTTTACTATTGCAAGAATGTTTTTCTAAAATTCTAACTCTCATATCAAACTTTAATTTCATTTAACACCATTATAGCTTTCACCAATATTCATTGTTACCTTTTTTTTTTTTTTTTTTTTTTTTACATATTATTGATTTTAATATATGTATTAATTTTAACAACTTTATGTCTGCATATCTTGTTTTATATCTTACATCTAGATTATAAATGGGTATATATCTTAGCTATCTTATATCTTAAATATGCTTTGAGACAGTGTCAGTTGTAGAAAGTGCTATCAATATAATAATGTATTGAACTGAATGTAATTCTCCAAAAGATTCTATTTGTGTTGTCAAGTACAAAACAATTCCAGTGTGTTTCCATTTTTACTCATAAAAATAATGTGCCCATTGGGAAATTGTGTGCCCAATTTGTCAATGGGTTGTTAAAAATCTAATGGACATCTACTATTAATGAATTAATATTATGTTTATGGATCTAATACTGGGTTTAAATGCTATTCTGTAATTACTGTGATATATTGACCAATAAGTACAAGAATGAATGAGACGGAAGAATGAATGTTTGTGCTATACATCTGAATCATGATAGATGCTCCTTCCTGGTTTGTGGCTGCATATAGTTCTACCAGCTATATTATCTATAATGGAATCACGGAAAGTACAGACGGGTTTTGAGTCATTATCAATGGATAGTCATTGGAATTATTATGGAAAGCAGGATAAGGGTATGACAATGATCCCAAGATCACTGCTAATGCAGCAAAATTATACAGTGTTTATATATAACTCACATACAATAATATTTGCTTGGACTGTCTTTAGCTTTGATTATGCCATGCATTTGCTATGGCAACGTTCAATCAGCTTGCAATGTCACAACATTTATTCTTGTCCCCAGTTGCCGCTTTTTTTCTCCACAGTCATGTGTAGATTATCAGAGAGTCTGACCTCTGCCCGTAGTCATCTTCAGTTTATCCCACAGATTCTCAATAGTGTTAAGGTCAGGCTTCTGTGGTGGCAATGTATGTGTAAAATGTATGTCTCATGTTCCATGAATCACTTTTTCACAATTTTAGCCTGATGAATACTCTTGGAATATTCCCTTGCTATTAGGGAAGAGAAATCCTTTAACGGAATAACCTGGCCTTTCAGTATATATCAGGAAGTCCTGATCTCATTCTTTGGGCACATAATGTTGTTAAACCTGAACTTGACCAACTGCAGCAACCCCAGATCATAGCACTGTCCCCACAGGTTTTTACGGTAGGCACTAGGCATGATGGGTGCATCAGTTAATCCACCTCTGGTCTTTCCCTGATGTGCCAATCAATCTGAAACAGGGTAAATCTGGACTTATCATTCCTTCTTCCATTGCCCCAGAGTCAAATCTTTACGCTCCCTGCCCTTTTTTTTATTATTCTGACTGTTAGATTGTCCTTTTTAAGGCGACAAAGCTATTTAGATTTAACCCTTCACATTCAGGACCTTTCTTCCTTGGATATGATGGTTCTCCACCATATTCCCAGTTTTAATACATTGGAAAGTTGTTAATGTAATTCTAGTAGTTTTTTTTTGTAGTTTTTTGTTTTCTTTGCTTGATGAATGGCAATAATTTGAGCCTTGTGAAACAGAATACTGTAACATCTTTTCAACAACTACAGGACATGTCTTTCGACATGGTTGTTTAAGAAATAAGAAACTGCTCACTGCATCAGTATGGGGTTAAGTATGTTTTGCCAGCTAAAACATTGTCCATGTAGTTTTTTTGTTATTAATTAAGAAGTTCTTACCTGTTTGCTTAGTTAAATTCATTTGTTACCTTTTTTTGGGTGGCTGGTGAGAGTAAAAACATCGCCAGTCATGGACTGACTTATATAAACACTCTAAGCTTTCCAGTGTGTGTATAAAAAATAAATATGGATGATCATTAAAACTTTGAAATGTTGTCCAAAAACAGAGGAAACAACTAAAACAACAAAAAGCTGTTAAAGCATACCCAGATATTGGTTTTAACTTGCATTACCACAACGGGTAGTAATTGAACAATTGGATAACCTACACTAGGTTGTTGGCATGACAGTTGACCCAAAGGCTGATTCAATGGCTTCACATGTACTGAAGAAAGTATCTAATGTCCTTTACTCTCCAAGGATGGTAGCTATCATGTGATATAAGGAGTAGGAGAGACTAAATTGGGTAGACAGTTGTGAAGAATTCATCAAAAAATGTCAGTGATTTTGAGTCAAAAGACAAAATGATAGCAAGTAATAATCAGAGTAAAAAAACAGATTAAATTGCTGGGTGAAACCTGAAAATTAATGCCTAAAACCTCTAAAAGCTCCTCATAAAGGAAGGGCTGCACGTTCAGGAGTCTCAACGTCACCCTCCTCAGGACATAATGCGAGAAGCTCTGAATTCAGCTTCTGGAGAGAGCGTGCTGACATTCGCTCACAATGCTGGCAGTCAGATCCGTCAAGAACTTACCTGGCATGCTCTGCTCCAGTTGTAGAACGTGCAGAGCTTATGTGTATCACCACCCATGATAAATCTCGGGCAGGAAGGAACACATGGCCTGAATGCCTGCCTAACAGACTTAGAATAGCTTTTCTTGTACATGTTTTTTCCTCCGATTTTTGTTAGAATAATCCTTATTCTAAAGAAAATAGACAGACAATCGACAAATGATTTGACGAACAGACGGAAGATTTAACATAAAGTGATTATTGAAACACAGAAGCTGTCAGCATCTTCTTTCTATGTGCTATTAAAGCTGTAGCTCAAGGGTGTGGTGCCACCGGAGGTGACGTCACTCTCATGATTGGACACCTGATTCAGATAGTAAACACATAGATGAAGCATTCCCAAAACATCTCCGACGCAGCGTTGGGTTCCTGAAAGGGAACTGAGAGGCTGTACATGGTGTCGATGCAAGAAAATATAGGGAAACCTGCCCTAGCTTGTATATAAATGGTAATTGAATAATCTTTCTGAATGTTTAACAGTAACTAATGTTTTGCACATGAGTACTGTTGTAAACTTTTTTAATCCAGGGAAGACCAGGAGACTTGGATATCTTTTCAGCAGTAGTCTTTATTGCAGAAGAGCACACACGTCAGAGCGTACTGCTTCGGAGGTGCAGTCATCAAGTCTGTTTTTTTTTTTTAGTATTGTAATTCTTATACACATGTTGGAGGCATTCCCTCCCAAGGAGAACAAAGCATGCAGGGGAAGTAGCTGTTCAGGATCAGATCACTCCCTCCCTCAGACCCATTCGCTAGAATAGGGATACCAAAAGATTCACACTTAAGCTTAGATCTTTGATTAAATCTGTAAAGCAAAGTGTCACCAGCACAGCAGGAGATGGCCCCTTGTCTTATACAAAGAAGCGTTGGGAGCTCGCAAACTTCTAACCAGCAACCTGTTTAAATTTTTAAAATTTAAACCTGTTTACATTTTTCTGTTTTGTTTTGTATTTGGCACAAAACTGTAATTTCCTTGGATAATTTATGATGTTTAGTTTATTTTGTTTATTGGAACTCCCTAAATTTAAATAATAGTGGATCAATAATTTTTTTTGCTTATCATTATAAAGGGTGAAATTAATGTTTGAGTTTACTGTCATTTGGTACACTCATTATGTCTGCAGTATACAGTATCAGTTTTAAAATGTGTCTGAATCAGAAAAACTATCTTTATGAACCCAGTTGTATATAGACTATGGATTTTACTTGCCGCAGACTTGGAAAGAGTTCTCTATGCTCTTAAAACTCTAAAAGACATTTTCTGCATGCCAACTTGATGTGTAAAATGTCCAGGCTGTCTCACACCATAGCTTGGCCTTATGTTTGCTCGCCTTGTATTATGACAGATATAGCTATTCAGCTGAGACATTTCAGCTGTTCAAACCTGACTCCTTCCATCCACCATATTCTTTTGATATCCTTATTGAGCCTGGGAGTTTGTAACAGTGAGGTGGGGTCGTTTGAAGATGCAAATCTAGCCCAACTCCCTGTCTGACCTTCTCAGCCAATACGGTTCCTTAGAAGATTAAGTATCAGTATAACACAGGGTGAAATAAGTGAAGACGTGTGCAGAACCATACAGCCAGGCTCCTTGACAATTTCCTCTTGTTGTTTCTTTGAGGTAAGTTTCCAAAGATAAAGAGGTGCAGTGCAAGCTTGTGGTTAGAATTAGATGGAATTAGAGTTATTGATAGGAATGATAAATAGTAGAAATAATAAATAGAAGGAAAACAAAATATTTATTTATTCTAATAGATTTCTTGATATAATTTTATTGTTAATAGTCTGAAATTCCCTTATTTTCAATGGTGATACACTGCAGGGAATAGAATGCAAACACTAGAGCTTTGCACGCTATTGTACTGATAGTAAGCTCAATGTTACCAATAAGAGAGTAAGAATATGATAGTAATAATAGAGTAAACAACTGCTAAATGACCATGATTAATAGTTGATAATATATTATTATATTATTATTATTACAAATAATACTAGAAGACTTTGGATTGTTGACTTGATCAACCTTTATTAGTCAACTATAAACCATGCAAACATAAACCATATTTATTGAAGGCTATGTCCTTATATGTCCACAGAGGGTATTATGAAGGAGTTGATGCAGGACAGTTAAGCTTCTGAGAATCCCCCGAAATTTCAGCAGCCGCACTAACGTTCTATGGGGCAAAAAACAATCAAGAAGGACACTAAAGTCCTCTCATGCAAGAATGCACTTCATGATCAATTGACCTCCACTCAAGCAGTGTTATTAAGATTGATAACCCTTAAGAAGACCTAATAAATGTGAATGGGAATAGAAAAGGAAGCAGACAATGCCACTTCTGTCAGATAAATTGCCTCTTCCAATTTTTTGGAGACAATATATAGAATACAATCTAGTTATGTTTGTGTTATGAGTTATACTGAATTATTATATGTGCTAAGGAAGAATGTCTCCTGCACTTTAGGTGTGAACGGAATGTCTGACACAGAGGATGTGTGAGTATTTTTGCATCTTGTTAAATATTGCATCATTCACATATGCTTATCTGAGGCTTAATGTTACTTTTATACTTTTTTCAGTTGTGTTGAGGGTGAGTAAAATTTCCTCTTATAAAAACTTCCTCTTATTTTTTAAATATAGATGTCGTTAGTAGTAATTGCAAATATTACATATTTACATATACTGTGAAAAATATAGACACTTTAGTAGTATTCCCAGTTTTCAACTGGAAAATAGCACATTGAAGTAACCTGAACATTCATTTTATAAAAAATGATTTGATATAAAAATTGTGTTGGGACAATGTCTCTATTGTTATTGGAAGTAATATCCAACTGCTATTTTGTCACCTGCTGCTGAATCAGAGAAATCAAAAACTATAAAAAGATTTTTGTCACCTATGCAGCAATGCTACCCTAAATGTCACACATTGGCTGAAGTCTTATTGGCAGTTATCTGCACATATTTCATGATTAATCAAAATAGAATTAAAGAATATCCACAGAGTAGATTGTTCAAAAAAACAGCAAACAAACAAGCAAAAAATAATAAAAACACTGGCTTATATGCATGTATTCACTGGAATAATATCAATTACAATGTTCATTTTGTGTGTCCATTGCTTTCTTTTCTGGCAAATCAAGAGGTCGAAGAGGAAGGTAAAAGAAAAATTAAAGATGCTATAGATTTTATACAATACTGATTTATTCCTACTTTCACTCTAATACTTTAAAAATGCCTGATCCTAAACCTTGAACCAAACTGCACTGTTTTTCCATTGTGTCTTATTTTCTATTAGACTATCAAATAACAATGGTTAAAACCTAGACTAATGTAGTAAATTATATGTGGCTATATAAGGGAAAACTGGAATTAACACTGAACTGAGCCTCATATAGACTCTAAAAACAAAACTATATTTAGAACATTTATCTAGCCTCTACTGAAGCTCCCAAATTTAAAACATTCAATTGGCTTCTAGCCTAATCTAAAATTAGCTCACTTTCGTCAGCTGCTAAACAAGATGAATATAATTATTTGACTTGTAAGGACACAGCATTTGTGTTAGACTTAAGAGTCTTTTCTTTTGTAATGTTTTTGCCAAACAACATGAAAGAAAATTGAAAAGGCAGGCTAGACAATATCAATGAGCAATTTATAAATGTATTAAACTAAATGAACTTTCTTACAAGATCCTTTATAGCCAACCTGATAATTGATATTTTTGTCAGATGATTTTTAACAAAATAACCAAAGAGAGAAGCCAGATAAATCCCTGTTTAAGCACAAGCCGATTCACATTACACAACCATAATGTATTACATCATTTTATGATGTGAAATGTTCATTCCAGCATTTAATATGGCATCTTGTATACTAAATGATCTCTGAACTTTTCAGTTCTCTCATCCTCATGTTCTCAAACAATTTATTTAGCTTTTCCCCCCTCCTTTCCCAAATGCTGCCTCATCTTTCCTTACTAACCATGCTGTCTCTTTATATTTCAATGCATTAATGGCCACCACCCTCTTGCTTTGCTGCATGTGACATTAGAAGATGTATTAGATGTAGAGGTAGCCCCAGAGGCTGAGCCTGAGCAAGGGGCCGAGCCTGAGGAAGAACAAGAAGTGCATGAGGAAGGTATGTGGCATGGATATTCATTCATCCTTGCCTCACTATTCTCACCTCTGGAAACACAGTTTTCTTACAATGCAAGTTAAGATATTCCTCAAGTCAAGATTTTATCTGATTTAGCTACTACTGCAGGTCAAATACCACCTCTTCATCAGTGCTTACTTATAAAGCAAAATGCAAAAGAAAAATTTCTTGAGATTTATTGATGCACTTATTAGAATATTTATGAATTTTCTTAAGTTATTACATTTGAAAATTAAATATGTGGATTTGACTAATTTGGCTATTTAGCTATTCACAAAAATGTTTTTACAACTAATTCTGCATGTTTGTTGATCGTCTAAGCCAGTGTTTCTTAGATGGGGGCGTGGCGCTGTGGGGCGCACGATACCCCGGTGAATCAGCTTCTTCGGCGTATCAGAATAAAGTATAATTGTTGACACTTTCTGGAGTATGCGATGCGAGTACAAAGATAGAAAAATATAGTGAAGCACAAGTGGAGCCCAACCACCCCTCTCACTCCAATAATTTGAGACACACACAAGAAAAATTCCCCCGGCCCCGTCAATAATTTGGCAATCCCGAACCTGGGCCTATATAAGCACTATACAATAAGCACTACATTAAATAAGAATAGAATGATTAATTTATTCGTTGATTCATTCATTTAAATTAGGACTATCATGAGATTCAAATATTTAATAGCGATTAATCGGACAATTGTGATGAGTTAACTTGCGAATAAACCCACATTTTTCTGTACTCAATGTATCATAAATGATGTAATACTTTCCATGTTTTTTAATAATGTACCTAATTGTGACAGATATTATACACTCCATATTATACACTCCACACTCCACAATAAACATCCTCAACCACACACAACACTAACAACCCAAATGAGGATGGGTTCTCTGTTGAGTCTGGTTCCTCTCAAGGTTTCTTCCTGTTCCCAGGGAGTTTTTCCTCGCCAAGGCTTGCTCAACAAGAAACAATTAGGGCAAAACTGATTTTCACTTTTCACACATAAGTATTATGTAAAGCTGCTTTGAGACGATGACAAATTGTAAAAAGCGCTTTATAAATAAAATTGAATTGAATTATAAATATATAAGGTTAATTCAAAATATCTCCCTTTAATCAAATTATTAATTATTATATATTTATTACATTCTTCAAATAATTCTTTTAATATTAATTTATTGTTAATTCATTAATTTATTATTAATTTCTATGTAATTTTTTTGTGCTTGTTTCAATTGTTAAATATTTATGTGGCTCCTTTAAGAATTATGTTCCAGTTTTGGTTGCTTTCCATATGAACTTATGCGATAGTATACTTACATACACACTTTGTGCTTTTTTTTAGGTTCGTTTCTTTTTTGTAAGAGTGTAGACGCCACGGACAGAAGATTCTTTATTAAATTGTTCTTTTTATTGTTCAGCATGAAAAAATGCCCTGTGTTCCCTTCAATTGGCAACATATCACAGAGCGATAGTAAAGATCACTCAAATATTAATGTGCACGGTGGTAATCACGCATTAATGAAATGAATGCACTTATTGCGAATTTTCATTAATGCATTATTAATGCGTTACCTTTGACAACCCAGATTTAATTAATATTAAATAATTAATATCAGACCTTAGTTCATTTGTTGTTTTATGCTGCACAAGGAAAACAATTCCTGTTGCTTCTCCTGATGGTGTCAGCATAAAGTGTCTAGTAACAAACAAAGAATCTAATCAAGAATATGACTTTATATTATTTCAAAGGCTAATTAAACTGAATTCTGGTATGATGCCACCAAATTAAGCTGCTGTGATCTTTTATTATAGACAAATAATAAAATTATTCTATGCATTGTAGTTCACACCTGTAGTCATTCTCATTATTAAAAATGAAGGGTTTTCAGAATTATTATTTTAATTTAACAGAATTTCCAGAAAAATCAGAAAACACAATTTAAGTCAGTGTTTCCAATAAATAATAATAATAATAATAATAATAATAATAATAATAATAATAATAATAATAATTCAACACTGTGTTCATCTACAGTACCAGCTGTATAATTCTATCTGTACAAATCTGTTTTATACATCAGTACAACAGTTTATGTGATCAAACATCATATGCTTCTAAAAATTCAGATATACCGGGATCAATAAATGCTCCAGGTCTAGCTAATATTATTTGTTCTGCTTTTGCTTTCAATGCTTGCTGCATGCAGAGGCCTATGAAGAGGAAGGTATGTTTGTAATTTTTTTACAGTTCTTTGGGAGTAATCTTTGTTAATATGATACAGAAGAATGGTCAGCCATGCTTCATATGTCTGGTAATTTTCCAGTTTTTGTTCTGTTGTTGGCTGAAACATTGGTACATGCAGAGAAAGAGCACAAAGTATGCAGTGCACACATTTACATTAACTGTGCAGCAAACCCATTGCTTTATCCACAGGCTTGCTTTTTTTGCATGAAATCTGCCACAATATTGGAATATTGGTGGACATACTATTATTGTACTTTAAACATTGTTCATTTTCTTTTTGATTTAACTTTAGATTTAGATTACATCAAATAGTAATTTCAAATATTTTTGAGAATTTGTCGTGATTTCTAATATTAACATATAATATATTTTAACATAATATGTGTGGAATTATTATTATTTTTTCATGAAATGCAACGCTGATCATATTCATAATTATTCATATAAAATAATGTTTGAGTGATGTGGTACTTCAATTGTTAAATTATTGTAATTAATATTTTAGATTTTTTTATATATTAAATAAATATATTAAATGTTTTTTATCTTGTATTAACTTTTTGGCTTTATTTTTGGTTTCTTTGGTATTTTGCAACATTTAAATTGTGATTATTTTTGTATCTTCATTATTATTGATCTGTATTGTGAGCAATCCTGATAGCAAAATAATTGCGTATTATTACTCATTAGATTATTTTTGAATAAAATATCGCTAATAATTTGAATTGAATCTCTTCCTGTTTCATATATAGAGGAAAAGCCAAAATACAGGTAATTACATTTTTAAATTAAATTATTTCTGTTATTTTTAATATTATATTGCTTTCTGCTGATCAATGAATTCAATATATTAACTGACATATGTATACCTCAATATGTGTGTATGTATGTGTGTGTGTGTGTGAGAGAGATAGAGAGGTAGACTTACACTGTACATATTCATCTCTGTCTGTTCAGACCCAGTGCACCAAAAATCCCAGATGGAGAGAAAGTAGACTTTGATGTAAGCCACTATTGGTATATTTAATGTTGTCTCAATTTACCTTACAATTCTCGATTGTTCTTACTCATACCTACTTCGTGAAATATTTGCATTTGATTTTAAACAGAGTGGATTTATACATTTAGTGAATCTGTTTAACAGGACATCCAGAAAAAGCGTCAGAATAAGGATCTTATTGAACTGCAGGGGCTCATTGATGCACACTTTGAATGCAGAAAAAAAGAGGAGGAGGAACTTATTGCTCTGAAGGAAAGAATTGTGAGTGTTTATATTTTATATTCAATACTTCTAATCCATTGTCAGTGCATCCTACTGCTGGAACACATGTTCAGTGAGATGTTACTTAATCTCAGGGCATGTGTTATATAAAGTAATTTATATTTTAATATAGCATATAAAACATATTTCTATTTCCTGGATAAATCTCATTTTAAATCTTGTGAATAAATTCTAATATTCATATTTGATTTTATAAATATATATATATATATATATATATATATATATATATCTGATATTTGTGTGGGTAAATGTTTATGTGGGTGTGTAGGTGTGTAGGAGAAACGCAGAGCTGAGCGAGCAGACCAGCAAAGAATCCGTGCTGAAAAAGACAAGGAGCGCCAATCAAGACGTGAGGTATGTTACACTTGTCCATTTTGTAGATTTCTATATACTGTCCGTAAAGTTGTTTACAATCACTGAACGAATGTAAGGATAACTTTGAAATGCTGGTGAAGGATTTGCATCGTTAATCTGTTCAGCAAGCAATCAAAAATGTTAGAGAGGAACCTGGTTAATAAAATGTAATTGTATGGAAATTTGGAAAGTTTACACTGAGGAAGGAAAAACAGAAAGCTTAATCAAAATGTCTGCAACAAGGTATCAAACCATGTGCTCTTAAAATCCTGTGCTGCACTAAGGTATGATCTAAGGCCGTCCCTTTGCGTTTCTCTCACAGCGTTTTCACATTGGCATATCATCATTTTTTACATTTTATTTACTATTTATATTTTTAATATTCAATTAAATTTGTAGAGCGCTTTTTACAATTAGTCATTGTCTCAAAGCAGCTTTACATAATACTTATGTGTGAAAAGTGAAAATCAGTTTTGCTCTAATTGTTTCTTGTTGAGCAAGACTCAACAGAAAACCCATCCTTATTTGGGTTGTTAGTGTTGTGTGTGTGGTTGAGGATGTTTATTGTGGAGTGTATTCATGAATTTGAAGCATCATCAACCGGAGGTGGGTCACCAGGAGGTTCGGACAGGAACAGAGTTCAGAGGGGGTCTGGATCACTGACAGCTCAGCAGTGGGACATGTAACTCAACGAGAGAGAAAGAGAGAAAAAGAGAGAGAAGAGAGAGAGAAAGAGAGAAAGAATGAAAGAAAGTGAGTGAGTGGTTAGTAACGGTCATGGTTGCAGTATGGGAGTGTGTATATTTAGTGTCGAGTGCAGACGTGGACTCCGGCAGGATTAACTATAACAGCATAATTAAAAGGAGAATCAGAGGGAAACACAGACATGAGAGCTTCCTGATGTGTAAACAAACAGTCACTCTCACCACCACAAACCTGAGTGATTAATGAGAGTGAGGCAGACAGCAACTAAACACACCAGATCACTATAATACTCAACATCCATGTGTCCCAAAGATCTACTCCTTTATCTAAGGTAGGACTATTCACTAAAAGCTTGGTTAAATAAGAAAGTTTTCACCCTGGACTTAAACACTGACACTATGTCTGATTCTCCAACATTAATCATTAAAGTTATGGAGTTCCATAACTTTGGGGCTTTGTAAGAGAAAACTCTGCCCCCCCGCTGTAATTTTCCTAATAATTCCTAATTTCCTAATAGTGTTTTTGTACAACTTTAATCATGTAACATGGAGTTTTGTAGCATGGAAAATTATTGGTCTATTGTTGACATTTTTAGTAATTTACTTTTCCTTTATAATAAATTCTGTCCATATGGTTTGTGGTGTTGCCATGAATGGAATTCTAAACACATGAATTTTTAGTATTGTTTCGCAACTCTGTTTTATTGGAATGTTCTACACTAATGGACACAATCTTGAACTATCTTAAAACAAATGTGAAGGATGCTAAACCGCATACTAAAGAAACATACCAAGGAGAAACAGTTGGCCATTGTCGTTGAGTGAGAGGAGAGAATTTTTTACTGAGATTTTAACGTTATCAGAAAGTCTCCTTAAGGTGGGTTGTGTCTTTCTATTTGAGAGGACTGGTGTGGTGCACTCATGGTTAGAAAGAGCTTGCGAGCTACAGACATTGAAATGTTATGTGTATCTCTCTTCGACTGTATTACTTACTAGGGGATCAGGTATGCGCATATCCTGAAACAGTGTGGGGAGCAGGGTTAATGCAAAGGCACCGAGGCAGAGCAGGCCCCATGTTATAAGATGCATGGTCATGCCTGATCTGGCCCACTCCCAGACCATCAAGTCCACTTCACAGCAGCCCGATGGTTAAAGATAACCGTCCTCATATCCATCACGTACTTGGGGCTTAGGTTTGGCACGACCCTTGTGTCTTCTTTTGGGCGAGGTGAATGTGGTGACACTGTGTCTCTGGCCATCTCTCCTGTGCCCGCTGATCAGCCCCTGGTGGCTGGGGTTGGGTGAGAAACCTCTGGAATGCAGGGGATTGATTCCTTGCCTCCTGGAATATGTCGATGACCATGGAATCCATGTTGCTGAACAGACTCAACATGACGATGGGAGCATCCAAGAGGAAATCCCATTTTCTGTCTCCCAGCTTTTTTGTATGCTCTTTGAATGGGGAAGAAACACATTGAGACCTTCTGAGCCCATCAAGAAGGTAGGTCTGGTAGGTGTGAAAGGCAAAAGGACAAATCCATTTCCCATCTGCAAATTCCATGACCTGAATCGCCACACTGCATTGGCAGAAGCGGGACCAGAACGCTGATGAGATTGCTTTCATAAAAAATCGCTCTACATGAGTGCATTGATGTTCCTATTTAAATATTATACATTATTACTATTATTAAAAGCATTCTATTTAAGAATTAATCTTTTTGATACTATGCAATCATTGAAAATACTTAAGACCGATCGACCAGTCCATATACAGTATGTTCAAAAGTTCCTCCACAGTGGCTGTGTAGTGATGAAAAATACACAGACAATTTTATGCAGCTTTTCTGCAGACAAGAACACCATATTTAAGATTCTTCTAAGAAGAATTACATGTTACTTGGTTTCTCTCTCTTATCAAGTATGCTCTTTAATGAAGAAAAGCTTCTTAATCGATTCTCATGTCTTCTTATTCAATATATGATCAGTGGAATAATCTTTAGAATACTCGATTACTAAAATAATCGGTTTCAACAGCCCAACATATAATATAGATGTAAATGTATTTTTTATTAGTTTTTCTCATAAACTGCACATACTTGTGTGACAGGAGGAAAGGCTGAGAAAAGAGGAGGCAGATGCAAAGAAGAGGGCAGAGGATGATGCAAAGAAGAAATCTGTACTGACAAGCATGGGCTCCAACTACAGCAGCTACCTACAGAAGGTGCAGATTTGACAATAACTGAATTACCTATAATGTCAGGTTATAAATTTGTTTTTTTCTGTGATTAGGGGAAGTGTACTCTTATAACAGCTTCTAAGCAAGCTGGTATATGTGATAAAACAATTTCAGTGCTCTATTGTAGATGTGATGAATAAAAGTGATTATTCTTCTATTCTTATTCTATAATTAATCTTCCTTTTCTGATTAGGCTGACCAAAAGAAAGGAAAGAAACAGACAGAACGAGAGAAAAAAAGAAAGGTCTTGGCTGAGAGACGCAAGCCCTTAAACATTGATCATCTCAATGAAGACAAGCTGAGGTATGAACAGACACTACTGGTTTAGACTTTACTGATATCTATTATACAGATAGCTTTTTGATGTGTGTCTTTATGATGTCCATTTTGGTAAAAGAAAATCTGTATATCTGAGACCAAAAAGTTTTCTCTTCTCTGTCTGCCAATGTGGAATTAAAAAAAACACCTATTAAATATATACAAATATCTTTTGTGGATGGACTTTTTGAACACACTAGGTAGGTGTGTATATATTCACTATTAATTTAAAACATAAGAAATGTGTGTGTATGTGTGTGCGTGTGTGTGCGTGCATGCATGTGTGCGTGCGGGTGTGTAGGGATAAAGCCAAGGAACTGTGGGACTGGATGTACAATCTTGAATCTGAAAAATTTGACCACGTTGAGAAGCTGAAGAGACAGAAGTATGAGGTGAGTGATAAATTACAGCAATCTTTTGTTCAAAATAAGTTTTGTATATTTTATTCAGGTTTATACAGGTTAAGGGCTTCTAACTAGCAAACTAATATCACCAATATATTTGATGGTATTAAATATATTAAATTAAAACTCACAATATTGGAAGAATGGTGTTACATAAAATCAGATAAAGACATTTATAGACGTTACACTTTTGTATCAAAGAACAACAGTATGGCTTGTACTCATTTCCCCCCCAAAATAATTATCAACATAAAAATTGAGAAAAGTGAATGCACATTCTTCTTATTCTTCTTCACTCATTATGCAAATTAAGAGAGAGTTGCAGTCATTAAGGAATTGAATAATTACACTACAAAAGTGTTTAATTAATAAAATGCACATGATTAGTTCATAATGAAGTAATGTACAATTTTACAATCTTTTACTGCATGGAGGAGTTGAGGTATTGTATCTAAATAGAACGAAGATGTTGAATTAATGATGTTGATGTTGAATTAAATTATTGTTCTGGAGATTTTGGTTCCACAACTCTGAGTGTATTAGACAGTAGAATGGACATTAGTTCTAATCACGCAATCCGGTACTCATTATATTTCTCTGCATTGTTTGTATTGTTTTTATGATTTTATGTTGCTGTTCTTTATTATTCCTCTTAGAAAGAGCTGTTTAAAATGGAAAGACAGTTGACAAACTTTCCATGCTAAGTTTTGAGAATGATATAAATGTTTTCAAAATCAGTTTGCTGCTTCAATGCGTTTAGATCTTTTTGCTGGATGTTACAGAGCTATGTTATAATATAATACAAGGATTTCATAAGTGTTGAAGGCTTTTATTAGCAATTTTATGCAAAGTTTTTTGCTCTGAGCCGCTTAGGCACTGTTCATCACCAGTACTGTTGGGTTGTTTGGAGAAGAAGCTCTTGGAAAATGAATGGCTTTATTAATGGCTGTGCTCTTAGGTAAAATTGTGTGTGAGCTAAGAAGCAACCACACATATGAATAGTCTCAATACACTTTATTGTTGGCATGACACAGGACTGATCGTAGTGCTCATGGTAGTTTTCTTGTCCAGACAATCTTTTTTTGAATGCCATAAACATTTGGAAAGGGGATTTATCATAGAAAATGTTTTTTACACCCGTCTTCAGTCCATGTACTTTTTACAGAATATCTGTCTGAATCACCTGCCTCCTGCCATTCCTCCTGCACTAGAGGTGCTCCAATTGCTGCTGGAGCTTACTGAAATTTCTTGGGTTCCTTGAAACCTTTTTCCACACCAACTGAAGTCTCTTCTTTAAATTTTTGATGATAGCTAAATTTAGGTGCAATCTTATTAGCAGCATTCCTGAATCCCTTTTTGTGCAAAGCAGCGATGACTCCATTTGTTTCCTTTCATGTAAACAAGTTTAGCAGAGGCAAAACAATGATTTCAAGCACTCTCCCTTTCAAAGTTTCCAGTCTGTTATTATAACTCAGTGGTTATGAAAGTATGATCTAGCCTTGCCCTTATCAGCACTATTACCTGTGTTAATGAGAAAATTACTCACATGATATCAGCTGATTATTTTGTGTCAGAACTAAAATGCAGTGGAATTGTTTTTTTTTTTTTGGGGGGGGGGGGGGGGGGGGGGGGGGGGGGGGGGGGGGGGGGTTAGTAAGTTAGTTTTCATGGGAAAGACTTTTTAATTAACTTTTCAATTAACTTTGCAATTAATTGAATAATATAGAATAAATATATGCAAACTGCCCTCATAAAAAGAGGGACAGCATGCTTTGTGACCCTTTACTTTTGTGTCATTATCAAAACATTTGGCCATGAGTCAGATCATTTAAGATAAAAAGAAACTGATGGACAGGAAAACAAGCCACATACTGTAACCTACAGGTGACACCAGACAGAAATAAACATAAGTACCGTAAATTCTGGACTATAAAGCGCACCTGCATATAAACTGCATCCGCTCTATTTAAAAAAAAATACAAATAAAAAAATAAACAAGCTTCACCTGCATACAAGCCGCATCCGCTCTATTTCAAAAGTTTTGCAAGCCACAGATATGTATGTTTTTAGATTAGATATTTACTACAGGAACAGAACGATTTTGAATTGTAAATGTACATGTATGTACCTAAATAGATCCTTTCCTAACCTGTATTTTAACACGGCAGCAACTTTGCTGATTAAAACGGGACAGAACCAAGAGAAAATAACCGGTATTTACAGTATTTATCTTCATTTCTCCTGTGTGTGAAATCACGTCACCTTAACCATCTTCGCTGAAACCCACGCAGTCTTCTTCAGTGTCGGAGTTGAACAAACTCAGCGGCGCTTCGTCACATCTGTATCCATCATAGCGTATTCTTCTTGAACTAGCGTATTCTTCTTTGCATTTATTTTGTCTTAGTTTTGATTCTAATTCCGGTTAGAGCGCCACTAGCGGTGGAAAAAAATCTGCAGAATAGCCGCACCTTTGTATGAGCCGCATGGCTCAAAACCTATGAAAAGTAGTGGCTTATAGTCTAGAATTTACGGTATAATATTAAGACGTACCAGAGTAAACAGAGAAGTACATTTGAATTGATTGTGACATTGACACTTTGATACATGCCATTTATAATACTATTATATAGTATTATTATAAGTAATAATACTTATAATACTACTTAATGGTTGTTAAAGGCAATGGTAATAGATTCAGCCTCATTATGTCCAGTCAGATCTTATGTAAATTGTCACATGCTTTTCTCAGAATATGTTTATACTGTATTTTTTTTTAGGTCATCTCACTTCGCAACCGTATTGATGAGCTACAGAAGCAGTAAGTAACTCTAGTAACCCATCATTTTTTATATGGTAGCAATGTAGTGTATCAAACAGATACAACTCAAAACTTTGGTTATTATTTTATTGCAAAAACAGTTTCAGATTTTTACAAAACTTGAGGGTGTTGAGGGCAGATGATCTGATTGTGTGTACTGTTAATCTCAGCTTTTCCATTTTACCATTTTCTTTTTATTCACTTATCAAAGCTCCAAGAAGGGTGCTGCTGCCCGCCGCAGGAAGTAAACTGTTGGTGAAGATTGTACCATTTGAAGCAATGACATGCATATCTCTGACATTTCTTATTGTTTTCAGAAATCTGAAACATTATATTGATTCTCAACTTGATTTTACTTCTTTAGTCTGTAAGGCTTCAAGGTTTCATAATGTAGGTGTATAAATAAAATCTTCTTGTGTCACGGTCTTATTTTGTTTATTAAATCTAATTCTTGCCTTTATGAGGGTAAACATAAAAAAGGATCTGGCTTTGTATAACATCTTATATGAATGATTACAATTACTAGTGTATATTGATCATAGTTTAAGGAAGGAAACAATATATATTAATATATAGGTATTAGAACATAAAGTGCCTCACAGATTGCTTTACATATGGCTGCATATTGGCAGACAGGTCAGACTGTGGTCCATGTGCATTGCTTACCTAATAGTTTTGGCACCAGGATTGACTAAATGCAAGGTACAGGAGGCAATTTGATGCCCTAGGCAATATTCAGTTGAGGAACCTTGGCAACATTGCTTTATTGTCTATACAGGGGTGCAAGACTAAGAGCATATACAGCATTAAGCAACAACATATTACGGGATGTCTCAACAATGATCAACAGAATGTCATCAATCTTCTTATATTATTGTTTTATTGAAAATTCAAATATACTACAGATATAATGCAGTATGATACACACTATATTTAAAAATTACATACTTGGTGAAAAAAGATTCACTTTTAATTTAAATTACGTCTTGAATACACAGCAAAGCAATTATCAATTGGGTTTCTGGATTCTGTGTTCTAGTTTTTTTCTTGAACTTTGAAGTTGTTCTAAGAATGTAATAAATAATAAAAAAAGCACAGTTTCAGTCATTAAAAAGCAGCAGATTAATATATAGTAATCATTTAATAGACAGTACATAACGAAGTAATATCTTTTATAAATGCCTCTAATACATATACTTGGTTTACTGAACAACGTTTTACCTTCAATTTCAAATGAGAACTGTACAAGGCATGGTTTACCAAAATAAAAAAGGTAAATATTTCTAAATATCTGGCAGTTTGAAGTGAGTGAGAGTGATGACACAACATTTCTATATAAAATGTTTTCAAGTTCAGTGAACACTTTCTGTTGGAAAGTATTTATTTTTTCTCCACTGTTTGAATGCCCTTTGAATGATACTGAATTGTGAGGCTGACATTTCTGTGTGTATGTGAGTGTGTGTGTGTGTGTGTGTGTGTGTGTGTGTGTAGGTGGTTAATGGGTGAGGGTGTTGTTTTAAGACCACTGACAAGAGCAGTCTGTAGGTTCCTGGATTGAGTAGTTCACCCATGTGGAGTTACCACTGCAGTAGAGCTGGACAGAGCGCCGCTGAAGGCCCATCTCCCTGCAGCATTTACAAAATCGTGCGTAGGTGTTGATGTTGTAGTTATAAATGCTTGCTGAAGGGCACTTGCCATCACATGACACTATGTTCACCTGTAGAGTTTAAGAACAGGGTATGGTATGAGTCATACATGCATATACATGCATAGTCATTATGTTTCTACAAATTACATATTAAAACCTATTTATTTATTTATTTTTTGAGAAACTTGTCTATCAACTGATGATATGAAAGAGGCAGACAGGGGAAAAAATATCCCCTATTTATATCCCGGATTACTTACCGGTCTATTGCTACGGCAGTCATTTTTTCTTATAGTCATGCGTACAGTTACTTTCTGACATGACTTTCCATCCTCTTTGCCTAAAATGTATAAAAGCAGGTAGAATTTAGATTTTCCCAAGCAACAGAGGTACTCTAATATTAGGGCCTCACTGAGAGACATAGAAAAGAGACTTAACACTATGTGGTCAAAAATGCAACGCGCTTGTACAGTACTATATAAGAAAGGGCATTAATGTTTAAGTGTGGTGCTATATGGACACATGTGTGCACACATTTTCATTTCTTTTTTTCATATTTAGCCCTGTTTTTGTGGTTTGCACACCACAAGTGTTTTTGAAAGAAAGCAATCAAGATGCAAATTAGAAGTCTAGACTTTTGTTTTAATTCAAGGTTTAACAATATTGCTTTAAGAATTTAGACATCATAACTATTTATTACATTATCTGTTTATGTTAATAAAGCTCCACATGTATGGAACAACCTTCCAATTAGTGTTCAGAATTCAAACACTGTCTCAGTGTTCAGGTTTAATTTGGAAACATATTTGTTTATTCATGCCTTTTCAAGACTCTATAAATGATACTGGTAAGACTGGTAATCAGTTTGAACATACTGATTCAGTTAACATGCTGGATGTACATGAACATCTTGGCCGAAGAGGACCAGTGCTACTCTTATAAAAGGGAACTGCTATAGATTATCGTTCCAAGAATACCTTGCAAACATGTATAGTATATCTGTACATGATGTCAATTGAGTAACCAGCTCTTATAGAGTAGAGCAGGATGTTTATGAGATACATTTCTTGGTTGGATCTGGCTTCTTCATGATGATATAAGAAGCAATGTCATGAGGATGTGGCATGGTGGACCATTAAACTCTCAGATGCTTATGCCAAGTGAGGACCAGCGGAAGTATAGTAAGTTTCACTAATTTCCCTTAAAAAAAAATTGTTGAATATTATGTGAAAGTATTTTATATTGATATCATTTTAAGAGTGGGATTAAATTTGTCTGTGCAGTATTTTTGCTGTGGGGCTATGTGATAGCTGGGCATTTTTGGCATTTTTACCATGTTGCATGTGTCACATTAACTTGTCAATTGAATACATTTTCCTTGAGATGATTTGCATCTTGTTTCAAAATCGCACAGGTTTTAACCTGGACTTTGCGTTTTATGTGTTGTGCATCTTGTGACATAATCTCTATATTCATGTAGACATTTTTTGAAGCCATTGACACATGCACTTACCTCCTCAATAGTGTTCTTGACTTGAAGAGATGTTGGGAAGGGTTTTTCACAAAGGAACGAATCAATGCTCTGCTTTGTTTTTGTAGTTTATTTTTACTTCTTTCATTTGCATTCAACACTAGTAAACTGCATACTGAACATTCCCAATAACAGCTAAATAACAGCCTTGATAAGCACTTTGAATTTACTTCAAACGTTTGTTATCTCAAGTTGACATGAGATGGAAAGATAGCACCAGGCAATTTAATTAAAACAATTGATCATCACTCATTGTCCAAATTACTTATGAGTCTGTTAAACAAAGAATCTATGTAAAATTAAAAAATAATGAATGCTACATGTTTGTTAAACCTGTAACTTAATCCTGAAACTATACACTTGATTTATACTTGATTGCATCATCAATCACCATTTGTGGTATGCAAAATTGACCAGTTGTCCTACCTTGGACCATTTGCTGTAGGTACTTCCTTGATGCTTATAAGACACTAAAAAGTTGCCTTTTTGGAAGAGCTGTATTTTGGAAGATCTGTATGTTCTGTATTTCTCTACATATCCTGCCATTGATGTATATGATATTTTGGAAAATTCAATTTCTATAGCTTATCAATCACCATTTGTGGTATGCAAAATTGACCAGTTGTCCTTAGTTGTCGTTGTGTTAGTTGTTGCAAACTAACACAACCCGTTATCTAATGCTGTTGCTTGATTGTAGAAATATCTTTTATCTCGCTGCTACACTGCAAACCTCAATACAATCAAATTTCTGTAGGATTTGCTGGGCAAATAAGTCTGATCCATAAAGACACTAAGGTGCAACATACAAGACTTAAAGGATCTGCTGCAAATGCCTGGGAGGTAGACACTTCAATACAACTTATGGAGTCGTTGCTTTGATGATCAGAGCTGTTTTAACAGCATAATGGGGACTTACCAATATTAGACTGATTTTAAAGCATATTAGTATTCTATAGTGAAGGATCTACTGCGTCCACCCACATTTCTTAGTGAGGTACCAGATTTAGAAAATCAAACACAAGGTGACCATTTATATGAATATTATTCTTTCCCCACTTGGCTACACAACATTTAACACTAAAATATTTTCATGAAAATACTACAATATTGAATCTACAATATAACGTAAAACCAAACACAATAAATGCCCTACTAACCCAATAACTAACAAAGGGAACATTTTAATCTAGAACTAGTAGAAGAATAACTACATTCTAAAGGTATAAAACACTGCAATGGTTTGGGTAATGTGGCAGAGTCATGAATTCTGCAGATTTAAACAATTTGATCAAGAAATAAAGAAAATATTTGATCCAAACAAACTGGTAAAAAATTCTAAACTCATCACCCAGCCATATCACCCAAAAGATTAACACACTATATACACTACAGACTACACAACATAAACATATCAGATATAATTATATCAAGCTTTACAAATCATGCAAATAATTAGACAACATTTGCCAACTGGCCACTACCAACAGTACATTGTTGGCAATCAACAATGCACTGCCCAACAGAGCAAAATGGGGAAAGATTATTATCAAGAAGGTATTATGATTAGGCTAATTTCATAAAGAATTGTATGTGCTTTATTTTAGTAATTGGCTCTTTTTTCCTGTATGTTAATGGGGAAGTACATTGTTGGGAATCAACAATGGTGGTGGTGAGCCTTAATATTTGATATATATATATTTTGGGTACCTCGGTCACAGTTAGTACTAATGGTGGGTTTCAATGTGTTAACATGGAAGGGGAAGATTGAATGTCCAGTGCCTGAAGAGATTATCATATCACAGTTATAATCATGTCATACAGGAATTATCAATTTATTAAACAGTAGTCAACATGCAATTTATTTAAATGTTATTATTATTATTATTTAAATTTTGAATTAAACATCATGGGCTCTATTTTCATGGACATATTATATGCAAAAAGCAAGCATGAAACATTGAGTGCACTGTTTTAGTGACTATCAGAAGGTGCTTACAGTATATATACATTATTGTTCGAAATATTATTGTTCAAAGGAAACATGAAATTAGTCTAAATAGAAAATACAGCAAAAGAACAGGACAGGCTGATACTGTCAGAGTTATATCTAATGAGTTTGATGGAAATAATGAATATTTTCTTCAAAGTTTGCTTTCATAAAAAACGTTAATAAGTTATGTATGTAACCCAGGTTCTATGAGGGAACGAGATGTGTCAGAGACACTGTGGGAATGCTTTTTAAGTGTTCTAGGTCTGAACCACTCAAGTCAACTCCGGTGGCACCACACCCTTGAGCTCTGGCTTTAAAAGAACAAAGAAAGGAGATGCAAACAGCTTTGAAAGTGAAGTGAGCGCAGGAGGAGCACCAACAGTATGTCCTCAAGACGCAGTGTCTCGTTCCCTCAGTGAACCTGGGTTGCATACATAACCTAATGAAGTTTTTTTATGAAAGCAAACTTTGAAGAAAACATTCATTATTTCCATCAAACTCATTAGTTACAACTCACAATTTTCACAATTTTCAGGCACTATGGGAACGAGTGATGGCCGGTAAAAAGTCTGGGTTGTTACTTCTTCTATTGGCTTTGAGGAAGGCAGTTTCAGGGCCTCAATCACTATGGCTAAGTACCAAACAGGCACACTAGGCTGCATCCGGGACCACATCCAGCAGGCACCGTGGACGAACCGGGTCACCAAGGGGTCTTTACCCAAGGAAGGTACCCCAGAGTCCAGTAGGCAGAAATGTCCGACACATAGATCCAGAAACTGCCCTGTAGGCTCAATACTGGAGCTCTTGCAAAAACACTTTGTCAGAGAGTTGACTCCCTCCACACTGAAAGTCTAAGTTGTGCTCAATGCACCAGTCGGAGAGCAGGCGACATTACATGGCATATAACCTCCTCATAGAGGGAGCTCTGGAGTGGAGCATGCTATCAACGACCTTAGTTGGGAGACCAGTTTTTAGGAGTTGCGCCCCCTCAGAGTCATAGCTTTCACAATTCCTAGTGTGGGTGAAGTATTACACCTAGCACCTGAGAGAACAGGGATCAGAGGGATCTCCCAGGCTGGTTGCTCCAAAAGAGTTACAAGGTTCGCAAACCATAGCTGGTTTAGCCACCAAGGAGCTACTAATAGGAGAGAGACTCCTTCCTGGCAAACTTTCTCCAGAACTCGTACAGGAAGGCATACAGGTGTGATCTCAGCCATGACTGTGTCATGGCATCCAGTCCGAGAGGAGCTGGGTGACAGAGAGAGAAACAGAGGGGACAGTGCGGTCACCTGAGTCACAAACAGCTCTGTGATCTCTGTGAAGTTTCTGCCAAATCGACGGTGGTGTCTCCATTCCCTGGGCCTCTGACTCTGTCTCAACAAGGTGTCTGCTCAGCGGGTCTCCCGACCAGGGATATACACCGCCCGAATGGAGTGAATCTTCTCCTGTGACCCACTAGCCTGTATATGTGAAGAGAGCGCAGACCTCCCTGATGATTGATGTAGGAGACCACCGTTGTATTGTCTGTGCGTATAAGCACGTGGCGGTCCTTCAGGATCAGAAGGAATGCTTGAGTGCACGAAAGATGGCCAGAATCTCCAGGAAATTTATATGCCATAAGAGATGGGGCAGACTCCACAAACACTGAGTGGCTTAGGACAGCTCCACAGACCTTGAAAGATGCATCTGTCATGAGCATTAGCAGTCTCTGGAGCTGTGATCTGTCTGGCCTCAGCCTGGAGCATCGGTTCGTTTGTTTAGTTGCTTTCAGGTTAGATCAGAAGATCTCCTGCGCTGGTTCGGACACAGGCTCATCCAAGATCCGGGTCTCAACATCAAGCTTCTCGGAGGATGAAGCGAGAAAGACATGCTTCCAATCCCAGCAAGGCCAGATGGGAAGGTTCGGAAGGAGAAGAAGAAAGACAAGCAATGTCTCCATAACTCCAACAGCTCCACCTGCGAACCCCATGAGATGAACCGCCGTTTTGCATTGGCAGAAGCGGGACCTGAGCAGTTAGGCATGACTAGCAGAGCACTTTCCTCAAAAAGTGCTCCCTGGGAGCGGAGAGAGCGAGCTGTCATACACTCAGAATGCTCGCAGCCAAATCCCACTCGAGACCTGACTTAGCATACTCCGCTCAAAAAGCAAATCACACAGAACTTGTGTGTATCACAAGCCAAGAGGAATCACGAGCAAGGAGGAACATGTTTGACATGTTTTTTTTTCTTCGACATATTTTTTTAGCTTTCTGAAATATCTTTCCAGAACACTTAACAAGCGTTCCCATAGCATCTCTGAATCTTTTGCAGTAATTACAGCCTGGCAGACTTTAGGCATTCAAACTAGTACAGTGTTCTCAACGGTTCAACACAAATGTTCAACACAAAGTTTTCTCATAATTAATTAGCCATATAAAATGATGAACTTATTAGCAGCTATACCAGGGAGATTGATATAGACGACTGACAATCGCTAATAATAGGCCTCTATGTTTCATTCTTTAAAAATCATCTGCCTAACCTCAGTTGTTTGTGAAATGAATAAAATTGTTTGTGAGTTGCATGAACATGTTTTTCTTTGGAAAACAAAGGAATTTGCAAGTTTGGATAGATTTCTCCAAGTCTCTGGAGGACTCGGGAACTGTCTGAACTCAGACCCTACAACCTCATTTATCGTTCATTACATTAGTTTACTAGTATAGTCCACTTGACAGAGTGAATGAAAACAAATGAGTAAATTCAAATGCTGATGAACATGTGTTATTAACAAGCAGAATAACCAAAGGCAAAAACAAGAAACAAAGTGTTAACTGACATACAGCCACAGGCTTAGATGGAATCATATGCATTAAAACTGAGGATGATTAAACAACTCCAAAAACACCTTCACTTAATATGCAATTAGAACTTTTTAAATATTAATATTAAATATTAATATTAAAAGGTCTTCAAAATGCTCTCTGAACCCAGGTCTGGGTTGGCTTGTGCAAATAAAATGAGAAAATTGAAACTTTGTTGCAGAGTTAAATCAAACAGATCTGTGGAAAGGTCACAATCTGCTGAATAACATATGACAAAGGATGATTATAAGTGGCTCCTGATTCCTCAACCTTGGAATATTTAAAGGTTTATTATCTATCAACAAGGTCACAGTCATGGGGCCAACTATTATAAAGAGCTCTGGACCCCAGCTATCATGTGAGGTGAACAAATTAACCACTAAGCCACTGTTCGCCGGTGCGTAGGACTCTCACAGTTAATTGCTATAGTATCAGTGATGTAATTTAAGTGGTTTAATAATAACAATTATTGGATTTTACATCATAAACTATCATATCCAAACTTTTCTGATACTACTGTGTGTGTTTTAAAAGCTTTTCTTGCCATAAAAGCTGTATGTAAAAACACAACTATTTAATTAAATTAACAGAAGTAACCTGCAAAAAATCCTGCAGCTGGTAGTTTACCCTAAAACCAAAAAAAATCCGGTTGTGGTTTTGGGTATTAGCAGAGTCTGTGCAGGAGAGCAGAGTTTATGTTTAAGTCAAGGGTGGATAGAGAAATATTGATATTATGCTGCATGTTATTTGATTTAAAGGCTGTAATTGTGAGAATCGCTTCACTAATTTCAATCACACTCAAATGTGTGCTGCTGTTAATTTGAAGATTAAAGATTTTATATAATTAAGTAAGTCTTTCTTTGTGCACTAGAGTAAAAGATGTTAACAGTACTACTTTTCTGACCTTACGTAAACTTTATAAATATGAATTTAGAAACAAAGGGCAGTTAGACAATTTCAGTATAGTCAGTTTCTGCAAATACAAATACAGACGTGGACAAAATTGTTGGTACCCTTTGGTCAATGAAAGAAAAAGTCACAATGGTCACAGAAATAACTTTAATCTGACAAAAGTAATAATAAATAAAAATTCTATAAATGTTAACCAATGAAAGTCAGACATTGTTTTTCAACCATGCTTCAACAGAATTATGTAAAAAAATAAACTCATGAAACAGGCATGGACAAAAATGATGGTACCCCTAGAAAACACAGAAAATAATGTGACCAAAGGGACATGTTAATTGAAGGTGTGTCCACTAATTAGCATCACAGGTGTCTACAACCTTGTAATCAGCCATTGGGCCTATATATATGGCTCCAGGTAATCACTGTGTTGTTTGGTGATATGGTGTGTACCACACTCGACATGGACCAGAGGAAGCAAAGGAAAGAGCTGTCTCAAGAGATCAGAAAGAAAATTATAGACAAGCATGTTAAAGGTAAAGGCTATAAGACCATCTCCAAGCAACTAGATGTTCCTGTGAGTACAGTTGCACATATTATTCAGAAGTTTAAGATCCATGGGACTGTAGCCAACCTCCCTGGACGTGGCCGCAGGAGGAAAATTGATGACAAATCTAAGAGACGGATAATCCGAATGGTAACAAAAGAGCCTAGAAAGACTTCTAAAGAGATTCAAGGTGAACTTCATGCTCAAGGAACATCAGTGTCAGATCGCACCATCCGTCGTTGTTTGAGCCAAAGTGGACTACATGGGAGACGACCAAGGAGGACACCATTGTTGAAAACGAATCATAAAAAAAAAAGCAAGACTGGAATATGCCAAACTACATGTTGACAAGCCACAAAGCTTCTGGGAGAATGTCCTGTGGACAGATGAGACAAAAATCGAAGTTTTTGCCAAGGCACATCAGCTGTATGTTCACAGACGAAAAAATGAAGCATATCAAGAAAAGAACACTGTCCCTACTGTGAAACATGGAGGAGGCTCTGTTATGTTCTGGGGCTGCTTTGCTGCGTCTGGCACAGGGTGTCTTGAATCTGTGCAGGGTACAATGAAATCTCAAGACTATCAAGGAATTCTAGAGAGAAATGTACTAGCCAGTGTCAGAAAGCTTGGTCTCAGTCGCAGGTCATGGGTCTTGCAACAGGACAATGACCCAAAACACACAGCTAAAAACACCCAAGAATGGCTAAGAGGAAAAAAATTGGACTATTCTAAAGTGGCCGTCTATGAGCCCTGACCTCAATCCTATTGAGCATCTTTGGAAGGAGCTGAAACATGCAGTCTGGAAAAGGCACCCTTCAAACCGGACACAACTGGAGCAGTTTGCTCATGAGGAGTGGGCCAAAATACCTGCTGAGAGGTGCAGATGTCTCATTGACAGTTACAGGAAGCGTTTGATTGCAGTGATTGCTTCAAAAGGTTGCGCAACAAAATATTAAGTTAGGGGTACCATCATTTTTGTCCATGCCTGTTTCATGAGTTTATTTTTTTACATAATTCTGTTGAAGCATGGTTGAAAAACAATGTCTGACTTTCATTGGTTAACATTTATAGAATTTTTATTTATTATTACTTTTGTCAGATTAAAGTTATTTCTGTGACCATTGTGACTTTTTCTTTCATTGACCAAAGGGTACCAACAATTTTGTCCACGTCTGTACATACATACACACACACACATGCATCTTCTACCGCTATATCCGATCTTCCCTCGGGTCACGGGGAGCCTGTGCCTATCTCAGGCGTCTATGGGCATTAAGGCAGGACACACTAGGGACAATTTTCCAAGGTGCCAATCAACCTACCGTGCATGTTTTTGGACCGGGGGGAGGAAATCGGAGAACCCGGAGAAAAAATTCCCTGAGGAACGGGGAGAATATGCACAAACTCCACACACACATGGCCGAGACGGTAATCGAACCCGGAGCCTGGCGGTGTGACACGAACGTGCTAACCACTAAGCCACCGTGCCCCCCGTTTCTGCAAATAAAATGAGTTAAATTAAATTTAAGTAGTGATAGTGGTATTTGGTGGGGGCACGGTGGATTAGTAGTTAGCATGTTTGCCTCACACTGACAGGGTCCGGGTTTGATTGCCGTCTCGGCCATGTGTGTGTTTGGAGTTTGCATGTTCTCCCCGTGCTTCAAGGGTGTTTTTTTCACTGGGTTTTCCGATTTCCCCCGGTCCAAAAACATGCATGGTAGGTTGATTGGCACCTTGGAAAATTGTCCCTAGTGTACGAATGTGTGTGTGAATGTGAGTGTGTGTGCCCTGTGATGGGTTGGCATTCCATCCAGGGTGTATCCTGCCTTAATGCCCATAGACGCCTGAGATAGACACAGACTCCCCGTGACGCGAGGGACGATTGGATATAGCGGTAGAAGATGAATAGTGGTATTTGTTAGTATATATTTGTATATTTTTTTATGCCAAAATATAAATAAATAAAATTGAACTTTAGTAACATTTAGACACACACACAGCAAACTCGGCAAGGGCAACCACAGTATAAACAAACATTCAAGTCACAATGCATGCTGGATGCCAGAATATTTCACATCTACCAGCATGCATTGCAGCATGAATAAATTAAGTCCAGTGGTCTTAGTGCTTAGGTCAAGCAGTAAGTTCCAGTTGTGTTTATGGAATTCAATGCTTTGTCTAAATGTATTATTTGCTGATGCCTCATATTGATTAACTGCTTCATCAGTAACGTGTGGCTCATTTTGAATTGACAATGGACAATTTGAAAAAGGATATCCTCTTGACCACAATGCAATCTCATTAAAAAAAAGCTTTCCTCTCTCTTTAGATTGTAACTAGTGTGACCTTTAGGCTCAGGAGCCTAATGACATTCCAGTGACTCAAGGATACAATTCACTCACACTCTACACATCTACACATCCTGCTGACCGTATGTTATTTATATTTCCCTTGGGTACAATACTCCTAGTCTCCAAATATATAGCATCAGCACTTCTAGCCTATTTGAGACACAGGACCAAAAAGGAAGTGAAACAATGTCAAACAAAACATTTTCAATGAAATACAAATCTTCGAGTTTTAAAGTTGTTTAGTAGATATAAGACAGAAATAAAGTCAGACTGTAATAAGTAAAGCTGTTAATGCTGTTAATTTTTGGAGTTGTTTAATCATCCTTATTCAGAATAATAACCTCTGCCATTTAAGCTTTTCTCAGGTTGTCCTGGACGTCCCCAAACATGTTCCATAGCTAAATGCTAAACATAGCTAAATGCTCAATGCTCAATAAAGGTTTTCAAGCTTATAAGATTAGCTTGTTGACCCAAAATTGCAAATAACATTTAAATTGAGTGTTAATGATATGTTAATAAAAATGAGTTAGGTGTACCGGTTCTTTTTTTTAAAAACTTTTTTTAAAGAAACTGGTTGCTGATTGTTCTGTGTT
>JACRUU010000028.1:17871966-17899466 GCA_030449085.1 Kryptopterus vitreolus
CATCTGGTGAATCTCTGCTCAAAAACTCATCCTTCTTTCCCAGACAAATAATGACTTTTTTAACTCTGTAGCTCTGTGGTCCAGAAAAACCTTCTGGGCCCCTTCTACACCACAATAAAGGATGTATAGAGCTACATATATAGAGCTGCTTCAGGACAAACGGGCAATTTAAATCTGCTACTCCTGTACTGTAGGACTGTAAAAGGACCACAGACTCACAGACTCTATAACATCTTAAACCACTCTACCAGGACGAGGATTTATTTAACACACAACCGCAATAAGCCATAGTTCACAGCAAGACTCAGACAGCTTCATCAGGCCAAAAAGGATGCCTGCTTTGAGGTAATGTCCATTGAGCTGCCCATCAAAAGTAACATCGGAGCTAGCTATATGCCTCAAGGTCAAGGATGGGCTTTCCAGCTGGTATGATTTTTGTGTGGCTTGTATGCATTGCACTGTGTCCAAGGGTCTCTGATGCGAGTGTGTAAGCAATGGCACATGGTGCCTCCTGGGCATAGCAAAGCTCAAACAACAAAGACAAAGAGATTGAAACACTCTTGTGCTGCTAGTTTTGTGAGAGGTAAGACAGGTCAAACACCATCTCTGCACCTAACAGATCCCTACCAGTTCTGTCACCTCTTAGGTCATAGTTGATGTTCCGGACTCCCTGTTTTCATACTGGGACCTTCCTAAAATTATCACAACGGATAATGGTCCCCAGTTCACGTCAAGAAGCGTCACATCTTATCTGGAGAGTAAAGGCACCCAGCATATTCACGCGTCTGTTTATCATCCCCAGGCCAATGTACAGTATCTTATCTTAACTTATTATTCAACTTACAGAAGCTTCAGTTTCAGTGATTGGCTGGTTGCAGCCATAGGAGCCTGCAGTGTAATATGCTCAAAAGAGTGGAGATGATTGTGTAATTCAACCACCGCCCACCTTGACTCCATTGTTAAAAAAGCGCAACAAAGGACATACTTCCTTCACCAGCTGGAGAAGCACAACCGGCCATAGTTCATAGGAGCTTCCCAAACATCAGGTATCAGAAATATACAGAGAACAGTTCGGATGGCTGAAAGGTTTATTGTTGCTCCACTGTCCACTTTTCAAGAACTCTTCACACCCAGAAAAGAAGAGCTCAGAAAATCACTCTCTATGCTTCAAATCCAAGCCATATGCTTTTAAAATATTTGCCATCTGGCCGATAATACAAAACACTGACTACCAGAAGAGCCAGAAGGTTCTTTCTCTAGGAAAACTACTGCAAGAACACTTAAATGTTCTTTTGATTGTTCAATACAAATATAAATATGAGCAATACCATGTTCAAATCTATACTTCTCTGTGCAATAATACTTTCTTATTTTTTCTTTATTAATATGTACAATAACTTTTTTCACTTCTTTTACACGTTCATTAAAAGAAATGTGTCAATAGAAAAAGAAATAGAGAGAGAGAATGGAAATGCTTTGCTTTGGGAAAATGTTCATTGTTAAAACTGCTTTACAAATGAATAAGAAAAACCATACCACACTTCACAGGTGATATGCAGAGTGAAGAGTATGGTTGATGAAGTAAAGTCCCCTCTGGACACACACATCCCTCAGACATGCCAGAACACTGAAGAGCTTCAAACTCCAAGTTCTTATTAGGACATGAAGGAGCTGTGCAAGCTGATAGACATGCCTGGTATTGCAGTGTCCCAGGACACATAAATGCTACAAAGAACAAACATGATGAATTGAATATATAAACACAATTGTTCTACATTTACAGCATTGGCAGACGCTCTTATCAAGAGCGACTTACAACTAAGCAATTTAAGGGCCCACTAGTGGCAGCCTGGTGGTGGTGGGGTTTGAACCTGTGATCTTCCGGTCCAACACCTTAACCACTGGTCTACCACGTCCCTCAGGTTCTATATTCATATTTAACTGTTGACCACTATCAGGCCACAGTATTTATAAAAATGTTATCATCCTGCATTTTGTAAATGTTTACACAGGAGTTTAAAGACATTTTAAAAAGACATTTTAGCTTAATTCTTTCAAAACTTCCAAAAGAATTTTTTCTTTCTTTCTTTCTGTTATATTTTGCTTTTTCTTTTACGTTGTTTTAGTGTGTTTAAACTTACCGCAGTAGTCTGGACTTCTCCACTCAATACAAATGTTAAATTTGTAGCAGGAGGCAACATATGCAGCAATAGCCACGCAAGGATTATTTACATACTCTGTATCTCGTACCCAAATTTCACAAAATGTACCTGGTGGAACCTAACACACAGAAACACACACATATTATAACATGAAAATTCACTTTCAGTAGTTCTAATGGGCTAAGGCATGATACATACATAAGTATGACAGGCACTGAACGTAAGGTTGCTGAGCATGTTGAGGCAGTCAGAACAGTCACTGGTAGAGCAATTAACATCCCTTCTCCTGTTGTGGCTAACATAACTTGTGGTGTTGGGAATCTGCCAGCTATCAATGAATACAGCAGGATCTTCACCATCAGCCACTATCGTACCATTAGGTAGTATCAAGTCATTTACTGAGTTACCATCACAACATCCTGAATGGAACATATTGAAAGAGAGAGAGAGACAGAGACAGAGACAGAGAAAGAGAGAGAGTTTTACTCCTTTTCTGCAACTGCTTTATCCTGCTCAGGAACAGGATAAACATGAAAGAATAAGTACAGGACAACACACACACACACACATTTTTGGAGCAATTTAGTGTTAGTATTTAATGCGACAATGTTTTGTCAGAGAAAAATATATTAGGAAGAAGCTTACACAGACAAATATAAATACAAACTATTGCAATATATTTTAAAGAAATAAGAAGAAAAGATTCATTTATAATCTGTTTATATGTTTGTAATAATATTGCTGCATACCACACAATCCCATGGTGGAGACCTTATTGCTATAAATATCTGTCTCGATCACCATCATGCCTGTGCTGTGGTACCATTGGATCTTCAGACCAGCTGGAGTCCAGATCAGATACATGTTTCCTGTATCTAGAATCTCAAAACCATATTTTTTTAAACGTGGCTTTGCATACCTTGAGTTTAAGTATACCTATGAAAAGAAAAACAATTCTCTCATCATTTCTATACATCTTTATACATGGTAAATGAGAAAGATTACTGAATCAGTACTCAACACACAAGTAGTGTATAAGCATTCTATATGCAGAAATATATGCATTCTAATTAAATTCTAATCAATTAATTGAGATGGTCAGCGGTAAAAGTACAAATCAATTTTCATATTACATGCTGGTGTAGGATCACAATAAATGATCAAATCCTTCTGAACTTGTGTTTGTCCTAGGGCTTTAATTCAATCTTTAATTATAAATAAATACTTGAGTCAGCAATCAACTTGAACTCACCCGTCTCTGCAATCGATTAATAAGCACCTGGTTGGAATCATGTGTAATGTTTAGAGCTGCCAGACACAAGTTAGTAAAGTTCCAGACAATCTGTGAAGAACCAGTAAAAGAGATCCAGTAAAATACAGTTTTTCACCATGATATATAAAAAGTAAAAAACTAAAATCTTTTCTTTTTTATATTTGTAGTCTACCATATTTGTACAATAAGTTTAAAAATAGTAGAAAATTGTACTGTTTTCAAATGTAAATAAACTAATTGTGTATATTAATGTATAAATAGCTTTTCATATGCTGTTGGAAATAAGATATATTCAAATGGGATTAATATGCTTCACAGTGAACCAGAAATAACTAATTATTATAATTACTTATTACACTAGTATATAACTATTACTTAATTATTTTATTTGAATTATTTAGCAAATGTTTAGCTATGTAGATATTATGAATTTCTTTGTAACCCCATTTAGAATTGTGACATTTTATTCTCTCAGTTTATTCCTTCCTTTTGTATATATAAATGTTCCATTCCTTCTTGTGTTTGTTTCTTAACTAGATATTTGATATTTACAACAGTTGTTGCACTGTGAAGAAATAAACAAATTTAAAATGAAATGCTTCTTTGTTTTGTTTTGAAGGTTTGTGGCTGCAAGCTTGGTAGCAGATGGCTTGTGAGTGTTATGGTAAATTTGACCGTAGAGGAAAAAAACCCTGAATGCTTATAATATTAGTACTGTCATTAGATATATGAAAAGAAAATACAACAGCAAAGTGGAGCAGTTTTCTCTTTGTACATGTTTTAATATTATTATAAATATAACATAATTATTAAGCATATAAAGTGTTTAGCTCACTGTGCTGTCCGAGCTGTTGCACTCCTGAACCAGGATGGTAATGGTCTCATTCTTCAGTTGTGTCACCACATATGCTGCTGCTTTGTAAAGGGCTACACTTTGCCCATCAAATGTAATAACATTTATGTCCGGAAACACGGAACAGCGGCCTACACAAAAAATCAATTCTAAAAATGTACCATTCAAAACCAATATAAGTACTTTTCTACTTATGTATATTGCTGTGTGTGACTCACATGGACATTCCCATTTCGGGCAGCATTTGTCTCCATTGACCAGAACAGCAAATCCAAGTAGACCACAGTTGGGAGGACTGGAGTCATAAAAGCAACTTTGGGACTTATTAAAAAAGACCAGCTGACCATTCACACAAATGAGCTTAGTGCACTCATCTACCATCACAGAGTACGGTGGCTACAATGACACATATAACAAAACACACCAGGTTAGAGTAATATAAAATAGTACTCATACATGTAGCTATTATTTGACATTTCATTACAGATGGACTTTTTTTTTTAAATGTCATTGGTATTAATGCCATTATTTATAGTTGATGATAAAATGATGCATTTGATATTATAGTATTATATTACACACTAATGTTATGTCACTCTTTAGAATTTGGAAAAAGTTGTTTTACTCACGATACAGACTTTGCTTGGACTACCATCCTTTCCTGAAGTGGGAAAAAGTGTAGTTGTTAAATTAAGAGACTTTTCTGTTGGGGCTTTCCAGTGCTTTGTCTGTGTTGTGTAGGGAGTGTTGGTTGTCATGAGTAAAGCATGGCTGGGAGTTTTGGACGTATCTGGAGATGGTATCTGGTCTGTCGTTAAATGTGTTGATGATGGAATCTCCTCAACCAGTTGCCAATCTGATGGGGAGGTTGTGAAAAGGACTGTTCTTAAAGCTGGCGTTGTATAAGATGGTGCTGTGGTAACAGTGGTCGATGTGCTTGTGCTGACTGATATTGTAGGAGGGCCCATAGCAGTTATATTTTCAGTTATTTGCAGTGGTGCCTTTGTGCTAGAAGATGTTGAAATTTCCAAAGGAACAGTGGTAGCTAGCATTTTGTCAGTGGTTGTAATTGTTGACTTTTCAGTGACTACTGGAAGAGGCATGTGTGTTGTCGTGGTAATCCTGAATGTTTTATGTGTAGTTGGTGAAACATCTGAGATTATTTTTGGAGTTACTGTAGTTGCCACTCTCTCAATGGATGAAGTCATTCTGGGACTGGATGTGGTTGTTGTAAATAACCATGACTGCACGGATTTACTAGTAGAAGGTTCATATTTGTCATGATGTGGAAGAAATTCTGTTGTCAGAGATCTATCACTGGATGAGTAAGAAGGAAACACTGCCTCTGTTCGTGATGGATGAGACTCAATTGTTCTGAATGTTGCAGCTATACCCGTCATCTGTGCTGGAGGTAAAACTGTGGCTGATGATGTAACCATTGGAGTATCAGTTGTTTTTCTTTCTGTTTCAGTTGTTGATGTGGAAGGTGATGTAGAAGTTTGTGTTTTCAATGTGCTGCTTTTCTCTAAGACATGAGCAGAGGCTGATGATGAGTAAGAAAGAAAACTAAAATGTGGCAGTGTGGAACTTTCTTTGGTAGCATTAGTTGAAGTACCGTTGCTCACCACTGGAGGCACTTTTGAGGTTGTCAAGTGCATGGGTAAAATCTGTGAATGTGGTATTGTTGGTAATACATGTGCTACAGCTGAAGGACGAACTGTAGTGTCTGTGGTTAGAGATTGAATTGGTATGCCTGTCACAGTGGGTGTTACATCTTCATTTGTCCTTTCAGAGACAATTGACGAGATTGACTCAGTGGATGCGGTTCCTTTAGTGGCGGTTTGACTCATTCCCAAGGATGTGGTTGTGTGTGTTTCACCAGTGGGTTGGACACCAGCTAACCAGGATTCATGATGGGTATAGAGAATAGATAATGGCTGCAATGTTGTAGTCGCTGTGGTTTTTACTGCCGTGACTGTAGAGATCATAGAAGGCAGTGTTGTGATTTGGGTTGTGGTGCTTAAATCTGATTTGGGTTTGGTAGATAGAGGTAGTTTTGACCCCCAAAATGTAAATTTTTGTGTTGTCTCTCTAGCTTTCACAGGGAGATGTGTTGTAGATGTTTTCACCAAAGACGTAGGCAAAGTTTGGTCTTTGGTGTGTGCAACTGAAGGCTCTCTTGTACTATAATTCATGGAAGTAGGTTTTAGTGGGCTGAAATCACTGTCTAATGTGATTAGCTCTGTGGAATGTCTTGGAGAAATTGTAGGTGGCATGACAGTAAGCGTCTGCAGTGAGTCAGATACAGTAGGATGTGCAGAGGGTAGAACAGTTACGTCAAATGCAGCGGATTTTGTTAATGTAAAGGATTCAGCAGAGAAGGGTTTTGTCTCAGTACTAGCTGTTAGAATTCCAGAAGATGATGTAGTTCTATCTGTAGAAGTCTTTGAAAGTTCAGTGCTGGTTATACCAGGAGGTACCCTAAGGGTTTGCAATGTGGTTTTGTTGGTGCCTTTTGTAGTAAATGCTATCATAGAGGAGGGAGTACTTATTCTAGTGATTGATTTGGCTGTGGTGGAGGAAAAATCCATGCTGGGGGCTACGGATGAACTTGTATTAATGGATAATGATGGTGTTACTGCAGTTCTCAAAGTTTCAGTCATTGTGATATTTTGTGTGAAAACTTTAGTAAATGGCATGAAAATGGTTTTTGTAGTAGAAGCCGGCAACTTAGAAGGAAACATAGATGTCTTCATTGATTCATCTCGCAGTGCGGTAGTAGAGGTAGTGATTGGCATAGACAACAGGGTTGAACTGTGTCTGCTGACATTTGTAGAAGCTGTACTGCTACGTTCTGGAATGGAAGACTTTGTAAAACTGACGGTGGTATTGGTTGCCTCTGTTGATGCAACTGTAGAGACAGCTGTTGTAGCCAAAGTAGAAGTGGTAACATTAGATGTAAAGCTGAATTCTGGCAGTTTAACTGGAGGCTTAATACCTGAATATAAACACAAAATATATTACATAAATAGTGAAACACACTGAGAATAAAAATTGCCTTATTAATGTATTGAAACCTTCATCAAGCTTCAAAAGTACTGGGAAGTAAATCACATTTTTCAAATAAATTTGTTAAACAATAATGTCATTTTGAAATGAACTATAAGTGTTTTACTAACACTTTTAGTAAGGGAATAGCAATAAAATAGAAGTAAATAACTTACAGTCTTCCAAATAGACACATCTTTGTGTCATCTCATCCAAAACCATATGAGGTGGACACTGGGGTAGACATCCTTCAACTCTGCAAAGTGAGTAAAACAAAGGATAACACCAGGCTTACAAAGAAAATATGAAATCATATAAAGCTAAAAGGTGATGATTCTGCGTGTTCTCACTTTAGCGTGTTGACACAATTCATAGCCTTTGGATTGCTGCATGTCCTAAAACATGGTTTTATGCAAGATTCATACCGCCATTGGCACAGAGGACTTGTAGGGTAACCTGTAATGCTACCTGTCAGAAACAATATTCAGCATAAACATGAATTGATATGCATTTATGAATGCTGATACTAACTCACCAGTCAGTTTGAAAAGAGTGGCTCTTCTATATTGCGCGGAGTGACTGTATTTCAGAATTTGCAATTTATACAGTGTATAGTGTAGAAAGTATCCAGGCCACTTAAGCGATTCTAATGAATCGAAACCAGTGATCCAGGTGTCCCTATGCAGTATAAACGTTGCTGCATCAGAAAATTGCCTACTGTCTTCCCACTTGGACAGTCGTAAGTGACCACTGCGTTTTGCCAGCAGAAAATAATTTGGCCTGTCTGCAGCTTCAAATGATACCAATGATAAATCTAGAACAAAAAAGTACAAAAACAATTAAACCCCCAGACAATAAGACATCATTTAAATCTTTCATTTATCACCAGACTGTATAGTATGTATGTATGCATGTACTGCATGTACTGTATGTGTATGACCATGTGACCCTGTTACCATGTGGTCGGATTTTACTGAGTCCTGGAGTCATCATGAATAGCGTCACAACACCATCAGTGCTGGATACAAGCCTCTTCAGAAAGACCAATCCACTTGTCTGATTGGCTGCCAATATCATTTTCTTCTCTATATAAGTCAGTAGCTTAAATGGGCCTTTACCTAGAACTGAATAAATATAATTAATGTGCAGGTACATACACACTTGCACAGGCTGTGAACAACCCAAACATACAACCAACCACCTATTAATCCAGCTGCCTAGCCACACAATGCATTGTGTAAATTTGTGAAAAACTATATGCATACCTTTATTGTAGTATTCACAGTCATATGCTGTAAAATAATAATAAAAACAGAAAAATAGTTATGAAAACAGAAAAGTAGATTACTTATAAGCAGTTACAAACATCCTTTATTTGTTGAAAATACATTAAGAACATAAAATGTATTCTCCTTGCATGTCCCATCTTATGAGCCACCACTGACCCTTTTTTTGCTCCATCTTTACTTAATCACTTCAAACACTACTACGCTGCGTTTAGGCATGTACGTTTTTGAAGATGGGTAATGACTCACGACATAGAGAGGGTGAGCGCCAGTCAATAGCAATTCCCTGCTGGCAGCAGCTGTGTGCATATGTTGCCAGACTTGTACAGAAACATTCACAGTCACCACCACGACTGCAGCTGCATGTATCTGCCAGGCAGTTCATATAAAACCATGTCACATCCACCTACAAAGTGTCACACACAGTTACAAAAACATTCATTTGCCAAGACATTCAGTGGCAGCATTTAAAGAGATTTCTAAGTCATGTGCATGTTTCTTATCCGCCTTATTTATGTTTTACACTTTTTGTTAATTTTAATTTTAATACACTGTAAAACTCTGCTATCTGATGAAAAGTCAAACTTATGCATGCACAAAACTAAGTTACACTAGTTGTAATTATACGACTCACCACCGGATGGCAAGCTTGGAATACTTCGCTGAGTAGAATCCCACACTGCGTTTTGGCAAAAGGTTCACGGATTGGATTCAAAGTGCATGGATGTCTCATATCAGGACTTTTAATACACTACATAGACACATATGCAAAACAGACAAAATACTTATATATTTACTTAAATATTTATAACTATGATTTGAAGTACAAAACAAAACAAGAAATTATAAACATAACAACTGAATTTATTTATTTACAATATGACAATATTGTATTGTATTATATTACAATATTTATAATATGATTATATAATCATTAGGGCTGTCAATCGATTCAAATATTTTATCATGATGAAAAAATGAATACTTTTTAAGTTTAATAGTCTTTAATAAACCTTAATGCTCAAATCTACATGGCCATGGGCAAATATAGATGCTTTTTGCAAATGTATGTTTATTATTATTGAAACCAAACTCAACATAGAGAATAAAAACAAAATATACTTAAAAAGCTTTTAAAGTGATCATGGGGTTTTAAATTAAGTAAATAATCTGAACATCAAGTGAAACTTTTTTTCTGTTTCCACATGGACATTTAATGTGGTGATACCAGAGAAACTGTGTTTATCAACCTTAATTGTAGGGGTATTTTGCTGATCATATGCACCATTGCTGCATGATTAGAGACAGGGCTCATGGAAAAAGAAATTACTTTTCAGTGGAGTTTATTTATTATGTCTGAGTACAGAAAGTACGTTGTGAATAAACCTTTACTGGGATTCATTTCACTTCGAACTTATTTTTATTAAAAATCATCAAACAGAAATTAATGCTGCATTAACCATGTGTTAAGAAAATTAATGCTGTTAAAAATTAACTTATGACAGCCATTTAAAAAAAGTCTCTGTTATAAATTAAGATTTATTTATATATTTAGAGATATATTTAGCTATGTCACTCCTTGTCTAAATCATGCTAACCAGGAATAACTTTATGATTTAATATTGTGCTCGTCCCTCTTTTGCTGCCAGAACAGTCCTGACCTATCAAGCTTTAACAGCATTAACCTCTGCAGTTATTTGAGCTACAGTATATCTTTTGTTTACCACACAGGTCAACTGGTAAGTGCTCTTGTCGCAATAATTATCTGTTATAATTTGGGAGGTGCATAAAAAATTTAAATCATCAACCAAATATTTAATTAATGGACAGAATGCACAGTAGTGGAGGCGGATACGAGTACTGGCTAAGAATAATAATATTTATTATAATATAAACAGGAAGGGCCACGGTGGCTTAGTGGTTAGTCGCTGAGTGGCGCCTCACACCTCCAGGGTTGGGGTTTGATTTCTCCGCCATGTGTGTGTGGAGTTACATGTTCTCCCTGTGCCTCAGGATTTTTTCTCTGGGTTCTCCGGTCCAAAAACAAGCACAGTAGGTTGACTGGCACCTTGGATAATTGCCCCTAGTGTGTGAATGCGAGTTTGTATGTGCCCTGCAATGGATTGGCACCCCATACAGTGTGTATCCTGTCAAGACGCCTGAGTTAGGCACTGGCTCCTCATGGAAGATCGGATACAGTGGTAGAAGATGAATGAATGAATGAATATAAACAAGCAAAAATATCCAATATTTAAGGGAAAACAAGAATAAGATCATGAATTTAAATTAGATGAATGACTAGGAATGAATGACATACAAGGGCAATTTAAAACTGTAAAGGTGTTCCTTTAAATTAAATTAACTACACTGAGATTTATGTCTAACTCAACCATTAGCCAAAATTACAGAGCAACCGTGACTCCTCACCATCGTCTCCTTACAAAGTTTCACATTTTAATGGTAACATTTCAAGAATGTTTCGATCATGTTGAGCTAACATATGTACAATAATCTTAATAAAATGTAGGCATACAAAGGAAGAACATTTACAAAGCCACAATGGGAAAATGTTATGGTTGGGGATATAATTGAGGTGACAAAAGAATTTACATTCTGGGGGGCCCTGAAAACATGATTTCATTGCGATGAAAGTTTCGATGACTGCTGAATAGAATTGTATAAGAAAAAGCCTTGTGCTAAAAATTGCTGTCAAAAAAATCAATGGCCACATTCTGAGAGCATTCTGTTTTTTTTTTTATTAAAACTGTAAAAATCTGTATAAAAAGTAATTTAGTTGTTTTTGAGAAAGCACCCTACAGAAGTTCATTAATAGCATTCGGAGTCAACACAGTGACTGTGTCTAACATCACACCTTACACCTTCATTTAATTTCATAGTTTACTAGTATAGTCCACTTGACAAAGTGAATGTAAACAATTGAGTGAATTCAAATGCTGATGAATGTGTTGTTAACAAGCAGTCTCTGTTATAAATTAGATCAATTTAGACAACTTAGGGGAAAGAGCTGAAGGAAAGAACAAGAAACAAAACGTCAACTGACACACTCCAAAAAATAACTCTTTGAATTAACTTAATTAAATCATGGAAAGAATGTCCATGTGATATAATTGCTTTCTTTCAGCTTTAATCATTTCTTGATAAACTTGATGTTCTTAAGTTCAGTCAAGTTAATTTATTAGGTTTCATTTACCTTATTTAATATAGCTGCATCCAATATAATTTATTCTAAATGAACTGTGCTTTAAGTTACGATAATGGACATTTTGTACATAAAAATGTTTTACTACTATCTTTATTTGGGTTTACTGTATTTTGGTGGTGTTTGTCAGTTAATCAGTATTAAAAGCTCTGATTAGGAAAAGGAGCAGTTATTGATAGGTCATGTATATAGAGTATTTGGTGACCTAGCGCAGCAATTAAGGCATTGGCCTCTGGGCCAGAAGTAAATCGCTCTGGATAAGGGTGTCTACAAAAATGCCTTAAATGTAAATATTTGTATGCTGTTTTCCCCATACTCTCACACGTTCACTCAGGTTTATTAATGGTCGTGTGGTTAAAAGCGCTATACAAATAAAAAATGAATTGAATTGAAAGATTCTGGAGTGAGTTAGATTAAGTGATGGAGAGTGTACAGAAGGTGGTGAAGAGAAGAGGTGGTGGTGATGAAAAGCGGGCAGATTGGGCAACTACTGCACAAGTGATAAGGGATACAGCTAGGAAGGTACCTGGCTTGTCATCTGGAAAGATAAAGGAAGACAAAGAGATGTGGTGGTAGAATGAGGAAATATTGGAAAGAATAAGGAGAAAGGTGGGGGCACGGTGGCGTAGTGGTTATCACGTTCGCCTCACAACGCCAGGATCCGGGTTCGATTCCCGTCTCGGTCATGTGTGTGTGGAGTTTGTGCATGTTCTCCCCGTGCCTCAGGGGGTTTTTCTCCGGGTTCTCCGGTTTCCTCCCGGTCCAAAAACATGCACGGTAGGTTGATTGGCACCTTGGAAAATTGTCCCTAGTGTATGAATGTGTGTGTGAATGTGTGTGTGTGTGTGTCCTGTGATGGGTTGGCATTCCATCCAGGGTGTATCCTGCCTTAATGCCCATAGACGCCTGAGATGGGCACAGGCTCCCCGTGACCCGAGAGATCGGATAAAGCGGTAGAAAATGAATGAAGGAGAAAGGTTAGTGACACAGAATTGGGATTGGCAAAGAAATTAGCAAAATGGAGGGAGTGTTTTGAGCAGCTGCTGAATGTGGAAAATGAGAGAGAGAGAGAGAGAGAGAGAGAGAGAGAGAGAGAGAGAGAGAGAGAGAGAGTGGCGGCTGAAGTGGAGATGGTGAAGCAGGAAGCGGATCAGATTAGTAAAGAGGAAGTGAGAGCCTCTTAAATTGACAAAGAGTGGAAAGTCAATTGAACCAGATGACACTGCAAGTGTTCAGATGTTTAGGAGAAATAGCAGTGGGGTTTTTAACCAGATTGTTTAAGAATAACGGAGATGTGAAGACTTACAGTAACTACAGGGGAGTAAAGTTGATCAGTCACACCATGAACTTATGAGAAAGAGTAATGGAAGCTAGGCTGAAGGAGGAAGTGACCATCTGTGAGAAACAGTATGAGTTCATGCTGAGGAACAGCACTACAGATGCGACGTAGGTCGGTAGGTAGGTAGGTAGGCAGGTAGGTAGGTCGGTAGGTAGGTAGGTCAGTCGTTCGGCATTTTTCCAGTTTAAGAAACATGTTAGTGTGTACTGTATGCCACTAACCTCTGATGCTGTCCAACTGTGGCCAAACTCCTGTGGTGTTGATAAGTCCATGTTATCAGGGGTTTTCATTTCATTTGCTGTCTTCAGATCGAAATTCCCACATAGACCAGAGAGTTTACCCTGAGGTTTACAGAAAACATTTATACAGTTTAAATTGTTTTTGTGTGTTTGCATATAAGTGAGATTGGATGTCTCAATCTGTCAGTGTTTGAGTATACATGATGTATATGCAATTGAGACCTGCCACTGAGGTCCAGCTTGTATATGAATGGTGGTTTTTCTGTCCCAGAGCAATGACAACTCATACTGTGCTAAATGGATAATGGTAAAGTAGCCCACATTCAAAATATGCACATTTTCTCTGTCAATCACACTTGATGGATTCTGCACACAAATAAAAGTACATAAACACTTTAACATGTATCATGAATCATAGCATGTATCACTTTAACATGTATTAACATGAATCACTAAATTAAAATGAGAATATTCTTTAAACTTACAAACAATAGAGAAAAAAGACCCATAAGAATTATGACTCTAAGAATATTCATAAATAATTAATATTGTTAGCTGAAACTTCAAAAGAAGTATTTTCATTATAAACATAGAAAAATAATGTATTTAAGGAAAGCCTTATAACTTATAAATCGGTCTGTACAGACAGTGCTTCAGAGTGATTTTTCTTTAAAAAGCTCATTTTATTTTTACATATCTTTTTACACAAATTAATTAGTTAGTGAGTTTAAAATTAGTAGCTATTAAGTAGCTTTAGTAGCTTTGGTAATTTCACAATATTAGACATCCTTACCTTAAAAAAAAGGAAAACATCATACCATATATAACATCATTAAGCAAGAGGTTGAATGAAGCCTGATTCTTGCTAAAATGTAATTAAATGAAAACATTTTAATTATGAGAAAACTCACCGGTTTTCCACTTTCATTATCAAAAATAATAATGGACTGTCCAATGGAAATGAGAAGAGTTTTTCTGCAGATTACACCGCTTTCAAAGCAATCCACATTCTCTGCTGTAACACTCATTGTTATATTAGATGAACTCTGAAAAACACACATGCACTTGATAGAGACACATTATAAAGAAAGTTTAACAAAAACAACTATTCTAAAAAATATACAAGTGACTAGATCTCATACCTTTAACAGGTAAACTTTACAGTCTCCAATATAATCAAACTGCAAACCATCAAATGTACGATAATGCCGATCTCCATACACAGTGCACATCGATGGACATGGACGAAAGTCACACTGGAATGACCCATGCTGACATACACTAAAGCAAAATATGCATATTATAATATAAGTTCGAAATTTGTTTTCTAATTTTCAGAGGTTGTTTATTAATTATGTATTGTCTGTTGCATTTCATGTTGATTATACATTGGTAAAATAGGACTGTTGTCTACATTTGAATTTGTAAAATTTAATTTAATAAAGTTACTAAGTTAAACTTTTTTGTTAATTAGTTAGTGACTTACCATTGATGACAAGGTGAGGATACTTTATCACCTGGGTAATATTCTTTACCCTTCCATGAACAAGGGCATGTAGTAGGCTCAAAACATTCATCACCATGTTTTAAAAGTCTAAAAACACATACACACAGATACAATTGTCCATTAGACACATTTTGCAGAGATCTGATTTAAATGTTCAGAATTTCAATATTTCTACCTCAACTGATGATCTGGAAAACAGACCCAGCACACACACACAGAGGGAGAGAACTGTCTCATATCGCTGAAGATAAAGATCTTGTAATCTTGCAAGCTGAATTATTTTTGCTGGTCTCAGGCCCATGAATGGGACATGGCAGTGAAAGTTCTAGTGTAGTGTCTTTGAGCACTGTGTAAACTTAGACTTCTGATAGAAAAGTGCTAACAGCTCCCTTTCTACATCAGCCAACATGCTAGATCACTTACAATCTTCAAAGCACCCATCATAACCACAGATTTTCAAGCATTACTCAATACTCTACATCCATGTCCCTCATAAACACCTTTTCTTCAACTCTTTATTCTTTTACATTACTGCAGTATATTAAATAAAAAATAGTTATCAATTGAATATCATTTTTTTGTAGCTCAAGCTTTTATTTCTCTCAATTCTAATAGTCTTCCTATTAACTGAGTTACGTCCAGCTATGAAGCAGCTTGGTGTGATTACTTTATTTTTCTTATTTGAAGTAAAAACAGGTAATTTTACTAGACAGTCCATTTCATTTTATCGATTCAACTATTGTAATTACTCTATAATGGACTATCCTTCTCTTCCTAAGCGTATTTACAACAATATAAATTCATATGTATATGTATATATATATAATATCTAATATATAATTCAATTCAATTAAATTTTATTTGTAGAGTGCTTTTTACAATTTGTCATTGTCTCAAAGCAGCTTTACACAATACTTACTTGTAATGTGTAATAATAATAATGCACATATTCTAATATGACCCGATTTAAATCACAGAGTCAACTGACTCAACATAGCAACTCAACACTGCATGATAAAAAGCCTCATTGAAGTTTGAGGAGGCAGTTGTAGTTTAGTGGAAAAATTTGATTAGAAAAACATTGAATTGCTGCCAAATAATATATTTTAACCAATACCTTCCATAAAGTAAAGATTGCAGTGATTAAAAAGATGTAATGAAAATGTGATAATTGGGTAAGAGGCAATAAGATTGCATTTAAGCAGATTATCAGTCATTTGACACAGCTACTGTATGCACCTGTTTATACAGTAAATACATTCATTCATTCATCTTCTACCGCTTTATCCGATCTTCCCTCGGGTCACGGGAAGCCTGTGGAATCCTATGGAATGCCAACCGATCGCAGGGCACACATACACACACAAACATTAGGGACAATTTTCCAAGGTGCCAATCGAACCTGGTCCCTGCCGGTGTGAGGCGAACGTTCTAACCACTAAGCCACTGTGCCCCCACCGTAAATACATAATTAACATTATTACCCTCTTTCATTAGTATTGGAAATTGTCTATTTACAAAAAACGACTTGCATTTAATTTCCAGAAGCAGAAAGAAAGACAGAAAGAATTTTCCTTTCTGTCATATATCTACAAAACATCTTTAAGACTTAAAGATTTGTATTTTATTGAAAATGTTTTCTTTCACTTCATTTTGAAGATTCCTGGTTGCTTTACTTGGACTTTTGACCCTTGGGTTTTTAATGGTAGTTTCCTGAGTGTTATGACTGTGTTTCTTGAGATATATTTCTTGAATTAGAATCATTTGTTTATTAAATTATTGAAATGTATTAATAACCAGTACAGCTAGCTAGAATTCTATAAATTTGCTAAATTTTAAGGACTTTTTCAACAAATAGAAATAGTCAAACCAGAAAATTTTTTTAAACATCTAAATTATTGGGGGTTGTAAGTTACTTTATAATAACACTTGCACTTGTACACACAAACATCAACAACAGCACAATGCTCTAAATATTGGTGACAATCAGATAGTGGGAAAAGAAAATCCTTCAACATCAAAAACAGTTAACAAAAAAGTCACAACAAACCAAACACCACCAAAATAAAAGCAAATAAAGAAAATATTAAGAACCTTCGTCTGCATAATTCATTCAGGCTGCAATGCATGTTTGGAGTTTTGTGCTACAATAGCATCCAGCATGCATCGTGATATACATTTTTTTGTTGTTAATAGTCACCATGTTTGAGCTTCGTGTGCTGATTCTTGATGTCTAAATGGTTCTGGGGCACAAAATATATTTTAAAACTCTTCATAAGTGTGTATCACCTGATCTTGGAATGCCACAATACACAACACACACACACACACACACACACGCACACACACACACACACACACACACACACAGTGCCAGACACAAGAGCCATCTTAAATAGCACAAGCCTCCTGGTGAACAGTCCCAACACACTTTCCCACAGACATGATGAATATTAAGCAGCATTTCTACCTTTCTAAACTATTCTACAGTATTGTAGTATCCACTACAATGTCAATTGTAAAAAGCGCTCTACAAATAAAACTGAATTTAAATGAATTAAAATTATTGGCCTTTTTTAAAATAGTTGATAGGGTTGTGTTGGTTAGATTTACCAAAATGTATTTAACAAAAGATTCTTTCATTTTTTGATGTTAAAGTTTTACACATAACTGTGCAAAAAGTGGAAACCTAAGTTCAACCTAGGTTTAAGTGAAAAGCCAATACATCCCCAAATGCATCCCCATTACATTGAAAAGTGTATGTTTCATTATGTTAGATTCATAATGTATTTCTTTCAGAAATGTAATAATGTAGCTTTCATAATGTTGAAAGTTTATGTTTGCCAGATTGCTAATGTAAAACCAGAAAATCATATTATATATTTATACTTGTCCCTGACTCTATGGAAAATCACAATATGACTGAGATTAATGAATAACATTAGATGGGTGAACAGATATGTTTACTTACCCAGTGGGACAGATGCAGCCAGGCACACAGGGCTCGTGGCTGGAGCAGGTCAAGTTAAGTAGGTATGACTCACAAGTTTGAACACAAGCCAAACCTTTATTTGCTGATAGTACTTCTACACCATTCCCACAATTCTCATAAACTTGCCCTGGAGGGCACAGTTTATCTGAAAAGAGAAGACTCATATACTCATGTATTCATACCAGATATTAAATTTTATTTATTTGAATAAGGAAGTGTATTATTTAAATAGTTAAAATGCATATTAGTATATTATTCATTCCTCCAAATCTCTGGAACTATATTTGTAGGTAAATATTTTCTTTAACATGCACACATACCCACACAATGCACAATGCACACAAAACAATGCAACAAATATGCAGCTGAACAGTAATTAATGACACTCACCAGTAATAATGCTTTGAGAGATAAATCTTCCATCCTGACAAACTCTACAGAGAAAATGAGACAGAGAAAACAGAGAAAACTATGAAAAACATGTAAAATTATCTGGTCAACAAAAAAGTGCTAAGAATATAATTTATATTATATTTATATACAGATATTTATTTATATACATTTTGCATATATTTATATGTATATATTTATATACATTTTGCCTAACTGTAGACTGTTGAATTTCTTTATTTAAATAAAAAAGTCAAAATCTTAAATTTTACTCAACTACACTGTGCAAGTATAACATTTTGAGAGGAATGAGACGGAAGAAACTCCTGATTCTATCTGTGAGAACTGTGTTCATATTTGCATGATATTATTTTAGTTTGTGAAAAGAAGGTTTTGGGCTCATTATAATTTATTAGATATCAATCAGTGTTTAACTAATTAATATCATTATATTAATGTATATGTTGATTAAGCAAGAGTCTTGTGATAAAAATGTTAATGGGGACATCATAGCTGTAATAATAATGTGTGTGTGTGTGTGTGTGTGTGTGTGTGTGTGTGTGTGTGTGTGTGTGTGTGTGTGTGTGTGTGTGTGTGTGTGAAAAGTTCTTACTGAATATCAGATGATGTCAGAATCACATCCCCAGGAGAGTAATCAGCTCCCAGGAAAGAGCATGGGCATTCAGTCCTATACAACACACATTCATTATACAAGTAATTTATAATCTGGTAATTATATTTAATGTTAAATGGATTAGGGTTAAATATATAATACATATTAGGTATGTAATTATTTGGACACTGACAAAATTGTTGTTATTTTAACTGTTTACTAGAGACACCCATCACGTTTTGGCCGCCTTTGGCTGAATCTGAGCAGATAACAGGGACAACAAACAAAACTAGTATGTATACTTTGTAAAATGTAATTTAAAAAAAGATCACTCTTCCAATTAGCCTTCCAAATAGTGTTTGGGATTCAGACCCAGTCTCAGTGTCCTTGGCTAAAAACACATTTATTTAGCCAAGCCTTTAATCAGAGTCTAAGGTAAAGGGGCAGATCTGGAGGGAGTATTGATATAGACAATTTGGTGAACTGGGATATCTGTATGCTGTCGTCCCCCAACTCTCACACGTTCACCCAGGTTTGTTGAAAGTGGTGTGTTGGGCCGACTCTTATTCCATAGATCCCTCACTGTCTGTGTTATCTTCTACCTCCTTTTAGCTATGCTGCAATAGCTAGAATTTCCGGAATTCCCAAATGTAGAGTATCTTTAACTTTTTACTTTTGCCCTCTACCTATCCCCTCTCCACTCTCTCTCTCTCTCTCTCTCTCTCTCTCTCTCTCTCTCTCTCTCTCTCTCTCTCTCCCTCTATAACTACTGGAAGCCACACTGTGCAGCTGGGTATGTTTCAAACCATTGCAAACGACTGCACTGTCCATTTATTACAATTAAACAATCAATGCCATCTATATGAGGATGGCTTACAAAAGTGCCTCAAGCCCCCCAGGAAGAACCCCCCCCCCGTGGGGTTCTAGTTTGCACTTTGTGTTGCTGATTGTTAACAGGGGGGGGTGGCAGTAGTGAGCGGCATTTCTTAGGTTGTTGGCGGGGGGTTCCTTTCTCTCTGTTTTTCCGTCGTTTATCCTGTGCAAACTCCAGCGCGGGTGTACGCTTACACTTTATTCTGATACGGCAGCCGGACATTTTCATTCGCGATTTCATGTATTTTCACTCCAAGTAGTGGAGTGGTATTGCAAAAAAAAAAAATTATAAAAAATAAAAATAACAAAGCATGTTCCCCGAGGTCAAACGCGCCCCCCTTGACAGAGCCTCGCGCCCCCCACTATTTGAGAAACACTGGCTTACACCTTCAATAAAGTTGATTCTAAGATTTCTTTAGTGAACTCTTAAAGAGAGGTTTGCTACCGGCTTGCTCATTAGAGACAAATTTGTATTTACAAAATAGTAATTCTTTATTACCGCATTATATGCTTAACACTGTTTTGAGACAATGTCCATTGTTAAAAGTGCTATACAAATGAATTGAGTTATTCTGTCTATTAAAGTCATTAAATTTATTAGCTGTTTTTAGATGCCAAGCTGAGTACAAACTGTTTGCTATCCAATTCTTGGGACATAAATAAGCTCTAAAACGAAGCCAGCTCCAAGACCTCTCACATACACACACACACACACACACACACACACACACACACACACACACACACACACACACAAACATTTATGACTGTCTGGAAGTAGTATATTTTCATTGTGACAAGATATCAGACTACTAATGAATTAAGATATAGTGTTTGGTGTAGGTGACTGTACCGTTTAACACAGGTGTGAGTATGCATACTATAGTACGTTCCTTGAGGACACACACAACCCTCCTCACACTCATCTCCACAAAACTGTGGGAGTGACAGAAAGAGGCAGTGCCGTTCACAAGATGACACACACACACCGTATTCCATTGTCGGTGGGCATGAGACAGCTGCACAAGACACAAAGAATGAGACTGCAAGGTCGTAGACTTAAAGTTTAGGGGCTATATAAAGGCATTTACATATACTTACTACATTCAGGCACATGTGTGCGGAAGTCGACAATGATGTTGTATTTCCTACAGGTGCGTGTATAGTGGGCAAGAGCAGAACAGAGACATGGTGTTCCACATCTGCATACATCTGCATGGCACTGAAGCTGGAAGGCCATGGGACTCACATATTCATGACACACAGCAAATACCTCCTGCATCAATATGTCACACTTCTCGATTGCATAGGTCGCTGAATCCAAACAGAATAAGTTAACATGTACATATGAATCATAAGTAAGAATATGAACCACATATGAACCAAAAACTAGGCTCTGGGCCAAGCCTTAAAATGTTCAATAACATATATTTCTGTCTTTCAAACACAATGTTTTTTTGTTTGCATTATTATGTGCAAAATTATGTGTCAAAGCAAAGAAAAGATCTGTGCTCAAACTATTTACTCATTTATTCATGACAAAAAACAGAATGGGCTAGTTTTGATTCAATTCTTAGCCAGAAATAAATCTGTTTGAAACAGATAGAAAGTCCATTATCAACTATTAATCAACTAATCTGACACAGAAACACATACACATTGTCAGTACTCTAAAACTGTGTTTTACCGGCTTGCTGATGAGTATCACACGGATCCAGTTGGGGCAAACTTGGCCGTGGCATGCAGGCTGATGACAAGCGCCAAGCGTTTCCAAACAAGTTTGGAGAGCTTTCGATCATACCTGATGGTGCACTAAAATGCAATCATTCATACAGTAGATTTGAAGCACAAGTAACAAACACAAGATATAGTCAGATAGAATAAGAAACAGTAATTGTATGGATTTTTTGGTTTAATATTACTAAATTTGTATATTACTAAATAAGCCCCCCAGCTTAGCTGGCATGTGTTGGAGTTTAACCCAGTGAATCGGAGGGTCATTTCCCTTCGCCTTCGGGTTGGGGAAAAGTCTCTCACTGTTGAGTAGCCTTCTTGGCGTCTCTGGGAGGGGCGCTGATAAACGCCCCAACACTGTTGATTTGTGCCTATGGGCCGAACCCGAGTGGTGCTCAGTTATTGGACTTCTGGCTAGTCATAGTTTGTCCATAACGAACACCATGTTCAAACACAAGGGTGTCCATCAGTACACATGGTACCAGGACACCCTAGGACGGAGATCGATGATAGACCTCGTGGTTGTTTCATCTGACCTCCGTCCATGTGTTTTGGACACTTCGGGTGAAGAGAGGTGGCGGAGCTGTCACCACCAACTGGCGGGGAAGGATCACCACCTGTTGGTGAGTGGATTGTGAGGGTGTTGCCTCGGAACGCCTAGCGGTGAACCCCCTGTGAGTTGGATTCGACCATCTTTCCGGCAACTCCCATGGCGAGCTTCAACCAGATCCCGAGGGAGGTTGGAGAGCATTGAGTCTGAGTGGACCATGTTCTCCACCTCCATTGTCTCAGATGCGTAAGGTCTCAGGTGCCGTAGTGGCGGTAATCCCCGAACCCGGTGGTGGTCTCCGGAAGTAAGGGATGCCGTCAAGCTGAAGAAGGGAGTCCTTCCGAGCCTGGTTGGCTCTTCGGGACCCCTGAGGCAGCTGATGGGTACCGTCAGGCCAAAGCGGGCTGCGGCCCAAGGTGGTTGTTGAGGCAAAATCTCAGGTATGGGAGGAGTTTGGAGAGGCCATGGAGAGGGACTATCGGTCAGCCTCAAAAGAAGTTCTGGCAAACCATCCGGTATATCAAGAAGGGGGAAGCAGTGCCCTGCCAAAACTGTCTACAGTGGAGGTGGGGAGCTGTTGACTTCAACTGGGGACATCATCGGACGGTGGAAGGAATACTTTGAGGATCTCCTCAACCCCGGAGTCATGCCTTCCGATGAGGAAGCAGAGGCCATGGGCTCAGAGGTGGCATCATCCATCACCCAAGCGGAAGTTACCGAGGTAGTTGAGAAGCTTCTCGGTGGCAGAGCAGCAGGGGTGGATGAGATCCGCCCTGAGTACCTAAAGTCTCAGGATGTTGTGGGGCTGTCTTGGCTGACACGCCTCTGCAATATCGCGTGGCAACTGGGGATGATGCCTCTGGACTGGCAGACCGGGGTGGTGGTTCATCTTTTTAAGAAAGGGGACCGGAGGGTGTGCTCCAACTATAGGGGGATCACACTCCTCAGCCTTCCTGGGAAAGTCTATGCCAGGGTACTGGAGAGGAGAATTCGGCCTTTAGTCGAACCCCGGATTCCGGAGGAACAATGCGTTTTTCGCCCTGGCCATGGAACACTGCACCATCTCTATACCCTCTATAGGGTGATGGAGGGATCATGGGAGCTTGCCCAACCACATGTCCACATGTGCTTTGTGGATTTGCGGAAGGCATTCAACCGTGTACCTCGCTGCACTCTGCTGGGGGTGCTCCGGGAGTATGTGATCTGCGGCCCTCACGAAGTTTGGTTCGCATTGCCGGAACACGTTGGAGGGACTATGTTTCTCGACTGTCCTGGGAACACCTCGGTGTCCCCCGGGGGAGCTAGAGAAAGTGGCTGGAGAGAGGGAAGTCTGGGCATCTCTGCTTAGACTGTTGCCCCCGTGACTTTGTCCCGGATAAGCGGTAGAAGATGGATGGATGGATGGATATTACTAAATTTACTTTTGACATAACAATTATAATTGTTTGCGGTGATGTTTACCACAGAAGGAGGATGCATGCTTCATACTATGTAAACAGCCTAGATGGGATCGATCTGTCCTACAGTAGTCTTTATAGGTAGTTTAGCTCATTTTAGGTAGTTTAGCTCCATACAAGGGCAAAAAATACCTATCATATATTAATTAAAAAAAATATTAAAAAGAGGTCAAAATGTCAAAACTTTGGTATTTGAGAGGGAAGTGAGAATTGGCGTCAGAGATAATGAGTTTATAAAATACTCACAGGAAGTCATCCTGTATGTTGCCATTGAAGGTACCACATAACCCCAGTGTTTCATCTCTCCAGAGATCTCCAAGCTGCAAGTACAGTCTGAACTCTTCCCAGTTATACTGTAGACGTAATCCATGTGCTGTCTTTACCTGAATGAACATGGATGACAGCTCCTGGATCTGAAACATCTCTGTGTAAGAAGATAAAAATGCATGCATTAAAGCATATCGCAATGCCAATAAGTTTAGCACAAGTATTGAGGAAAAATAATCAGTTTCTTATTTATTTGTTTATTTTGCAATATTATTAATAATAATAATAATAATAATAATAATAATAATAATAATAATAGATATATTTTTAATTGTCTGTAATAAAAAAAAACAACAACAACAAAAAACAATGTATTACCATCCGAATATGGTAAAGTGATACGGATCTGGCTTGCTATGTACACCTCCCCAGTGTGGCTGAGCATGACCTCAGTGCGAGGGTCTTCATTCAGTTGCAGGTTCACTGACTGGATACAAGCCCCATCCAGATTCTACAGTACAGTACATAAAACACAACAAACACACACACACACACACACACACACACACACACACACACACACACACACACACACACACACACACACACATAGAGGTATTATATTCACTAGTGAAGAAGCTAAACTGGTAGTGTTTCAAAAGCTTCAGTAATTCAGTAATTATATATCTCAAGAACTGGGCATTTATTCATGAGAGATCACATATTGTGAGGAAAGCTGAAGTCATGTGTTTGCTGTTCACAAGGAGATGACCCACTCTGAGGCTGAATTGCTTCATTCATGAGGCAACAGACACTACCAGTAGTCTGTGGTCTGCACCAAAACTGATCTCTCTGCAAGCAGTTTAGTGAAATGCTTCTTTCTCTTTTTCTCTCGCTTTTCCTACACTCTGAGTTCTTTCAAAGTTGTTCACAGTTGTCAGAGATAAGCAGAATGAACAGATGAACAGAGTGCGAGGCCTAGAATATCAAGATGCTCCATGCACAGTGAATTTAACTGTCATCTGCCCTGCGTTTTAGGACAGAGGTTTTGTTTTTTTTGAGAAATAGAGGCTAATGTGTCTTTTGATGTTCTATCAAATGCTAAATACACAGCATTTCAAACTGTTTAAGACCAAATTATTTCCATAAATATTTTTCGTTATAAAAACATGTTACAATAAACATTAGGGCTTCCGTATCATGACTTTGAACGTCATTAAAGGTACTTAGTATAGCTATGAAGTCATGTTAATATTCATGTTTAATTTTTCATGTATTATTCTGATGTTTATGTTATTGCTATTCTTGTCTATATAACAAGAGGATGTTTATTGTTTAAAGGGCTATACAAAAAAAAGATAACCAGAGCACTCTGTGTTTCATTACAAAATAATAAATACAAATCAACATGCTCATAACTTTGGCACAGTTATTGGAAGCTTCTCTGGCTTTATTTGTAAATGACAAATGACTATTTCTTTACAGTCCAAGCTGTGAGTTTGAGTATTCCTCTCATCCACTGACTGATCTAATAATGGTAAATCTAGATTAACAGTTTTGAATGACTTTAATTTCTGGAATTCACACCACCTAAATGCGTTACAATCCTTTGTGATGGCTCTGATAAACATATATTACTTATTAGAGGAAAATTAACACCATTTTATAAATCTGATAATACAGCAGTGTCAAGGAACTTACAGGTCCACATGGTATATTCTGGATTGTTACAATAAACCCGCCTGGGTTTCGGCTTTTGGCTAAAACATAATGACATGTAGCTGAGAAGGTGTAAACACGCCCATCAAAAGACTGAAAATACATGTCGCCGGAAACGGAACACTCCCCTGCAAACACATAAAATGTTTATCAGCCACATTATTTTTCAAAACTCTAAAGAGCTGAAGGGCTACAGTTAGACTTCTGCAGAAACATCATCCAGTTATCCTGTTTCCAATGATAGCTTTTCCAAAATATTTTCGAATCTAGCTAAACAAATCTTTGATGAAATATGTTCATCAAATGCTACATAGTAATCCTGCATTGAAGAATACAGAAAAAACATCATATAATGGATAACTCACACTGCTCATCCCATATCAGCATAATACACAAGATATGGATAAAGAGACATGCCTATTTTACTATTGAAATATCTGTAAGAGTAAATGTAAATATATTCATGAACCACTAACTGAATAAAGACATCTTGTATATGACAATGAAGTATTCAAGTGTCACATTTAAATTTTCAAAAAAATTAATTGGATGTGGAGTAATAAAAAGGAAATATTAAATGCACACACTCAAAAAAATTATTGAGGACATCTCTCTTCCACACAATTAACTATTTGAATTTCTCTCAACAGGAACGCATTTGTCTCTGTACTTGTATTCTGACTTGTATACCTTTTAGCCTACTATACTCTGGCTAAACAGAAATGTCAATAATGACCGGATCATGGAATGAGGAATATGTAAAGGCAATAGAGACTGAATAAGACAGAATAAAATCATAGATTCAAAGAAAAAAACAATCATGAACCTGGACAACTTTGCTCTTTGCAGTTCCACACACCCCCAGCACATGTGCTAGAAAAGATGGAGACATAGATATGATGGAAACGCTATTTCTATACATTACAATTTCAAAAATATTAATCTTTATAAACATTTGCGCTGCTTAAACATTCTGTCAAAATTATGTCAAACCAGTTGTTGCACTCCTCCTGTATATTGTGTCCTGAAGGGTACAGCATTCCCCGGTGTTCACAAGGACAGTCTGATGGCTTTACACAGAGGCCATTTTCATAGATTAGATCTGCCAAAAGACAAACAAACATATAGACACAGAGTCCCTTTACTTTTCTTTTTGCAAGTTTTATAAATAAGCCAAAATGATCTGTGATCTGTGATCATGTTCGACAGTTAATGAATAAACCAACACTGGTTCATCTAAGCACTAAATCTTGCTTAGATGTACACACACATACACACACACACACACACACGTGTATATATATATATATATATATATATATATATATATATATATATATATATCTCAGGGGTCTATGGGCATTAAGGATGGAATGCCACCCTGGATGGAATGCCAGGGCCACACACACACACACACACGCACACACACACACTCATACACTAGGGGACAATTTTCCATGTATATATATATATAGATATATATATATATATATATATATATATATATATATATATATATATATATATATATATATACATATAAAAAGCCACACCACAATATAGGCAGTAAAAATGATAAAACTCTTCAGCTCATGATAAAAATCATATGTAGTACTGATTCATACACAATAGTCATGATGATTTCTTGAATCATAAGTATAATTCCATATTTACCATCTGGACAGTAGCAGCCATCCAAACACTGTAGTTTGCTGTCAATGCAGATGTGTTCAATGTTGCAGTGCACAGGGCAGCATGTGATGCACTCTCTGTGATGGAGCTCTGCTGGGCATTCGATCCCTGAGCAAACCAAAATCAAACTTAAAGATTTATAAGTTTCAATGATTCAAAAAATAATATAAATCATAACACCATACATCTTAAAATATACATACATATACTGTCAAAAGTATTATTAAAAATTATTTAATATAGGGTGCAGTACCATACTACTGTATTGTTATAGTATTGTTATTAT
>JACRUU010000028.1:17904466-18091966 GCA_030449085.1 Kryptopterus vitreolus
TGATCGCCTGCAGGAGTATGGATTAGAATTGCATTCTGGATCATTATGGACCTGTAAAAAAACAGAATTGAAAAGGATACAAAATAACAATGAAAAAAGAAATCTTTTTCTTCACTTAATAATTCTTTGTAGGAATCCTACTTCTAGACATCCGAGACAATGTTTCTGTTAGCCTTTTAATTCAGTGACAAATGATGATGGCATTCGGCCAACAGAAGGTCCAGGATAAAGCAATTGCAATGCTTTGAATTCGCATCAGTGAATCTCACAGAACAAAGCCTACGCTGTTTTTGGCCCTGCTGATAATTGCACTATTAAACTGGAATGGACATAAATGACTCTATTAATGAGATCACTTTCTCTAAATTAGCCCAAAGCTATCTTCCAAGACCTGAACCAAACGCACACACACACCTTTTATACCTTTTTCAACTTTTGCTCATTTGCTGCTACATTTAGATAATAAAACAAAAAAAAAAGACTAACTGGCCCTTTATGTTAACAAAGCTGCCACAGAAAATCCAAATCAGAAGATCAAAAAGCAATGTACTTGTTTTTGTGAATGTGCATATACCTGTATGAACACACTTGGCTTGTCTTCACACTCCTTCAGGAGAGTATAGCTGCACTTGCCAGGGAAGTAGTAGTAAAGGCCATCAAATGTCTCATAATTGTATTGCCCCCATGATCGACATGTCATCTCTCGCTCCAAGCCTGTATTTGCAACTAGAGTGAAGTATTTTCCATTTTAATTGAACGCCAAGTCAAGGGCTAAATCTACAAAACATTTCAAAACAGTATTTTGTCATTTAATGAGTTTAAGTCAACATCAATGCCCATTCGTATCATTATCCGCTACATTATTTAAGTTAATAAATGTCATTTATTTTAAATGTGATTGTATATGACATGGGTGCACGGTGGCTTAGTGGTTAGCAAGTTTGCCTCACACCACCTGTTCGATTCCCGTCTCAGCCATGTGTGTGTGGAGTTTACATGTTCTCCCTGTGCCTCAGGGGGTTTTTCCTCTGGTTTCACCCGGTCCAAAAACATGCACGGTAGGTTGACATGCATGGTAGGCACCTTGGAAAATTGTCCCTAATATGTGAATGTGTGTGTGTGAGCGTGTGTGTGTGTGCCCTGCGATGGGTTGGCATTCCATCCAGGGTGTATCCTGCCTTAATGCCCATAGACGCTGAGAGGCACAGGCTCCCCGTGACCCGAGGGAAGATAAAGCGGTAGAAGATCCAACATTCCGACATAGTCATTTAGACATTCAACAGCTAAAGTAATATAAAAATGTTTAAGATCTAGTGTACCTGCTTGGCAGTGTGGTCCAACAGCCTGATAGAAAGAACAGTTGCAGGTGTTTGAATAGAGACAATGATTCCCATTCAGACATGGAAACATACAAGGATCTGCAGTTCCTGTAAAATCATATAGTGATAAATATTATAATTTATTTGTTAAAAGAAAGAGAGATTTGTTAAGAGAAAGAAGCACGGTGGCCTAGTGGTTAGCACGTTCGCCTCACACCGCCAGGATCCGGGTTCGATTCCCGTCTCGGTCATGTGTGTGTGGAGTTTGCATGTTCTCCCCGTGCCTCAGGGTTTTTTTTTCCGGGTTCTCCGGTTTCCTTCCCGGTCCAAAAACATGCACGGTAGGTTGATTGGCACCTTGGAAAAATTGTCCCTAGTGTATGAATGTGTGTGTGAATGTGAGTGTGTGTGCCCTGCGATGGGTTGGCATTCCATCCAGGATGTATCCTGCCTTAATGCCCATAGATGCCTGAGATAGGCACAGGCTCCCCGTGACCCGATGGAAGATCGGATAAAGCGGTAGAAGATGAATGAATGAATGAAAGCATTCATTCATTCATTCGTTAAAAGAAAGCATCTATATATCACTATAATATATATCTATTGACAGGTGACCAGTGACCAAAACCATTGACAGGTGAACACTGATTATCTCATTACAATGACATTTGTGTCAAGCAAAAAGTCAAAAAGTGAGTGGCATTTCTTGCGAGTGGTATTGCACTTTATTCTGGAACTGTAAAAAAATCTAAATAGAAAAATAAAAAAGCATGTTCCCCAAGGTCAAGGCACCCCCTTGACAGAGCCTCGCACCCCCCTTTTTGAGAAACACTGGGTTAGGGTTATGGAATGTGTTGATATGAATAAACTATAGAAATACAGTGCTTGATGTGGTCCCTACCTCTGGATCTGTAGGCAGCCCATGCTTCACTCGCCTCTGAGGATGTGTTGTTTAAATGGACTTGCTATGAAAAGAAATTAAGGAAAAAGTGAACACAATACATATTAATATGTGATCATTTAGTAGCAATTACATGGTTTAAATCAAAACTGGTTTAATTACTGTTATGCAGTAAAGTTCAACTTTATAAGTTGAACTTGTAAATAACCTGCTTAAATTCCTCATTGACAAGTATAAAATAAGTATTTTTATTATCCACCTTTAGGGCATTTGTTATGAAACAGGTTTGTGGTTCCTTATCTAATACTATGCTGGGATGAATCTCACTTTAATGCATTCCTATTATGTGTCTTGACCTTGTTTAATTTTCAAACTAACTTGGATTCGGGTCATAAGATCACAATATCAAATAGGCAAAATAACTGTTTTCCCAGTTGAGAATGATTGGAAACAATTCAAACATCCAATAAACCAGAAAGAATACATAGCAGAACAGTTTCGTTGAGAAAAATTATACCATTATTTGACTTATGTCTTATTATTATTATTATTTTTTCACTGAAGGTCCACAGACAGGATTCCTGCATTTTAGTATTTAACATAAAAATCTAAATTATTTTTCTAATTATTTCATTATTACATTTTAAAGATATGTAAATCTGTGTAAATGTGGTGAATTTGAACCCTGCTGTTCCAGTTTTCAATTTAATTAAATTGTATTTGTATACTGCTTTTGTATAATGAGGGTATTACCTCAATACACCTTACATCTTTGTGTTGACTTGGTCTCATCTTGCTTTGATCTCAACTCCTCACAATTATTGGACTTGTTTTTGTCTTAACACACTCTGGCATTGGGCTTGACTCAGCATTAATGTTCCCATTAAAATGCTATGCAAGCTCAGTTATCCCTGAATAATCACCTTTCACAAAATATAGTCATAGTCATAATTAATAATAATATTTTTAAAGGTACCACAAGCAAGGTGGTACATTGCATTTAATAAAACTAATTTTTTTAGTTTGTCTCATTTCCTGTAAAAAACTTTATAATAATTTTGTAAATTTAAGATATAAATTATACTACTGCTCAGGGATTTTCTCCCTCTTACAGGTACAGTAGATCTGGTCATTTAAACCTCATTTGCATGTAACATCTGTGTCACAATTGACGAGTGTGAAGTCCCTTTTGAGGCTATATGTCCATTAGGTCTTCAGTCAACCCATAGTTAACCTTACAGTTTGGTTGGATTTTATGTTGCACCCAATTATATACAATGCATTTACACTAATTGTCCATTTATTCTGGATCTACTTGATTAGATCCAAGTCAATAAGTGCTAGGATAAAAAATTTGATTGACAAAATAATGTGTTTCTTTTAGTCTATAAACAGTTATGAATTCTCTTATGAATCGCCTGGCTTATCCGACTAACAAAGATTTGCACATTCCAGTTAAAAGTGCATTGCATGAAATTTTCCATTCCACTACCTTTCTTCTCATAAGCTTTCAAATTTTATGTTTTTTCACGAATTATGTATTGATTTTTAAGCGTGATTGATTAAATATAAATTTTATGTGAAAAGTCCTAGTAATTGCAATTATAAAAACATCCATTGCACACCATTAAATCACTCTAATAAGTGGATCCGATTTAACGGTTATGAACTCTATTTTTATCAATAAATAAATGAATAACTATAAAAAGACAACATTACTAATACCCCGCTTATAACATAAAAATGGCTTGTTTGCTCCCCTTGAAAAGTGCACATACTGTGCATACTGTCACCTTGACTCTGTATGGAGAGTCCATTGCTTCATTGTTGTTAAAGTACTGAAACAAGAATTGTTTGTTTAGGTCCTTGGAACACAAGTGCCTTTTCGTAGATGGAATGAGGTTATCTTCAAACTAATCAGCTTAATTAAAGAGCCCTTATGCACATAGAAAAGAAAAGAAGTTCTGAACTTATTTCAAGTGGTACTAGGTGATCAAACCAGTAAAAGGTGTTTTGTGTAAAAGTTTTGTGTAAAAGCAGTAAAATCTGCGGTTGCATGGGTTCAGAACAACCAACAAAATACAAGCAATGAAAGAAATATTTCAAACCATGTGTCATAAGATTCCATAATCAGTGGAAGTGTCACAAACCTAAAACTTCCGTTGTCTAAATATACATTATCCCTATGTATCTTTATCACCATCATTATGGTGGTGGCAGCATCATGCTATGGGGATACTTCTAATCAGTCTTGATAGAGAAAATTCTATGGAAATATTGCAACACCTACTCCAGTTTGCTAAAACAAACAAACAAACAAACAAAAAAACTAAATCATAGGATGAAATTCAGCTTTTAGCAGAATAGTGACAGGTAGTAAAGAGTGGCTTAACAAAAAAAGATTGTTCTACCAGCCAAAGTACTAGTCTCACTCATATTAAAAAACTGCAGTCCATGAGCATCACCCAATTAACCTGAACAACCAGGAGAAAATCTGCCAAAAAGAATTTACCAAAGCACTTTAGCAGTGTGCAAAGCTGATTTAAGTGTATCTGAAAGACTTAAAGCCGCTAGAAAAACCATTGGTTTTTCAAACAAATATTTATGTAAATATGTAATGTCTGCTACTTATGCAACAAAAATATTTTTCAACAAAATCAATTATTGTTACATTACAATTTCATGTCTTTAAAAATAAAATACTGCACAAAATACTTTACTTCTAGAAACTTTTACAAACACCCTTGCAGCTCTATTCCAGCTTTATACCAATGGTTTTGTGTAATATAATATGTAATATATACTGTAAATGAATAATGGTAATGCCATTAGAGGAAGAAACGAATCAAATAGACCATCATGATAAGTGAATGGTTTCATAGTACATAATTTGTATCTCAGCCATATGTTCACTTATTTCTCAACATAATAATTAACGTTATATCTTAAACCTGTTTTTATTTTTCAAAATTTAACTCCAGAAGCAAACAAACTTCCTCTATAATTAATTTCTTCTACAAAGAAAATTCTGAACAATAACAGTAACTGTAACAATTATAATTCTTGATTTCTTTTTTATTTCCCCAAACTAGTTTTGACAGAAGCTAAAGTTTTTACTTATGGCCAAATGCAAACTTTTTGAGTTATATGCATTATACAATAAAGACAAAATAGAAAATGGAGATGTCAATGTTTAGATGTCTTCAGGAGTCTATTGTGAATTTACAGATGAAATGTTGACCTTTAGTAGTTCCAAGAACTCAGATACTCATGTTCCTAGGGTTTCTTCTTTGATCTGTAACTAAAAACTATATCAAAACATCAAAATATTGCAAAATATTACATCAAAATATTGCAAAATATATATTCAAAAAGTTAATTACTAAATTAGTTTAAACAAACCACTTTAGAATGAATAATTTCACTCTTATCAATTCTATTTTCCTTGTTTTATAGTGATAACTGATTTTGTTAATATAATGTAGTGCACTGCAACCACAAAAGGATGGATTCTGACATGTTATGAAGGAGGCCAGTGTCCTCCTTCTTCAAAGAGAGAGAGAGAAAGAGAGAAAAATAGAGAGAAAATAGCAGCTCATAGAGAACAGCCCCACTTTTATTGACCTGGGAGACACCTGAAACCTGACTGTTGTGCCCTTGCAATGATGGCCTTTATCCTCCCCCGAAAAAGAATTGGAAAAAAGTTTAGAGCTGCTCATTTCTTCACTTTAAGTAAAGAATTTCTAGCCAACATGTCATTGCTGCTTGTCAGAAATTTCTTTAAAACAAACTTTTGCTGAATATTTACCACTTAACTAACGCGTGTACAGCAATTCTCACGTGGTTATTCTACTCAAATAACTTTCCTGTTAAATAGGCACCTGGTAAACAATACCTGCTCTGGCCAGTAGGTGGGACTGTTGTTAGTGGGCAACAGATAGTCATTCATTTACACTAAGAGCTGATGGCATAACAATAAACTAGTTCAGTAAAAGTGATACAAAATTGTTTACAGCCTCATCATATTCCTATGTTTTTAAGAAAACTTCCAATAATGGAATACAAACTTTTATACATAAGTTAAAGGAAAAACCTAGCTAACCCAAACTTTCATGTGATGTTTTTAAAACCAATCTCCTCTTTGATTGAGACCATACACTTTCTGTAATGTCACATTCACAAAGACATTATACTTCTAAGGCATGGTAAAGCAGTTCAAATGCGAAGGCTTTGAAACAAAGATTTATTAATTATTATTAATTGTTATTATTAATTATTTATATAATATTGATGGTTTCACTGTTTAGACAACATTCAGTTTATTCACAAACATTATTCATATTCTAGGAAATATTTTCCAGATTGATACATTAAAAGGGTGCATGAATTGTAAATGTTTTTTACTGCTATTAATGCAGATAATATTTTTTTAAAGAAAAAAGACAAGATTTCCAATAAAGAAAACAATCCCCAAGATTTTTTTCCATTATGCAATGTTTGTTTTTAATTCACATTCTATTACTAGTGTTGATTATTTACTCATATGTCAGGTAAACAGAGCAATGCATGGAATTACTTTCATCCCTTTCTTTTTTTAAACCTCCGTTTTAGTCGTATTCCCAGGGGGCCAAGCCCCTTATCTCTCCTAACCCTAGTCTCTGGTCTGTCGCATCTACACAATGGGGCTTGACATCTGTGATTTCTGCTATGACAAAAAAAAGAACTACAGTATAAATGAATACTCTACAATTAGCTGCTTCCTCTTCAAATTGTAGGGTAGATATTTGTGGTTCTTTTTTGCTCTTAGTTCGAATTTTGTTACTTTCACGGGGTGTTGAAGACGGGGAATGTCCTTATGCAAACGCGTTCCCAATTATAACCCATAGTTATCATGAAAATTCTTGGTATGTGTGTGTGTGTGTGATATATATATATATATATATATATATATATATATATATATATATATATATATATATACACTCAAATGCTTATTTATCACTTTGTATTATATGTTAACGTTACTTATCTTATGTGATTGCATTTGGCCCTAGTGTGGAAATCCGGCGTGTCGGAGCGCAGTGAGTGCAATGCTTCACCGCCTCAGCAAAGCTCTCCTACCTGCTCGGCATGGGAACGGGTCTCCCATTTCGCCACCATTATCCTGCTGCTCCCGCTGCTCTCACACACACACACACACACACACACACACACACACACACACACAGAGAGAGAGAGAGAGAGAGAGAGAGAGAGAGAGAGAGAGAGAGAGAGAGAGAGAGAGAGAGAGAACAAGGCATGGTTTGTTCCTTACAGGTAATCAGCACTTCGGCTTTCAAACTCTATAGCTTATCCCAATGTCTATGCATTCAAGAACAACAGACAGCTGGTATTCTAACTAGGACCGATTTTGCTAAGAATTTCCCCGCATCATTTGAAAAACTTCGGCTGGTCTCTACATTAATAATAAGTCACTGCACAGCAATGAAACACACAACTTACTTTTCATGTTCATGCTGGTGAGTTAAATTCACTCTTTCAACAGCCCACAAAATGCACACTGAAAAGAAACTGCGGTGTTAGTGCGCAATGTCCAGTGGGCTGTATGTGAAATTAAAGCATCTTCATCACCTGCGGCATCTGTCCGTTAACACTTGATTGTTTCTTACCTTGATGGATCAGACAAACGCAGACCAATAACAGGTAAAACAATCCTTTGTGGATTAGGTTTGAATTCGGATCCATTCGTGACTCATATATACCACTTAAAGTGGAACCAGATTCTCCCCTTTGCGATCTCCAGCTGATTCTACGCGACTACCGACACATTTTGGAAGAGTTTGCGGAGTTCTTCTCACGCCTGCCCCCGTTCCTCCTTCTGTTTCCGATGGCTTCCCAGCTGCTCACCTGGAGACTCGAGACTTGCTCTCATTAGCATACGGTATTCAGCCCAGCCGTGATTCTGATCTTCACACGCCTCATACACGTATCTGGATCAGCCGACCACGTCAAATCCAAACCCAGAGAAAAGCGCTGTATGACAAATTGTTAAAAGCGCTTTATATCTAAAATTGATTTGAACTGAATTGAATATTAGGCTGCATGGAAATTTAACGTAGAGATGTAGAACACCGAACTTAAAGCTATAAAGCCATCGAACAAAACAACAACAAAAAAAACAAGCATTTAAATATTTGTTGTGAAACGATCACATACAACGGATGCAAATAATTATTATAATCCCATGTAAATGGCATCAATGAAACAATTTCCAATAACAGCATTTGGGGTAAAAGTTGAACATTGCATATTTAATATTGCATATGTTCAGCAGACCAACAGGTTTTACTCCATATTAGGAGATTTAATTATAATTAAAACCTAATACAATTCTTTCAAAATTCATAATGAATCTTCTCTGGAACAAAAATTGAAATTACACATGACACATAAACACATGAGATTAAAGCAGAGATTACAAATTAACCTGACATTGTGCTGGGAGATGGAGGTTGTAGTGGTTAGAGACATTATAATGGTAGGGAATTTCAAGCACTCATTCATGCATTCACCTTTCTGTCTGCGTGTATTGTCAATTTAATGTCAAAATAATCAAACATAAATCAAATCATTTTTACAAAAGTAAATTGTATATGCATCACATACATATGATACATCAAACATGTTTGATTCAGACTATACACCTTCTTTTTATCATTTAAAATGATGTATGAATTAAAAAATTTTTTTTATTGCTATTATTACTTTGCACTGTTCAGTATAATGCTGGTATAATATAGTTGTATATGTTTGTATTATGCTCTCTATATTACTTTTCATTTTGAAATGACTTATGCTCATTCAGTCATCACACAAAAAGCTTGTGTTCAGGTTGCACAACATGGTTGATGATTCATAGGATGAAGAGATTTGATCATCCGTAAATGTGGTAGAGGTCATAGCACACGCACACACACACACACACACACACACACACACACACACACACACACACACACACACACACACACACACACACACACACACACATACTATACAGCTAAATGGACCAACACCTGATGTTCTGGTGCGCAGTGTGGCTGCATCCATAAATGTGGATCTCACTTCTCATATTACACTCAGGAAAGAGAGTATAGAGAAAGAAAGAAATAGAGAGAGTGAGACAGGGCTCTAGAGGCAATACTTGAAATGAAATCCGTCAGATATAAGGCTGGGTGAGGGGTCACCTTTGTCCTCCTCTGTCTAAGAGCTGGTTTATGCATCTGCTTTCATGTGCTTATGCTCACATACCTGTAGAAGTCTGCCTTCATACCAACACATGATGTGTCTAGTATAGTTTAGTGTCAAGTAAAGTGAAATTGAGATTATTTATAAAGTATGGCCATGTAAATAGTCTTACACAATACACATTAGAGTACATTTTAAAATATAAACGTTTCAATTAGCTTTCATAAAATTCCTTGTTCAAGGCATTGCCACATGGATCCTCAATATCCTCAATGTCACTGTTAAATTTTTAACAAAATAAAACGATATGCTCAAAAATCTTTAATAAAATAGCTTTATTAAAAAAATCTTTCTTAAAATCAGTTTAAAAAATAGATTGTATACATAAATAAAAAAATCTCAGTAAGGTAAATAAATAAAACTACATTAACTTTAGAAATGAACAAAAATAGCCGGTTGGGCAGCAAAAAAGTTCATTTCAATTAAAACATGCTTCTCAAAATAAACATTAAGCATATAAAATAAACATATAAATTGACTTCAAGGACATTTGGTTTGGTGTTACCTCTCCAAACAAATGGCATTCATATTTTGGCGGGGAGGTGGTAATTCGGTGGTAAAGGCAATTGGCTCTGGACCCATAACCTACAACTGCTTAGTAAGTCGTTCTGGGTAAGGGTGCCTGCAAAATGCCATGAAAATGAATATTTAAATATATGTTCATTTTAAAGTTGAAGGTCTCAAGAAACAAAATAGATTTTCTTATGTTTTGCCAGAGACAACTGCTTTTTTTTGTCATTCGTTTTCAAATAGAATATGCAACTAGTGACAGAATTCAGTGCCATCCATTTTCTGAACCATTACAACTGGGACAGCCCATATTTTCTACTATGTCACGTATAACTAAATGATCACATACAGTTTTAGGGAAGTTATAAAAGTGTAATTTCTAACAGGGCTATAGAAAATGTTACATTAAAAACAACAGCGTAAACAAACTAGGACCTGTAGATCACAAACATCTGTGCAGTAACTAAAAAACATTCTATAACACTAACATACTCTAAAAACCGTAAAGGATTCAGCTGAATTTTTTAATGCTAAGTAAAAAAGTTCTCTCTGTATATACGTATTCATATAGTGTTAATCATTATTTTTATTCCATTTTAAAAGACAATATGTGACTTTAGGAATGTATTTAAAGTATTTCAACAACTTTCTCCAAAATTCTCCAATTAGCTTGTAATTAAGTTCCACATGTGCTCTGGCACTCCATATGCTTATGCCAGCACCTAGTGTGGAGGATCCAAGGTGGATGCCGAGCTGAGCAGGAAGTGGGTGAATAGAGCCGGCGTTAGAAGCGTGTTGAGCGTGAGGAGCACAGAACCACCGTTTGAAGCATGTTAAGCTTGAGGAGTACAGAGCCAATTTTTGAACCATGTTGAGCTCGAGGAGCACAGAGCAGGCCCGGGCAGGTCGAACTCTGGAGACATGAAATGTAGGGTGGACCCGGAATGCCATGGTATTTACAACCTTGGATATGGGGAACGAGCCAACGACGCATGGGGCCAGTTTCCAACAGGTGGCTTTCAGGGGGATATCCCGGGTGGAGAGCCATAGTCTCTCATAGCGGTAATGAGGGCTAGACCTCACCTACGATTGGTTCCCAGGCAAAGACAGGGCATTCTTGAGCAGAGCAGCCTGGGCAACCCTCCAGCCATGGCAGCAGCGCAGGAACAAGTGGGTGGCCGAAGAAACAGTTGACTGGGGCTCCTGGCTAGAAAAAATCGGCGGCAGGTAAATATGGACCACCTGGAAGGGCGAGAGCCCAGTGGCAGTTCTGGCAAAGGTGTTTTGGGCTCAATCCATATTAGCCTCTCGGACCAGGAGGCAGATTCTCGACTGCAGAGGAGGTGGAGGATCTTAGCAGATCTTGGTTGAGCCTCTTTGGCCGTTGGTCTGGGGGTGAAACCCAGATGAGAGACTGAAATGACCAGTAGGTGGCAAAATTCCTTCCTAAACTAAGCCAAGAATTGGGGTCCATGGTCAGAGACAGTATTCCTGGGAAGTCCTTGCAGGCGGAAGATGTGGTGGGGGACCATCTTGGCTGTCTCCTTGTAGGACGGCAGCTTGGGTAGGGCGATGGAGTGCCTCATCTTAGAAAAACAATCCAGCACAGTCATGATGGTGGTGTTCCCATTAGAGGGAGGTAGGCCACGGCATCTAGGTATGGGGAGTTGATGAAGGAGACCCTCCGGTTGCCTGTGAGAGGTCTTGTGTTGGGCACAATCCGGCAGGCGGCCACATAATCCTGGGTGTCCTTATGGAGCAAGGGCCACCAGAAGTGTGTCTGGACCAGTGACAGGGTTTGAGGGAATCTGGAATGGCAAAAGAAGGGAGAGTTGTGACACCACTGGAGGTGAGGAGAACTTCAGGTATGAAAAGCTGGCCCTTCCCAAAAGGAAAAGCCTTGGGCTCAGGGCTTCCCCTGTTGGTATTCCCGATCCTTTCCTTGAGGTCCAGACCCAGAGGGCACACAGAGATGGAAAGAGACAGAGACTTGGGAAGGATGGCTTCAGGATATTGGAGAAGATCAGTATATCATCCAAGTACACAAACACAACACAAAAAATACACAAAAATATACACAAAAACAGGTTCTAAGAGTTGTTAGAGTAGGCCCCAGGGAGGCCTGGTTCCTGGGAGCAGGTCAATGGCACAGTCATAGTGCCAATGGAGAGCAGGGTGGTAGTGAGGGCCTTACTGAAGACTGGGACCAGGTCATGGTAAGTATACACCTAAGGGACAGCCACCAGGTCCTAGGGTCTGGGGAAAATGGCAGAGGGAGGTTTGGGAGTGGGATTGTGAGGCAGTGGCCAAGGCAATGGGTTCCCCATTCTAAGACACGACCCGTGGGCCAGTCCAGACGAGGGTTATGCCTTGGAAGCCATGGAAAACTGAGCAAGATAGGGGCCTGGGGGGGGGGGGGGGGGGGGGGGGGTTTCACCAACCGGGTGAGCCACTCCTTGTGTTGTTCCCCGACGGACATGAGCAATGGCTTGGTTCGGTGTGTGGCTATATCCAGAAGGCTCCCATCCAATGACCTAAAAGGCTTGGAAAAATGGATGGATTATAGCTTGTGGGTGACCTTCCCTTCACCAATGAGCCCCGCCTTTTGCCAGACAGGAGCCCACCATCTGACCCTCTCCACCACAGTAAAGTAGGTGAGTAGGTGAGACAGGTTGGAACGGGCGGACTTGCTGTTCCTGTCAGTGCTCCCTGATCCGCCAGTCAATGCGGGCGGCAAGAGTGATGAGCGAATATAGGTCTTGGGGAAGATCTCGGGCTGAGCTGAGCAAGAAGTGGGCAGAGCCCTGCACGAGCTCAGAGCTTGCTAGAAGCCAGGGAGATGGTGAAACGGGGAACAGAGTCTGAGAGACGATTCCTTGAGCCGAGTGAGTGAACCGAACCGGAAGTGCGAGGTGAATGGAGCCGGCATTTGAAGCGCATTGAGCGCGAGGAGCACAGAGCCAGAGTTTGCAGTGAGAATCTGGAAAACAGGCAAGGTTGGCAGGCCAGAAGTAGAGAGAGTGAAGGAAGTTAACAGGTCGGTAACGAAATAGCGTTTTTGAAAAATAGCTGGTATGTGTTCAGGGCAAGCCTAGAAGAGAGTCTGGCACTGACAGAGGGTCTTTGGTGTCCTTATATATGCCAGATAGACAGACGCCATTTCCGGCTTGCAGGTGGGTGGTTCCTCTGTGGTGCCAGAAGTGCTCACACAGGCTGACAGCTTAAGTAATTTGTGTTATTTATTTCATTCTTGTGTATTTATTTTGTTTCTCTTTGTTTGTATGATCTTATGAAGAGTTTTGTGACTGGAGACAGAACCTTAATGAAACGTACAAAATTGCTTATATACAGGGACACAATTCATAAGGCATGGATTTGCTTTACCATTTCAAAGTGAGTACCATAACATCACAAATAATATTTATTTTTCACAGAAAGCAATAATTATTGTTATCTAAAAAAAAAATCTAAAAAAATTTGTTGGCTCAAAAAAGTAAATAGAATCGATAGCAAGTTCCCTTGTCCAAAAATCATTGAAATTTATTAATGATCATTACAACTAACTTGAATTTTTTAAGTTTACAAAACTGTCTTTTTCTTCAAATTAAAATACACTAATCAACAAAAAACAAAACACATTTTAAACTATTAAATATTATGTAGATGTAAGCTACTCATAATAACACACAATGAGTGGCATAAAAGAAAGAAATAACTGGTCAGTGGTTCCAGACAAGATTTGGTTGAAGTAATGGCTGCAAAAGGAAGTGCCTAGTTGTTCCATATATTCATTGTGTATAGATTCACTTACTTGATAATGTTTTGTATAAATATCCCTGAGACTGAGTTGGGAATTAAGTTGCTTATTTTCAGTCTCTCAGTTATCTCTCTAACTCAGTCATTTGTAATTTTACCTTTTTTATTCATAGGCATTTTGGAATAACTGTCAAATTTAGAAATACCTCAAATTTACGGCTTAACATGCCTTGTGAACTGTGTTCAGCTATTTCATTTTAAAAAACTTTTTTGATTTTTAACACCCACACGTTTATAGAAACTGAGTATTTTTTCACCGCATCAATACGTTGAGTACCACAAGCCTCTGTAATAATACACACAAGCTGTTGAAAATGTAACAAACACCAACAACAATACCAAGAACAATACTCAGTGCCTCACTCTCATTAATCACTCAGGTTTGTGGTGGTGAAAGTGACTGTTTGTTTACACATCAGGAAGCTCTCATGTCTGTTTCCCTCTGATTCTACTTTGTTATAGTTAATCCTGCCGGAGTCCATATCTGCACTCTACACTAAACTTACATTCACTCCCACACTGCAACTATGACCGTGGTTAGGCACTCTCTCTCTCTCTCTCTCCCCGTTGAGTTACATATCCCACTGCTGAGCTACCAGTGATCCAGACCCCCTCTGCACTCTGGTCCTGTCTGACCCTGATAATGCCCTGCCCCTTGTTGATGACGCCTCAAACAAATTCATGAATACACTCCACACTCCACAAAAAACATCCTCAAACCACAAACAAAACAAATCATCCAAATGAGGATGGGGTTCTCTGTTGAGTCTGGTTCCTCTCAAGGTTCCTTCCTGTCTCACTGAGCTTTTCCTTGTCACCATCACTTCGGCTCGCTCAACAAGAAACAATTAGGGCCAAACTGATTTTCATTTTTAAATATTATGTAAAGCTGCTTTGAGTAGATGGCAAATTGTACAAAGCGCTCTACAAATAAAATTGAATTAAAATTGAACAATAAAGATAATCAAAGATTAATCAAATTCTTTGGTTTACTGTATTATGTCTGAAAACAGTCTACATAGGCACAGTACTTCATGCTTAAAATATGAGTTTTACACAGTCTTAGTGGACAAAAAAAACACTACTTTGGGTTAATGTCTTAAACTGTATAGAGCTGCTGTACGTCATGTTATATACACTGTTATTAGTTTCTTTTACTTTAGAAACTATATATCACAGCAAAGAAGTTTCAGTTACTTTAGAAAAGCATACACCTGCTTTGCTTCAGTTACATTAGAAACAATATAGTTCCAATACAATTCTGCTGCCACAGTACATCAGGCTGATTCAGCTCCGTTAGAATCTTATACAGAAATGTATAGAATTAGCTTAAGAACTACTGTTTATACTGACTAAACTAAATCCATTTCTGCCCTTAACATTTTCTTTTCAAATTTTGAGGTTTTCTATAACTAAAAAAAAGAAACAATAACAAAAAGACATTCAAAACCTTTTTTTGGGAAATTAATCACTGGCTGGATCACCATTGTAAGAAAAAAATGATCTGGACAACGATGATCGTATTGAAGAAGTTGTTTATGACAGCATAGCAGCCTCCCTCCCAGATGTGCTGAATGACTTCTACGCCCGGTTCGAGGCGCAGAACAATGTGGCAGCATGGAAGACCATCCCTCCTTCCAATGACCAGATGATCTGTCTAACCCAGGGGTGTGCAAACTATGGCCCGGGGGCCACATCCGGCCCCTTGGTCCTTTTAATCCGGCTCGCTGAACTGCTTCGGCTTCTTTGCCGCACCAGAAGAAAGTATAACCGCACAGCAGTGCTGACATGCTGTGCGTGAGAAAAATGAAGGAAAAATACAGTGATTTTTTTTTGTTTATTTTCCTTAAATAGAATATCCTTATTCTTTGGTAGCATAATGAGCATGATATCATTTACCGCTCTTTACAAGTGGAAAAATTTATATTGAACACAAGTTATGTTCAACGTTATTGTTGGTTTGGCCCACGAACACACCACAGGTTTCTCATGTGGCCCTTTGGAAAATATAATTGCCCACCCCTGGTCTAACCACAGATGAGGTGAGGAATTTTCGGCTTGCTCAACAATTTGTCATCGTCTCAAAGCAGCTTTACATAATACTTGTGTGAAAAGTGAAAATCAGTTTTGCCCTAATTGTTTCTTGTTGAGCAAGCCGAAGCGACGGTGGCGAGGAAAAACTCCCTAGGGAACAGGAAGAAACCTTGAGAGGAACCAGACTCAACAGAGAACCCATCCTTATTTGGGTTGTTAGTGTTGTGTGTGTGGTTGAGGATGTTTATTGTGGAGTGTGGAGTGTATTCATGAATTTGAAGCATCATCAACCGTGGGGGGGTCACCAGGAGGTTCGGACAGGAACAGAGTTCAGAGGGGGTCTGGGTCACTGACAGCTCAGCAGTGGGACATGTAACTCAACGGAGAGAGAGAGAGAGAGAGAGAGAGAGAGAGAGAGAGAGAGAGAGAGAGAATGAGAGAGAGAATAGAGAGAGAGAAAGAAGGAGAGAAATTAGTGGTTAGTCACAGTCATGTTTCCAAGGTGCCAATCAACCTACTGTGCATGTTTTTGGACCCTCAAAAAGTACACATGAATGTTATGGTCAAGAATTGTTAACTTTTATTAACAATAATCATTTAGAGAATACCATCAGCCATTGTATAAATTATATTACTAACCACTAATAGCTATTTCTAATCACTAATAAATGAATAATTTATTCCTGCTAATCATTGGTACACTTATAAAAAATATATCTGTCAGATTACATTATATATTAACATTCATTAGAAAGGAAATTTTACACATATTTAATACAGACAGGGTTTATTAGTATTAGGCTGTATTTTTCTTTGTGCTTGACATGAACAGGAGACTAAAGGTAGCAGCACCAACAATAAACTGAATGTATCCAAATGATGCCACACCATACATCTCATAAAGAAAACCTCCAATCGTTGGTCCAACTGTGCGTACGAGAGGCAGCACTGATGCACATAGCCCTAACATGGTACCTACAAAATATCAGTACATACAGGAATCAGGTGTGCAGCATGAAACCACATAAAACACTATACAGTGTACAGTATTGAATTAAAATGCATGTCTCCTACAAGTCTACACACAGTGACAATAAGTTTTACTGTATGGTCTAACTTTACTGTCTGGTTGGTGTGTTTCTCTTACCTGTGTCAGATGCTGGGACACTTTTGGTTAGCATGCTGTCCGTGATGACGTTGAAGATGCTGAGTGACAGAATCATTGGAATAAGAACAATGCAGAACTGTAGAATGTTAGTGGTAAGAGCCTATAAAAGCAGATGAAAATAAAATATAAATTACAATGATTAGAGATTCAATACAAATAGTGGGAGATTCAACATTCAGCACCTGAATTCATTATTCTACTGTGGTTTAAATGGCAAATCTTACAGCCACTTTCTAATTAATTGAGGAGTGAGAAAAGTCGGTTTGTTTTAACTTGTGGGAGATTAAATCAGGAATAGGATTTTCAAAGATCAAATATTACTGTGTTGTCAGCTGTTTAGATGCTGTCTGATTGTCATACTTTATATATTTCACTGGACATTCAGTCAGTTCCATATTATCTTTCTCTAAATATTCAAGGAAAACAATGTTTAGATCAATTAAGCTCTCTCTCTCTCTCTCTCTCTCTCTCTCTCTCTCTCTCTGTCTCTCTATATATATATATATGTATATATATATATATATATATATATATGTGTATATATATATATATGTATGTATATGTGTGTGTGTATGTATGATATATTATGTTGAATGTGTTTGATTGCTTAAGTTTTATATTGTGTGTGTATTATTATATCATATGTTTGTTATCAAGGGGCACGGTGGCTTAGTGGTTAGCACGTTCGCCTCACACCGCCAGGGTCCGGGTTCAATTCCCGTCTCGGCCATGTGTGTGTGTGGAGTTTGCATGTTCTCCCCGTGCCTCAGGGTTTTTTTCTCCGAGATCCCCCCCCCGGGTCCAAAAACATGCATGGTAGGTTGATTGGCACCTTGGAAAATTGTCCCTAGTGTATGAATGTGTGTGTGAATGTGTGTTTGCCCTGCGATGGGTTGGCATTCCATCCAGGGTGTATCCTGCCTTGATGCCCATAGACACCTGAGATGGGCACAGGCTCCCCGTGACCCGAGGGAAGATCAGATAAAGTGGTAGAAGATGAATGAATGAATGAATGTTTGTTATCATATGTTCTAGAAAACGCATAGAAAAGAATGACTGTCACCAGCATCTGTTTAAATGTGAGTCATAAAACTGCACATATTTCTACACAGCACGGGGAACACACACACACACAAACAAACAACACACACACACACACACACACACACACACACACACACGAATCGAATCGAACCCGGACCCTGGCGGTGTGAGGCGAACGTGCTAACCACTAAGCCACCGTGTCCCCAACAAAAACATGATTACTGAAATCATCAGTCTTAAAACCTGTCAGAGAATGGACATTCGGTGACTGTTTTGGCCACCAGATGCCGCCACTGGGGCCCTGCTCAATTTTGGCCTATTCCCTACTCCGTATAGCTTTACCCCATAATTTGTTACACCTGCTCCTCATTTGTTTTATTAGTACTTAAGGCCCTCTTTTTGCTATTGTTGGACCAATGCTTCTTTTGCTGTTTGTTGCCTTTGTGTTTATATGTTGTTGTTTTTTTGCTGTAATTTTGTGTTGCTCCCCTTTTTCTAGTTGCATTGTGTTTCCTGCTTGTAAGTCTGTTTAAGTAAATTCTTCTGCTGTTTGGTCTCCATCCGGAGTTTACCCCCCCCCCCCCCCCCCCCCCATCTGTCCATTGTCATGTTTAGCTATTTTTGTTTTTATCTAGTTTTATACTTCCCCTGTTCTGTGCTAGTTTACATTCCTCTTCTTGGTCAGTGTTTATGAGCCTTCTGTCTTCCCATGTTTTTTTTTTTTTTTTTTTTTTTTTTTTTTTAGATTTGCCCATGCGTATATTCTAGGATTTAAGAAACCTATTGATTAACATCTTGTACTTAATGTAGTGGTGCATTATTGGAGGATAAGTGCCGTTATGTATATTAGATATGCACAATATCATTACATTTATTAATGTTGCTTCTTTCTCAAAAAATTCAATAACTCTGGATGTATCCATAATCAATAACCTTGGGAAATGGTGTACCTGTGCAAGCCCCACCAAGCTGTTCAGACCTATTGAAAACAGTAGCAATGAATTCTCTGAATATTTTGCGGTGAGACGACCAATAACACCACCCTGAATAATCTACAAAACAAAAAAAGGTAAATACACACAGTAAAGGGATGTATATTTTATCATTGTTAGTTGATCTATGACATTTTTGTTTAGAAAACTTGGGCACATTAAAAAAAATGCTAGAAAAAACAGAAGTGGGTATATACCATTTGCAGCACACCAAGGTAGGCCATCAAGTAACCATTTTGCTCTGCCTGCAGCTGAAAAAAGTTCATCATAATGATGGAGAACATGACCTGAAAAACACCTGGAAAAATAGGAAATGGCATTTTAGTTATATATACCAGTGTTAATAATTTAATACTGTATTCAGGCACTCTGTACAGAATACTTCAACTTATTCAAGCAGTTACCAGATAATGTGTGGTAGTTCATAAACTCATGTGTATAGTGGTTCGCAGCTTTGAGTAAAGTCAACAATTCCACAGACCTTGTGCTCTGCATTGATGTGATGCGTATTTACGTTTTAGGAGAGGTGCCTTTTGTGATTTGAATCTGATGCATGCAGCTACAGGAAGTCAGTGGACGTAGTGCAGTCGTGCAGCAGTGTTTTGGATCATTTGGAATACTGAATCATTAACTAAGATGGTCTAGTATTTTGGACAGAGAAATCTTAGAAATAAATACTTTAACTGTGGTCAAATTAAAATTAACTTGTGCTTATTTAATTAAATAATTAATTATTTAATTATTTCTTCATATTTTAAAAAATAGATTTACCCCTTAATATTGTGGGAGATTTTTTTCTCTGTGGTATTCAAAATGGTATTGAATATCGATATTTTTCAAAGTATCGTATAGAGTTAGAAACTACAATATCATGATAACGTCAGTATCACTAATATATATATATATATATATATATATAGGCAGGTGTGAAAAATGCTGTAAATGTTTGCCTTCAAAACAGCAGCAATTCTTCTAAGTACACTTGTAGGTTGTTCAATTTTGGAGAAGTAACCACAGATTGATCCACACATCCATCCATCAATCCTGTGATGACTCAACAGGACACCACAGCATGCCAAGCTCTCCGAATTCAACTAACATTCGGGTGCTGAAAGGACAGTGTCCTTTCTCTTTAGCACATGGCTGCTCTTCACCCTCCTTGAGCATGGCAAGAGAACGAAGAGGACTCCTATGCTCGCCAGCCGTGCACCGTTCAATCACACACTCTGCAACAATAATCTCGAACCTGGTCATTTTCACTATCTCTGCACCACACCCATTCACTATAAATAAACATGCACATGTGCTTTCACCCAAAAAAAAATCGCCTCTGTCTGGTGCCTGTGTTCTCCCCAAAGCTCGAGCGAGTCGCTACATTGGTGGAGAAGTGGGCTTTAGGACACAGACCGGGAAGTTTTTACAGCACCTCCTGCTGCAACAGGAGCTGTCACACAAGAGCTGGCAAAATGTGTCACCCATACAAGCCCCATGAACTACTACCTGCAACAGCCTGGTAAGAGATCAGCAACACAGGTATACCACGTTAACCTACCAAAGAGGGAGGTGGTAGCCCAGTGGTTGGGGTGTTGGACTCTGGACCAGAAGATCATGGGTTCAAACCCCACCACCAAGCTGCCACAAGTGGGCCCTTGAGCAAGGCCCTTAACCCTCAATTGCTCAGTTGTAAGTCGCTCTGGATAAGGGCTGCCAAATGCTGCAAATGTAAATGTAAAGACCACTACCCCCAACAGGACCTCCGGAGCACTCTTTCGTTATGAGAGGAGAGAAACTGACAACCAATGCATACCTGGTTGACGTGGTCATTCATTCAAGGACCTGGTTGGAACACTTTACCACATTAAAGAAGTGTTGACCGAACTCAGGACGGCGGCCTTGATGGCAAATCCAAAAAAGTGCCACCTGGGATTGATGGAGGCCCAATACCTCTGGTATTGTATTGGAAGAGGACTGTTGAAACCACAGGAAAAAAGGTGGAAGCAATGAGAGGCCCCAATCCACGTCAAAGAAACAGGTAAACACTTTTTTGGGGCTGGCAGGGTACTACAGGCGCTTTCTTCCTAATTTCTCTGTAATAGCTTCTCCCCACTCAGACATTACAATGAAGGGAAAGCCAGAACGGGTCTGGTGGACACAAGAAACTGAATGGGCTTTCCTGATCTTGAAGGAGATTCTCACCTGCACACTCGTGTTGAAAACCCCCAGCTTTGATCGACATTTATCGTACATACGGATGTGTCAGACAGGACTGGAAGCTGTTCTCTCACAATCCTTCGAGGAGACCGAAAACCTGGTATTGTACATAAGAAAACGCTGGCTGTTAAATGGGAGATAGAGGAGCTGTCTACTACCTGACCAGTAGACAGTTCACACTTATCACTGATCACACTCCCTTACAGTGGTTGGTGAGAACGAAAGACTCAAACGCACGAATAACTTGTTGTTTTCGTTCCAGGTACAGCACCGGGAGGGTAAACTGAAAGTCAATGAGGACAGCCTCTCCCGAAGTTTTGGATTCTGGGCTTGAGCACCAGTGCCGCGACCCTAAAGAATCCTCCATTCGGCAACTGTGCGTCCCAGCTCAACTTTCAATCACACACTCCGCAATGTTGCCGCAATTCATCCCAATCTTCATGACGGTGAGATTGTTTTGAAGGACAATAATATTAAAGCTATATCTTTGCTAAGATTATAAGCGCTATAGCCAAAACCTTTTTATCAGCTAGTCTCTTTGGTTTCAGGTGTGGTGAGTTGAATGAAATCAGCATCAGCATGAAGTGATCTAAAATGTATTGATAAACAGGTGCACCAACATTGGTTTTCTTAAAACACAGTAGACCAAGACCAGCAGATGACTGCTGCACTGCTTATCATTATGCATTTTTGCACCATCCACAACTGTCTATAATTTCTCATTGCACTACTGTATATTTTGACCATATTTATGTATATTCTGTATCATACAATCATATGTATACATTACTGGATCATTGTGTGATGTAGTTTCCCGGTTCTTTTGCTTTCTTTCTCTGCTTTCCATTGTTGTGTTTGTATTCTTTACTCCATGGAAGAGCATTTTTACCGCCTTACAACAGTGAGTGGTGGCCATTCCAATCGGAAGGAAGATTACATACTTCAGCAGCCACATTAAGGTATGTAATCTCTCTAATATGGCTAGCATTCAGAGTCTAGTGAGAATTAGTGAGTGTGAAAATAATAAAAAAGAAAAAACCCAAATAAGGATGGGTTTTCTGTTGAGTCTGGTTCCTCTCAAGGTTTCTTCCTTTCTTCAAGGACTTTTTCCTTGCCACTGTTGCTCAACAAGAAACAATTAGGGCCAAACTGATTTTCATTTCTCAGACATAAGTATTATGTAAAGCTGCTTTGAGACGATGACAAATTGTAAAAAGCGCTCTACAAATAAAATTGAATTGAAAGCAGCCCGGGTTCTGTAGGAGAAATTCTGGATGCCGTAGGTGGAGTTATCATGCAAGCATTAGAGCCCACGCAGCGAGGCGAGTGGGTGATGACCATGCGGAGCACTATTCCTCTCCGAGTCATGAATCCAACAGGTTTGCTCTCCTTCATGAAGCACCCACTGAGAAACCTGAAGGAGAGCTGGTTATAGGAGACTATTCTGAGGCTCATGAAATTAGCTAGGTCTTTAAGGTCACCAGCAGTATAGGTTATGTGTATCCTAACCTGTTAGGTGGTATAAGGGTGCCGGACATAGCAGGTCATCTTAGATTTTTCTGTTCTGCTTTCTTGTAGCATAGGACATAGGTCTTAGAACAACTGTAGCTGTATAATATACTGTAGCTGTATAAAATATATTTTCCAGTAACTTAACATTATACTAAATAAGAGTGATTACACAGCTAGCACCTCTCATCTAAAGATAGGTATGTGGAATTTTACATCTCCCTTATCAAAAGCACTAATTATAAAAGATCAAGGCTGTGTTTCATTGTTAGTGTTGCTTGAACTGAAGTGCAGTTTTTGACACCACCAATCACAATATTAAACTAGACTAGAACATGTTGGAATAAAGAGAACAGCTCTCTCCATGATTTGATCTTATTTGAATGATCGTTATCAGTTTGTAGATGTAAATGATGAGTTCTCCACACTCTCTAAGGTAATGTTTGGTGTTCCACAAGGATCTTTCTTAGGCCCACTGCTTTTTTCTTTATATATGCTTCTTTATATAGCTTCCATTGCTATAATGATGATAAACAGTTGTATGTTTCAGCAGAACCAAATGAAAGAGATGAGGTTAACAATGTGGAGAAGTTTGTAAAGGACATTAGAGAGTGTAGGTGTTAACTTCCTTCTGCTTATCTTGGATAAGACAGAGATATTTCTACTATGACCTTTTGGGTTACATAGCATCTTTGAATGATCTTTCTGTCTCAGTGTGTGCAGCAGACAGACCTTGGTATAATTATTGACTCTAGTCTTTTCATTGAGGCACATGTGAATAACATTACCATAAATGCATACTTTCACCTTAGAAATATTACTAAAATTAGAAATAATGTGTTGTTACAGGATGCAGAATAAGGTCATGCTTTTGTTATATCTTGACTACTGTCTGGTTGTTTTATTAAATACATAAATAAGCTTCAATTAGTGTGCAAACGAAGCAGCAAGAGTCCTAAATAGATCCAGTAAATATGACCACATCACCCCTGTTTTAATCAATCTAGACTGGCTTCTCATTAAATCTCGCATTGATTATAAACTACTAGTATTGACATATAAAGCTCTTAATGATTTCGCACCTGAAGGAATGTAATTTTTTACATTGTTGTTTCATTTTTCTTCTGTACTCTAAACTTATACATACACATTATATATCTTTAGGAGACAAATGAAGTTACAGCATAAATTACATGATGATGTAAAAACAGGGTGTTGGTTGGGGGAGCGAGCTCCCAAAGCTTCTTTGCATAAGACAAAGGGCCAAGGCTTCACTCAATCTCCTGCTGTGTGGATGAAACATTCATCCTGATGTTATCAAAGATCTAAAGCTTTGGTGTGGACCCTTGTAACCTTTTGGTTTCTGACCCAGAACTATCTACTTCCCCTGTATACATTGTTTTTACACCTATCACCCAAGTGCTTTGTTCTCCTTGGAGGGGGATGCCTTCAACAGGTTTATAAGAACTACAGTACTTAAGAACTAAAGCAGACTTGATGACTGCAGCACCGAAGCAGTACGCTCTGACGTGTGGGCTCTTCCGCAATAAAGACTAAAGGTTATTTGTTGGTACCTCAAATAATGACGAGTACAGCAGGCGGCAGAACTTTCTCCTACAAAGCCCCACAGTTATGGAACAACCTTCCAATTAGTGTTCGGGATTCAAACATTTATTTAGCCCAGCCTTTAATCAGTAGTCCTTTCTTAGCTAAAGGAGCAGATCTGGAGGGACCATGGATATAAAGTATTTTGAGAACTCGGATATCTGTATGCTGTCATCCCCCTTCTCTAGCACATTTACTCAGATATATTGATGGTAGTGTGGTGGGCTGGCTCTTATTTCAGAGATCCCTCATGTCGGTTACCTTCTGGTTCAATCTTTTTATGTTATGCTGCCCTAGCTAGTATTGATGGAGTCCCCAACTGCACAGTGTCTAAAACTTTTTCACAATACAGACATTCAATAATCCATCTCTCGCTCTCTCTCTCTGTCTCTGACTCTCTCTAGTCTAGTTATATATGCCCCCGAGGGACCAGTGTCCTGCCTCTCTTGTTTGATCTGCCCAGTTGTCCCAGCATGCCTCTGAATAGTAGGAGATCTGAAAAACTACAGAGCCACTCGGGAGCTTCAGGATGGATTGGGTCTCACTCTGACCCAAGGCTGCAGTTACATTACATTAGATCACCTCAACATCATTTCGTTGTCCTGAACAAACAAATCTGGAGAGTTTGGGACACGGCAACCAAGTGAAACCAGATGGACTACATCATGGTTCTTGTTCTATTCAAGATTTCTTCTAGGATGTCCCGTCAGTAAGGAGAATACAACCAGAGAAATCTCTGTGTTTCTAAGGGAGAATCGTTTAGTTTTATAAATAGCTTGATAGAATCTGAAAACACCTCCACTGCTAAAAAGGCTAAAGGGGCCCCAACTAGTTACATGTCCACATACATATATATGTGTTTATATTTTTAATTTTGAACTGACTAATCATTTGCGGATTTTTCAGATTCATTGACTGTCTGATTCGGTTCAGTTGGCTGATGTACTCTGTATGTTTCTATTGTTCATACAGAAATCCCTGAGAGTCTGAGAATAATTGTTGTTGGTAACATAATCCATCCCACCAAATGTAGACATAAGGAGATATCAATTTTTTGAATGATAATTTAGTTCAGAAAATGAATCACTTCTTTAATTTTCATTTTTGATTTTATTTAGTTTTGCCTCCTGACTTTTAGACAGTGCCATTGTTTCTAAACTTTACAACATCTGGTCAAGACGATTACCAGTCCCAGAGTCAATAAGATTTACTGGTGATCATTTAGAGTTTATGGATTGGAAGATATTCTTTAATGCCTTCATTGGACACAAGCCACTCCCTGCTAATTAAAAATGGTTTTATCTGTAGAGTTATTTTGCAGGTGAAGCACACAAGGCTTTGGAGGGAGTATTCTACCAAAACTCAAATGAGGCATATCGGAGTACCTGGGCAGGTCTTGAAGATAGGTATGGAAGTCCATTCATAGTTCAAAGGACTTTCACAGATAAACTTAGCAAGTGGGCAAAGATAGAAGCAAATGACTCACTAGTGTAAAATAATGGATAAAACCACGACTGTGTTTTTAAACCAGGTGCACTTTGTTACTTCTTTCTCTGCAGTGCGTGCCTCAAACACAAAAGAGGAGGGGTCTATACTAAACCAACTATGGAGTCAGAAGTGTTTATTAAGACACACCATAATATAACAATACATACCAGCTAGCACAAGATTTCCTTCAAGGTGTGCTGTAGCTAAGTCATATATTAAAGGTCCAAACTATTTTGAAAGACGGATGAAAATCACAACCATCCCTAAAAACTGCTTGAATGTGTGATGCACAGTGGGAGTATAGTTGTGCATAAATTAGACAATTTTAACAACTATCAAAGTTTTATATTACTAAAGAGTATAAAAGGCGCCACATCTACAGCACATTTCCCACAACTTCAGGAAAAGAAACAAAAAAAGAATTTCACAAGGTTATGACCCGCATATTGACGGCACATTTCTTTATTATCTAAGTTATGTCATCAAAAGTGATTGTCAAATTGATTCAACTTGGAGGACTCGGAACTAAATTTGAAAAGTTAGTACAACTCAAGCTCAGTACCATGACAGCTGTCAACATAGAGCAAGTAAATAGCATGTAAAGCTCCTAGTGGTTTCCAAGTCCTGGGACTCAACTCTAAAGCCTATGTATGCAGCAAGCCTATACACAATATTTTATCCATGTAGATAGGTTTCGTATCTACACCAAGAGTACAGCACTTCAACTGTCTCACTTGAGACACCTAAAAAATAAGATTACGCTCATTACAGGATTGTGATGTAGGATTGTTAATTGGCTATCACTGTCCATTTGCACTAGCTTAGAGGCTATGTAATGGCCATAATACTGTCTTTTAGTCTTTAACCTTCTCTCTAGGTATTACTGCCAAACAGTGGCTAACCTTTTATTGTTCAAAAGTGAAGATGGACTATTGCCTTTGAAAGGAAGTGGCATCTCATAATGTCCATTCTCCTTCTGTGTTATTACACTTAGGACATGTATGAAACAAACATCCAATTGGGAAATATACCTGCCTCATAGCTCCTTTCATTGAAATCTGCTTCCAACATCTTTAGCGCATCTGCAGCAGTTGGCACAGCAATTTCCATAGCATATGCCATTTCCATAGCAATTCAGTGAACAAGGCTTGGATTTCCCTGCCTATATAAAAGAGGATTGGATGTGCCTATGATGCTCGAGCCTAGTGCAGTTCATTGAGCAAAACATCCATGACCTATGGACGTTTGTTTCATACATTTCCTAAGAGAGAGGATAAGACAGAATGAGATGCTACTTCCCTTCAAAGGCAATAGTCCACCTTTACTTTTGAACAAAAAAAGGTAAACTACTTGATTTATTCAGAATACAGAATCTCACTCATTATTTCCACTTGAAAATGATATAATTTCATGAAGCATAAGCAATAAATAAGAGCATAAGCAAATGGCATTTGATATCACCAATTTAGTTAATTAATATATATATATATATATATATATATATATATATATATATATATATATATATATATATATATATATATATATATATATATAGTTTCTTCAAAATATGTTTGTATATATATATATATATATATATATATATATATATTTATTTATTTATATATTATTTAAATCTCGCAAATAAACACAGGTAGAGTGAACTTAAATAATTTCTTATTAAGAGGAAATACAAATGTAAAAAAATGTCACCCACCAGATGGCAGTCCTGAAATTATCTTCACAGTGAAAGTCTTTGCAACTCCTGGAAACTTCATAAGTCTTGCAATCTCCCCCAAATTAAACACAGAGCCAGCTGTATGTGCTTAGGAATAAAAAAGTTTACATACAAAAAAATACCAGGCATAACATCATGGCGTGAAAAACATTGCAAGTGAATAACACTCTTAGTGGGCGGGAGCAAGTCAAATGTTTAAAAATGTAAGTGTTAGAAGCAGGAAAATTAGACAAAGTAAGAATTTGAGCGAAGTTGAACGAGTAACTGTGATGACTAGATGACTAAGTCAGAGCATCACCAAAACTGCAGGTCTTGTGCAGTGCTCCCAGTCTGCACTGGTCAGTGTCTATCAAATACTGGTCTGAGGAAGTAACAGTGCTATACTGGTGACAGGGTTATGCTACCAAGATCCATATATTAAAAGTGTCTCATGTGATCTGATCCATCAGACAAGCTACTGTATCTCAAATGGCAGAAGTTGCTGCTGCTAATGCTTAATATAACCATCCTAAGTTTAAACAAATGTTTTTCTCAACATCCTGTAACTCATTACTCTGTGGGACATAAAGGTAAGTGTAAGAGTGCCAAAATGCAACAAACAATTATTTTCATAGTTTGAAGTAGCATATTTAACTATAATATGTTTTCTCCCAGAATTGTCTTTAGTTGATGTGTTCTAGTGTATGGAAATGGCACTGTATTTGTAAAACCATATTCCATCCCAAGTTTAGTACAAAGGCTTGTAGCTAAAAATAAAACTTAAAACAGATAGAGAAACATGAACTAATAATAATAATAATAATAAAATTATCCTACGCTTGTTCATCTTTTTGTGTTGCCTTTTTGTGTGTTTAGGAATGAATTTCAACACCAACAATAAATTGATAGCACTTCCTCCAGAAGCCACACATGCTGCAATCTTTTCCCTGCAAAAACACACAAACATCCATAAAGAGATGCCTTCATTTTATTTAAATGGACACAACCAGTTTTGCATAGTTTCTTAAAAATTTGTTTGTATATATATATATATATATATATATATATATATATATATATATATATATATATATCACACATGTGTGTGTGTGGGCATGGGCATGGGCAAACTACATGGGCATGGGTAAACTACAAGCCGCGGGCCACATTCGGCCCGCTGGTCTGCCGGATATCTGTACAGAATTGTCTGACCTTGGTAGGCTTTTTGCTGTTTAACCCAGTTATTAGTACCCATACAATTAACCAGGAAATACCCGAAATTCATCAAGATACTGTTCCAAATTGCTCAAATATCTATGAACATAATAAATAAACACTCTAATCAGTCAAGCTTTGAGTTTTGTTTTAATTTTGTTTAAATATTCTATAATAAAACACTGCCATCATAGTCCATCCTGTACTATTTTTGTCAACGAACTTGTAGCACAAAACATTTACAAGCTCCAATTCATAATAAAAAATTGTTCATATATACATTAAGTCCTTGCTAGCCTATCACAAAGACAAGCTCAAATTTTTTTATTTAGACATGAGCACAAACACCAAGGATTGCCAATAGGTATACCAAAAGATAACATTCATTCACAATTATGAACTTTCTGTATGGCCTGGGAACAGGGACCATATATGAGAAGTGTGAGGACAGCCTGTTAATTAGGTATAAGGTTACAGAGACCATAGTGGAAACTGCAGGTCATAAATGATTCAATAACACAGCAAGGCAAAGGAGAGCATTGAAATATGAAAGTAATGACACAGCAACTTAGATCAGTTTCTCCTTTAGGGTTCCACCAAGTCACATTTTTGCTGACAATATTGATATTGAACAGTATAAATTTAATTCTGTATTGTTTTGTAACAGAATAAGGACATCATCTGACTAACATTTTATTACTTAATCCACTCATTCGGAAATTGAGATCAATTAATTGGTGCTACAGCTTCTTATGTTCCCTTTGCTCTCATGCCAAGCATGAGGACCACTTTTGTTTGCACATGATCACAAAGCACTGTAATGCACACTCCCATATTCACACTCAGGCACAGATCACAATAATTTTGCAAATACTTTCCTGGTTTGTGTTAATATGGCATATTATCTTTAGTTAATCATCACATCAGTTCAAACTCAGTTCAAAAAGAATGTACATGTCTTCCCACACAAGACTGGTGTAGTTTTATCTAAAGGCAATAGTCCCTTCCTGTAAATGAGTATAATCACCCTTCTCAAACATTACTTCAGTAAACGTAATGTGTATATGCAATCTAGTATATGACTATATAATTAAAATAAATTCTGCCATTTCGTGTGAATCATATAAGTAATATATACCAATGTATACAGTAAGTAATTTACCCAAAGCGTGTGCTCAGAGTGCCTCCTAGAGATGAACCCATGATTATGCCGATACCAAAACAAAGACCAAGCTTTCCCAGGGCATCTGCTCGCTTGTTGCTCTCTGATAGGTCTGTGATAACCATCTGTGATCCTAGGTATAAACAACGAAATCAAGTGTATTCAAAGTTAACAGTACGTTTGTATGTATGGCTATTTATGTATTTCGAATAGAATGACTGACCTGGCATAGAATGCATAAACACAGCAGGTAGTTTATGCAGAAAAAGTAGCAATGTATTATCTGCTGCTGCAAGCAGCAAAAAATAAATGACTGAAGCTAAACAGGATAGTGAAAGAGCAGCACGTGCTCCAAAAATATCTGCAAACCTGATCAAGAGACACATCATTAATACAGTAAGATGTTACTTATACTGTATTTATATTTATATTATACAGTTTTTTTAAGGAACCTCACCTTCCAAACACAGGGCCCCCCAGAAGCTGCAGCACACCTACACTTGTCTGTAGGTATCCGAACCATAGCGTGTCAAATCCCAGCTTTTTTGCCAAATACTTCCATATGCAAAGAAAAAGTCATGCCATATCATTTTCTAAAAGGCATAGTAATAACAATTTAAACAAGCCGACAAACACATATAAACAAGGCACCAGCAATATTACAACATGCCAGTATGCTGTAGTAATTATTTACTGCAGTAGATGGCAGTGTGATGGTAAGAAAATTCTCAAGGTAATATAAGATGTCATTTCTGTTGCAGCAAAGTCTCATGTTATTCAAATTGTAGGAAATCATGAATGAATCGATCTGACAATCCACTTATATTTGTAATTTTTTTAGACTAGACAGATACAATAGCCTTCATTCGGTCTTGTTGATAGAATTGGCCAATGCATGGTAGTTTGTGGGAAATGGATTGTTTAAAAATTATGGAGACACAAAGAAAAAAAAAAAAAGAAATAAATAAATGAATTGACTTTTAATAAAGCAATGCATAAATAGATCAAGAAAGGTGCTACATAAAAATCTGTCTGAAGGATTATTCGGTTAAGAATTTGGGGTTTGGGATTCAAGCCACAGAATTACCACAAACTACCACTCTTGAGCAAAGCCGTTAAATTCACTGTTCTCCATAGGTGCTGTATCATAGATGATTCCGGCTTCCTAACAAGTGTGTGTGCTTCCTTAAGCATTTGAAGAATATATTTACAAATGTATGTGATTTGTAAAAGGGTCTCTTTTTTTAACAATAGTGTGTAGACAGTCTGATCCAGTGGGCAATACAATCAGACATGTTTTCTTGGCTGACATTGGCCAGTAAAAGAAATATAGAATTGTTCATATGTATTAGTATTGTTTTGTTGCTGAGTATTCTTTGTGGTTACATTTCTTTTCCACAAATACAACCCCCAATAAATTGTGATACTTAATTGTGTCAAAGTATCATTTAGGCCCTCTAGTCTCAATTTTAGTCCCACCTATCCACATAAATTATAAGTTATAAGTTATAAAATAAGTTCAACTTACAGGGAATATAAAATGTGTACAGTCTCTGTTAACACTGCATATATTTTGTAAAACCAAAACACGATAAATAAAGAGGGAAATCTTACAAGATTCCTAAGGATTACCTTGGGATCCTTGTTCCAAAAAAGATGGGATATGCACAGATGCAATTACACTGTGCTATAATGTATATGTTAGAAATAAAAGCTATTCTTCTTAAACTTAATACAGATCACATAAAATCTCATGGTCCTTGTTGGGCCATTAGAAATGAGATTGTAAGGATTCTTTTTATTCCTAATGAATTATATAAAGCAATATATGGATGTACCAGTGTTTACCATCTGCACACAGATGGCCCAGTACAGTTTAATCAGATGCTAAAAATATGATTTGTAAGTTATTTTCTTTTGTGGAAAATGTACAAATTATTACAGTATTATTACAGTATTACAAATTACAGTTCTCAAACTCCTGCAACTGTTAGTGATAAAATGTGCTTTGTGCCTCCATCAACTTGGAAACATGTATGTCACAATTAGGACAAGGTTTTAACAGATTTCCTTTAATTAGCCCAACATGTGAATTGCTAAAACCACAAAACTTTCCATCTGTCTTTCACTTAATAAAATTCAATTAATTTTGTAATTTTGTATGTATGTATGTGTGTGTATATTTTTGTTCAAATATACAATTGTACATTTCATGGAATACTGCAATGTATAATACCATTTTATAATACTTTTTTATAAAAAAAAAATTGGTAATACTATAATCAATTTCAACTGATAGTGGCTTTGATTTAAATCAGTTTTCAATCAGCTCTACTGTAAACATCTGTATAAAATTAAAGAAAATCGGAGTAAACAACATGAAGAGATAATTCAACAACTAACCAGCTAAATTTTTATGTTAGTATTGTCCTTGCAATGGCTAGCAAACAGAGTTGCTGAGTAGGTTCATGCATTCCTTTTTTAATGAACTACAACAAAAGAACGAGTGAAACATTTCATTTAATTCACGTGTCAGTGCTAAATGAAAGAAAAATGTTGAACATAAATGTTGCATGTTTAAATAAAATAATTTATAATAATAATAATAACGATGACTGAATTGGCACAAATTAATTTATTAAATATATAACATATAGCACATGAATAAGCGAGATTTACTGTGGACAACTAGCATACATTTACCTGTATTTTCTTTTTTTCTTTTTTTTTTTGCAGTGTCATTATACACGCCCGTCGAGACTTACCGGCGTTATGGAGAACTGGAGGAAGAGCCACGTTACGTCCAAAGTAGCAATCAGATATGTAACATACAAAACTTTCTGCACTTTTGCAGCTGGAGGTTGGTCCATCATGAACAAATTTCACGGTTCTTACCCTTGCTCTGTTTCAGCTTTTACCACCCGGTCGAAAATGAAAGCAAAACAATTATGCTAACCTTCTGCTGTTTCTGAAACCTGCATCGGTGAAAAAAATCGCTTAAACAGTAGTTCCTGCAGGATTATAAAAAGCAGCGCCGCTGGACTTTGACCGAATCCCCATCGAAAGCACAGAACATGAGACTGCAGGCGGAGATCTGCAGTCGGGACGTAAATAACATAAAATAAATTTAGATAGTATGCTGTCTTTCATGGATTTTTTTTAACTCGACAAATAGAGGAAAAAAGTTAACAGGAACACCGAAACCCTGCTTTTACTTTTCCACTGAACCGGGGAGTATCGGTTTGAGTGAACCTCGAGATATGTTTCAGTTAATCTTCTTTTACTCTAAACCGAGTATGGAAAATAATGTTATTTTGTTATTTGTAAGGTGGAGTATTAGAGGATTTCAGTCATGGTTTAAAAACAGTATAGCAATTACTGGTCACATGTTTAAAATTGGAAACGAGTCTTTTCTTGTGTCGTGTTTGAGAAGGGAGTCAAATGAATTGACTCACTAAAAAGGTCCGGAATTCCTCCACTTCCTATAAGGAAATACCTTGTATGGTCTTCCTTTTGTACACGCTCTGACGTAAAAGCGAAACCTGACGAAAGGAGGCGTAGTGTATGTACATTATATAATTCACCTATTCCTCAGTCACACTGCAGAGCTTTCTTTTAATGAATCTATCTAATAAGTTTTAATTAAATTCTCAGGGATCCGTGTACATCTTAAATTCTCTTTTAAATTCTCTTTCATTCTAAATATATTTTGTCATGCTAAAAATAAAAAATAAAGGATTTTTGTTTACTATATATTTGTCCTTTACTGAAATTTGTAACGGCATTGTGAGATTTCTTTTCGTTTGAGATTGGTATCAAAGAGCACAAGAGCTTTCATTTGTATTTCTTGCATTAGCTACTGAGCAAATAAGTTAAAGATCTTAAAAGTAAATAAGATTACTGCAATTATAATTTAACTTTAAAGGTACTGAGAGACAAGACTATTGAGCGATTTTATGTCAATTCTAGCATCGTATAATCCTCACTATTACCATTAAATACAAAAAATTAAAGCTGCATACGATTCTCGTGAATCTACTTCTGTCATGAATTATTAAGTGACCAGTGTCTAATCACCTTTACACATTTAACCTTTTTTTCTCACATTTGACTTTGTAAAAACAACTATGTGAAACCGTGTGTCTTCAACATAATCTAACATTAACCAATGTTATAAGCTTTATACTTTTACCAAGAAATATAATATATTAAACATCAGTTTCTTAAATGTAACATTTTGGAATATCAAACTTTACCTTGGACTTCTCTAACCATTTACCTCTAAAACTTAAAATATGATCTAAACCAGAAAACAGCTCTAAATATAAGTACATAAGATTTTTTTTTATCTAGCAAAGAAAATAGTATTATCAGTGGTCTCACTCACACACACACACACACACACACACACACACACACACACACACACACACACCATCAGAAATTGGAACCCCTTATGATTTGTTGTTTAAATATATATTATAATGTGTTGTTGAAAAAAATATTATACAAAGACACTTAAATGTTTTGCATTTATACATTTTTTTATATAAGTCTGGTTATGAATGTTTTAGATTATAAAACAAAAATAGAAAAAAACTGTTGTATATACTTAATACTTTCTTAACTTGTAACTGTAAAAAGAACCATCTCTGGAGTTAAAGATTAAAGGATGGAAAGCTTACTAAACATTCTCCTTTCTTTCCAATATTTTTTTTTTGTATTCACGATAACTGTAACTCCTGAGAAGTCCATTTGAGTCAGTGTTTGTTTATATAAACTTACCCAAAGGTCACTTCTGCCCAGGTAGATAAGGTTGACCTTGCCAATCACTAGGTCACAGTATCAGTGACCTTGAGGTATCAGTACCTAACAGTGATATTGTTTCAGATCAATATTGTATATGAGGAGTCTTTCCCTATCATAGAGTATATGGCCTCTTTGGAAACTTGCCTGGAGGAGGAAAATGAATAGTGGATTTCATAGTGAATGTTTTATATTATTTTGCTTTGTAGCTTCATAGGCTGTTTGGGTTGTTTAGACTGTCAACAACTGTCATTATTTCATAATTGAATGCTCTTAATTAAGTAATTGATGCCGCAAATCTACATCCCCTGCATGACTCACTTATGGTGCCCTTATAACAAATCACACTGATTCTCAGCCAAGAATTTCTTTGAGGGCTTTAGCCAACTCCTCTTAGCACCCACAAATATTGATCATACTTAATCTGTTAAGCAACTCCATGTTGGGAATGCAAATCTGCAATTTTCTGACTTCCAATGGTATCTTGTGTTTATAGGTACCATTGCCAATGGTAGGAACCATTTGTGGGTAACTGGGCAAATGCTCTTGATAAACATCAAATAGTACTGTTATAGATACTTGCTTGTATCTATGTATACTTTGGTGTGAATGACAAATTATATTTATTTTCCTTTACTGTATGATTTTTATGTGGTATTTGCTAGCTGTATACCTGGTCATAATAATAATAATAATAATAATAATAATAATACAATTGTAAATATATAAAATACATTTATTGCACCTTTCATGACACGAAAGGACAACTTACATACAATAAAACAAAAAGAGAAAGCAATTACCAACAGTTAATAAATATGACTTCACTCTGTCTATTGCTGGGGTTAGTTGTCTCTGAAGGTAGTTGTACCTCCTAAACAGTATTTTGAGTGGGTAGCTAGTTTGAGTTGATGAACGCACATCCACGAAGCGATGTCAGATAGACAGCCTGATATTCTAGCAGACACTGTTGTATCTGATGGTACTGAAGTACTGAGCCTTGTGGGACACCAGTGGTGTGTTTGGGTGGGGCAGTTGTAGATCCTCTCCATGATACCTGAAATGATCGACTTTCCAGGTAGGAGGAAAACCAATTCCATGCAGCTCCAGAGATACCAAGACTCCTGAGTATAGCTAACATGGTCTTGTGTTTCATCAAAAGCTGCTGAAAGGTCTAGTAGGATGAGGATGGGGGACAATCTGTCGGATTGGGCAGCATGAAGTTTTTCCCTGACTGCCAGGAGAGCAGTCTCTGTGGAATGTGCTGCTTTGAAGCCAGACGGGTTGGGGTCTAGAAGGTTGTTCTGTGAGAGATAGACAGACAGTTGGTTAAAGACAATGCGTTCTAGAGCTTTTTACTTTTTTGTTAGAGCTTTTTACCCTTGTTTTCTTGAAGGAAGCCAATACATGTCCAGAAGTTAGGGACCCCTTGATGATTGTGGAGATGAAAGGTAGGAGATCGTGAGAGATGGTCATGGATGAAGGTATTGGATGTAGCAGACAGGTAATGGGTTTGCAAGATTGGATGATTTTCAGCAACTCATTGTCAGCGACGATTGAGAAGTCTGTTAAGGTGTTATGGCATTCCTGGGTGGCAGGTGACTGTGTCGCCTGGGAGGGAGTGAAGGTCAGCAGATTTCCTCAATCTTCTTTCATAGAAGGAGGCGAAGTCTCCTGTGAAGCACCAGCCTCCTGCCGAGGGCGCCGCAAAGCAGCAGCCTCCTGTCGAGCACCAGCCTCCTGCCGAAGACCATCCTCCTGCTGAGGGCGCCATGGAACAGCAGCCTCCTGTCGAGCACCTGTCTCTTGCCGAGAGCACAGCTGAACTCCAGTCTCCAGCCAAGTGTGTCTCCGAGCCCCTGTCTCCAGCCGAGTGGCAGCCCCAGTCTCCAGCCGAGAGCGTTGCCGAGAGCGTCTCCAAGCCCCAGCTGCCAGCCGAGGGCGTTGCCAAGAGATCCGTGTGTTTCCCTGCCCTTGTTTTATGGTTTGGATATTGTTTTTGATCTCGGTTTGTGTTTTTGTCTGCCCTTTGATTCCCTGTTTGCTGGCATTTGGATTTTGTTCTGTTTTCGGTTTATGTTTTGGAAACTTCAATTGGTCTAGAAGTACTTGGTATCTATACTGCTCTGTAAGGCATGCATGGGTATATGTGTATGTAGGTATACCATATGAGTTGGAAATCGACGCGTCTGTCGTATTGACTGGGGGTTGTGAAGGTGCACACAAGGCTCTGCCAAAGGAGATAGTTTTATAGGTTGACTAGATTGAATTGGTGGAGGAAAAAATTGTGGCTTGATTATGTCTACCGGACTAGGGAACATAGCTAGCCCTTCTAGCATATTGAGGCTATGAGCGGAGACACAGGATTGGCACACGTAATCTTATTGTAGAGTGGCTTTTCAAATGACGTTGGACACTCCACCATTTCTCTACGATGGACCACTTCTGGGGCTGAGGCATTAGGTATCTTTTCATGATAGATTTGATGAGAGCAGTTTCTACATCTGTACTTGCTTTTTGAGCAGCATGTCTCCTAGGGGTGTTCTCGCTTTATGACGGTGCATCTGGAGGGGTAGTCAATGGCACAGTACAATTAGCAGTATCCACATTGGAGGCTGGAATTTGGCTCGGTTGGTACATTTAAATTTACACAGCATTTAGCAGACGCCCTTATTCAGAGTGACATACAAGTAGTGCTTTAAGTCTCCATCTAAGAATATATTAACTCTTATGATTGAATACAAACTTAAGATACAAACAACCTTAGACCCAGTTGAGGGTTAATTTTTTTGTGTTGCTAAGACAGTGAAAAAGGAGTAAATGTTAGTTGGAAGATATAGGTCTTTAGTCGTCTCTTGAAGATTAGCCAGTGATTCTCCTGTTCAAATGTGTTAAAACAGGACAAGTTGAAGTTGAAAATTGTGTTGTATACATGGCGATGTGAAATAACTGTATCCTAGAACCGAGATGGCCATTGTAATTGAAGGTCAGCTTTATAGTTTAGCAGTTAGGGTAATTTATAAATCGCCATACCCTGGGACCATACCCCCAACATTGGACAGAGATGTACTGGTGCTGGTGGATTTATTACCTTATGTGAAAGTCTAGTAGTGCCTGAGTCAATGAGGTTAAAGGTGTTACAACTGGGTCATTCGGTTCCAAGTGCAGGACATTTGGGACAGCAAAAAACATTGTCTAGAATTACTAGCAGGTTTTATTGGCCTAAACTTTATACAGACTTTATCGATTTTTGAAAATCGTGCTGTGAAAGTCAGTTGGTTAGACCAGATAAAAAGGGTGACCGAGCGCCACTAGTAAGCTTGCCTATTGTGGACGTACCATTTACAAGGGTTGCAATGGATATCATAGGCCTGTTAGACAGGACTAGGTCAGGTTATAGTTACATCTGTGGCAGATTATGCTACCCAGTAGTGTTTTCTCTTATAAGCATTAAGTCAAGGCAGGTTGTTATAATGCATTGTTGCAGCTTTTGGTTGGTTTACCTATAGAGATCATTTTGGATCAGGGTACTAACTTTACATCTAAGCTAATGAAGCATGTTTGTTCAATGTTGCGTATACAGCCCATACAGACCACTCCCTATCATCCTCAGACTGACGGTATGGTTGAAAGACTTCGTCAACCACTTAAGTTTATGTTATTCAAGTTTGTGTCTTAGACAAACACCGCTGGCTGCCGTATGTCATGTTTTCTTATCGTGAAGTCCCACAATCATCAACAGGTTTCTCATCTTTTGAGATGCTATGGACGGCAAGTTCGGGGCCCACTGGACGTGTTGAAGGAGGCCTGGGAAGGAGACAATACACGTAAGAAAACAAATATTCTGTCTTATGTTTTAAAAATGAGAGAAAAATTGGATGCAATGACGGATCTGATGATGTCTAATATGATGACGGCAACAGCTGCAGAAGATATTTATTTCTGGTATTTATTTCTGCAACCTTTCAAATTTGATATTCAATATAGAGCAGGAGCGCTTGATTTGATCTTTTTTATCACCATACTGCTGAGGTCGTGACTTTTGAAAGGGAGGGGCGTGATGTAATAATGAGACAATCATCATGCAAACTTCAGTGTTGGATGTGTTTAAGGGATATTTATGCCTAGAATCTTTTACTGAAGGACTATACCACTTGTGTGCATTGAGATGCATTCAATAGCAGAACTGACATATCTGCAAAGTGTATGATTGGTTTTATCACGATTCTATTAATAGTTGAGTTTCAAAGTACATATGTGTGTGATAATGGTTATGTGAAGTAATCCAATATTTACTGTTAAGGGATTCACAATGGGGATGGTATGGTCCGCTATTGTGTTTGGGGAAGGGGGCTGGGGGAAGGGGGGGGGCTGGGGGAAGGGGGGGGGGGGGTATACAGGTGGCATGCTTTTGGCCTGGGAGGCTAGGGTGAGCGTTTGCTTCAAGACAATGGTATCTGTGTGTCTAATGTTTGTTATGGTTTGCTGCATTCAACTTATTTACTTCTGTGTTTTGTGCAGTTTATTTTGAGAATTTTTTTGTTGAATTATTTTATTTACTTTGGTGCGGGCACGTGTGAGACAACTGACCTTAATAAATCACTTGGGCCGTGAAGATCACATGGGAGTCTGTTTGTTTTTAGTCAATTTAGTCAATGAGCCTCATCGGCAAAACATCTGTTACAATGCAGTTCTCCTGGCTAAAGCTAACAGCTAATCACGACGTCTGAGTGATGCGAGTGAAGTCAGAACTGTGACAGAAGTACACCTCGGTGCCAGAACAGAGAAGAGCCTTGAACTAAGATAACGCTTACCTTGAGAGAAGGTGGAATCAGTCGGGCAGTGCTAGACACTCTTAGGCAGCGAGGTGCGGTAAGGGGGGGGTGATGAGGTCTCTGAGGTATGCGGGTGCCGATCCATTTTTGGCTTTGTAGACGAGCATCAGTGTTTTGAATCTGATGCATGCCAGGCCATGGTGGTGTGGGAGAACTTGAAGAGGTTGACCACAAGCATTTTTAATCATTTGCAGTGGATGAATAGCATTTTGAGGATGACCAGTCTCAAAATGATGAGAGACTGAACAAGCATCTGAGCAGCCTGTGTGAATAGAAATGGTTGAATCTTTCTGATGTTGTAGAGAAGGTATCGACAAGAGTAGAGGTGGGAAAACTACAGCCCGCGGGCCACATAATGGTTCTTTCAATCTGGTCAGCAGAAGATTGATATAGAACCGTTCAAATCAAACCCCGGCGAAAATGCACGACTGCCGTATCAGAATAAAGCATAGCCACACTGGATTTTGTGCAGCGAGCAAAAACCTGAGAAACAGTGCAGCACATGCCAAGAGAGAGGAACAGGGCAAAAGCAAAACCCCCTGCCCAATCATTCTCACTCAAACTACTGCCTGCTGCTGCTTCAAGTTGATTATTCAGAGAAATCTGCTTATAACTACTGGTCCAGGATCAGTATTTTCCACAGTAATTTAAAATGATGAGCACAGCTAAATCAACTGGTAGCTACTGTGGGAAAAGTATTTGCATGGCATGCGCACACACCAAGATCATTTAATGCTTCTTTTTTAAGTTTATAAATAAATAAAATCAATATAATAAATACACTACACAATCTTAATAAAGTTTTAATCACATTAAATACAGGTTCATTGGTGGAAACCTCTTTTTGGTTGGTCGGAAATCTTTTTATATGGATTCAAGGAAAATGCAAATCAAATTTCCCTGTATGTCGCAGAAAAACAAATAACACTTTCTATTTGGCCAAAAGAAAAAAGTGGCGGAGGCAGGAAAATACTTCTTCTTGAAACACATTAGATGGAAATACATACAGAGTGACATGAAAAAAAAAGCACAATAACATTATTATAAATAAACAAGTTTATTTAACCTTTGTATTTGCAACATGGCACTTTTTAATTAATGAATGATTTACTCGTTCACCATCTTAACAAAAATAAACATTATCAAAGACAAACATCAATGATGGACATGTGCATTTAATGATTAAAAAAATAGCACAATTTATACAGAGTGAAAATAAAATCTGATGAAGCACGCGTGCACACACACACACACACACACATGAAAAAGACACACTCACATATACAAAAAATTACAGAGACGCGTATAGACACACAGTTACTCAGAGACACACACAGGAACAAATCCATGAGAATCTGATCAACAGCTCATGCAAAAATAAAATATGGAAAAACTTTGTAAAATTGTACTAAGCAAAAATCAATTCATAAAACAATAAATAAAAAGGCAATAAAAATATTCTAAATTACAATATAAGGGGAGTTAATTTATTAAATGATGTGTGAGGTGCTTTCATTCTGAGTCCGTATGTGTATCTGTGTGTGTGTGTGTGTTTTCGTTGGACATGGGGATGTGAGCTCTATTTCCCCTACACTGATATGGGTGTGTCATTTTTTTCATGCTTCTCATATGGTCCAATTATCATCAAACTAGTAATCATCAATCCTGTAAAGTACATTTTCAGTTTCTCGTTTATTCTCGTTTATTCAGGTTTTCTGTAATGGTTAGCGTGCTAAAGCAGTGAATTGCTCAGATTTCTTTGTATGTTTGTGTAATTCTGGATTGAATGGTCTTTATTAGATAAAGGACTGACATTTGATTTTTGTTTGCTGTCATTTTCGTTCAGAACAGCGCATAAAAGATCAGCAGCACAATGCCCATCATCAGCTCCATGGTCATCGTCGCACCGGAACCTAAACAACAACATAAAAACAAATACATACTTTTAAGATTGATTGAGCTGAATCCAGAGCTTATACATCATGCACTCTATCAAACAGAGACCTGACACACTGCTGTCCTTATCAAAGCCAAATTGTACTGATGATAAGCACAGTCATGTATTACATTTTAGATGGCATTTCTGTAAATATACTGAGTATAAACACTTTCACAGATTGACACAAACTAGCCATTACTATCTACTGTAGATCTCTTCATAATACAGAAACAGAACTCTTTACTATAAAGGTTTGTGCCCTACCCACAAGACATCATTGGAGCCCCGAGAATCCTGGTTTTTCTTCTGTGTTCAGTGTTATGCTCAGGGTTTGTCCTTGTGCTCAATGACTATGGGCTGCCTACTCCACTTGTATCGTCCAGTGGTGGTGTTTACTCTGTCTCCGATAATTGTATCCAAGTTAGATTTTTTTTCCAATGAATCCCATGTGATTAAAGAGAAACAGGCAATAAAAGCTCGAGAAGAACTATCACATGCTGCATGTTGAATTCCATCCAAACAGTAAGTCCAATCATAAAACTGCAATATGAAATCCCACTTGATCATTGCCTGTTCTCTCTGTGAGAAGACCCCCTCAGGGGGTTTTTCCTCTGGATTCTCCGCTTCCCCCCTGTCCAAAAACACAGTAGGTTGTTTGGCACCTTGGAAAAATTGTCCCTATTGTGTGACTGTGTGAGTGTGTGCGCCTGCATTCAGGCCCCAAGACACCTGAAATCCGAGGGAACATCAGATAAAGCGGTAGAAGATGAATAAATGAATGATACCTATCTATTCATAAATCAAATTAACCAACATTTTATAGATTTATTCTATATATTCTCAGCAGAGGATCTCTCAGACACAACATGAGCTGCACCCAGAAGCTGACATTTGGCTTCAGTGTACTGAAGTGCTTTTTTTTCCTTGAAATCTCCAGGGCAATAAAACACAATGTCTTTTAATGGCTTTGTGGATAAATCTTGTGATGTAAATGTTAATATCTGAACAACAGACATTTTATTATTAAGAATAAAATACAGTCCTCTTGCATAAATATAATTCAAACAAATTTCTCTGTCGCTGTGTCATTTTGTCCAGTACCAGTGCATCATACATAATTCAAATCTCTGAAACTGTGAGTTCTGTTCCTGTCAGCAAACTCATGATTTGAAAATACCCATTGTCTAACTCAGGGGTGTCCAAACTTTTTGTAAAGAGGGCCAGATTTGGTGAGGTGAAACTATGTTGGGGCCAGCGATTCAGTCTGACATTCCTTGAACATTAAAATTAAATGCAAATTAACAAATTAATTATTTTTTTATTGCAAATAGCAGACTTTTTATTTCTTCACACAGAAATCTAAACAAGTTTTTACTAAAATGACTTGGTCTTTCATATATTAAGGCCATATAAACTAAAGAAAACATTCAGGAAGATTAATCATGTCGATTTTCATTTAAAACATTATATATTATTCACTATTAAATGGCAACTATTAAATGGCAACCTCTAAATCCAAATCCTGTGAATAGGAAAACAACACTAACATTGATCTTATTCTGAAGTACAAAATGAGGGCAGATAAAACTAAAATGTTATTTTATTTTGCCTTAATTGATGAATACAGATTTTATAGATTTGCATCCTTCTTCTCTGACCTTTACGCGAGAGTGCAGCTACAGGTATTCTGGTGAAATTTAAAATAGATACTGTTGGTCAACAGTGCTGGTGGGCTGCATATTATTGATTTTATGATGGAGACTGCGGGCCGGGGGAAATTTGAATACTGGCCGCATTTGGCCCCCGGGCCGGACTTTGGACATGCCTGGTCTAACCATTACGGTATGTGTATAACTGAATGCAGGCTATAAATTAGTTCTGCATTTAACCAAGTTCCATTATATCCACAGAGTGTCAAATAATCAGCATGCAAAATGCAACTATTCTCACTCTTCTCCTCTCGTCGTATTTGTAAATGAGCATTACCTGTGTAATCTAGATAAAACTCCAGTTAACCCAGTAAAGTCAATATGATCACTGATCCAGTTGTACATAACACGTTACATGAATATTCGATTGGTCTACATGCTAATATTTAAGTGTTTTTTTTGCAATGGTCAGTGTTGCATCAGCAAACAACTGCACTATGAAGTAATGATCAAAACACATACTGTACACTCCATATTACATAAGCTTTATCAGATAAAACACCTGTTTCACAATTCATTGAAAATCATTCATAATAATAATAATAATAATAATAATAATAATAATAATAATAATAATAATAATAATATATTTAAATGTTACTGTTAATGTTTGTTCTGTCCCCTTTCAGCAGGAATCAGGAGGTGATGCTGTACAGATTGCAATCTTAATCTTTATGGCTTTTGGAAAATAAATATGCCACTTTCTATTGGCAACATTTTTACTTGTTAAATGTTTTTTTTGTATGGATCAGAGAAATAAAGTAATGAGGTACAAGAATCAGATCAATTAAACCTCTGTGTGTGTGTGTGTGTGTGTGTGTGTGTGTGTGTGTGTGTGTGTGTGTGTGTGTGTGTGTGTGTGTGTGCGTCCAAGCTTGAAGTTACGATAAAAGGCTTTTGTCTATGCATCATTATTTGACGTGTTTGGACGATTTATACGTTTGAATTTTCTTTTCTGTTGAATCTGCACAAAAATACAAGTGCCAGTGCCTTCATTTTAAATCCCCCAGGAAACCCGTAATGCACAATAAACCCAGGGTCATTTTATGAGGTTAATATTGAGGCTTCTGTTAGAGATGATGTATGAGGGCAGCACATCTGTGCCTGCAGTGAAAGGAGACTTGTTGAAATGTGTTCATTGGGTTTCTTTCTTTAATAAACATGTTGATTCTCACCTTATGAGATACCTGTTTGTGTAAATGAGCAGCCTGTTATTCTGAATTATACTGGTTTCTGTAGTCGTGATGCCATAATTGTAAACGTAACGGTATTAAGAGGTGGTATGACTCAGCTTGGATACCACTGAAGTAGGAATGAAAGGTATTCCCTGCCACTGTTATACACAACTTAGTTTGAGTTTCATCTAGATAAACAATTCAAGCTTAGAATACACACACATTTAGCTAAAACACACTGATCATTGGCTAGAATTGTATTCTGAAATAAAGAGGTGGATCACATGTCCACTTCAGTCCCATTTCTAGTGACATCACTGAACACGCCCACACCTAAATACACACACACACACACACACACACACACACACACACACACACACACACACACACACACACACACGTAGTGTCATCTTAACACACACAAATATCTCTCAGGTAAAGCACATAAAGTCAGCTAAACAAACACACACACACACTCACACACACATACACACATTTAGCTAAACAAGTACAAAAAAACACCTGACATTACACTACAAGCATATGCCTGCTATATAACCCCTCCACAAAACACACACACATACACATGCCACAAATATATTCAGGCAGGTAATATTTGAAATAAATATCGTGCATGCAGAGCCGCTGAGCATGTTTAATCTCAAGCTGTTAGGAGACTTTGTGAGCAGATGCTGCACCAATACACCGATCCAATTCTTACAAGTTACATTCACATAGTATCACTATAATATTACATGTCACAATAATATGAAGTGTTCAGTAGGCCTTCCTACTATTGCTTACCATAAGAAACTTTTGAGTGGGTTGTGTAACTCAAGTCGAGTGTATCTGGATTCATTAGGGTTAATTAACCTGATCCTTTAAGACTTGTCTTCATGAACCATTCTATTAATTTTCTCTGAACCCCTGAGTCCGTGAGGTCTTTCTATTAGCAACATATATAAATACAACTTGTACATTGCAGCATTTAGTTGTTTTTGCAAGTCAGTTATTAAGGGATGAAAATGGTTAGAAAGACAAGCGGCTCAATATTGCGGATCTTACGTGGAATTCATTTGATCTGTGGATTCACAGTGCATAGAGAATCTGCTAGATCCGAGTGAATGTGTGTGAGTGAGTTTCAAGACACTGTAGCAGTTTCACTTTTCCAAGTTTGTATGTTGGGCTTTGCCATAACCTGCTTTATTAAATATTACACCAACAATATAAAATAATAGTGACATGCTGGATTGTTATGTTGTGTCACGTCAGATAGTATTAAGGCAAACATTGTGAAACAGTCAGTGAGTGGGATTTATGAGTCCACGGATTCTGAGAATTCTAAGGATTAAATGAGTGCCCTTTTGTGGAACTCCATAGCAAAAGCATAATCCCGACAGACTCGTGTGTCTCAAGGATCAGATGATGATCTGATAATGTTTTAGTTAATATACAGTATATATATATATATATATATATATATATATATATATATATATATATATATATATATATATATATATATATATATATATATATATATATATATATATATTAACATTATACAGATCAATCATCATTAACATTATCAGATTTCATCACCTTATTTACCTGTTTCAACTGCTCCCATGAGCTGGATGTTTGGTTTGCACATGTTTTATGCTGGATGCCATCCCTAACACCTTCCATTTATCTGGGCTTGGGACTGAGCAGTCAAGGGCCAAGGGCCCACCATTTTAATCTTAGAGGAGCTGGTATTTGAACCTGTGACCTTCTAGTCCAATGCCTTAACCACTGAGCTACAACCTTATTCAATAACAGATCAAAGTTGTAGCTTTCATTTCCTGATAGAAATTATCTGGATGTAAAAAATTGCATCTTTAGTGCCATACTATACTCAACAAGAGTATAGGAACAGGCAGTCTTCCAAGAACTACATCAAGGTGGCAACCAATAGACACCATCAAAATAAAGCTTGTACTGAAGCTTCAGTTCAGAGCAATTATAATTTTAACAGGAAATAACTAGGCAATAAGAAGCACCTGACAGCAAAGCTGATAGATACGTCCTATAAATTGACTCCCCGCTTTTTTGAGACAAAATTCGATTTTTTCGATTTACATTGAAAAAAAAAAAAAATAAAACACTAGAGACTATAGGATATATTTTAAAAATTTGAATACAAATAATATATCCATTAATTAAGTGCAAATGAGTATTTACAAGTTCTGGTTACACAAGTAACACAAGTGTGTCTACTGCATCAGGATTGAAACATGCCCTGTGGTATGTTAAAATGCCTCCACCCATGCTAAAGACCCTCTCTTAATTGAGAGGTACATATTGGCCAGATTACTAAACCTTGGAAAGTTTGCTTCATGTTGCTTTCACCACTGAAGTGGATCAGTATCTTTGTCTATATCTGGGGACCACAAGTAGGACATCATCTCAGTTTCAATTTTGTCTGTATTTGACTGTGAGGAAGGTGCCACTTTCTTTAAGAAGAATCTTCCTAAAGTTTTTTCTTCTTCAGCTCAGGCTGAGCTTCTTCTTGGTGAGGCATTACACATGACCCAGGTTATGATGCATTTTTTTTCAGTAGGCAGACACATCAGTTCTGTGATAGTACTTTGCTTTTTTCAATCTTATCTTATATCAATAAACTGTGCGGAACCAATGGTCTATCAGCGAGGCCATGTCCAACAGGCCTCCCTGATAGAGAGTTTCATCAATAACAGTTTGCCACTGAGGTAGGTCAGGATGTTTATTTATTTTTTATTTTTTGTGAGCTCAGTATCTTCCTTATCTGGTTGAAGGAGTGCTCAATCTGTTTACATTAAAATACAATTTTTAAAATATTTTTAATATTTTTGTGCTACTGTGAATTGTTTGTCTTGTCTTCACAGACTTTTCTTAATTGCACGTGCATTTTTTGTGCATTTTTTTTTCTAGTTAGGTTTTTCTATTTTTCTTACTGCACTGTATATTGTTGAAATGACAATAAAGCCTACTTGATTTGACAAGATGGGACCTCAAGTCAAGTGCAATAGCTTTCTCTGGTGACATGGTATATCATTTTTTGGCTTGAGCCCCTTGAGTTGGGGTCTCTGTGATAAACTGATGATTGGGCAACCCAAGCTCAGTCTACATTCATCCAAATCTCTTCTTTTTTCCAACTAAAGAAAAAAAAGCACCCGTTCAATGCTTGGATCCTTCACAAGAAGCACACAAGTAAGCCGGTATGTCAGTTTTGCTACAGAACAGTGCTAATAAAATAAAATAACACCACAATGCTTCTGCAGTAACTCTTCCGAAAGTTTGCGGTGTTGAGTTTCTTCGTTGGAGATTTAAGTTTCGGCTGTAGCAACAATGGTGACTGAAACACAGCGGATTATGTTGCTGGGTTGATAAAAATCGAAAAACTGTTGCTTGTAGTCACATTTACTAAACCTTGTTAAAAATCTTATATTTCTTCAAGAATATGCCACTGTCTGTTGTCATGCAAACATGTCTATCCGTTTCCACAAAGCTAACATCTTTCAAACCTTGGGCAATTATTTCGCCAGTTTGGTCACTGGGGAAATAAGTTGTCTGGAGGCAGAAACTTTGCAGAATCCAATCGTCGGTTATACAATGTGCCGTCGAACTTAAATAGGGCTGCATAGTTCAACTGGACTATAGGTCTGTTGCGGCGGAGTAAAACATCATATTCTATAGCTGCTTTTCAATCATTTCACGTATAGTGTTATATAATTTAGGAAGAGCAACTTCTGAAAACTACATTTGGCTTAGGGATCATATCGATGGTCAATTATTTTGAGCATATGAATAAATCCAGGCTTTTCAACGGTGTATATAATCACAATGTCTTTAGCGCCACAGCATCAGTAATACTTTTCCATTGAGGATTTTTCCGCTGTCTTTTTTTATCCCGCAGCGCCACACACGCCTCTCATTCATCTACCTGGTTCTGTCTGAGGTGGCGGAATAAATTTGCAGTGCTGCTACCTTTTGTCGCCACAAACTACATACAAATTTTAGAGTGAGCTTAACTTGTTCAACGTCTGAAGAAACCAAACCCGAACCGTTTCCACACGACTGTAGAAGCCATGCCTCTCTTGGAAGAGAGCTCTGTCTCCGTCAGAGCACGCTGTCACTTCGTATTTTCCAAGTGTAATGTGGGGCAGGAGGCTGATAACTATGGAAGCTTTCTGTACCAAACCAAAGCGAAATCATGAAAATCAATTTTCTTTTTTCAACATCGACATAAACCATAAATTCTAATGAATCAATAATGACGATTAATCACGCAGCTCTACCTATTTGCTTCTTCTTGTCAAGTTAAAGTGCTCATCCATATACTTTTGATCATATGAAAAATAGGTGGGCTCAAAGAGGTCTATTGTGTTCTGATTCATTACCAAATATTTATCTTTACATCAAATAGTCTTGAACTTGTAGTTGTCACACATTGAGTGAACTATAGAAGAAAATGAAGAACCGTGTATGTAAATTATTTCACTGTAGAGATCCTGAGTTACTATTTATACAAAGAAAAGCCCATCATATACATTTGTTGCTTTATTCCATTCTGCTTGTGTTTGAATTCCACATTCAGGAATTCAGGCATTGACTTTATGCTGCAGGCTTATTTTATATTATATTATATATTTATATTTTATTTCTTTAAAACATTTCACATCAATGTACTCTCTATACCCTATGATAAATCCTATGTTACCTTTCAGTTTAGGTGCATTCCATTACCCAGAATTAATATTGAGATTAAGTCAACATATGGCACATTTATTTGATTGGACATGATATGAAAACGCATGAACCTGTTAAAATAAGGTCAGCTGACAAGACTTTTCCAAGCAAAACAGAATCCATGAGGTCTAAGTAACTTCTTGCAAAGTTTAGAGACAGGAAATAGGAAAATAGGAAGGAAACAAGATTTTTTTCTGCTGCACTGAAGGTTTACATTTACATTTGCGGCATTTAGCAGACGCCCTTATCCAGAGCGACTTACAACTGAGCAACTGAGGGTTAAGGGCCTTGCTCAAGGGCCCACTAGTGGCATCTTTGTGGTGGTGGGGTTTGAACCCATGATCTTCCGGTCCAGAGTCCAACACCTTAACCACTGGGCTACCACCTCCCACCTACCACCTAACCTATGTGCAGTTAGGTTCCTAACTGCACATTTTTATGTGGAAGTGGTTTTGCACAACCAGGACTCTGTTGTTTTAGGTTTAATGTAGCACCAAGGTTCTGGAGAAACGTCTCATTTCACTGTGCATTGCGTCAGCTATTATATGGGTGGAATGACAATAAAAGATTCTAGAATTGACTCTCAAACTTGATGTGTATGAAACTGCACAGAGCAGTCAGAGTAGCAATGCTGAAAAAGCACCTGCAGAGATGAGGTGAGAGCACTATCACGATGGTGCAGTGATGGCATCAACATCAGCAAACCCAAAGAAATGACTGGACATAAGAAAAGTAAAGAAGGCCAACTATGCCCCTTTACATATAAATGGAACTATCGTAGAAAGAGTTAAGAAGATCTTAGTGTTTCTTGGTGTCCACCTCCCTGATGACTTTTCCTCGTACCTGACCACGCAATTCATTAAATCAGCTAGTCTTAGACTCTACTATCTGCTCAGACACAAGAAGTTTGCCCACCCCCCCAAAAAGGACTCACCAACTTCTACAGATGCCCCATAAAGAGCATCCTAACTGGATCCCTGACTTTGTGGTACAGAAACTGCACAGTGCTAGACCGCAAAGCCCTACAGAGAGTCATAAAAACAGCGGAGCTTATTATAGTTAATAAACTTGTCTTGAGTGTTTGAAAAAACCCCAGTCACCCAATACGCAACCTGTTCAACAAACTGCCAACAGGCAGAAGCTAGAAGAGAACCTCAGGTGATCTGAGTCATCAACGAATTGTAATACAGTCTCACAGCAAACCACAACTGCCAACTGATTCCGTCACATTTCATATTTGCATCACAATACAATCTGTTTAACATACTAGGACTGCAGAAATCTTAATTCTCAGCACTCTACATACTGAATATACAGTATACATTTTCCTTAATAACTTCCGTCTTCCATATTCTTTTACGCAAATACCTTATACTAATATGTCAAACATCTAATATATTGACATATTAAATAATAATTAATTACTCATATAATTAATATATATATATATATATATAAACTTACCTATATTACCTATATATTATATTACCTATTACTTTTCTCATGTTAAACATTGGTGTAATTTGGCTGGAGTTTCACTTAAGAATTGCATTGTACAAATGGTAACTGGCATATGTACATATGAGAACTAAACCTGAAATGTGCCATAAGTACATGACTATCTGAACTACATCATGAAAGAATGGAAGAAAGTGGCCTGGTCTGATAAATCACGTTTTCTTTTACAACCCAAATTATAAAAGCAACAGAATGCAATGATTAGCAAATAAACCCAAATTGTATTCACAACATAACACAGAAAAAATTCAATATACGAAAAGAGTAAATGTACAATTTTGTTTTAAAATACAATTTTACTCAATTGTATTTGAGTAAGATATAAAGTCATTTTAAAATTGATGGCTGTAACAGGTAAAAGTTCTGTACTAAAGACAGGCCATTTCAACACCAGGACTCTTCTACTACAAAGCCATGCTGTTTTAATAAATGAACTATATGTTTTAATCTTGTCTTTCTAAAATATGAAATATGACTTTCCTGAAAGAGTAGTCTGAACGGAAACACCAGTTACTCGAAATCTTTTAGCATTGATTTTCCCAAATGAGCAAGCTTCCCATTCCATAAGCACTAATGCACTCTAACTCCACCAGAGATTAAACTTAATACTGATAACAATCCAGACTGTCCATCTCTTCTTTAGTCCAAAAGTTTCCCTCTATGGGTTCCATAAAAAATGTGAAATTTCATTTTGTTTGCCCGCAGAATAGTTTTCCACTTTGCTTCAGTCCTTTTTAAATGAGAGAAGATGGCAGTTTTTGGTTCCTATTTACATATAAATTTGTTGCATGATAAATCTTTAACCTGCAGTTATGGATGCACAACCATGCAGTCATTTTCATTACAGAATAAAGTGTTTTAATGCTGTGCCACCTGAGTGCCAAAATATTACAGGCATCCAATACTGATTTTTGACCCTGTCTCATGTGCACAGAGCTTTGTCCAGATTCTCTGTATTTTCTTTATGATGTTATATACTATAGATAATAAGGTATACAAAACAAAACAATCAGTTAATTATTATGTTAATGATATTAAAATGATGTTGGTGAACCTTTGACCATCTTCAATACTCTGTCTTGCTAATGTGCTTTATCATGTTACTGACCTTTTGCTAATTAACCTAATTAGTTGTAAAATGTTTTTAAAATGTTATTGTAGCCTTTTGTTGGCCCTGTCCCAAATTTCTGAGATGTTGCAGCCACCAAATTTAAAATGACTTAGAATGACTTAGCATTTCCTCAGTTCCATTTTTGATATGTATCTTGTAATGTAAATAAAATATGCTTTTATAAGATTTGCTAAACATTGCATTCTGTTTTCTTCTTTTTGTTGTTTATTTTTTAAATGCACACACACACACACATATGTATAGATACATTTATATATATTGGGGCTGTATCACCGGGAACCCCCCGCCCCCCGTTCGGCCTCCTAAGCAGTTCGACCTCCTAAGACTCAAAAAAGAAGACAAAGGGACCGGATGGGTTCGAAAAAGAGGAGAGAGAGAGAGAAAGGTGACGGAACGTAGCGATTCCGGGAAAGGGAGAGTGAGGGTACCTACGGGCTCTCCCCCCGCCGCTTCGGCCACCTATGGGCCAGGGTTCAATGAGGGGGCACGGTGGCTTAGTGGTTAGCACCTTTGCCTCACACCGCCAGGGTCCAGGTTTGATGTGTGAGTGGAGTTTGCATGTTCTCCCCGTGCCTCAGGATTTTTTTCTCCAGGTTCTCCGGTTTCCCGCGGTCCAAAAACATACATGCACCTTGGAAAATTGTCCCTAGTGTATGAATGTGTGTATGGATGTGAGTGTGAATGTGAGTGTGAATGTGAGTGTTGGCATTCCATCCAGGGTGTAGCCTGCCTTAATACCCATAGACGCCTGAGATAGGCCAGCCAGTGTATCATCGTCGTATCATGGATATCATTCACTGTCTAATTTTCTAGCGTAAAATCTTGGTTCCTACTATATATGTGAATATTAATTCGACCACATACATTAAGACTTGCAAATCAAGTTCACGACAATAGTATTCTTAAATAGCATTCTCTTGCAGCAGGATAAATCTCCCTTCACATCAACACTGTAAGAAAATGCTAGGAACATGAAAAAAACACATTACTGGCTTGGCCTGCTAATCTCAATCGGTCCATGTATCTGTGATATGTGCTGGACAAACAAGGTTGATCCATGCACGGCAACATACAAAACAGTCTGCCACAAATGCCTTTGTGCCCAACTCCACAGTGTACCATTGGTTAAGTCGAAGGTATGTTTGGTCAGAGCTGTTGTTTTTGGCACAAGGCTGTACAAATGACAGCCAGGCAGTCGTTTTAATGCAATTACTGACTGCTGTGTAAATGTAGGTATAACTAACTACATATAATACATCTGTTGTGATATATTATCTCTTAATTTAATTTATCTGATGTTGATCTCCACATTATAAATGAATGCTTCTGCATGAAAACATTTGTAGAATTCTGTCTGTTTACTTCCCTATTACTTTCACTGTTATTGATATCCTATTGCAGGCCCTCTCTCAAAAACAGATTCTCTCCTGTATAATAACCATGTGGTGGCACTGTTGCTCCATCACTCACCAGTCTCGTGCCGCTGTCTGTTGGAGGCATTTGCTGTGTGTGGTGAAGCTGTGGTAAGGGTTGATAGTGGTGATGATGGAGGACCTGCATGGTTTTTTCCCTGATCCGGTTCGTTAGTGGCTCGTGCTGCACTCTTTAAAGTCCAGCGGTTTTGGATGTGAGACACGGCCTCCTCAGCGAGCATGCTGTCCCGTGGCGTTACACGAAGAGTCGCCTGCACTTTAAAGTCCTGCGTGTCATCCGAGTATAAATCTGACACACGACACTCGTACACACCCTCATCCTCCTTCCCAACCTGTGCCAGGCTGAGCTTGTGGGTGATGGCATTTCCCTGCACACGCACCGTCTGAGATTAAGAGAACAGAAAGAGTTCAACATTAACCATTGTTGCACAAACATTAGTACAAGATATACATTTATTCACAACAATCACAAGGGAAATGTTCAGTGCACAGTGTGTTTTATGCCGCATGAACAGTTCATTATTACACAGACTGGAACTGGTTATAATGAAAAATTACCATAAAAACTGCCTCTATGACCCTGTGCAGGTTTTAGAATGTGTCATGTGAGAGCTGGACATCCATGTTCATAGTAACCGTGAAACCATGTTTGACAATCCCTGTTTATTCACACTTACACTGATCTTAGTGGCTTCTCTTGGAGCAACCTGTAACAACAACACACACAGTAAACATCTTCAACAAGCACAGACCATTCCTAATTAAGTTATGTATGCGATTCATGTATGACTCAAACAGATAATGAAATAGTTTAGGATCCAATCTCTAAACACTGTGTGTGTGTGCGTGTGTGTGTGTGTGTGTGTGTGTGTGTGTTACCTTGGCTCGGGTGCCTGAGAGAGTGTCATGTGTATCCCGTGGAGTCACCTCCTTTAGGTACCACCACTGAATCTCTAGAGCAAACGGAGACACGCCAATGGCACGAAACGCACACGGCATCTCCACGTCCTCGCCCTCACACACACTCACATCTGTGGGCACTTCTGTGAATGCAGCTATGACACAAACACGCACAAACGCAATACATTTTACATTTTTGTCAACTTTTGTTAAATGACACCAATTGGAACATTTTGTGTGTGTGTGTGCGCGTGTGTATAACATTGCATTAGATACATTTCTGTCGTGAGAGACACCAGTTGTGTGTATGGGTGTGCGCACGTGCCCTCTCACCCTCTCCGTAAAGCAGTAACGGTGTGTTGAGGAGGAGACAGTAAAGCCTCCGCAGCTCCATTTTAACCTGCGCGCCTCTGTTTTACTTCCTCATCCCGATTATTCGCTTTGATCCTCGCGCTTCTGCATTCCGCTTTAAATCCCCCACACTGATAGAGATCATTCGAACCAAAGATCACGAGAGGCAAAACAAACCCCAAAAAAAATACACACTATGTGCTCGTGCTGGTTTGAAGGTCCGCAGTGAGAGAATAATCCCGTGTTTCCCGTCAGAGGCTCCGTTATTCCCCAATATACTTTATATCCGCTAGAAATCTCACTTCGCTGCGAGCGACTTTCTGTCTGCCCATCTCTTGTCTCTTCCACACACACACACACACACACACACAAATACGACACAATAAAGCAGCAGCGCAACACGCCACAGAATCCCGCGTGCAAAGCAGCAAATCCGGTAAAGAGCCAGAGACGCGCGCGCGGAGACGGTGCAGCTTCCCACGTGCGCGCGTCAGGACTCGGCTTAGTGCGCGCGCTCCAAGTCTCCACTTTCAGAGCTTCGCTCGCGCTCCTCCCTCTTAGACCTCAGCCTATAAGGAGCACGCGCTCAGTGACGACAAACTGCAGCTGTAATCCTTTCCAAAAAGATTCTCTTACACGTGAACATTCCAAAACGGGAAATCTCTCCAAAGTGTCAGTACAAAGTGGCTAGTTCCAGAAGATTGGATTTGAGGATGCAATACAGACCCATTTTCACCTGATCATTTTAAAATGATTTACAAAAGAATGAAATGCTATGAAACGATGTTGTTTTGAGCAATATCCCATATGAATGAAAATCGATTACTAAAGGCTGGAAAGGCCCCAGCAATACATGTCACAAAAGTCTTGCGATGTTGTTTTGTAATTATTTGTAATAAATACATTTCTAATTTCTTACCACCTCAAATGCTTTTATATTTCCTCTTTCAGATTTCTCTCAACTCTATTTGTAAATGTGGCTCATGTATGAAAGCTACTACTATCTTCTATATCGCCTCTATCGCAGTTTTCTCTTCTAGTTTGACTTCATCTGTACTTAACATAATACGATTCTTGTGTGTTACAAGATTCCCTGTGAATAGGATGAAGGCAGATGGATTTTCTGCTCACTGTTCTGCCAGGAACCCTTGGGTTCTGCCCTTCAAATACCCCACTATCATTAACATGGAATCATTTCCGTCCATTCTACCTGAAGAACACCACTGGACTTTGGAAGAAACCCCCAGTACCACCACCATGAACCAGCTCTGTAACAAAAGTGGAGTCATTCAGGTACCACCTTCTCTCAGGACTGGAAGTAGGACACTCTCAACTCCATTTCTAAAAAGGCCCAGAGACCTTGGATTGATCTCTCTCTCTCTCTCTCTCTCTCTCTCTCTCTCACACACACACATCTTACTATTGAATATTTGCCTTTGATCTGTGCAGGACATGAAGCAATGTGGGGTGAAATTATCAGCTGAAGAGGATGTTTTCAGCAGAAGGGAGGACAGAAAAATATCTTCCTGAAAAACTGGGGGCAGAGTGATGCTCTAAGCATCATGGGGGCAGTGTCTTCAGCAGAACAGGTGAGTGGACAGTGGTAGGGTTCTCTGGAGGGGTGTGAGGTGTCCTTGGCATGGTTGTAATGAAGTGGTCATGGAAACATGAGACAAATTGGATTGTCTCTAATTTTGGGAAATTTGCCATGGTAGCCACAAGATGACAAATTTCACCACTACCAGAATCTAATTCCAAGATTTTTTCACATTCAAGTAAAACATTTTTTTAACAGGTTAATTAAGTTCCTTCCTATGCTGCTTTGGTTATTTAATCAGTTTTTCCAACGTGATGTAATGAGAGTATATGCTGCTGTAAAAATATCTGTAGATCAACCTACATCAAGCAGAAAATCAGCTGAATTATTTCTAAACTCAGATGCTGAATGCTTTCTTCTGTAGAGTCCCTCTGGGCTCTATTAGAGGATCAATTTGGGCATTTTTGTACACACACTACCAATGGGTCATGCTTCCTTTTTTGTAGAATTAATAACCAGCTTCATTAGTTCAAGGCTGATATTCCTTATACTCCCTATCTCTGTGCTTTTTATCTTTTCAGCTACACTCAGCTGAAATCATTCTACATTTATGGCATTTTGGAAACGCCCTTATCCAGAGCGACTTACAATTGAGCAACTGATCTTGCTCAAGGGCCCACTTGTGGTACCGCAGTGGTGGTGGGATAATCTGGTCCAGAGGCCAATGCCTTAACCACTGAGCTACCACCTCCCCATTCTGCTAATTCTGATCATTGACTAGCTTTTTGAACACTTACTATGAACAAAGACTAAAACACAAGTTATTCTATACTGTATAAATTAGGCAAACGTATATAGAAACATTTGGGCTCTAAGACACTATACAATTAAAGACATTCCAAAAATGTATTTGAATTGTATCTTCCAGCAAAATACTGTTGGGAGAATTATGTCCATTGATTGCTATAATTTTACACGTGCCAATAATGTTGCCTCCACACCACAAGGCCACACTAATCTTGAAATACACAATACTTTCACTTTATATGAGGCCACATATGATAATTTCTGTCTCTCAAGTTAAACTTGCTCCTTTGGTACCAATGACTTTCGGTCTGCTTGATTCACCATGACGCCATGCTTCTGGGGGGAGTTCTCTTTAATTGGTGACCACTCTGTGCAGCTGCAGAACAGTCAACATCAATAGCCTAAAAATCTATGAAGTTACCCAGGTGGTAGCTCAGTAGTTAAGGTACCAAAAGATCACAGGTTCATATTCCCCTGCCACCAAGCTGCTGTCATTGAGCAGGGCCCTTAACCCTCAATTGCTCAGTTGTAAGTCGCTCTGGATATGGGCGTCTGCTGTGAATGTAATGTAAAATGATACTATTAAATGCTCAGCAGTGGAGTAGTAGTCATGGTCTGAATAGTCCCATAAAGGGGTCATCAGTATGCAGTGTGTCTGTGTTTGGTCACTCTATGCTTTCCCAAACTCCAGCCCTGGGACAGAGAAATTGTTCCAGTAAAAAAGCAGCAAGACAGCTCTTTTCTTGAGACGTCTGTGTCTGGCTGGGGTAGATGGTTTGATCAGGTCTGTACTTGAAATGTCGGCTACACACTCTTGTCTTGTTTGTAACTGTAAAACTGTCTCATCGTATATTAACTACCAACCTCTTACGTGTTTCTTTGTCTTTAGGAAAAGTGTGGAAACTCAGAAAAGAGTTACATTTAGCAGAAGCTGTACATTGCGGCACACAGCAGTGGTAATTAGTGCTGTCCTCACGTCTATGAAAGGATACTTTAATTCAGTTAGATGTGAATCAAGTGAACATAAATATGTAGGCTATATCTATATAAAGCACAATCATCAACACAATCATCTGTAGTGGCTTTAGCTGTTCTGATTACTAGCATTCCTGTAATAAGAATGTATTCTGTCGTAGCATAGTGTATGATTGGTGGAAGTAAGCAAGGGTTCTGAGATTTCACCGGAAATATGTCATGCAGTGCCCCTCATAGAGCACGTTCTATAGTTATACAGTAAAAGTATTTCAAATACAGTAATTTTAAATGGATATCATATCATGATATCATGAATCTTCTCTCTCTCTTTATCTCTCTCTCTAATTAAAGCAGTGCTGGTAAAACAAGTGCTGCATTATTGGCAGACAAGCAGCTCGGCAGTAGTTAAGGGGTTTGTCTGTGTGTGTGTGTTTGTGTGTGTGTCCGTGCTACACAAGAAACTGAATGTAAAGATGAACCTTACTGTGGCATGCATATTGGACTTATAGTATAGTAAATTGTGTGTGTGTGTGTGTGTGTGTGTGTGTGTGAGAGATATAAGAAGGGAAAGAACATTAGTGTCAGCAGCAGCAGTTATGTGGATTAATGGCAGAAATTGGCACATGTGAATAATTACAGCAATCTATGGGCAGTATTTTGCTGGAAGATATAATTAAAATAATTTTTTTGGAATGTATCATTGTATAGTGTCACATATCCCAAATATTTTTATATACTTTTATCTAATTTATACAGAATATAATAACTTTAGTCTTTGTTCATGGTAGTGTTCAATAATCTAGTCCAGGGGTGGGCAATTGCATTTTCCAAAGGGCCACATGAGAAACCTGAGGTGTGTTCGTGGGCCGAACCAACAACAACGTTGAACATAACTTATGTTCAATATAAATTTTTTCCACTTGTCAAGAACTGTAAATTATATGTTCATTATGCTACCAAAAGAATAAGGATATTATATTTAAGGAATATAAAAAAATCTCTGTATTCGCCTTTAATTTTTCTCACTGAGCATACTCCAACAATGTCAATGCTGCTGTGCGGTTATACTTTATTGTGGTGCGGCAAATAAGACGAAGCAGTTCAGTGGGCCAGATTAAAAGGACCAAAGGGCCGGATGTGGCCCCCGGGCCATAGTTTGCCCACCCCTGATCTAGTCAATGATCAGATTTGCACAGTGTAGCTGAAAAGATACAAAGCACAGAGATATGGGGAATAATGAGGCTGGCTATTAATTAGACAAAAAACGAAGCATGACCCTTGTCTTGTGCTAATGATTACTATTTATGTGGGCTTTAAAATCAGAACAGGTAATTTTACTATTATATGTATAGCTTATATATATTCAATTCAATTCAATTTTATTTGTAGAGCGCTTTTTGTAATTTCTCATCGTCTCAAAGCAGCTTTACATAATACTTATGTGTGAGAAATGGAAATCAGTTTGGCCCTAACTGTTTCTTGTTGAGCAAGCCGAAGCGACGGCAAGGAAAAACTCCCTGGGAACAGGAAGAAACCTTAAGAGGAACCAGACTCAACAGAAAACACATCCTTATTTGGGTTGATAGTGTTGTGTGTGTTTGAGGATGTGGAGTGTGGAGTGTATTCGTGAATTTGTTTGAGGCATCATCAACCGGGGGCAGGTCACCATGGGGTTTGGTCAGGAACAGAGTGCAGAGGGGGTCTGGATCACTGGCAGGACCTATAACATGGATCACTGGATTAACTATAACAGCATACCTAAAAAGGAGAATCAGAGGGAAACACAGACATGAGAGCTTCCTGATGTGTAAACAAACACTCTCACCACCACAAACCTTAATGATTAATGAAAGTGAGGCAGACAGCAACTAAACACACCAGATCACTAAAATACTCAACATCAATGTGTCCCCCAGATCTACTCCTTTATCTAAAGCAGGATATTTCACTGAATGCTTGATTAAATAAGTAAGTTTTCAACCTGAACATAAATACTGAGACTGTGTCTGATTCTCAAACATTAATCGGGAGGGATTTCCATAACTTTGGAGCTTTGTAAGAGAAAGCTCTGCCCCCCGCTGTAATTTTCCTAATACGTGGTACTGAAAGACAGCCTGCATCCTTTGATTGAAGCAGGCGTGGTGGAACATAAGGCTCTAATAGTACTGTGTACTGTGTACACTTTCCCACAGGTACTGTGGGGCGAGACCATTCAAAGCTTTATAGGTAAGTAGTAATATTTTAAATTCTATACGGAATTTCACTGGGAGCCAGTGCAGTGTGGATAGGACAGGGGTGATGTGCTCATATCTCCTAGTTCTAGTGAGCACTCTCGCTGCCGCATTCGGAACTAACTGAAGTTTATTTATACACCGCGCTGAACATCCAGACAGTAAAGTGTTACAATAATCCAGCCTGGATGTGATAAAAGCATGGACAAATTTTTCTGCATCATTAAGTGACAATATATTCCTAATCTTAGCGATATTTCTGAGATGAAAAAATGCTTGGTAATGTTATCTACATGAGCTTCGAATGAGAGTTTGGAATCTATAATCACACCCAGATCTTTTACAGTTGTACTGGTGTGTGATAGAAAGACCATCTAGAGTTACTGTTTGGTCTGATATTTCACTTCTAGCTGCATGTGGTCCGAGTACTAGAACCTCTGTTTTACCAGGATTACGCAGGAAGAAGTTACTTAACATCCAATCTCTTATGGCTTTCACACATTGCTCAACTTTACTTAGCTGTTTTTTTTTCATTTGGTCGAGCTGAGACATATAACTCAGCGTAACAATGGAAACTAATATCATATTTACGAATTAAGTTGCCCAGAGGAAGCATATAGAGGGAAAGCAGCAATGGGTTATAATTAGTTTCTATAAGAATGGAGAAATAAGCTGATCTACCTTCACTAGGGGCTTTTTTATAATTCCTGGTACTCTCTTTCCAGGCTGTTTTAAATATTAGTAGTTTAGATTGACGCCATTTTTGTTCTAATTTTCTAACTCTCTGTTTTAAAGAGTGTGCTTGGTCATTATACAAGGATGTGCGTTTCTTATCTTTAACCATTTTTCTTTTAACTGGTGCTACATTATCTAAGGTGCAACGGAAGGTTGACTCTAGATATTCGGTCGCCTGATTAAGTTCTACGTGGTCAGAGGGTGATCCAATAATCATGGATAGTTTTGGGAGATGGCTGATGAAACTCTGAGCAGTTGAGGATGTGAAAGTACGTTTAGTTTGATAGCGCTGTGTTATGTGTACATCATTACGTAACACACTTTAAATAAAATTAGATTGTGATCTGATATAACTTTGCTCTACGGGACAGTCACTATGCTAGTAATACTTACCCCGAACGATAATATCAAATCTAAGGTGTGACCTGCTTTATAAGTGGGTCCTATCATACACTGATTGACTCCCATTTAGTCGAGTATGAACATAAATGCTGTCCTCAAAATGTTCTCAAAATGAATATTAATATCTCCAACGATTAGTGCCCTATCGACAGAAACGACCAGGTTTGATAATAAATCCGCAAATTCACTAAGAAATTCAGAGTACGGTCCTGGGGGACTGTAAATGATGATTAATGGAATCGACTGTCTCACCTTATTATTGATGGCTATACTAATGTTAGTATGGAGAACTTCAAAGGCAGTGAACTTGTGTCCATGTACAATGGTTAAATTATCCTTATAGATAAGTGCGACTCCTCCTCCTCTACCAGTTAGACGAGGCTGCTCTATGTAACTGTATGCTGGAGGACTCGCTTCATTTAATGCTACATAATCGTTCTGTTTAACCCATGTTTCTGTTAGACACAGAATATCAAACGCCTGATCCGAGATCATTTCATTAACTAAGATTGCTTTAGATGTTAGAGATCTGATATTTAACAAACCTTACTTCAGAACAGAGGTGGAGGCTGTGTTCAGTAGGATCTGAATATAAGGTGTCTACATTAATTAGATTATTAAAACTGACTTTCTGAGTTTTTCGAGATTTGTGGTTTGCACGAAGAACAGATACAGTCTCGATTTTATATGCCCTCAGTGCAGTGTATATACCTCTGTGCAGTTAGCAGACGGTTCGTCTGCTCCTTGGCCTGGCCTGTAGTCAGCGATTAACTAGTCCTACCCTGAGACTATGAGCTATATTACAAGAAAGGAGAGAGAGCCCCTTTCCTGGTGGGATGGAGAGGCCTAACAGGCCTTACCCTCAAAACAGGGTTTACCCTCAAAAGTTCTCCAATTATCTATGTAGCCCATTTGGTTTTCGGGGCACCACCTGGACATCCAGCGGTTTAGCGACCATAACCTGCTGTAAGCTATGTCGCTGCATCTCATTGGGATAGGGCCAGAGCATACTTCGACATCGGACATCGCCTTCGCTAATTTAAACACCTCTATGAAATTACGCTTGCTAGTTTCTGACTGGAGAAGGTGTATATCATTATCTCCTGCATGAACAACTATATTTATTATATATAAACTTATAAACTATAAACTCCACTCTGTGCAGCTTCAGAATAACCCACACTAATAGTATAAAAATCTATGAAGTTACTGAGCAAGCCAAGCAAGTTTGAGGATCGATTTGAGGTCTAATTAATAACAACAGTCTATTACAATGACTCAGGACCAGAGTTTGCACAAACAGTTTTGCATTAATGGTCATATATGAGAAAGTGGAGGCTCAGTGGTTAAGGCATTGGGCTCTGGACTAGAAGATCTTCATTCAAATCCCACCACCACCAAGCTGCCATTAGTGGGGTCTTGAGCAAGGCCCACCAATTGTTCAGATGCAAGTCGCTCTGTATAAGCTAAATGCTGTAAAAAGGTAAATGTGAATATATCACTGCACAGTGCACCTCATCAATAAATGGACCTGCAATAAATGTGCATTCGGTGCCACCCAATGTAGCTTTCCTTTTGAGTCTGGTTTCTCTCAAGGTTTCAAGAGTTGTTTTAGGCCACAGGCTCAATCGTCTCGTTCATATGGGATTAACGTAATAAAGGAGTATAACCACTAAACTGTATATATTTATATCTTTAAAGCTTCTCTGAGACTGTGTGCACTACTAAAGCACTGTACTGTAATACTATACGATATTAGAACTATACAATATTATTATAATACCAAAAGTATTGTGCATAAACTGAAATGAAATAAAAGAGAAAAAGCCTGAACAACCCAACTAACATTTGAATGGTTGAATGCCATGCATGCATATCCAAACTTTTACCAATGGGTTCTCAACCATTAATTAAAAAAAAGGAAATGTGCCAATATACCAATAATTATTCTTAAAATATTATGGAAAATGAAAGCACACCTGGCAGACCCAACCTGGACAGTCGGGCAAAGAAAAAAAGCTTTTGTACATGGTAAATGAGACCATTAATGGCTCCTCCACAGCTTCTTTGTGCACCTCTGGAGAGGGAAAAGTGGTAAGGTTATGTTGAACTGAAAGTAGCTCATCCATAAAAAAAACACAGCTAACTGCAAGCAAGTGAGATATCAGTATTTTCACTCATGATTAAATTTAACACCCATCTATGAAGTTCATCTCTCTATTGATTTTGCCTCAGGTGAATGAGTGCCTACCGAGTCTCTACAGGAAGTTGTTAAAATGGATCATTCTGTGATGTCTTGTAGCAGAACAATCGCCAGAATGTGTATTACTGCTCTGTTACTGTTGATATTTTATCTCTAATCTAAAATAAAAAATACATTTATTTATTGTAACATAACAGAATGGTATTATAAGGGAGATTAGATTTTGGGCATGGAGGTGTGGTGTGGGGGGGGGGGTAAGAGGCATGAGATTGAAAGCTTTATGAATTCATGTATGTTGGGGGTAAAGCATTTTTATTTCTTCTAGGTCATTTTTGTATTTGAAAAGCAGATCAGAAGTGTATTATTGAACACAGCTAATTTTTCTGGTTTAAAATAAGACTTCTGTTGGACACGTTCTCAGGAACAGCACTGATAATTATGGCAATTTTCTGAAAGACAGAATGAAAGAGAGAAAAATGACATTTTAAAACTTATCAGCCCTCCGAGTAATAAAACACATTGACCTTCAGTTAAACTGATTCCTACCCACAATGCATTGCAAAACGATGACATGCACTTGACCCCAACAAATCAGCACATCTTAATGGACTCTATTAGAAAAGTCATTAAAAATAAATAAGACATCTTTTAACCAAAATTAACTCATTTCATATTGTATTGCAGAATAATAGTCTGTGCGATGTCTGCTTCATTCACATGATTCATCTCACTGCTGTGATTCACCAAACTCAAAATGTACTTTAATGTGAACGCTACACCTCAGGCTTATTCTCACACCCCTGTCTTACACTCACACTTTAACAAAGTGTGTTCACTTTAAAGAAGAAAAGTAAAAGAAATCATGTAACAGACAGCGCACCCAAGGGAGCAACATGACCTGTGTGTTGTCATAACAGCAACCTTTAAGTCTTGAATGTCACCAAAATCAAGAAACACACTTCAAGAAAAAGAGGCAATCAACAGTTTATTACACACACTTTCCCACTGGTCTCTAAACACAAGCAGCATTTCTTAAAAGCACTACACAGTTCTTTCCTGGGGAGGCTCCCAAACCTCAACATGAAAGGGATAAGTATTTTGTTTTATCTCAACAATTCACAATGGTGTTATATTTCCTTATGAATGCCTTTTACTCAGTCCATGTGCTCTTGTTCTACAGCCTCACATATGCCAAACACCCTTTTCAACTTTACAGCATGTTGTTGAAATGCTTGACTTTTATAGTGTGAGGTGGTTAAGGCATTGGGCTTTGTGGTTAAGTGGTTTTGGACCAGAGGGTCATAGGTACAAATCCAAGCACCACCAAACTGCCACTAGTAGGCCCTTGAGCAAGGCCCTTAACCCTCAAATGCTCAGATGTAAGCTGATCTACTCTGTATAAGGGCTTCTGCCAAATGTAAATGTATAGTTTGTGATTACCATCCATCTCAGAAACAGCTTCAGTATTCAACAATGAATATTGAGTGTCGTCTTGTTCTTTTTTTGGCTGCTGCTATTAGGGATCATCTGTCTCACCTTGTCCTCTACATCTGCCTCTCTCAAACCTAAGAACTTCATGTCGTCCCTCACTACATCTATAAACCTCTTCCTTGACCTTACTTTTTTGCACCTTCTTGGTGGCCCCATCCTCAGAATTTCTCTGCTAATATGCCCCATGTCCTGCCTCTCCACATGATCCCTTTAATGAACTCATTTCTAATCCTGTCCATCCTCCTCACTCCCAATGACATTTACAGAATCTTCAACTGAACCACCTCCAGCTCTGCCTCCTGCCTCTTTGTTAATTCCTCTGTCTCTAAATTGTACAATTGTCCCTTTTACTCTTGTGTGTTGTTGATAATGGTTAGTTTTTTTTCCCCTCCTGCAGTCAATGAATTCCACCAGTGTCTACCAGTGTCAAAATATACACACTATAAGTGAAGTTACAAATGCTTTTTCCTAAACTTTGCCTAAAAGTATGGCTCTGTTTTTCTCTTTTTGATTAGGCAACAGTCTAACAGTCTAAAAACTGACATTATGTAATACATGAATATTTAGCAACACTAGAGGTGAAAATAAGAGTACAAATACTTTGTTACCTTACTTAAGTAGATTTTTCCGGTATTAGTACATCACTTTTTAGAATCGAAGTCTTTATTTGTCACATATACATTACAGCACAGTGAAATTCTTTCTTTGGAAGTTGAGATCAGAGCGCACGGTCAGAAACCCCCCCCCCCCCCCATGACCCCCCCACCCCGCGCCCCCTCTTCCCCCCCCCCCCCCCCCCCCCCCCCCCCCACTCCCCCCCCCCCCCCCCCCCCCCCCCCCCCTCCCCCCCCCACCCCCCCCACCCCCCCCCCACCCCCCCCCCCCCCCCCCCCCCCCCCACCCCCCCCCCACCCACACCCCCCCCCCCCCCCCCCCATCCCACACACACACACACACACACACTTTTACTCATTACATTTTTACACAAATATCTGTACTTTTTACTTCTTGCATGCTATACCAAACTCATTACTTTATTTTTAATCTAGTTGGTGAAATTTCTATATGATTTGTTCCGATTGTGTGCCGTTTTCATCCCATGAAACTATTACCAGTCAATCTACCACAGGTGTATAATTTTCTGACACTACAGATGTATGCTAACAAAGCTAACAAAGCATAACAATATTACAGAAGGTAACGAGAAGTATTTTTAATATGGATGAGACATAAACATAAACATGGCTGAAAGCATCATCTTTTCTCTGCTTGTGTTCTACATGGTGGAGGTTCGGCATGGATACATTTATTAGGTATCAACATTTTGCCAATACAAATTATTAATTAAGGCCGTCATAATAAGCATGCCCGATAATGCAGTGCACATTAGTTTGACCATATTTTCAGTAGAAATAAATAAATATGCAATAGGCAAAATTTAAACCTTCAACGCAACGCACATTAATTCAAAATGTCCTTTCTATACTCAGATATAAAAGAAACCCCACCAAAAATCAAGCACCAAAATCAGTCAAAATGTGTACTTTTAACTAAACCAATAGACAAAAACAAATATTCTCTGATTATGTAATCCATATGAATCTTCAGATATCACGTCAATAACCTTCTGTGTGGACACAAATTTAAAACACAAGAATTACTTTAAAACATTTTCAGAATATTTAGTTTTCATTATGAGTTTGGTTTCACTAATAATGATAAACATACATTTGCATGAAGCAACGCTATTAATCCATGCCAATGTTTATTAGAGTATTAAAAGTTTGAAATGTATTTAGGTACATTTAGAACAAATAAATATGGCCATTTACATTTGTGTATTAAGTACTTGTCAAAGCCCATACTTATTTAACTAGTAAAAAACTATAGCCAGTACTTCAATGTTTAGCTTAGTACTTTAAAACATTAATATATGGACTACTTTGAAGAATGTGTGTGAAGAGCACAAGTACAAGTCCTCTTTCAACACCGTCATACATCCTCAAAGAAAAAGATTGTATCCATAGGGCTCTTCCTCTACATTAAACCGTACTGTTGCTCACAGATGGTCACCTCTTCACATTTACAGCATTTAGCAGACACCCTTAACCAGAGTGACATACAAAAAAGTGCTTTGAATCTCTATAGATGAATAAATTAACACTGGTTTGACATCTTCCCTCAGTCTAGTTTCCACCACTCTTTCCTATAACTTATAGATCTTATAGATCTTTTTTACCCTGTAGTTACTAGAGCCCCCTATTTGAACACCTCCCTCCCACCAGCAGACTTCTTCTCCTTTCCTCAGGCATTACTCTCAAAGAATTAAAGGATTTGTCACATATACATTACAGCACAGTGACATATCTCTTTTGCATATCGCAGGTTTTTTTTTTTTTGGAAGCTGGGGTCAGAGCACAGGGTCATACACATCACGGGACCCCATAAGAGTTAAGGTCTTGTTCATGGACCCAAGAGTGGCAGATTTGCGATACCAGGACTTGAACCCCCAACCTCCTTTCCAGCTCGGTCCCTGTACCTGGCCAACCAGTACAAATCCTTTTCTTCCCCCTTCCTCCTTCCTCCAACTTCACATTCAGCTCCTCATATTTCATCTTTATGCCGATCCAGAGACCCCGTCTCTTTTTTCTTCCTTTCTCTTTCCAGATGACAGACCAATTACCTTCATAGCTGTCTCCCTTATCACTTCTGCTGTAGTTGCCCAGTCATCCAACATCACCCCCCTCTTCATCACCACAGAGCCCCTGTTTGACCTCTTCCCAGAATCTCACAGTATAGTCTTCTTCCTTCATCTTATTCACCAGTCTTATACTTTTTTTTCAGTCCTCATTCTCGTCCTCTTTTGTTGACTATTCTACACATCACAATCTGAAGCTGTCTACCTCCACTATCCACTGCCAAAACACAACACAGTCCTCAATCTCATTCATGCCGCATCTCCTGTACAGAATATTGTCCACCGGTGTGCACCTTACTCCTGTTGTCCTCATTCTTAAAAAACATATTGACCACTGCCATTTCCACCCTTTTAGTAAAATCTACCACCATCTTCCCTTCCACATTCTTTTCCCCAAGGCCATACCTACCCATCATCTCCTCATTACATCTGTTCCCTTCTCCAACATTGAAGCTCTTATCACCAATCTTTAATTCCTGGAGCTACTGTATACTCTCCACCACTTCTTCTAACTCACACCAGAATCTTTCCTTTTCCTCTATCTCAGAACCTACTTGGGAAGTACAGTCACTGATGACATTATCATCACCCCTTCAACTTCCAGCTTCATGTTCATCACCCAATCAGAAACCCTTTTCAGGATTACCCTACACCATTTCTCTTTCCATTTGTCCATGATAGAAAAGTAAACCCACCTCCAATGTACCTGGCCTTACTTTCTGTCTACTAATTTTCTTGAACACATGTTAACCATTCTCTGCTCGATTGTATGATGAGTTTGTAGAGTCTTTCCCCACTCCTCCTCCTTTTGGCCAAACAGTAGCCCAATTTTCACTGGTACCCTATTGGTACCCGTGGTGATCATTGTTAACCCGGGCCTCGACCAATCTGGTTTTACTAACTGCACTTTCTAACACAACCCTCCCCACTGATCTGGGTTGCATAATAAAGGCTGGGTTGCATAATAGGCTGGGTTGCATAATTATCTTGGCCTATTCTATAAATAAAAACAATTTTAGGGTTACATTTGCCTTTATATATTGATTCAGTTGAATCTGACTCTTGCTTGCATATGTTCTGCCAAATACAGCCCCATAATTCTGTCTGTATCATAGAGTGAGATTTATCTGCAAATTTTAGAATCACTTTATGCAATAGCTTCGTTTGATTATTACAAATAATTATATGGGAGGTGGTAGCTGTCACGGTGCTCTCTCTCTCCTCCCTGCGCTTTTCCACACACACACACACACACACACACACACACACACACAAATCGGCCTCACCTGTTCTCTCCTCGCTCTTCCCTGCTCTTTCGCCACACACACACAAATCAGCCTCAGGTGTTCCTGATCCTAGCTCCCTCTCCATCTCCCGATATAAGCCCGGTCCTTCCCGACATTCCCCGTCCGGACTCGTAACATATACGTAGTGTCGCGGACCCGCTATATATTTATATGTCTAACCTTTTGTCTGTTCCCGTTTCCAGTCTGTTTCCCGATACCCGGACTTCCAAGTCCGCTCCAGCTTTCCGGTACTCCAGTTATCACGGCGCGCAGCACGCAAGGCTCCCTAGCCTGTCTGGCCGCTCATTTTGAGCGGCGTCTCCTCTGTTGTTTATTTAAATAAATCCTTTGTTTTATATTCCGGATCTCTGCGTCTCTGTGCAGCGCACAGTGTCCTGTGTCCACAGTGTCCCATAGTGTCTCCTCAGTGTCCTGCCTCAACGACTATCGTCCCGTCGCACTCACACCCATCGTGATGAAATGCTTCGAGAGGCTTGTCATGAGGCAGATCAAAACCCAGCTATCACCCACACTGGACCCGCTACAGTTCGCATATCGTCCGAACCGCTCAACGGACGACGCGATCTCCACAGCCATTCATCTGTCCCTCACACACCTGGACAATAAAGATACTTACGTTCGAATGCTGTTCATCGACTTCAGTTCAGCATTCAACACCATCATCCCTCAGCACCTCATCGGAAAGTTAAGCCTGCTTGGACTAAACACTTCCCTCTGCAACTGGATTCTGGACTTTTTGACTGGGAGACCACAATCAGTCCGATTCGGGAACAGCGTTTCCAGCACCACCACACTGAGTACCGGAGCCCCTCAAGGCTGCGTTCTCAGTCCCCTGCTGTTCACCCTGCTGAACTCACGACTGTGTAGCGATGCACAGCTCGAACCACATCATCAAGTTCGCCGATGACACGACCGTGGTGGGTCTCATCAGCAAGAACGACGAGTCAGCATACAGAGAGGAAGTGGCACAGCTAACGGCATGGTTGTGAAGCCAACAACCTGTCTCTGAACGTCGACAAGACAAAGGAGATGATCGTTGACTTCAGGAGAGCACCGAGTGAACATCCTCCACTCACCATCGACGGCTCTACCGTGGAAATCGTCAAGAACACCAAGTTCCTTGGTGTTCATCTGGAGGAGAACCTCACCTGGTCTCTCAACACCCGCCAGATCAGCAGGAAAGCCCAGCAGCGCCTTTACTTTCTGCGAAGGCTGAGGAAAGCACAACTTCCTCCCCCGATCCTCACCACGTTCTACAGAGGGACTATTGAGAGCATCCTGAGCAGCTGCATCACCGTCTGGTTTGGGAACTGCACCAGTCGCGGACCGCAAGACCCTACAGCGGATAGTGAGGACAGCTGAAAAGATCATCGGTGTCTCTTTACCCCCTCTCACGGACATTTACACCACACGTTGTACACGAAGATCCACCAGCATTGTGGCTGACCCCACACACCCCTCACACACACTCTTTACCCTCCTGCCTTCTGGTAAACGGTACCGAAGCATTCGGGCCCGCACCACCAGACTGATAAACAGTTTCTACCCGCAAGCCACCAGGCTTCTTAACACTAGAGACTGAACCACTGCCACACACACACTCCGGTTTTACACACCACTGCTGTCCTAACATTATTTATTCTGCTGCTAAAAAACATGGTTATAGTTTTGAAGGTTGGCACACGTCACTTTGCTGCCTTAAATACTTGAATGTTTATTTACTGTATTTATAACTACGTATGTTTACAATCTGCACTGCCACTTTATCTACCTTGCACAATCCATATTTTATATTTTTGCATTTTTGCAATATAACTGCACTGTGGGCGCTTTAGTTTATGTACCTGTCCTGTGGCGTGACTATGTAATGTCTGTCTTGTCGCACTTGTTGTTTATGGCTCTATGTCGTCCCGTGTATGTAGCTCTTGTTTGTCTATCGTGCCTTTATGTTGTTTTATGTAGCACCGTAGTCTTGGAGGAACGTTGTTTCGTTTTAATGTATATTGCATCAGCTGTATGTGTTAAAATGACAATAAAGCTCACTTGACTTGACTTGACTTGACTTGACTCACCGTTACAGTAGCCCGGACCCATACAGCCAAACCCGGAAGTCGCGCTTCCGCCGGGGTACGGAAGTCGCTGCTCCGCCGCGACCCAGGTTTTTTCTTTCTCCTTTTTATTTTTCTTTTCATTTTTCCTGTCTCCATGGCAGGACTCACACACCCACGCGTGAGGCTGCGAGCCGCGTTCGGAATTCCGGACACGCCCCCCTCGAAGCCCGCGAATGCCGCTCGTCGCTCCCCCGCGCGCTTACGCCGGCTCGGAGGAAGATTGCCACGCCTTCCTGGTCCAGTGCATGGTAACGTTCAGCCAATATCCAGACCTGCTTTTTACTGAACGTGCCAAGATTTCTCACATCATCATGCAGTTAACAGGTCCCGCTCTTCGTTGGGCGGCGGATGTCTGGAACCAGGGAGGACCTCCCACGCAGTCGACAAGCACCTTCATAAACCTGATCTGGGAGGTTTTTGGGGGGAACTCGGCCAAGAAATTTTTTTGGGGGGGGCTCCCTACCGCTTTCTAGTGCGGTGGCCGCCCAGATGGCTGCCGAACCCGCGGGCCCGTGCAAGATGGCCGCCGAACCCGCGGCCCCGTGCAAGATGGCCGCCAAACCCGCGGCCCTGCCGAAGATGGCCGCCGAACCATTTGAGGGCCCAGTCGAGATGGCCGCCGAGCCCGCGGCCCCGTCGAGCCCGAGAGGGCCTCCGAGCCCGAGGAGGATGCCGTGGGGGCCTCCGAGCCCGATCCCGGACATGCCCCATAGGGCTTCGAGCCGAGGAGGGATGCTGTTGAGGAGTTGGTTTGATGTCCCGTGGGGGCCTTTCCGAGCCCGAGGAGGATGCCTTTGGTGGGGGGCCTAGACCCGAGATCCCGAGGAGGATGCCGTGGGGGCCTGAGCCCGAGGAGGATGCCGTGGGTTGGGGCCTCCGAGCCCTTTGAGGACATGCCCCGTAGGGCCTCCGAGCCCGAGGAGGATGCCGTGGGGGCCTCTGAGCCCGAGGAGGGATGCCGTGAGGGCCTCCGAGCCCGAGGACACGCCCCGTCCCGAGGAGGAGGGCCTCCGAGCCCGAGGACACGCCCCGTAGGGCCTCCGAGCCCGAGGACACGCCTGTTCCGCCTGGTCCCCTGTCCCGTCAGTCCAGGTCCCGCCTGTTCCGCCCAGGTAGGTCCCCCCCTGTCCCGTCAGTCCCAGGTCCCGCCTGTTCCGCCCAGGTCCCCTGTCCCGCTGGCTCCGCCCAGGTCCCCTGTCCCGCCGGGCTCCGCCCAGGCTCTCTGTTTAGTCTGTCCCGTCAGTCCCTGTCCCGCCGGCTCCGCCCTGGCCCACTCTCCCGTCAGTCCCTGTCCCGCCGGCTCCGCCCAGGCCCTCTGTTCAGTCTGTCCCAGTCAGTCCCTGTCCCGCTGGCTCCGTCCCAGGTCCCCTGTCCTGCCGGCTCCGCCCAGGCCCTCTGTTCAGTCTGTCCCGTCAGTCCCCTGTCCCGCCGGCTCCGCCCAGGATCCCCTGTCCTGCCGGCTCCGCCCAGGCCCCCTGTCCCACCTGCTCCGCCCAGGTCCCCTGTCCAGTCTGTCCCGGTCCCGCCGGCTCTGCCCAGGCCCACTGTCCCGTCAGTCCCGCCGGCTCCGCCCTGGCCCACTCTCCCGTCAATCCCTGACCCGCCCGCTCCGCCCTGGCCCACCGTCCCGTCAGTCCCAGTCCCGCAGGCTCCGCCCTGCTCCACCCTGGCCCACTCTCCCGTCATGTCCCTGTCCCGCCGGCTCCACCCTGGTTCCCAGGGAAGCCGGAACCTCCTGGCCCCCCTGACCCGGCCGACTTCCCTGGCCCGCCCTCCCTCCCCTATTTAGTTGCGGAGCGTCTGGAATCCACTCCTAGGAGGGGGGGTAATGTCACGGTTCCTCTCTCTCTCCTCCCTGCACTTTTTCACACACACACACACACACACACACACACACAAATCGGCCTCACCTGTTCTCTCCTCGCTCTTCCCTGCTCTTTCGCCACACACACACACACACACACACACACAAATCAGCCTCAGGTGTTCCTGATCCTAGCTCCCTCTCCATCTCCCGATATAAGCCCGGTCCTTCCCGACATTCCCCGTCCGGACTCGTAACATATACGTAGTGTCGCGGACCCGCTATATATTTATATGTCTAACCTTTTGTCTGTTCCCGTTTCCAGTCGGTTTCCCCTTTCCAGTCTGTTTCCCGATACCCGGACTTCCAAGTCCGCTCCAGTTCTCCGGTACTCCAGTTACCACGGCGCGCAGCGCGCAAGGCTCCCTAGCCTGTCTGGCCGCTCATTTTGAGCGGTGTCTCCTCTGTTGTTTATTTAAATAAATCCTTTGTTTTATATTCCGGATCTCCGCGTCTCTGTGCAGCGCACTCACCGTTAAAGTAGCTGAGTGCTTGAGTTATTGAACTTTGGATTGGAATGTCATGGATCTCAGCACCACTGAACCAAGATGCTACTGCTGAGCCCTTGAGCAAGGCCCATAATCTTTAACTGCTCAGTTGTAAGTCGGGTATTGGGTAAGGGCAACTACCAAATGAAATGTCAGTGAAATGTTAATTATATCTAAATTTAATGTCAGTGCTATGTAAAAAAAATGCTAATGCAATGCCAGTGGGACTTTAATGTAATCAATAAAAGTGATGTAAATAAGATGTAAATGTTATCAGTGTGATTTTAGTGTAAAGTAAATGTGTAAATAAGGTGTAAATGTGTTGTCAGTGTGATGTCAAAGTGATGCCAGTGTGATGTAAATGTAATCATACTGCATGCCCAGCACTAAAAGCATAGCCATGGTTACTATGGTGACAGTCATCCTTCTCCATTTAGGTTCCTACTGATAAGAGAAAATGGAAACACTGTTAATGAATAATTGATGTAAATTGTGAAACCACTTCACAGGCATTTCTTTACGCTGTGATACATTTTTAAAGAATCACAAACAGAGAATTTATTATTAACGAAATTCATTCCTGAGCACTTAAGAGAATTTTTTTTTCATATCAGAAATTCATTCAGGTATAAACCCAGACTGATTTATGGGAAAGGAGCAAATAATAATAATAATAATAATAATAATAATAATAATAATAATAATAATAATAATAATAATCAACTGACAATCAGAGAATAAAAATATATAACTGCATATTAGTTTATATCTAACTATCTATCTATCTATCTATCTATCTATCTATCTATCTATCTATTGATATAAATAGATAGTGTGACAGTGTGGTATACAGTATACAGTGTTGTATGTGGTGAGTGATTCAGACTGAGTGTCGTGCTACAAAGTGTGTATGATGTGGGATGTGTGCTGTTTGGGATGTATATGTTGTGTTTCTCTGTGAAAGCCCAAACACCTAGAGGAACTAAACAATCTCACATTTCTGATTTCCTGATATCAGTCTGCTGTTGACAAAAATGTTAATAAAATCTGATTAAACACTTCTGAAACACTTTCGATCACAGCATGTTAAACAGATGAACCCCCACTGATGCTGCATCATGGAAGCTCATCACTTGCAGGAAGTGAAGCTGCATATATTTTTCCTCACATAGCTCTCTTAATCTTTCTACATCTCATTACCTTGTTTATTAAAGTTTGCTCTTTCACATATTTTACCAGGAATGTTAATAACTTATATACCTTAATGAATATTTTCATGTTTCAGGTATAAAATATGAAATAATAATAAACCAATGCATTATCGATGATTGCTATGAGGTTCAAAATCTCCTCAAGAACAGAACATGTTTATAATCTAATTGTGTACACTGACATGCTAACGAAATCCATCACTGACCAAATAAAACACCTGCCAAATAATGTACTGAATACAGCACTGATAATATACATCAATGCAACACAGTGAAAGTAGTATACAACACAGTGAAGAGAGTAGGTCTTGTGTTAGTTTTTATACAGCAGCTTCCCATGCCAAATCTGATATGCCAAAAAAAGGTTCCCAGTATTAGTTTTTGAAATGAATTAGAAAATCTGAACACATCACATCAGGAAAACATATGCATTTACGGAGCCCTTTAATGAATCACATTGTCAATAGTAAGGGGAAAGAGTGCTAATGAGAAAAGCGGTGGAGACAAAGACAGAGAGAGAAATAAGATAGGAGCTCCTCTGAGCAGTATCATAGACAGTCATATATTTTATTAAGCATTCTAGATAAATGTGCATATTAATTCAGTTAATTCAAATAATAAATCCTCAAACATGAAATAAAGCAGCAATGCCCATTTATTTGGTATTTAAATTTTATGCAAAAACCATAAACTCAAAGAGTTGAAGTGGTGCTTCATTTCTATATCATCAGTATTACTGGTTAGTAGATATTGTGTAGCATTGTTGCGTGCCATTCTTTAAACTATTGTAAGGCATATGTGCATGCCATTCAACTTCATTTTTTTTACACATTTTATGTTAGTTTTATTTCAAAATGGATTAAATTCACTATTTTCCCCTCACAACAATAGGGTTCATCAAAATAATGATTATATTTCTAGAACATTGTTATTATCCTTCATATTAATCATGTAGTGATGACATGTATTATTATTAAGGCTGGTCAGTTTCCTGCTTCCGTCCTTTCTTTTTCCTTCTTTTCATTTTCAAATGATCATTGCATATCAAACAATGTTTGTAAGTTAGAAGTACTTATATCTAGTTCTTTGGTTGTTGCAATGTCTACTTGGCTGTTCTTAGTATCCAAATGATCCATTCGTTATTTCCTACACCATGATGAAGATGATGTAACTGTAAGAGGTTTCAATTCATTAATCCATATTTCAAGTAAATGCCTTGATTAGCTTCTGAACCATTCCCCATATGCAAATTAGCTTGGGCATAGAAAAAGAAATACTTTTCTGCTCAAATTTCATGGTGTTGCATTGGTCAGTTCAAAAGTGTGACATCCAGGCCCCTAAAGCCCATCTACACTCTCTACGGTTAGTTAGTTGGGGGCAAAGGAGAGATGACAAAGAGATTAAGTGAGACGATGCTGAGAGGCTGCCGCGTCTCGACCCTTCAGGCTCCTACGGACCAACTCCAGACCAACTCGGAGACACTCGGGAAACGCAACTCATGCTCATCATGTCTCCAGCCAGGAGCGAGTCCACGCTGGCCTTTCTGAGTCGTGAATTTCCTTCTAAGACAAAACAGCAATTCCTGATCGTCATCTACAGGACTTCATCTGAAGCACCTCGAATCGTCCGGACTTTTGTTCCACTTCCATCTCAATGCAAGTAGCGTTACTGATCAATTCAGCGTCTGTAGGTTAAGCCCCTTTTAATGAAGGTGAATTTGAATTCCTATTTACGATTCTCATAAAGGTGTGGATAAATTTAACTCTTAAGCTTGCCGTCTCTCTCTCTCTCTCTCCCCCTCACTACTATTGTATATAGATATGTTTGTCGTAGGTTAGTATGTGTCATGTGCCGCCTTAATAAATGTTGTAAATTAAATGTTGTATATACACAAGTGATTGTTTTTGTGTGTGCCTCACAATTATAAGTCAATGAATCTTTGATATTGCTACCTCGCTCAATTACAACTTGTATTATATTAGAATTGTTATATTCTAGGCCAGGAAGATAATCTTTCCTGGGATTAATGAATAATTATATTGTCTGCTCGCCGGACGAACAGATCAAATAATTAAGTATTGATTCCCTTTAATCTTCAATTCAAAGTTCAATAGTCATAATTAATTATAAACATTTATAATTAATATGAGTAATTGGATATACATGTTGTAATTTCAACTTAAATTGTCGGTTACCGACTGGTGGAGAACATAAACAAGTCTTGGACTTCTCCTAATTATATAGTTAATTACCCCGTTACTTAAAATGCTACAGTTATTGCTGCCTTATCTGTTTTTCATTGGTTATTTTGTTACTGTGTCCTGCTTTTGCTTTCTTCTAGTCTGCCCTTTAGTATGTTAGTCTCATGTTAGCTCTATTGTGTTATTGCTAGCTGTATTTTCAAGTATTGTTTTGACTCCTGTTTTTGGTTCCCATCCCTTTGCTCTCTCTCCTTTATTTCTTACTCCTTTTCATTTTGGCCTAGTGTGTTTCCTGTCTCTGCATATGTTTCAGACTGCTAGGGTGTTGACCGTTCAGCACAGCACCCCGGGTTCAAGACGTGCTCTCGAACCGGACAGAATAGTCAACCACACATGTACCCAGCCAAGACCCTGGAAGCATGGATCACAAGTACCATGCACACTATAGCTCAAGTCTCTGACTTTCAGGGCCCCTGATTTTTTTCAGGTAGTCCTGACCATTGCAGCTTCTTTTCTCTGCACCCTGGCATTTTTGTCCCAATTGGATCTATACTCAATGCCTTTTTGATCCTCCATCTTTCAGGCAAAGCCCTGGAATGGTGGAATGGAGCTAACTATGCTGTCCTTTTTAAGGAGCTTACACAAGCAATTTGGCCACCCCAGTAAGAACTTCCTGTATTCAAGTTCCACTTCCCAGCCTTTGTCCTTCACTGGGGTGTTGCTCATTTTTCAAGCCCCACTGGGGGCATTCACCAGCCTCTGTCCCTCGCTGGGGGTGCTGCTCATTTATCAAGCCCAACTAGGGGCATCACCCAGCCTTTGTCCCTCATTGGGATGCTGCTTAGATTTCGAGCCCCACTGGGGGGCTGCTCTGCCTCAGAGCCTCATAAAGTTTATCCGATCCAGAGCTTTGCTGAGGGCACCACAATGGGCGCTGCTCCACTCCCAAGCCTCACCAAGGTTTCGCTAAGGGCACCACGGGGGCGCTGCTCTGCTCCCAAGCTACAATGGAGGTGCCCAGCTCCTCGGTTTCTCTCATGACTCTTCCACATCCATGCTACTTCAGTTCATAGACCCTGTTCCTTCTCTCTTGAGCTCTGGTGAGGACATTATCCAGCCTCCTACCCTCAAAGAAATGGGGGGGGGGGCTTCATCAGAGTGTCCCGGCCCACCTAGCTAATGTGCCGAAGGGCTCGGTGCGTTACCAGGGGTGTGCTGTCAGAGCCTGGACATTGTGTTGACCACTAGATGTTTCCACTATTCCCTATTAGCCCCTAATTTGTCCTACCTTCTACTCGCTTCTTTCAGTTGCTATTTAAGTTCCCCTCTTTGCTTTTCTCCTTGTTGGACAATTGTTTATTTTATGTGGTACCGATGTGTTTGCTATTTAGTATATTTTTGCTGTTTATCCTTTGTTTCCAGAGTTTGAGCCCCCCACATTCTCTGGTCCCTGTAATTCTTGATTTTCCTTTAGTGCACCCTGTTGTTTCCTTTTGTTCCAAGCCCTGTCTTATCTGTTTTGCAATAGTCTTCAAGTGTGCCCTTTATTCTGTTAGTCTCATGTGAGGTGTATTGTGTTATTGCTAGCTGTATTTTCAAGTATTGTTTTGAGTCCTGTTTTTGGTCATCAATACAGTGCCCCATATGGGTCAGATAAGAATAGTAACTGCTGCCACTACGTTCAACCTAGGAAATCTTTTGGTACTGTTGTCAAAAAACCTGTGAGAACAATAGATTGTCAGACGGATATCACCTGGTTGCATAAAGATAAACCCCAAACAGCTAGCTATAGGGGGTTATTATAGGGGGGTTATTATATCTCTGGACGAAGAGCGAATAAAAATAACAGAAAGACAACCATCTCTCAATCAAAAGACGAAACCTCAAAGACGAAACAAAACAAAGATGTGAAAGAGAGCAAACACCATAGCAGAAGTCAGAACTAGGACAAATGTTCCTATTCTCTCAAACAGGTAATGGAAAATCTGATCATCCAATGGAATTGTTGTGGGATCAGTGCAAATCTTACTGCCTGGAAGAGACAACTACCACCAGACCATAACCTTTCTTATTACTTTCAAAACTTCTGGCCCCAATAACAAGCGAGCCTCTGGTAGTAATGCCATCCTTGTAAGGAATGATGTTATTCATATTCATTTCAATATAAACAGCAAGTTACAAGTGACAGCAGTAAGACTGTAAAACATTAAAAACTGCTCTATCAATTGTCAGACTCTGGGCCTTGATTGTGTGGACCACTAGGGGTTGCCACTGGACCCTTTGCCCCCTATGCCCTATTCCCTGTCCACTACCTCCTAATTTATCCCACCTGCTCCTGTTTTTTTTCTGAGTATGTCTCTGCATCTGGGTTCCACCACTTCCCTGTGGCAGACTGCTAGGGTGTCTTCCAAGCACCACAGCATCCTGGGTTCGAGCCCTGATCTAGAACCCAACAGAAGGGTCCAACCAATCGAGAACCCAGAAGAGACCCTGGACTTTTTGAGTATGGATCTGAAGGACAATGTACACTCTAGCTCTAGTCCCCAGCTTTCGGGGGGCCCCTGACTTTATCAGGCAGCCCTGAGGAGTGCATCCGCTTCCTTTGCCGATGCTCCCTGGCAATCATGTCCCAAGCGGATCTCTACTCAACAGACCGGAAGAGGATTGCCTTTGTTATTTTGCACCTTTCAGGCAAAGCCCTGGAATGGGCAGCATATGTTTGGGAACTTCAGACCGAATGTTGCGGCCAAGCTCACATTTGGCCGCCCCAGTATCAAACCTCTAATGTTTTCGAGCCCCACTGGGGGCATCGCCCAGCCTCGGTTCCTCGTTGGGGGTGCTGCTCAGTTTTTGAGCCACACTGGGAGCATTGCCCAGCCTCAGTTCCTCGCTGGGGGGGGCTGTTCTGTCTCAGAGCCCCACTGAAGTTCCTGCGATCCCAAGTTTCACCGAGAGCGCCACAGGGGGCGCTGCTCCGCACCCGAGCCTCACAAGTGCTGTTCCATTCGCGAGCTTCGCCAAGGGCGCCACAGGGGGTGCCGCTTTGCTCCCGAGCCTCAAAAGTGCTGTTCGGATCACTTTTGACCTCAAAACAAGAAAATTGCAAACACCTTAGCAAAAAAATTGCCCAATAATACCCATCCCAAAACCAGAAAAGGACCCTAAAGATCCCATAAATTATCGCCCCATAACCATAACCAGCTGCCTCTGGAAAACGATGGAAAGGATGGTTAACCATCGCCTAGTCTGTATATGACACAACATGAAAACATGGAATTTTAAAAGATTTATACCAAATGAATTTTAGAGAACATTTACCTATCTTTATTGAAAGATTTTTATCAAATAGACTATTCAGAGTCAAGGTAGCAAATACAATGTCGGAAGTATATGAACAAGAACATGGTCAACCTCAAGGTAGTATTTTATCTGCAACCCTTTTCGATATTAAAATAAACAGCATTTCAAAAGCCATAGGTTCTGATATTCACTGTAGCCTATATGTAGATATATCTGCATTTGCTATAGGAACAAGTACATGAACACTATTGAACAAAAAAATCCAACTAAAGATAAACAAGATGCAATCTTGGTCAGACCAGAACAGATTTAAGTTCTCACAAACCAAACCTGTAGATATCCATTTCTGCCACAATTCCTTGCACAATGAACCAGATCTGTTTATGGATAGAGTTCCCATTAAAATAGTAAAAGTTAATGGTATCACCTTTGAAAGTAAATTGTCTTTCATCCCCCACATTGTCACGAACCTGCCTCCTCCCGCCGCGACTCTCCCACAATCACAGTCGCCTAGCTACTGATGAGCTCCAGCTGTCTCTAGTTGGAGTCATCAGTAGCCTTGGCTATTTAAACCCGGTGTTCCAGTGACTCTATGTCCGGGCTCGTACTGGTTCAGTTAGAGCACGGACGCTTCTCGCTATTTTCCAAAGAATCGCTAACTAACCTTTTTCTGCTCTGATCCACGCATCAGGTCCCGACTCCACCGGTCCAGCAAGACTGGAATCTCCAGTCCCGCGGACGCCTCCCCGTTCGCCGTTGAGGAACCCGGAAGTCCTGCCGCCTAGGAATATCCGTACACGGCGGTTTCAGCGCGCACCGCGCAAAGGGCCGTAATTACGTGCCTTGGCTGCTCCTTTGAGCAGTTCCTCTTTCGTTCTCCATTTCTTAATAAAACCTTTTGATTTGATTCCCTTGTCTGCTGTGTCTGTGCCATTACACACATCAAAATGCTTAAAAATAAATGTTTTACAGCCATGAATGTTTTAAAGGTTCTCTCTAAGACTAAATGAGGGGCAGAGAGCTCAATACTAATTAACCTATACAGAACACTGATCCGCTCAAAGTTAGATTATGGAAGTATTATTTACGGATCAGATAGAAAGTCATACATATGTCTCTTGGACACACTACATCACCAAGGCATTTGATTGGCTTTGGGAGCCTACAGAACTTCACCTATCCAAAGCCTATATGTGGAAGCCAATCAACCTCCCTCGGAAATCAGTGGTTTTTCCAAGCCAACACTCAAGCCAGGCACATCCCTGCAAAATACCGCCATTGAATCTCAAGAAACCGAAAGTTTATCTAGACCTAACGCGAAACCACAAGTCAAAAAACAACCCAAATGATTACCAAAAACAATTTCTGGACATAAGGGCAATGTTTCCACAACATACCCCAATATACTCTAAATCTAAGTGGCAGCGGCTTTTGCAACAAGGCAGTAATGCCGGAGTATACGCATCCAAAGCTGTATTTTCACTGCAGAGACAAATGCTCTCTTTTTGGCTCTAAAGTTTATCGAGATCTCTGGCATTTTCTCAAGAAAATTCTCGAGAATTTTTAATAATAACCGACTCAAAATCATGCCTTGAAGCAATGAAATGTCTACAAACGAATCATCCAAGAATTGCGAAGATCTTAACCAAACTTCCATCCCTAGAATCAAAAGATTTTAGCATTCTCTTCTGCTGGGTACCTGGTCACTCAGGAATCACTGGGAATGAGCAAGCAGACAGTACTGCTAAAAAAGCACTGTCAACAGAACCAACCAAATTATCCATACCTTATACAGACCTGAAGCCATTAGTCAGCACATACATAAAAAATAAATTGCAATTGGAATGGGATCAGTGTCTAAATAACAAACTAGACAAGATCGATCCTGACTTAAGGAAAAACCATAACTTCCATTTTGTTGGGATGAAGTAACCTACATACAATGCCTGATAGGACAGTCAAGACTAACCCGCAAATTTCTACTATTAGGAGAAAATCACCCAAAGTGCCCAAGCTGCCAAATTCTGATTTTATAATTGTCGATAGTGCCAATCAACCTAGCGGAAAAAACTCCTGAGGCACGAGGAGAACATGCACTCCACACACTCATGGAGGAGTGAGGAACATTCTAATCACTAAGCCACTGTGCCCCCAGAGTTCAGACATGTATAACTATAAATGATATAGATATAGATGTTGTTCCAACAAAATTTTGGTGCACAGTATTTTTAGTTCTAGTGAGGAAACAGTGACAAAGTAAATCAGCAGTCTTCTTCAGTCTGATTATCTTTTTTCCTCACAGACTTCAGGTTCATCAACACTCAAGCATTTTCTCAGCAGAATCACTCAAGGGCACTTTGTCATTGTTTGTTCTTTATTTATTGCCTTTTTATCTCTGTATCCTTGTGAATAAACTCTTCAGCAAGAAACAGGAAGCTGCCAATGGCTGTTTGCTTTTCATGCTATAGAAGTCTTATCTTTTGTGAACAGAATATCTAGAACCTGACTGAACATCTACCCTTTAAACCCGACACCAGAATTTCAGTCACTGTCGCCTGCCTATCAGTCATTCAGGAGTGAGCAGCGTCCATAGCAGACACACACAAAACTGAACAGAAACAAAGTTTTCTCAGCAGCAGAAATTCTCACAAGCAAAACAATACTTGGAAATCAACAGCAGATACATTTGTTAGAAAAACACTTTTTTCAATGATTGCAGCGGATATGAAATGCCAAACATCCAACAAAGTGTACTGTCGTGCCACCTGAGCACTTCTTCTTCTGCCCCCTTGAAACCTGTGGCAAGGGAACTGCACTTTCCAGTTCATTATAATTAGGACAATTAAACCAGATCTCCCATGCCTGGTTATTTCCTAGGTTTACCTGTAAACTCTCCAGCCTTCGCTCTCTCTCCTTCATTGGATTTGATGGTTTGATCTCGACCTATTCTCTCTCCCCAGCTCCTCTAACACTTACTTGTTGTGTGTTCCCAGTTCCACCATTCACAGTAAGCTTCCATTCTTCTGTCCGTGCTCTTTCTTATTTCTTGCACCTGTTTTGACATATGTTTAGCATTCTTCTATATTAATCTTTATAATACATTTTGTGTTTTTAAATAATTTTGAGAAATTGTTAACCTTTAACTTTGTCACTTAACATCAAAACATTTGAAGATAAATAGGTTTCCTAAAGTGGTAGTGTCAATTAAAGTTTGTCAAACGCATAACAGAAACTGTCAAGTGCTTTCATGAAATATTCATACTTTTGTTTTTGTAAAACTTTTTATTATTTTATGTTAAAGTTTTTGTAAAACATTAGTAATATGAACTAACATAACATTTATCATTTAGATTGTTTTGGTGCAGAACTTCTTCATTTGGTTACATATTAGGAATCCAAATCTCAAAGAGTTGTATTGCTAAGTGTGTTTGCACTTACAAGGAATTTGTTTTGATGACTGAAGCTTTCAGTACACAAATACAACAATGTTTCCACACAGATAATAATAATAATAATAATAATAAGTGATATTAAAATGTGTCAATGAACAAAAATAGAATGAAAGAAATAAATGTAAAATTTCTAAAAGGAACAAAAACCTGCATAGGCTTATAACTCGAAGCAGGAACATCCATATCAATAGGAGAGGAAGTATGAGAATCTTTCCTTGTTTATTCATCTGTAAATGAAATTCTATAGCAACAAAAGAAACAGAGGCTGTGGAAAGGAATGTGTATATAACACTGGCATGTAAGTTAAATAGAGGTTTATAATGGTCTATAGTTCATTTACTGAAACATCCTGCTGGTGCAGAGCTGAGCTAAACCACACCCACCTGCTGCAGTGAGGTCCGGAAGGCTGAATATTACTGTGGTTATCAAGATGTTAATGCAGTGATGAAGAGATGATTAAGTGGTGTGTTCTGTGCTGCTATCTTTTTTCACACATTCCTTCTGTGTGTGTGTGTGTGTGTGTATGTTGGGTGTAAAGAGGGTGTGTTGCTTGTGTGTCTTGTGTCATCACTCCCTGTAGGTGAATCATCCATGACTCACCCTCTGTGTGTGTGTGTGTGTCTGCGGATGGCTGAGCGAATGCAATGTATAGTACATTTTACAGTTTGTGTGCATGCTTGTGTATAAAATAAAGAAAACACACACACACCATTATAAACACATTTTATAAAGCTCTCACAACAAAATAATTCATGGAGAATCACTAGGCACCTGCGAGATTTGCAGTTCATCACTTCTCACTGCCCCATTCAGCCTGTACCTGTAATGTTATTTAAGTGGTCACTACCCACAGCTTGTGATCAAAACTGAGCTCAAGATTTAATGTCTCAGTTTGGCCTGATCCTTTTGTCATTCACACACTCTTTGTTTATTTTTATATGCAATGAGTTTGTGTGTGTGTGTGTGTGTGTGTGTGTGCGTGAGAGAAAGAGGAATGCTGAAAAGTGAGGAAAGGGGGAAGAAAATAAATATTTTTTTTCTATAATAAACTCAAGCCTTCAGAACCAAGTAGAGTGCTCCACCATGGCCTATAACTTGTAGATGCAGTATAAAATATACTACACATTACAATACAATGGACAACAAAATATCACATATCCCAGCTTGTTTGGAATCTGGGGTCAGAGCACAGGGTCAGCCATGAAACTGCTTGATGACCCAAGAATGGCAGCTCGGCAATACTGGGGCTCGAACCCCCAACATACAATTCAGTAGCCCAGCAGAGCTGTGCAACTGTATAAATGCTTTATACTTGTGTATACTAATATCATTCTACTTTATCATTGTGCACCATCCATAAGCTAAATTATTTCCTTTTATTTCAGTCACCTGATCTCCTTTATATCTGTAAACCAGAACCAAACAATATTTAAACTTTTTTGAAAAAACAGTCATCTTTCTCTCCAAAATCTCCAACACTTTCAAATGTATTAGAGAAAATTGCTAAGTGCTGGCACTGGATCTCCAGTCTAAACTTCACCTAGAGCTCTTCATTAATCTGGTTCTACTTCTAGACAATCTCTCTCTCTCTCTTTCTCTCTCTTAAAAAAAAAAACCCATCAATTTCTCAGAGCCACTTCCAGAAGATTGTCTTTCAGCAATTTCTAACCAGCGTCATTTTAGCCATTCTAACAGACAGAGAGAAAGAGATATGAATATAGAGTTGTGTAGTTTATGTGTGTATGTGTGTGAGTGTGAGTGTGTGTGTGTAATGATGCACTCCAGGGGTACTGGCCCATTTATGCTGTACTATATTTTATTACACGGACGGACACTCTGGCACCCATACACTATTCACCTGAGACAAGAACTGAAGAACCCAATGTGTAATCCTGTAACACACACACACACCACTCAAATGAGAACACATTAACCTTATCATACTTATGGAGAGCACAAACACCCAGCTGAAAATATGTCAGATCTTATTTTGAAATGTGTATTTACAAGGATCTGTAGTTGTGTGACAATAATTGTGTCTGAATACCACAATTAATAAAGTGAAGCTATGTGGATACATTAGTTGCTATATAGGTTCACTGGATGGAAGCTTCTACTTTCAAATTTTTCTTTCACATCAAACGAACAGCAACACAGTGGACTTAACTTTAGTTAAAATCTAGTCATAGGTGTTTCTGGTCTATTGCTAAACAGTACAAAGAATTTAATATAAAAAGGTTATATGTTTATAGCACCAGGCAATAAACTCACTTCTTTTTCTTTCTTCTTAAAGAAAAGCACCTCAAAATCTCTATGTGCACTGCTTACATCAGATACTGATTTAATTAATTGCAGATACACAAATATGAAAAAGTAATAAACTAAAACCATCCCCACAAACTCCTCCCAACTTTGCTAATTCAAGACATTTCTGTGAAACCCTCATTCTTTGAAAAGTGTACTTAAATTTCACTTGCCACACCAAGGCCTTTTGAACCAAGAAATGACTTTCAAAGAAGCTGTCTGACAAAGTGAAGCAAAAAGGAACCTTTTAATTTTTTTTTTATAAAAAACCTTTTTATTTATTATAAAAAAAGTAATTGACATTTATCAATCAGGAAAGAATTTTGAGATTTTTGGAATCCGAGCAAACCAGAGTGAGGGCCAGCTGGAACAGTTTCCACTAGAGGCATACCAAAATTATATCCACAAGTACAACATCAACTCGTACAGAAGCTCGAAAAACACAACTAAAAACTGTAAGCCTCAACTGCTTGAGTTAAGACCTTTTTGAAAAAACAGTCATCTTTCTCTCCAAAATCTCCAACACTTTCAAATGTATTAGAGAAAATTGCTAAGTGCTGGCACTGGATCGCCAGTCTAAACTTCACCTAGAGCTCTTTTTTCTCCTCAGAAAAATGCCAGGCTCTGGCAAGGAGATAGCTCTCTAGGGTGCCATCGCTATAAAATGGCAATGAGATTTCACACATGTTTAGAGCACAACACGCTGAAGCGTTCCTAAAGCGTTTCCAATGCAGCTCGAGTTCCTGAAAAGGAACATAAATTCTGAACTTCTGAAATTTTGAACAATATTTCATAACCTTAGGATCTGAAACACACCAGTGAGTCTACCTCTGAATTGTTAAAAAAAACAAAATGTTTTTGGAATGGCTAAGTCTGGACTTCAGTCTGGAAGAGGTAAATATTTGTTTTCACAGCACTGTATATCTTTTGCTTTTGGTTTAGATCACTTCTGTGATGATCAGCTGAAAATGATCTCAGAGCTATCTATCAGTCCAGATCTCAAGGAAGCTGAGCTGTATAAGGACAAAGAGTATTGTCAATAGTTATAATTTAGTTAAAGGCTCATCCTGTTTCCTTCATAGGAAACAATCAATAGGCTCTCAGCTGTCAAGCTATAAAACTGTGTAGATATTCTAAAGCTTGGCAATAGAACTATTTACTTTCTAAAACACACTGTGCTAGGTTGTGCATAGAAACAGAAATTAAAGCAAAACATTTTGCTTCATCTTCTTCAAAAGCAGTTTTAAAAATGTGGATTTGCTTGCTTCAAGCAGACAGCGTCAAATATCTGGCCTGTAGCCCCAATTCCTTTGGACTGTAAAAACTATGAAAAATTTTCCACTCACCTTCTTGGCACCAAAAAAATTAGCTCATTATTATTATTATTATTATTATTGTTATTATTTCCCCAATCTTATCTCTACAGTTAAATTAATTGGTAAGGCTACAGCACAATAAGTAAACCAGAGAGTGCTGCACTAACTGCAGCATTCTTTTTCATGAAACTCCAAAGATTCTGATTCTCCTAGTGTGCTGTCATGATGAGTGAAGTGAAAAGAGGCTCACAATTTTTCTGGCCCAGATCCAGCTCGGAGTGGTGCCCTTCATAAACCTACTAACCTTCACACCATGCAGAAAGATGGGTGTTTCACACTCCTCCTCTTACAGCTTTATTAATCAGAAGGGAAATCAGGGCCTAGAACACATCTCACTTTAAAAACCATATTTAAAACATCATAAAAAGTTTTAACTGTCCTTTCACTTCTCAGCAGTTACAGGGGGAAATCACTCAGGGACAGCAGGAGGTTGCTCATGCATTGCTCTTATGTTGGCAGCTGTTTTATATTGAAACATGGCTGATACTTCATGGCTGCAAGAGTCTAACTTGATCCCTGAGATTATTTAATGTACAGAGTGCATTTCAGACACAGTTTTAATGATTATCATGATTTCTGAATCAAATTATTATAGTTTATTCAGGTTATATTGATTATAGAAATTAAACACTTTATCTAGCATTCAGCTTATGTATTAATTAGATGTGAAATTTTTCCTATTGCACTAAACATTTGTTGGAAATGTCTCCCACTCAACTTGGATGAAGAGATATTTGTCTTCTATGCTCATTTTCTTTGTTTGGGTATATGACCTTTTGTTTGTCATGTCTTCAAATCCAAAGGTTTCACCTCTTTATCTAATAGTTTCAACTATTCAACTAGTTTCACCTAGTCTTTTTCTCTTGTCTGTTTACATCTTGCTACATACAGTACATGGCCTGTTTTACTGGAATTTGGATTTTCTTTATTTAAATTTTAAGTTTTGGATTAGAGCACATAGAGTCCAGTGGGGCACTCTCATCTTATAATGCATTATAGAAAAAAAACATTGCAGAATTGCAAGTTATAATTATAGTCATAGAAACAGTTATATTACACTTGCTGTTTAGCAATTACTATATATCATATTAAGCATGTACTGTCTTCAATATATTGTATTGTAATGTACAATTACAGTATATCATGCGCATTGGTTAATTGGTGCTGTCCTACAAATATATGTTACTTTGCTGTGATAGGAAGTCTGTATGCTCCATATATCTAACCAAGTAAATAACAATCTGTAATTTGTCTTTCTAAAGTGCAGAGACCCCCATTAGCTGAGCAAAGATGAAGCAGGGAAAAGAGGAACTGGAGAGATGCCATGAAGAAATTTGTCATTATCCACTACAGAGCTGCAGTTCTCTGACAGTAAACCTGAGAGGAGAGGACATATGGCATACAGTGAGACAGCAGGAAAAAGCCGAACAGGGTGGAAAAGCAGTAGACATGGGACCGAATGTGTGTGTGTGTGTATATATATTTTATCCCTGAAAATTTGTCCATCTAGAACACTTAGTGAAATCCATTTATTTGGACATTAATTATTAAACTAAAAAAAGAATGTGACAAAATAGTCAAAAAAAAAAGTCAGTATAGAAAATGACTCAGCAGCTTTCTGAAAGCCCCAAACCTATACAGCTGGAATATGATAAAGTTTTGAAAACTATTTGAATCTCATATATTTCCTCTTAGAGGGGCATGGTGGTTTAGTGGTTAGCACGTTCGCCTCACACCTCCAGGGTCGGGAGTTTGATTTCCGCCTCGATGTGTGTGTGGAGTTTACATGTTCTTCCCGTGCTTCCGGGGTTTTTTCTCAGGGTTCCGGGTTTTCCCCCCGGTTCCAAAAACATGCATGGTAGGTTGATTGTTCCTAGTGTGTGAATGTTAGTGTGTGTGCCCTGCAATGGGTTGGCACCCCATACAGGGTGTATCCTGCTTTAATGCCCAAAGACGCCCGACAGGCTTCCCATGACCTGAGGGACGATCAGAGAAAGTGGTAGAAGATGAATGAATGAATGATATTTTCTGTTATTCTGTTATCTGATTTGGCAGAGTTGGTAGAATACAGGATTTAGGCACCATTAGTAACTCATATTATGCCACAACTTTCGGCACAAAAAGTCTGAGTATACAGAGAATCACAGTCACTCAGAAAAGAGATGGAGTGAAGATGAATAATCAATAGCTGTAACTGTAAAAAAAAGCAAAAAACTTTCAAGTGACATGAAACTTCTCTAGTCTGCAATTTTGCCCTCCTGTGTATATTAGTTGCACTTTGCTTTGACTAGTGTGCTAATACTTTTGGCAGTTTAAAAAACTAAATACATCAGGTAATAAAGAACAGAAAAGACAGAAAATCATGAATCATAAAGCAATTATTGTCAAATGAACATCAGTGAAACTTAAACTGAATTAACATTCGGGCTCTGTCTGAAACTGCACAATACTGTATTAGCTACTTTCACAGCACAATCAGAATCTTAGATGTATTTTTATGTTTCATTATATCCAACTTCATATCACAGCATAACAAAGCCTGGAATAGCCTTCACAGTGCTTTAATGTGTGCGGCTAATTTCATATATATATATATATATATATATATATATATATATATATATATATATATATATATATATATATATATATATATATATATATATACTAACTGTCATTGTCTTGTTTGTCATTTAAAGAATATATATATTCATTCTGTAAATTTTAATATATATACATAATATATATTCACAAGAAGTGAATGTAATTTTTGTTTTGTCTCAATCATTCATTTTAAACTCGTTTAGTGCTATTATTAAGATAATTTCTTTCAGAGTCGCAGTAAGTAAACAACTTTAATGGTCTGTAAATTCTTACACACACACACACATCCATAATGAGATGTGTTATTGAGTTGCTGAAGTTTGGTGTGTGTGTCTTTGTGTTTGTACATTTCTCCTCTCCTCATATAGATGCTGTCCAGCTCAGCTGTAGCCCCCAGGAGATGTGCTCAACCCATATATTTATGATTCTTCTACACCTGCAACATTTCAAAAAAACAAACACACACACACACACACACACACACACACACACACACACACACACACACACACACACACACACACACACACACACACACATACACACTTTCATATTAGCACAAACAGTTTTATTGTATATGTGAAGGATATAAGCACAACCTGCTAAATGGCTAGGGTGTGCGTGTGCATGTGTGAGGGAGAGCAAGATAGAGTGTGAAAGAGAAAGAGAAGGCAAGAGAGCTCACCTCTCTGGCCCTTTAATCTTTTAAAAAGTAACTTCAAAGGTGTTTTTGCCCGTCATTTTGTTCGAAACACCCTCTGCATGGGTGTAGGTCAGGTACAGTTATTATTTTTTCCAATTGATACATTTTTCACATTCCAAAGTTTCAACATAATACAGTCTGTATTTGCTGAAGTGACTTTAGATTGCAGTATGTTAACTAACGAATACAAATATTTACTGTAACAAATAAATGTCCTCTAGGTAGAGGTTTAAATCTTTAAATTAGGAGTAAGAACAAAAGTTATAAAACAGGGAGGTGGGAGTTTAGTGGCTAAAGGGTTAAACTTTGGATCCAAAGGTCATGAGTTCAAATCTCAGGCACAACAAGCTGCCACTTCTGTTCAAATCCCTAAACCCACATCTGTTTAGTTGTAGTGCATCTGCCAAATGCTATAAATATTAAATGTAAAATAACCTAGAGCTTCTTTAATAACACCAAACACAAAGACCATTTCATCACATAAAAATTGTATAGTGATTAATGGTTAATCTGGTGATCCAGTAGAGGTAATGTGCACTACATTGCCCTATGTATGAAGGCATTTGGCCATTGCATCCAAGTACTTATTCCAGAACCTTAGACATAACCTCATTTGCTGTTATACTGTATTATTTTGCTTTTATGATTCATCTCATCAGACGATGCTTAGTTACGCTGAGGTCAGGGCTCTGTGCATATTTAAGTTCTTTTCATCTTCACTCCAGAAGCCTGAATGCATGGTACTTATACTGTACAGTCTATTACCTGCAGCAAACCATGCTCAGCACTATAACTGTCTGGACTTGCAGAGGGATTCACTGCTGAGTACAGCGAAACAACACAAAACATATTTTATCCTTCTAAAAGAAGCTCCACTTGTTGCTGTGTTGTCATGCCTGTGCTCAGCAGTGCATCAGTCTTGTGTAACTTGTTCTGTACCTGCATTGCATTCTTCTTCTGCAAACTAGAAGAATGCTGGGCACAAAGGGTATACAATAAAGCAATATCTGTACCTGTAGCTGTACCTGTTTATTCAGTTGAAAGAAAAAGTCAATTTTAAATGTAAGTCTATTTCCTTCCCAGGTTTCATCTAAAAATATGCCCCATGTAACTCATAACAAGTCCTTAAATATCTTCTAATTAAAATAATAATACTAAATGTTAAAGTAAAAACTATGTTTAATGTGGGTGTTTAAATAAGAAAATGCTGCTATTAGTATGGCGTTACCTTGGCATTTTGATGCACCGTATATGAAGTATCTACATCTGCCCCACACAGACTCGCCACTAGTGTCCCACAAGGCTCAGTACTTGGTCCTTTTTTTCTTACTCTATATACATTTTCTTGGTGATGTCATCTCCCCTCATGGATTTGATTACCACTGTTATGCTTATGACACACAACTGATATTTTCCTGCTTGCCCACAAAGCCAAAAATGGACCTGCACCTTCTTAACTCAGAGCTCTCATCACCCGCCGTAACTCACCTTGCTGCCTGAGACCATCTAGCACTGCTTGACTGTTTTCATCTTCTCTCAAGGTAAGAGGTAAGCTTACTTCAAGGCTTTTCTCTGTTATGGCACAGAGGTGGCAGAATGCACTTCCCCTGGAAGTCCAAACAGCGGAGTCAGAGTCAGCAATGTCACTGTGTTTCTCTAACAGAAACACTTGAAGTAGCAACTCTTCCTTCCTATTTGCACTTTTACATAAAAAAACACTTCTGTGTTTAAGGTTTTTGTGTCTTAAGTTTGTAATTGATCTAACCACTTTTAATTTATTCATAGATAAATAACTTTTTGTACGTCGCTCTGAATAAAATGTAAATGTAAAATTTAAAGTAATATTCCCATTCCCATCCCATCCATTCAAACAGCTTGTAGTAATGGGACTACATTAACTTTTTAACTAGTTATAAACATGTTATGTTCTAAAGTATTACTCTTACTAAACTAATAAAGCTTATATTTAACTGCTAATACCAGCACTACAAAAGAATAAAGAATGTTTTGTTTTGTATCCCTATACTCATTAGCGTATCCCGCTATAGCATCGTGTAGCACAGACAAGCCCTCCAGAGGGTGGTGCAGTTAGCTGAGCATACCATCCACGCCAAGCTCCCTGTGCTGCAGGACATCTACAGCAAGTGGTACTGGACCAGGACCAGGACCAGGAAGACAGTGGACCTCAGCCATTCAAACAATGGACTCTTTTTTTTGCTGCTTTCAGAAAAGTGCTTTTGCTCCTTGAAGGAAAACATGGAGAGAATGAGGAGAAGCTTCTTCATAGACGCAATTCAGACACTAAAAGAGCAAATACATAGCACCTAGTACAGGAAATGTCTTCATTTCTCTCCTGCACAAATCGACACCTAACAATCGACAACCTTTTGCATATTTGCACAAACAGTGGACAAACATTTGCACACATTGCCATTTTAACATTTCCATAACTGCCACACATTTTGACCAAGGTTCACTTCATTTCATTTTGCTTTCACAGAGTGTGGTAGGGATTGGTTTTTAACTGGGTCTCTGCAACATTGCTGTCTGACATCTCAATCCTCAATTCGTTTTTTTGCTTGTTTATTTAGAACATGATTTAAAATGTAGGGAAGTGCAATACTTTAAAAAAAAACTACTTCAATTAAAGTACTTTGTTACTTTGAAAAGAATAAGTACACAAAATACCTGCCTAATTACAATAACACAAATAATTGTTATTTCTTGATTTCCAACTGTTGTGCACAGTGCTAGTATCATACTGAAACAGGCCTCTTAATTCCAATTTAAATTATAATTGTACAGAAGAACGAAAAGATTCTATGCAGTTGTGCAATTAAAAGGGATAGAAAACACAGTTTCAGCCAATTGCATGTTCATGTGGAGAAGTACAGGGTAGTATAGAGTAGTATGTAGTGTGGCATCCTTTGTGTGGCATCCATCCATACTTCCCCAAAGGGTCTTAAGATTTACCAGATTTATAAAGGAAACAGCTTTACACTACTCTCCTGGTCATGTCGTGGTCATGTCGGAACAGAATTAAACATGGTGATGGGTGTGTGTTGGCTGTTGCTATGTTTGTTTTGCACAAGCACTCATCTGGGAGAAGTGCCTATACAAGGAATTCTACTCTTCATGTGGCAATACTTGGAATCTAACTTACTGAAAATTATACAGACTTGGAAGGAAATTATTTGACACAGAAATACTTGGAAGACTATATTTTTTACTTGGCACGAGAATCCAATGCTTGAACAGTGTAAATACCTCAGACTGCATTAAATACCATTAGACACCCGACCTTATACTTTAAAGCAGCAGTTTGAAAGAGCAAGTATGTGAGTAATAACATGCACATAACATTGACAATATAACAAATTTTAACCATGTCAGCTCTAGTGGTGAAAACAGAAAGAGACTATCTTTGGGAATGGACCCTTGATAGTGTATGCAGGTGGTCCTGTGGAGGCAGAACAGAAATATACTCAGATACAATGCTCAGACATAGCACCCAACTAGTTTAATTAGAATATAAATAGAGGGAGGGGGTAGCTCAGTGGTCTAAGGCGCTGGTCTGCTGATCGGAAGATCCGGGTTCGAGCCCCGGTATGGCCAAGCTGCCGCCCTTGGGTCCTTGAGCAAGACCCTTAACCCTCTGTGCTCCAGGGGCGCTGTATCATGGCTAACCCTGCACTCTGACCGCAGCTACAAACATCAAGCTGGTATATGCAAAGAAAAGAATTTCACTGTGCTGTAATGTATATGTGACCAATAAAAAATATTATTATTATTATTATTATTAAATGGTTATATAGAAAAGTATGATCAATAGACTACGCTGATGTGACCACCAATTAGCACAGAAATGTTTCAATGCTGAAACATTACTCACTGACTTACTCCATTACACTGTCAAAAACTCTTACACATCTCTCCATATCTGAGTGGTGATTTCTCACAAGGTAAGACTGAGATTTCACTTTCACAAACCAGAAGCCACCTTTTTTCTTTCTTTCTTTCTTCCCTTCCTTCCTTCACTCAATCAATCACACACACATTCAAACACACAATTATCCTGGCTGACACCTTCACTTTCTGTGAACGACACACTCCCACATCCATCCCCCTCTCTTTTTCCATCACACACAAACACAGCTTAATGGGAGAAAGCATCAGCTGATGAGTTATTTTACACTAAGAGTTAGCCATAATTTCATAGTCTGAAGCTATTTCAGATCACACTACCTTATATCCTTAAATTAAATTCCTTTCAATCTTACACTCACTCATAGTATAAGTACCTCACTGCTTTACTATGTTAAATGTACACAACTGCTGCAGAAAGCTTTATCATTAAACTTCTGGAGTTCTCAACATTAATTAGATCTTAGACTGAGCCTGTAGAGCTTGACTGAGCTAATGAATGTTGAGAATCAACATTCCATTACACTTTAGATTAAGTAGCTTCCCTTTAAACTAAAATGATCAGATAGAAAAAAAACAGCACTGTGGTATAATGATGATACGCGCAACTTAAAACAGACCACTTGGAAACTAGAACGAAAATGATTATAGAAAAACTCTTACTGCTCGATACTTTTCTACCCTCATAGAAATGAACAAACATAATCCTAGATTTTTGTTCAGTGCCGTAGCATGTACATGTACCCTATCAATAAGTAGTGATGATTTTATGAATAAATAAAAATAATTTTATATATAAATAAAAAGTAAAATATCAGGCAAAAAATACAGGCTAACACTATTAATCCAAATGATTTTATAAAAAAAAAACATAATTACCATTAATACCCATAATTAAAAACTATTAGCACACAACAGTCAACAGTATTGTTTAACTATTCCAGCTTAAGAACACAAGAGGAAACAAAACCCTGAACCATATTTACACCTACATACCTTGAGCTTACAAGGCTGCCCCCTCCCCTACCTGGGACAATCGGATCACCTCTCCCCCATGTACCGCTCATCCAACGTGTGGGGCCAACAGTTAAGACAATCAAAGCATTGGCATTGGAGGCTGATTCTGAACTGCAGTACAGATCTCGTGACACTGACTGTTTGCCACTCAGGCGACCTGTGGCTCCCACTTGGATATTGAAAGCTACACTTCCTCTATACTGGACTACATCAACACCACAACAGACAACATCACTATTCAGAACAGGAAGGTTTATCTCTGCTTTCAGATCTGGAAATGCACAGGCCAACAGTACAGCTAGGGGAAATCTGTGGCAGGGCATTAAGGTAGCCAAGTACTGCTACAAGCTGAGTATTGAAGAACACTTCTCCAATTCCAATCCCCATCAGGTATGGCAAGGCATTAAGACCATTAGGAACTACAGGCCCATCAGCCCTAAACCCCCATCAACTGATATCTCCTTTCTCAATGAGCTAAACAACTTCTATGCTCGCTTTGAAATGGACAACACAGATCCTGCAACCAAAATTAAGCTCCCAGTAAGCTACCAGTCACTCATATTCTACACTAAAGATATCAGTACAGTACTAAGCAGGATCAATTTCACAGAAAACTGCAGGACCTGACGATATCCCTGGCCGTGTCCTCAGAGCATGCACAGAGGAGCTGACTGGGGTCCTAACAGACTTATTCAACCTGTCTCTACTGTGCCCACCTGCCTTAATACCACTTCCATCATGTCTGTACCCAAAAACTCCACTGCAACCGGCCTTAATGACTTCCACCCAGTAGCACTCACCCCAATCATCACTAAGTGCTGGTCCTACCACACCTCAAAACCTGTCGACCCGCCACACTTGACACTCATCAACTGGATTTCAGTTCTGCATTTAACACCCTCATCCCTTCCAAGTTAATCAACAAACTTGGAGACCTGGGCATCGACACAACACTTTGCAACTGGCTCTTGGACTTTTCCCAGCGTGTATGGATAGATCACCAGTACACACACACACACACACACACACACACACACACACACACACACACACACACACACATATATATATAGTGACGACCGCCGAGACTGAGCAAGCGATCCGAACACCGCTGCCTCGCAGGGGCTGACAGGACAGCGCCACTTCAGCACCCGTGTTGTGAGAAAGCATGAAACACATGTCAAGGGGGCGGTCCCACGAGATCAGGGACGCAATCAGGTCATCAGCCACTCTCCACCATCACTGAGAAGATCCGCCGTATAAAAGGAGCACAGGAAGAAGAGAGAGCAGAGGAAGGTAACAGAATGCGGAAAGACTTACGAACTCTTGTGATTTCTTCCCTCAGGTGGCACTGACGGCAGCAGCGAGGATGACAGACCCAAAATGCCTCTCCCGAGACGTATGATGGGTCGCCTCGCTCAAACCCACCAAGGAAAGCGTCTTACCAAGAAACCGAGGGACACTGTGACGCTAAATCCCCCTCAATCCTCAGAAAGGAAATCCTGATATAAAACAGAACGGTACGCTCCGAGGACTCTCCCCTGCTCGGTACCGTCCGGACACTGCCGATTCTCTTTCTTTTCACCACACACCTTCACGCTATAAATAAAATACGAACAAGTGCTAACTTCACTGAAAAACTCCGTCTCTGTCTGGTGCTTGTGTTCTCAAAAGTTAGAGCGAGTCGCTACTATATATATATATATATATATATATATATATATATATATATATATATATATATATATATATATGCACAATTATTGATATATTCTATAAATTGTGTATATACGTATGACTTCTCATGTACTCACTATTATCTCCCCCTACCATACTGATACACTGTTAAAATATGCAAATTACCATCTATTCTGCACATTACATATACCTACCCCTGCTCTTTTACTCTCACTGTACGTATTACCTCTTCCTTTTTTGCTGTTTATATATGCATATATAAACATTATATATTTTATATACTAAATATTTACATACATTATTTATTTACTATCTATTTCTTCATACTGTACATATGCAAATAGTATTCATTGTTATATACTGATCATATATACTAATTATTGCACCGTGAAATGCACTTATGGTTGGATGCTAACTACATTTCATTGCCTTGTACCCACATGTGCAGTGACAAAGTTGAATCTAATCTAATCTAAATGGTCAGTTCTCCACACCCTCTGAGGTAAAATTTGGTGTTCCACAATTTTTATTTTTTCTTTAAATATGCTGCCTCTGGGTGAAGATTTTCTGTAAACATGGTCTTGATCGCTATGCTGATGATACACAGTTGTATATCAGCTTAATTTAATTCAATTAAATTTGATATCATTAAGCTTTTAACAATGGACATTGTGGCAAAGCAGATTTACACAGTTAATGCAGTAAGAATGAAACATTTTGTTTTTTATTAATGTAAGTTTGTCGTTATGAGCAAACTGGTGACAACTGTGGCAAGGAAAAACTCACAGAGATGTAACAAGGAAGAAACCTTGAGAGGAACCAGATTCTGGGGGACTCATCCTCATCTGGGTCACACAGAATGCCTATTTTTTACAGCTACATGAGGTGATCAAATATAATGTAAACTGCAGACTTGGGTCAAAAGCCTAGACTGACTCTCAATCCATCTTCGAAGAGAAGAGAAAAAGGGAGAGAGAAAGATTAACAATGCTTAACAATGTTAAGGAGTTAAAGACTAGACTAGTCTTCTGCTTAACTTTTGTATTAAGCAGAACCTTTGGATTGTCTTTCTATCTCAGTGTGTACAGCAGACCTCGGTGTGATTGTTGACTCCAGTCTTTCGTTTGAGGCACATGTTCCGTTTGTGAATCGCTTATTTTCACCTTAGAAATATTGCTAAAATTAGAGATATTATGTTGTTACAAGGGGCACGGTGGCTTAGTGGTTAGCACGTTTGCCTCACACCTCCAGGATCTGGGTTCGATTCCCGTCTCGGCCATGTGTGTGTGGAGTTTGCATGTTCTCCCCGTGCCTAAGGGGGTTTTTCTCCGGGTTCTCCGGTTTCCTCCCCCGGTCCAAAAACATGCACGGTAGGTTGATTGGCACCTTGGAAAATTGTCCCTAGTGTATGAATGTGTGTGTGTGAATGTGTGTGTGTGTGCCCACTGATGGGTTGTATCCTGCCTTAATGCCCATAGACGCCTGAGATAGGCACAGGCTCCCGTGACACGAGGGAAGATCGGATAAAGCGGTTAAAGATTTTTGGGTAGATAGAAGAAATGGGGTAGAAAGTAGTAGGGTAGAAGATGAATGAATGAATGAAAATGTTGTTACAACAATGCAGAAAAAGCTAATAGATGCCTTTGTTATATCTCATTTAGATGACCGTAATGTTTTACTTCCTGGTTGTTCTGCATAAATACTTCTATACTTATACTGATCCTCCACCTAGTGGATTATACATACTCAATAATCCATATCTTTCGCCCTCCCTTGTTATTCTCTCTCTCTCTCTCTCTCTCTCTCTCTCTCTCTCTCTCTCTCTCTCTCTCTCTTGTGGTTTAGTTATTCATACTTCTCAGATACCAGTGACCAGTGTAGCTCTCCTTCTTCGACCTGTTTGCCCCCGAATGCTTCTGGATGTTGTTGTCTTCTGGTATACAAATAAAAATGAAGACGAGGATGAAGGGTAGGTATATAGGACACACCCTCAGTCATCGTGGTATAGAATATACAGCCTCAGTAACAATGCATTATAGAAGATACAACCACAGTCAGAGAGTGTGTAAAGAGAATGCAACCTTGGTGGGATTGTGTAAAGGGGATTTTACTTCGTTAAGAGTGTGGTAAAGAGGATAAAATCTCAGTGAGTGTGTAGGATAGTGGATACAGCCTTGTTGGGAGTGTGTTATAGAAGACACAACCTCTTTGAGAGTGTGGGTATAGAGTATAATTTTAAGTAAAGGCCACAACAATCTGTACAATGTCTGTTTTAATGGTGTATTGGTATGTTAAATTATTAGATTATGTATAATCATATTTATTCCTATTTTAATTCATTTTATCTCATTTTTTAAAACCATATTAAATGTTTTTACTGTTGATTATTACTTTTTTGTAATTATTTTAACTATTATTTTATTTCCTTTTATGTAAAGCACTTTGAATTACGATTGTGTATGAAATGTGCTATATAAATAAAGTTGCTTTGCCTTGTCTTTGTAATGATCTAGGAAGTTATTCTTGGTGAGAGGAAGAAATGAAGAGAAGAGATTCTGTAGCCAGTTGTTAATGTATCAGTTATGTGGTATTTTTTTCACTGTCACGTATTACAGTATAGTATCATTACCGATGGTTGAGATGGAAAGCATAATGTGTTTTTTTTAAATCTTGGTACAGTATCCTTCTCTATTTCTCTCTCTCAGCCATTTTCTTCAATCCACTTAAGTTTAAGGTCTAATAGTTGTGTTTAATTGGCTCTCCGTGAATTGATCATGTACATCAGTATCAGTGTTGTAATTGGATGAGGTCAGCAAAAGGAAAAACATAATGGAGACCAGAAGTCAAAGGAGACCCTGTATACAATCTAAGAGATTAAAATGCATCCTTTGAAGGATATTTCATTTCATGCAGTAGATGATAATGTAAAGTGACAGTGGCTTTGTGAAGGAAGCACAGTCTTTTCCAAGTGGGTACGTTTTAATTCTTGTTTTATTTCAGGCTGAATTTCTAATAGTGCATCCAAGAGCACAGGTAAAATATTAGAAATACTTAAAATAGATGAAATTAGTTGATCATAGTGGAGGATTTCTGTGTTCCATGTTTAAGCCATATTATTAGTATAGCCTCACTAAAATCAGCAAAATCTACAAGTAAAAACAAACACAAAAGAAAATAATTAGCTCTCAGTGAATTTACCTTAAACCCCCGAACCGCCATTATCAACTCCAAATAATAAAAGATTTGGCGAAGAAGGTTCTAGTATGCAAATAACTTTTAAGTCCCTTTCATGTCCCCAGGGGGGCCTGGGACAAATTGCACATCAGTAAGAAAGAATATTTCCCAACCTGAGATCTTTATTTTTGGTCTGTTCTAATGATGAGACTTACACATGTGGTCTTAAAACCAATTCCATGCAGCTCCAGTGATACCAAGACTCCTGAGGGTAGCTAGCAGGGTCTTGTGGTTCACGTTATCAAAAGCTGCTTATAGATTTTGTAGGATGAGGACGGAGGACAATCTGTCGGATCGGGCAGCATGAAGTTTTTCCCTGACTGCCAGGAGCGCAGTCTCTGTGGAATGTACTGGTTTGAAGCCTGACTGGTTGGGGTCAAGAAGGCTGTTCTGTGAGAGATAGACAGACAGTTTGTTAAAGACAGTGAGTACACAAGAGGAGTGGAGTTTGTAATAGGGTAGGTTGAAGTCACAGAGTACTACCAGAGGAGTGTTGTCAGGAGGAAAAGTGCTGAGGAGTGTGTCCATCTATTCAAGAGGACCAGGAGGATGATACACAACGATGATCAACAGGTTGATTGGAGAAGTAACTGAAGTGGCATGGAAATCAAAAGAGGGGATGGTTAGATTAGATAAAAGGAGAGGTGTGAAACACCATCTCTGGGATAACAGTAGCCCTGTACCACCACCTCGACCTGTTGCTCTGGGTGAACGATGAGTGAGCAGGTTGCAGCAGGTAGTGGCAGTGTTCTGAGGGGATATCCAGGTCTCTGTGAGTGAAAAAAAAATTAAAGGCATGATGGGAAGATAAACCAGTGATGAAGTCAGCTTTCCTTAACGCAGACTGCCAATTCCAGAGCCCACTTACCACTGTGAAAGATTTGGATTGCAGGAGAGGGTAGATGAGGTTGCTGGCAACACGACCTCTGTTTGGTGAATGAGAGAGCCGACGTCAGAAGGAGCTAACTACAGGAATGGGATTAATACACATCCTGTCATGGTGGTCTAATTTAAGGATAAGGCATGGATGTACTACAGTTTAGGAGTTTTACAGTTAGGAGTTAGTTTGCAGGAGAGTTTAGAAGTTGTTTCTAACCGCTACAGAGGCAAAGTAAGTACTACCAACACTATAGGATTAAAAAGGCAACTAATACAAGAACAACTGAGCTAAGCAGAGATTGGTTATTCAATCTAACCTATGACAAACTCCACTCCTCTTGTCTTCTGTCTCCCTTTAACTCTTTTTCTTTGACAATTAATAACAGCCAACTGCGGCCCCCGGGACGATAATTTGCGGCCCCCATTTTAATAAGAAAGATTGACGTCATTGCGGCCCGCAAGATTGTTGTTACACCGAGGAATGCCATAACACCTTAGCAGACTTCTCAATCGTCACTGACGATGAGTTGATGAAAATCATCCAGTCTTGCAACCCCACCACCTGTCCACTAGATCCAATACCTTCATCCATGCTCCAGACCATCTCGCATGATCTCCTGCCCTTCATCTCCACAATAATCAATGGGTCCCTAACTTCTGGATGTGTACTGGCTTCCTTCAAGCAAACAAGGGTCACTCCCATCTTAAAGAAACCTGCTCTGGACCCATCAGACATCAATAACTACAGACCGGTATCTCTTCTCTCCTTCCTCTCCCCACTGGTGTACCACAAGGCTCAGTACTTGGTCCTCTTCTTTTCTCACTCTATACTCTTTCTCTCGGTAAAGTCATCTCCTCTCATGGATTTGACTACCACTGCTATGCTGTTGACACTCAACTAATCTTCTCCTTCCCTCCATCAGATACAACAGTGTCTGCTAGAATATCAGCCTGTCTATCTGACATCGCTTCGTAGATGAGCGTTCATCAGCTGAACTCAGCATAACTCTCCATAACTCTGTACTTTTTCGCTCCACCACTGTTCGCAATCTTGGGCTAACTATAGACAATCAATTATCTTTCTCATGCCATATTTATAACGTTACTCGCTCTTGTCGTCACCTTCTCTACAACATTAGAAGGATTCCACCATTTTTATCCACACAGGCTGCTCAGGACCTGGTTCAGTCTCTCGTCATCTCGAGACTGGACTACTGTAACTCTCTGCTGGCAGGTTCTACCACAGAACGCTATTCGTCCACTGCAAATGATCCATTAAAAAAATAAACAAACAAAAAAACTGTCTATCCTTGTGTACTTAAGTTTGTACTTACCCTTCTTGAATTAATCTTATCCTTAGAGCGAGACCTAAAGCACTTCTTGTACATCGCCCTGGATAAGGGCGTCTGCTAAATACTGCAAATGTAAATGTAAACAGGTGTAAAAAAGGCAGAATCTTACCTTACCAGAAGAAACTACATCCAACAAAGAGTTAAAGCACACTAAAGCTGAGCTGGTTCCACGTCCAATATAAGCAAGTTGGGATGAATCAGGCAGATTTAAGTTTAAGAGTTTAAGTTTAAGAGTTTAAATTTATAGTCTAAGTTTTTAGTCCTTGTGTTTTTATTCCCAAGCTGTATTCTTAAATATTGTTTTCCAGATTCCTGTTCTGTGTAGTGTTCCTTCCCCTTTGTTCCTTTATTACTCTGACTCCTATGTTCTGTTGTTTATTGTTTCTTATGTTTGATATTTAATTAGTCTTTTTTATTTAGCTATTTCACCCTGTTCTTGAGTCCCCTTCCCATTTACCTATTTCCCCATTAATTATTAATAATTAATAATTTAACGTGTTTTGTTTTCCATAGATTGGTGCTTCCCCGGTGTTTCTTGGTTTTGAATAATTTCCCTGTGACTCCCTGTGTCAATTTCTATGCCCCAAATTTCAGAAGAACTGTTTTCTATGGACTAATTATATTGACAGTCTTTTGTTGAGCAGTAACATCACCTTCTCTCTAGTTTGAGTTTGCTTCCTTGTTTGTAAATAAACACTATGATCCATATCATCTCAGGCATATCTCTGCATTTGGCTTCTAATGCCTTGCCTTCGCAGAATGCTAGGGTGTCACTTGCCCCAGCAGCCCGGGTTCTAGACTCGCTCTCAAACCTGTCAGAAGGCCGTAAGCAGATTGGTTACACACCGAAACTGAGCTATAGTACAGTGGCCACGGTCATGCAGAGGTTTTCCAAGATGGATTCCAACAGGAACAGACCTTGCAAGAGTTGTTCAGTTGTTCATTCTTTGTGTCAGGTGCAGAAGCTGTCTTAAAAAACAGGTAGGTTGAAAAAGTAAAAGATCCGCTTGTTAGTGCGGAGACCACACACTGAACACTGCAACTGCAACGATTTGCAAGAACCAAAACTAGAAGAAACCAAAAGCAGTTTTCTGAAGACAACCTGTGCAAGAGGACGCATTACTGGAACCATGTCTGATGAGACTAAAACTTGTTTGGCTCAAATCATGTCCAGCATGTGCGACAAAGCCAAGAACATTTTTTTGCCTACAATCAAGGCAATACTGAAGTAGACCTTGACGCACTTCCTTCAGAAACTGAGCCAAGTTGTTTAGACTCAATGCCAACATGATGCATCATGCTGTGGAATCTAAAAGTGAAGATGGATTTGGTTTTCAATCCGGTTCCTTTCAAGGTATCTTCCTCATTCAATCCAAGTGTCACAAGCGCAGGGTTTGGAAGGATCCAAGGCAGAGACTGAGACTTACTAGGAGAGATAAGAACACCGATTGAGCCAGGGGTCCTGAGAATTAAGGAGGTAGGCTGGAGTCTTGAGATCCAAAAGGTTAGCAGGACAATCTGTCAAGGGAGGACCGGTTTAGGAGTCCTTTATATACAGAACCGGAAAGCACAGTTCACCCGGCAAGGTTTCAATGGGCTGTGGTCGTGGAAGTCTTGGGTTACCCAAGGTTTGCTCATTAAGGATAAATACACATAAATAATTTATGTATATGAAAAAAGCTGTTTCGAGACAATGTTCATTGTGAAAAGTGCTATGGAAATAAACTTGAAGGTGATGGCCTGGTGAAGTTTGTCTGGTGGTGGAGAAGCACCACACGATTAACATCGATCAGCTCTGGGATGTCATTATGGAGAAATGGACAATGATCCCAGCAGTGTCGAATCTCAGATTCCTCTCTAAGACCGGACACCTCAGGAGTTTCCCCAAGTTACTTAATCCCCAGCCACTGCTAGGACGCAACTTCCAGCAAAAATCAGACTCTCAGGCTTGAGTGAGAAGGACAGCAATTCACCAGTTTATATTACTCCTTTCAGCAATTCTTAAGAATCCAAACCACTTTATCTAGAATACAAAAATAATTCAAGGGGGATGCATGCAAATGCACGTCTGCACTAACAAAATAAAAGAACCCAAACATTATCCTCCAGCAAAAACTCTCTTCTTGATTCAAAAGATAAAACCTGTAGAAGACAAAATAAACCAATGTAGAAATTGCACTAAGCATCTAATCTGACAGCTGCACAACGAATCCACGCGAAAACAAAAAGAACTGACCCACCTACCACAGAGTCACCTCTATTTATCCCTCTATTTAGCCTAAAGGCGACTCCTTTTCTTAATTTGCATAGATTTTTCTATTTCCCATTATTTCTGACTACGCCTCTTTTTAGCCCTTCCCCCTAATTTTATACGTCGCTCAGCACTTTTTCGAATTCCCCTTATTTCTGGAAACTCCCTTTTCTGACAGCATTTCTATCACATGATGCTTACTTTATTTCGTGTATTTTTTAAAAGTCCCGGACTTACCGGGTTTAAGTCATAGATGCTGTTTTAGCCTTGTATCAACAACACATGTCACAGACTATTTTTCTTGACTCTGGGTTTTCTGGGGACTTTCCTAATCTTCACCATAAGTGAAGTACCTTATTTTTATCTTAGCATCTTATTCCTTCTATGATTTTGCTCTTACATTCTAGCTGATTATAGTTGAGTACATCTTGCATTTTAGCTGATTACAGTTGATTACATTATTCTTAACATGTGCTGATTTTGCTTTTTTGAACTTATTTCGCATCTAGTCTATGCTTGTTGCATTTTGACTGTTGCATTGTTACCATACTTATGTTGTTCCATTTTCCTCTATTGTGTTGCATGTACACCAACTCGCACTCCATCTGCCTCATCCAAACGGACTGGTCCCTACCAATCTGCCTCTGCTTACAGGCATCTCCAAATTGATATGTTGTGCTGCAAACTGGATTATTTCTTCTACAATCTGTGTAATGACCCTGTGCCTGTTGAACCTTCCCGTGTTCTGTGCATCCTGCATCTTCCTCGCACTGCTAACGCAAGCACTCAGACAGACTGTCCTGTCCCCATCTATCCCATTCCCGAGGTCTCCGAGGAATCCTCATCCAGCACAGGATCAGGATCAGAGGGATTAGGACCAGAGTCTCTCAGTACCCCTGGCTATGCGGTTGCTTCTCCTTCCTATTCTCCCACTTCTCCTCGCACCCCTGACCGTGCACCTGTCTCTCCTTCTTCTTCCCCATCTTCCCCTTTTTCTCCTATTTTCTTACCCGTTCCTGTCTCTAACATAATTACTCTTGATTCCGAAGGTGAAGAGGTCACTGTCAGTTACACTGATCCTGACAATGACCCTTGGGCTTGACCCTTATCACTACTTGATTAACATAATTGTTTTACTGAGCTCTGCATAGTGATGCAAAATTCCACAGCAGTCCAAGTCATGAACACTTGGTCCCAAGTGAAGAATCTTTACTGTTTAGGTAAATTCCATTCTTGTGTGCATGACATTGATTAGAAACCAAACGTAAAAAAAAATCTCACAATGATGCACTAAAACTCACAATTACTGTATTTGTCTGCCTCTTTATCTGTCTATTTACATTTGTCATTGTTTTTACCTCTGCATCACCTATTTTCTGTCTCTGTATGTGGTTCCCATTAATCTAAGTCTTTTGTCATTACAATGATCAAAGTTTGATCTTCATTAATAGTGAAATTTTTTCATCGATCTGCCCCACACACAAAGTCTATCGATTACTAGAGGCAAAGAGAAAGAGAGCGAGAGAGAGAGAGAGAGAGAGAGAGCACTCTGTGTGCACACAAATTAATTGAAGAAGTTTATAGACATGCTGAGTTCCTCAGAATGTTCACATCCATCTCTAATTAGCTAAGAGGGTCAGTGTCCAGTGCATACATTCTCATCACTCTGAATACACAGATGGTAGATGGGTTTATACGGGGAACAGGGTATAATGATAAGGATATGATAATAAAAATCCTGGTTTGATAATTGAGCACAACAATGGGTCACAAACATTCTAGCTTTCAGAAGAAAAAATCCAGAGTTATAAAAAGGTACATAATTACAGCAAGGTCACCATTAATTAACTAATCAGAACACACCTATATGGAGCTTTAAATAGTACGAGCATTGCAGAAAACAAACAAACAAACAAATAAACAAGGGCATTTTGGTAGTTCCTTTAAAATGAATTGATGTTCACTCCCGAGACTCTTTACTCCTCATTTACTGTGAATGGTAAATCAATGTTTGTAACAATATATTCCACATTTAATATTAAATATGTTATAAAATCAATATAACGTCAGGATATTGTGTGTACTATGTGTGTTTGAATCGATCCATTGTGTAGAGAATTTCAGTCAGCACTGGGAGAAAAGAAGGTACAGACCAAATGTCTTTGCAAAAGGATAGTTGCAGCTTCTGACTGCGGTGAGCATTACAGTCTAAAGTGCCTGGGCAAATAATAACAGAAAATAAAAACTTTGTGTGTCAGCAGAAATGTAGGCATTAGGTAGTAGGCAGTTGGTTCTTGAAACAGAGTGCAGAGATTGTAACATAGCGCTATTGGACATCCCATCAAATATATAGACTATCATCTAAGTGACATCATATATCTTCAGTTAAGACATCAGTGCTTGTGTGTTTAATTTACAGAGTCCATCATACACTACAGTGCACAATGAGGAATCCATATACATGCACATGCTCTCGCATTCACTCCATCACCGCACCAGAATATCAAATATATATATCCTGTACACCAGGGGTCACCAACGTGGTGCCCGTGGGCACCAGGTAGCCCCCAAGGAGCACATGAGTAGCTCTCAGGCTTGCTATAAAAAGTGCACAACTCATCAGTGAGATGCGTCTATAATGTAAAATGTAGTTAATTCGTTGTTGATAGTCACTGTCAAAAATCACAAGTGTATTCACATAGATAAATGAGTATCATTAATAATAATAATAATATATAACTAAAGGTAAATTTGTTATTTCAGAGGAGTATTTCAAACTGGTAGCCCTTTATATGACTCGGTGTCCATGTAGTAGCTCTCAGTTACAAAAAGGTTGGTGATCCCTGCTGTACACTATATAATGCAGCACAAATCCTCTTACAATTACAATTTCTTCATATATAAAATGAGGAGACATGTCTATGCCGATAGTTCTGTTTCTTGTATACTTAAACAAATTGTTTAAAACTCAATGAAGAATACAGTTCATGTTGTATTCATGTTATGAGCAGTTGAGAAACTTAGAATTCACACCCTTCACATGTCAGAGAGAGCTAGTTCCCTTGATAAACAGCTAGGATTTAAATAAAACTAAACTAAAATGACTAAAATGTAGCAGAGTGATAGTAGAACATGCACTTGGAAAATCACTCACATTAACACACACTTTGTCCAGAAGTCAGGAAAAGATGTAGAATTGCAGATGGGAAAAAGAGCTGATCAGATATACAAGATATGATTTGGCTGGTACTTCAGCCAGAGATTTTTTTTTTATTTCAAGCCATCAGAGATAGATGGCATAATTACAGTAAAAACAAAATATTCATACCCAAGTGACTTTTAACAAGATGTCATCAAACAAATTCATACAGAAGTAGGTTCTGATTGCTTCTTACATTCCAACCCACACCAGTTATGATTGCAGAGCAAGTAAAAGCCAAACTAAAAGTAATATTTGTCCACTTTAATGTCCCAATTGTAGAAGTTTTAGATAAGTCATCTGATTATAAATAAAGTTCGAGACTAAAACTTCCATTTCACACCATCCAGTCAGAAAAAGAAGAGCTTTTCTTTCATATGTACATTACATGAAACACTTTTCTTTATATATCCCACTGATGTTAGAAAGATGAGGTTAAAACCTTGATACAGCTCACTGGTGGTTAAGGAACCAAAAGTGGCAGCTTTGCAATACCAGGAATACACACAGCCACAGGGTTACGCCCATGGGTTTATTGTGCATGAACATACTTAAGATGTTCTTTTTGGTAACTGTGGGAGAGTATATTATCAAACAATAGTCACTAAATATGTGATAATTATGCTTAAAATCATGTTACACACACTTGGCACTTCTTTATAATAGAGTTTACAAAATTTCATAATGCCTCCTGTTCTTGCAATGTTGAATTATGTCTTGTGTGTATATGCTGTCTTTAGCTGAGCTCTGTTTGGTTGTCTTTAGTTGAGGTTCAGAATAATCTGTGTTTTTATCCTCTGTCTTTTTTTAATCTTCCTATAGTGAAGAGTGATAATAAAATAGTTCAGCCTGTAGCAGGCTTTAATTATACTCAATGAAATATACTTATATGTCAAATTTTGTTTCTGAGCCATGAGAGTGTGTGTGTATGAGTATGAAAGTCCATCTCCAATAGCTGTTTGCTTTGGCTAATGTCTTAATTGACTCAGTAGAAATAAGTGGCTAGTGGCAGTCAGTGTCTTTAGCCATTTACAAATACAAAGAGCTTCCGTACCACATAAATTATTTGTAGACACACCAATGCCCTCCTTGTACCAACATTACGTACCAAAATTGTAAGCAATATTCCTTTTTGCAACATACATAAAATAGATAGATAGTGTACCCACTGGCTATTATGTCATATACAAATCTATAAAAATGATTCCTATTTTGGTAATGGAGTAGTCTCAACAAAGAATGTCATATGATTAGAGTATTCTATGCTCCAAACTTGTGGCATTTATGAAATCATTGTGTATTTGGGTAAACTGCTATGTTGATTGTGTGTGTTTCAGTGTCTCTGCACCTCCAGCTGCTTCTCTCACAATGCTGCTGATTTGTGGAGAGGTTGCCGACAGGGATTTTCTGTCATTTTCTCGGTCACTCAATTTTTTTCTCAGTATGTCTCAGCAGGGGTTGGCGACCTTTGTGCCATCTCCATAACAACATCAGAATGGTCTCCATAACGACCCCAGCTGGACACCATCATTATTCCTTAATGCTAAAACACTCCTGATGAGTAAAGTGGAGCTATGCGAGTTAATGGGTCATTTCATTCCAAGGTACACACACACACATGCTTTAAACAGGGTAGTTTGAATTTATTAATTTGTTGTGTGAAATTACTGAGACAATTTAGTGAATCTCAGGTTGGATGTTCTACCTCACACACTTTTAACACTTTAATTTTCACTTTAATAAATAAAGTAAAAATGTTAAGTGTGAGTTTAAGTGTTGATTTAAGTGTTGCCCTGATGTTAGACCATCACTCTGGGATTCACTAAATTATCTCAGAAATTTGACACGCCACAGTAAATGTAAAATATGGTTCTGCAGGTGAGCAGGTGCTCGGGTCGTCAGATAACTGTGTCTGCTCTGATGAAACAGAAAACCTTCTCTTTTCTTCTGCTAATTTTGCTGATCTCTCTGTGTGAAAATTTTGCTGGAAAATTTGATGTAAATCAGAAGCGGCACAATATAGTAAGCAGCATTTTAAAATCAATAAAATTTCAGTGGATTTGGAGGCAATGAGTTAATATTCCAGCACCACCAAGCTGCTCTACTGGTCCCTTAACCTTTACTACAAAAATCTTTAAAAAAAATGGAGATTTGGGCTCTGGATAAGGGTGTGTGCTAAATACACGATTTGTGTTTACAAGCTAATACACTCTCTGTCTCTGTCACTCCAACATTACAGTATCTTCATCCTTTACATATTATTGTGCTAAAATGCTTTAAACAATGATCTATTCAACACTCCCTAACCTATTATAACTTTAAAAAACACCTATTACATTTATTAAAATAGTCTTTTAGGAGATCTATAAACACTTTGATACTGTACATACTATATCTAATGTCTCTCTATACAGTTTTTTACTGAAAGTCAGGTGAAGAGCTTTAAGCATACAGTGAAGACAATGTAAGAGTGGGCCAGCCTGGACTTGAACCTGATAAAAAGGCTTTGGAGTTCCCCATTTATCATGACCTACAGAGATGAACAGCAGAAAATCCCCAAATCCAGTTTCGTAGCACTGTACAATCATACCATAAAAGATTTAAGGCTATAAAAGTACTCAGTTGGGAAAGCCATTATCTGCGGTCTCCTCTTTCCTGCTTCTTTCTCCTAATATGTGCTGGGCATAATAACCAAATCATTGAGGATACCGATTCTCATCTGATGGCAAAATACTATACATAAACCCCTTAATTTCAACCACCCATTTCCACCCTCTCTTGCTTTCTTTATGTCCCTAGGGACACTTTACCTTCTTGGTAATCTTCTGCCTTGCTCAAGTCAACCCCCCAATGGTTTGATAGCAACCCATATTCAAGCCCCAGTTATAGCAGGTCACAGGTCAGTGTTTTTCTGACCTCCAATTGGAACTTCTGTGGCTCGTGGATAACTCACACAACCCCCTGGGGTTGAACATGGGTTGCTCTCAAAGTCCAGCCCTGTAACAATGACATATCCTGCACACTCTCTTTTTCCCTGGATCTTAATAATGATTACATTGATTGCAGCGACTGTGCTTGGTCTGTTACTTCCATCAACATCATAGTGTTGTCACAGTATGATCTGGCCACTAAAGATCTAGCAAAAGACCAACCTTCTGCACTCTCTAACTGGGGTGCTACTCAAACACCAACCAGCAATTCCGGGTCCTTGTGGATAACCACATTTCCTGTTGGATAACATTATGCAACAGCAAAGTCACTTTTCTGCCCAGCTCTTGAGCCCCAGTTTAGCCAGTTCTGACCTACAACTATAATCTGGCAACATGGGAAAGTTGTTCCTGTTCGAGTGACCTGTTGTATGCCTCTGACACAGCCTTCTTTTCCTTCCTGGCTGCTCAGAGGGTGGTGCTTTGGCATTGGACATGGTAGTTGTATTAACAGCCCTGAATGCATCCTTCTCATTTGTCCACTTATTTTTGATGTTTACACAGCAGTGTAAACGTATGTATGGAATGTCAACACATCGCACACTCACATTCATATATATGCATGCATATAAACACCCGTATTCTGGCTTTTATACCTGTATATTATAAAGTGATATTAATATTCTCATAGAAATCGGTGGCATCATGTCACTAATGCATTTTAAGTCGTTAACAGGGTGCAACATCACTATGTGATTTAGCTCCAAAGTCTCTTAGCTTAATGCATTTATGTCTAATTAAAGTGGTTCCAAGTCCATTTTCCCATCTGTCACCTGGAGCTTTTAATAACACATTACCGCTTACGGCTGGACAGAGACACGCCACATTCGCCATCTACACAAGTAAAGTTACAGAATCGATCTGTTGTACATCAATCTGCACAGAATGATGTTCACCAAGTTTGCTTTAATAGTTATATGGTGAGGAAGCAAACAGTTAATAAGATTAAAGGGAAATGCACAAATGATTGTGTGACCTCAAGTAATAATAAATCCAGAGGACCTTTTAGCTGCAGAACACAGTGTTATGACTTTTTATATAAAAATGTTATATACAGGGAATAATAAATATCATTAGAAGCCATTTACAGTTGATCAGCCTTACAGAAATATATTGTCTAAGAGTAGTCTTTTTAATTCATAACTTTATACCTATACATTTAAACTTAATGTAACGAATCATTATAGGTGTAGGTGTGTTTATGTAAGTGTCACTGAAGGTGGAGATGTAGGTCTAGATGTGTGCCTAAGAAAGGCGTAGGTGTAGGTGTGTTTTTTAGACGTAGCTGTTTGGAGATGTAGGTGAAGGTGTGCTTCTTAGGTGTAGCTGTAGGTGGAGATGTAGGTGTATACATGCATATGTATGCATACTGTAGGTGGAGATGTATGTTTCAGTAAGCGAAGCTGTAGGTGGAATTGAATGTGTAGTTATGTTGCAGTAAGCATAGATGTAGGCAGAGTTGTGTAGATGTAAGTGGAAACTTGCAGGTATGTTTCTGTAAGTGTATCTGTAGGTGAAGATGCAGGCGTAGATGTGTTACTGTTAGCTTAGTTATAGGTGGAGCTGTATGTGTAAGTGTGATTCTGTAATTGTTGCTGTAGTTGGAGGTGTATTGTCACAACACCACAATGATAAGTGAAATTCATTAGAGTGTGCTCCAGATAATGCCGGGTAAATTTACATATAGACAGTAATACCTACAGGTATATACAGGCTGACAATACGCAATATACATATGCATACATACTCAGAACCAGAAGAGATGTGCTGGGGAGAGCAGCAAATAGTGCAGAAGATTGTAGTGCAATGATAAACATGTATTATTCATATCATATGAACGTGATGACAAGGTGTGTATCGGATATATTCAATGTAGCAGATATATTATTGTATTAATGCAATGTGTGCATTATGGGTGTGTAACAGTGTGTAATGATATAGTGGGAGAGTGCAATGGAAGTGTGCAATGGATGTATTCATTTTGATCTGGGTTACTATAACGTGTGAAATCTCCTTAAGAAATAGTAATGAATTAAATAAACGAATTTAGTAATCTTCATGGCTTAAAAAAGTCAGATTAATAATTTCATATTTCTGAGCCTTTTCTAACAGTGCTGCACAATCACAGCAACAACATCCGCTAGCACACCAACAGTGAGTAAGAGAGGGAGAGGGAGAGAGAGATGGACAGACAAACTCAGAGAATTCGAGACAATCAGATTTAAGAGGGTGCGCTGGAAAAAGCTGATTGTAAAGGTCACAAAATGTCACCATAACTAACAACACGGACTATATATGCACACACGCACTCACACTCATCACAGAAAGAGACAGTGTGTGTGTGTGTGTGTGTGTGTGTCTAACAGGTATTTATTATCTATTTATTTTTTAGATATCTTTTTACTTTTATTCATTACACTTTTACACAAATATTTGTACTTTCTACTGCTTACATTTTTAACCAGTCTTATTACTTTAGTTTGAATTTATTTGGTGAAATGTCACTACAGTTTCTACTGGGTCTCATTTTCAACCTACCACTGGTGTAACATTTCCTGTTTATTGTGCAACACAGATGTTTGATAGTTCACATTGAACAAGGCAGAAGGAAAGAAGAAGTCTGGCTGATGTGTATTAGACAGAGGGAGTCACTGATTTAAATATGACTGAAAAAAGAGACAGACATTCTTGATCACCCAATCATCATCTTTTTTCTCATTAAGTAAGAAAAGAAAAAAATATTTGCTCCGTATTAAAGTATTAATTATGGCCATGAAAATTACCTGGTTAATTTATTTCTATTAATGCACAATTAATAACAACTCACATTTAATTAACATTTGAATCTGTATTGGGTCTACTCTTATTTGTATACACTCATACTAGCAGACACTTTTGTTAGACGGATGGAGAGTGCCTACACTTTATTTAGATATGACAAGATATCAAATCAGCACTCACCTTTTTTCAACGGAATGAATCCCGGACGAGCCCCCAAGAAACTGTTAGACCCTGATGACAGTCTGTTGTCCGATTCCCTTATCAGAACCAAATGTTCCAATAGCTCACACACCAAATTCAGTCGCCGTAGGCAGCAGCAGGTCTCTGTTTCTCTCTCAGCGCGCTGGGAGCGGAAGTAAGAAACACACACACGGTGCAGATTCACACTTCAGCTCAAACTTTATTAATCTCATCATGATATATTTGTAGTAACAGAAGCACACAAAGAACAATCAGGAATGGGCATGATGTATGTACAATGTTCAAGTCATCCAATCATGAGTATGTACGATGTGTTCACAATGTCCATGACCAAGGAAGGCCAGCTACACATCTTCTAGACAAAACAGGAGTGTCTCCGAACATCTTGTCTTTACGATAAGACTGAGTGCAAAGGACGTCTCTGTTTCATGGAGATGAATGCTCATTCCGTAGGTCCACATCTACCCTTGATATTCTAGCAGAACTATTTATGTGAGTGCATACATGGTGTACGAGTATAACGCACAAGCCTTCTTAATACAATTTTACCCCACCGTTTTTGTGACACATAAATATAACATTTATAACATCAGTGAATTCTTGCTTCACAGACATAACTCATATATAAGTAGAAAGATCAAAATGTTGAATTTTACACACAGATATACTCTGATTATCTACTAATCATACTAACATTAATACTAATCCATATAAAAGAAGAGAAAGATTTCATTTGGTGTTCGGATGCTTTGTCTAATTTAAAACACCATATGTCAGGATCTCCAGAGCTTGATGCCGGGAGCCGGCGTTTGAGGCGCGTTGAACGCGGGGAGCACAGAGCCGACGGAAACAGGTCGGTAGCAATAGCGATAATTAAATAGTTGGAGTGTGTTCAGGGCAATCCTTGTAGACAATCTGGCACTGACAGAGGATCTTTGGGGTCCTTATAAGTGCCAGATAGACAGACGACATTTCCGGGTAGCAGGTTGCAGGTGGGAGGTTCCTCTGTGGTGCCGGAAGTGCTCACCCAGGCTGACGGTATAATTAGTTTTAAACAGATACAATATTTTTGTTTTCATGCGCTACACTGTGTTGAATTTGGTTTCACTAATAATAAACACACATTTGTATAAAGCATAGCCATTTATCCATGCTGATTAAAAATGTATTAAATTAGTAATACAATTTAATTAAATTAATACAAGTATTAACTTGCCGGAACAGTCCAGTGTTGTGAACGTGTGGGTGTCAGTGTAAAGGAACTGTGTGCATGTGTGCGTGTTCTTGAAGACTCGGTTCGGGGAAGTTGTGGGTGAATGTTGGTCACTCTCTAATTAGATAAGATTTAATTTTTCCTCCTGAAAGCACCACGTCTGGATGCACTGATGTTAATGACTTGAATTTAGGTTACAGCAGGAGACAGACAAATGAGAGACAGACAGAAAGCTATTAGCAGCAATGATAATCATACTTCACTGCTGCCATTTCCTCCCTTTCGATCTCCCCATATGTTTTATTCCATCTCTGTTTCTCCGTCTCTGTCCTGTAGTCCAGTTTGAACTCCACTTTGCAGCTCTGTGGGTTCTGTAATTAAATCTCTTCTTGAGAATTCAGATTAAACTCTGTCTGACTGTCTGTGGAGGATGGCCGACCCCACTCTGTCTCTCTGTCCATCAAGGCATGGTGAGTTAATTTGGTTTAATGTAGGGCGCTAATAGAATCGCTGCTAGGTAGAATCACCATTCATTACGCAGAGAAACATCAGAAAGGAAAAGAAAATGGCGGCGATGACGGATACCTGTGCGTCCTCTATCATCCATTATTTAACAGGTCATTGAGCACTAATCTGTCACGGGCACGCAAGCACACTCCTGCAGAGACACTGAAATTAAACCTGATTCATCTGCAGACAATGTGGGGTCGTACAGAGTTTAACTGCCTCTGAATCTCACCACACATACACACATTCACACACACACACACACACACACAGGGACTGTGTCTCTAACCACACACTGGAACCTGATTCTTGAAGTGCTGAATGACTATGTAGCCATTTAGAGCAGATGTGTAAGTGCGTGTTCGATTCATGCAGAAAGACCCAGTGATCACTACACTGAACATTTTGAAAATGTAGAAGATTTCCAGAGTACGTCCATCAATTAAAGCTGAGGACCGAGCAGAAGTGACACATAAAGCTCCATAAAACAGTAATGGAGCTGTTCTCCACAATGCATGCAGAAAGCATTAACACTCTAGTAGTTATTGCCCTGTTTACTGTATTGCAATATGAGATTATAAAGTGCATTTGGAAAGTATTCAGCCTCTTCAGTTTTATTTGCTGCACTTTGATATCTAGACTCAGTAGCCCAAATAACAAAATGAAAACAGAATTATAGAATTTACTATTAAAAAAGAAAAAAGAAATATCACATTCATATGAGTATTTTTTCAGACTCAACTCTTTTTGGGTATGACCCACCAAGCACTGCACAGCTGGACTGGGAGAAATTCTGCAGTTTTTGGTCAGTTTGAAGGGGACTGTCGTTTGATGAACTAATAAAGATGATGAGCAGTGCCTGATTTCCTACAGATATTATTTACATATGAAGCCAAACAGTTCAATAGTGGTTTCATCAGACATGTTGGCAAAACCCTGAGGAGAGGTTTCTTTGGTCCCAGGCAGACCAAAATCACCCCAAGAGCGCAGTGACGACTCATCCAAGAGGTCAAAAAAGACCCCACAATAACATCCTAAGAACTGCAGGTCTCACTTGTTCAGTTCATGGCTCCACCATAAGAAAGAGAGTAGGGGGCAAAAGCGGACGAAATCTGCTGCTGAACAAAAAGAACATTAAAGCTCATCTCAGTTTTGAAAACATCTTGATGACCCCCAAGAAAATATTCTGTGGACTGTTGAGACAAAAGTTGGACTTTTTGGAAAGTGTGTGTCCCGCTATTTATAAAAGTAACACTGTATTTCATAAAAAAACATCACACCAAGAGTAAAATATGGCGGGGGTAGTGTAATGGTCTGGGGCTGTTTTGCTGCCTCAGGACCTGGAAGACTTGCTGTGATAAATGGAGCCTTGATGGAGTCTACCGAAATCCTCAAGGAGAATGTGCGGTCATCTGTTCCTGACCTCATGCTCAAACCTGGATTCTGCAGCAGGACAATCAAAATGCACCAGCAAATCAACCTCTGAATGGCTGAAGAAAAACAAAATTTAGGTCCTGAATTAAATCCTATTAAGATGCTGTGGCATGACCTTTAAAATTCAGTATATGCTCAAAAACATATAAAATGACTGAATTACAACAATTCTGCATAGATGAGTGAACCAAAATCCCTTCATAGCGCTGTAAAAGACTCATTGCAAGTTGCAAATGCTTGATTGCAGTCATTGCCCTTAAGGGTAGACCATCCAGTTATTAGGTTTAGGGCAAACACTTTTTCACACAGGGCGGTGTAGCTTTGGATTTTGTTTTCCATAATAATAAAAACCTTCATTTAAAGACTGTGTTTTGTGACATTATTATCTATGTCTATGAGATATTATTTTCTATGACATAAAAATAAAAAAAAGTACTGAATTAATAAATACGCACTCTTTCAATTTTATCTGTGCTTTATTTTAGCAATGATTAAAATAACAATCTGTTGCACATTTATATATTGGTATTTTTCCTATTCCTCAAATGTGATGTCTCCAAGTCTGGTGGCAAATTGTAGAGAATTGCAATTATTATGTCATGCCTCATATTTTAATTGGATTTAAGTTACAGTTTTGGTAATTCTAGAACACACACCACATAGTTTTTACCATGTGCTCTGTCTCACTGTACATTTAGAACAAAATTAACTTTACTGTAATATGTAAACCTTTTTCTTATAGATTCTTCTCAATCCTGTGATATTCCAAATTCCTTCTGTTGGGCTGCATTTGTGTCAAATGTTACGCTTTGGCTCGCCATCAACTCTTAATCTCTCCGCACTTCAAAATTCTGTTCCAACAGCACCCATATTATCTCAGAATTACTGTCCTTCTGTTCACTTTAACTTCGAAGCCAGATCTATGATATTGATTATATTGTAGATTTCTGCATAATGTCAGCACTTATTTCTCTGGTGTGGTTTTAGCTTTCCCCATTTTTTGACCCCCCAAGATCTATCAAGACATTTTGTGGTGCACTGGATTAACATGAGTATTTAACATATTCAGTGTGGGTGTTTAGTCACTAGTCCAAATTTAGAATCTGTCAAAACATTACTAATTAAAGATTGATTTTTAATTAAAAGAAAAAAACTACAATTATGAAATCTTTTAACTACTTAATTAGAATTTTTAATGACTGTGGAGTACTTTTCTAAGGGTACATTATGCTAGCTATCTGGTTTCCAGAAAAGTTTAATGTATGATGAAGTAGTAGTTAGAGCATTTGTTGAATTAGCAGTGATATTACCTGCTAGGGATGATCAAACAAAGTTAATCTGTGACTTTATTGGAGTTGTGTCTAATCGCGGTTCAGCTGTGGCCTTTTCCCCCCTTTAATCTTCCATAAGAAAGCACAAGTACACTAAAAGTTATATAGAACTATGTGGGTCTGTACTTGGCCAATGGAAACTTTTACAAAAAACAGTTTTGGTGACTGCTATAGTCAATAAGAATGTAACCAGTCAACAACTATTACAAACCGGATTCCAAAAAAGTTGGGACACTATACAAATCGTGAATAAAAACTGAATGCAATGATGTGTAGGTGCCTGTTCCTGTCAAGACAATAGGCAGGCTGTTGTATAGCCGTCTGGTTGTACAGAGGTATAAGTCAGCTCACGCATGCGCACCCTCTGGGTGGCCAACTGGGTCCCAAAAACACCTTGGGGAAAATATGGGACAGGTTTCACTGGCCGGGGATGGAAGCCGAGGTGAGATGCTTCTGCCTCATTGTCAATGCACCTTACATATGAAACCAAGCCTCCGCTCTGTGATCAAATACATGAAGGATACGCATACCCACATCGAAAAGGTCACACCAATCACACATGAGCATATGGAACAGGCACAGACTGAGCAAAGTTGCACCAAAGTTGGCAGGATCCCCGCAGGATGAGGATGGCAGGATGAGAGGGTAGATCTAACACCAGCCCAGCGGCAGGACGTGGCCGACCTTGAAAGCCAGTTTGCGAATGTGTTCTCTGCAATGCCTGGATGTACTCACCTTGTGCAGCATGACACAAAGACATCTCCCGGAGTGGTGGAAGCAGCCGTATAGAGTTCCCGAAGCCCGCTGATGTTTCAGGTGAATAAAATGCTTGAGGACAGTGTGAGAAATACCAGGTTTATCTCCACATGGGATCTGACGAAGGGGTATTGGCAGGTGTCTCTCTCCCCTGAGTCGAGACCAAAAACTGCGTTCAGCAGAGCTACTGGCCATTGGCAGTACCGCATCCATTTTGGCCTGCACGGGGCACCGGCCACTTTCCAGTGCTTCATGGATATAGTCCTGCCACCCCACCATCTCTTTGTGGCCGCATATCTGGATGACATGGTCACACATTTGAAAACCTGGTCAGATCACTTATAACATATCCGAGAAGTGCTCGCCGAGCTCAGGAAGGCATGTTTAACAGCGAACCCCAAAAAGTGCCACCTGGGATTAACAGAGACCCATAGGGGCTGCTGAAACCTCAGGACAAAAAGGTGGAAGCCGTAAGGAACTACCCGTAACCGGAATTGAAGAATCAGGTATACACTTTTTTGGGGTTGGCAGGGTACAACAAATGCTTTGTGCCTAACTTCTCTGCAATAGATTCTCCCTTGTCAGATCTCACAAAGAAGGGTAAACCTGATCAGCCATTTATCGTGCATACGGATGCATCTGAGAAGGGTCTGGGCGTGGTCCTCTCGCAGTCCTTTGAGGAGACAGAGCACCTGGTGGTGTACATAAGCAGGACACTCTCCCTGGCAGAGCAGAGGTACACATAGATTGAGCGGCAGGCGTTGGATATTAAATAGAAGGTAGAGAGCTACACTACTACCTAATCGGCAGCGATGTTCACCCTCATCACTGACCACACTCCCTTTCAATGGATGGTGAGAGCAAAAGATCCTAACGCATGAATAACTTGCTGGTTTCTGTCTTTGCAGGATTTCTCGTTTCAGGTGTAGCACCAGGCTGGACAGCTGAATGGCTGGGGATGGGCTCTCCTGTAGGTTTGGACTCATGCGTTTGGGCACATGAACCTGCAGCAGTGGGTTTGGAGCTGAGGAGGTGTTACCGTGACGACGCAACAAGCCACCACAGCATAGCAAGCGCTGACCTTGTAGACGAGTCCTTCTTTGAGAAAAAATGGGAAAGGGGGTTTCTTGGTTGGTTTCTAGATGGAGAGAAAAAGGATCAAGGTAAAGTGTGAATAATGATACATGGAAAGAGTGGTGTATTCAGTAGTGAGAAGGGGGCTGCAGTTTATATGTAACCGGGTTGATCTGTTCCAAGATCCAGAATGGGCCAATAAACCTGGGATAGAAATTCCTGTGGGGTGGCCTTGGGTGGCCAGCCACACCGTCTGACCTGGCTGGTAATGGTCTTTGGTCTTCTTCGGTCAGCGATCATCTTTTGCCTGTAGAGTACTAGTTGGAGCTGATGATGTGCAGACTCCCAGACTTGTAGTAGATGGTTGGAACATTGGACTGGAGCTGGTACCTGAGTATGCATTGGAATGGAGTGAGTCCAGTGGCAGGTTGTTGGAGGCAGTTCTGAGCATACTTTTGGTGTTTTAGTGGCTATGATAGAAGGTCCATAAGTATAGCCCTACCTCCTGGATCTTCAGTTCATCTTTCCCATTGGTCTGAGGATAATATTCTGAGGACAGGCTGATGGCCACACCTAGACGCGTGAAGAGCGTAACCCTCCATACCCAGGAGATAAATTGAGGGCCTCTGTTGGACACGATGTCTTCCAGAAACGGCCTTTAGCAGCAAGAGGATGTTATTGGCTCTGGGGTGACCAGTGTCCAAAGAGGCATGAGTGGGTACTGTTGAGAACGAAGGACATACTGGAGATTTGGAGGACAGCCCAGCTGATTGGGTGTAGCAGAACTGGAGGCAGTTGGAGTAGATTCTCATTCTATTTGGCTGATGACTAGCTGAGATGGCAGAATGGTTTCCGGGTTTCTGGTGTCCTACTCTTGTGAGTGTAAACAAGACAGAGCATCTGCTCTCCATTCATGGACTTGAAAAGGATGAGCTGCCCACAGGGTAATAGGTGACTAACCAGTGGCGTCTCAGAATGATGTCTGAAGTAGAGCCCTCTAGAACTCCACTGTCCATCCTGTGCACATTGTATAGGTCTGGTCTTCTGTAATGAATCAAACTGTCCAGACTGTTCAGTGAGTTTATTTAAACACATGAGATAACAGGGAGTGTAGAGGACGGAAGGGTGCTTAGAGAGAATTGGGGTTTTGGAGAGGAAAGATAGGGGTAAACAGAAAATAAGGACAGGGCTGGGAGGATGTTTACCTGAGCCATGGTAAGAGTAAGATACGGAGAGCTGGATTGGAATATAGGGAAACATGGAACAGAGGTTAGATTAAACAAAACACAGTCAAAAGCGACAAATACAGAATATGGTAGATTCTGTATCGTTGGTACAAGACCGGACACCGGAATGCTGTAAGGAGAGTCTTAATATTGGGAGATCTTGAATGTATTAGTAATTGGAAGCAAGTGACGGTAATTAGAACTCGGGAGAGAGGGACCGATGGGATTAGGTGGAGGCAGAACCTGACTCGTAATAATGTTGTTGCCAGTACTATTAAAAAGAAAATGCCAGCTTCCTCCACTGTGTAGATCGGATAAGTACTTATTTCAAGAGTTTCATTAGTTCATTAATATTTGAGGCATTTGACTTGAATTAAATGTTAATTTTTTTTATCTATTTGATGAGTTCTGTTAATTGTTGAAACATGCTCAAAAGGCAGAATGTTTTACAAGAACCCAAAGGTTCTACAACAACCACAGTTTTCAACTTAATCCCCTGATTGCTGAAAGTCTTAGCATTATAATGGACTACATTGTAAGAGAGGCAGAAATTGACATGACACAGGCTCTGGAATGCCTTTTGCCAATCTATTTCGTTTTTGATGTGCAATATTTGGTTGCCGTTAAATAGACAATGACAATGCATTTAAAAATGATAAAAGGCATGTACTGTACATAAGCAAGCTTATGAAAGTTTGTTAAAAATTTAAAATGAATTGTCTGGATTGGTTTTATTTGTACACAGTTGGAGCATATACAAAGAAAGAAGTTATATACACTGATAGTGTGTCATCAATATGTGTATAATCAGGTGCTAGAAGTTCACCAGGATGTCAGGAGAAAGATGGTTCTTCCTCAGAGCCATCATAAAGAAGAGGCGCTGGTGAACCTTTCTCATCAGACTGTAGCTGGTTCCAGGTCGTCAGAAATGTGGACACCCAGGAATTTGAAGGTAGTGACACAGTCCACCTCCTCTCCATTGATATGAATGGAAAAAAGCTGACTCATCGTTTTCTTTGATTAGTCCAATCAACGTGGTGTCATCTGCAAACTTGATAATTGTGTTGGAACTATGTACAGGCTTACAGTCATAGGTGAAGAGAGAGTAGAGAAAGGGACTCAGCACACAGCCTAGTGGTACTCCAGTGCCAAGGACGAGGGTGGAAAAGCATTAGTGATCTATCCATTCATGCTGGAGCCTGTTGGAAAGAAAGTCCAAGAGCAAGATGCAAAGTGATGCGTCGATGCCTAGGTTTAAAAGTTTAGTGACAAACTAGGGGAAGACAGTGTGAAATAACAGTCTGAAATCCAGGAAAAGAATTCTGGTGTAGGTGGTTTTATTGACAGGGTGCAAGAAGACTGCGTGTGAGTGCAGGGCTATGGAAATTGCGTCCTCCATGCTCCTGTTCTGATGGTAAGCAAATTGATGAGTGTCAAGGGTGGCAGGTAAATAGGTTTTGAGGTGTGCGAGGACCAACCGCTCAAAGCAAAGTGATGATTGTGGTGAGTGCTACTGGGCGAAGGTCATTAATGCATGTTGCAGTTTTAGGTACAGGCATGATGGAAGTGGTCTTAAGGCAGGTGAGCAGAGTATCTTGGGCTACAGACAGCTCCACTGTACACGCTTTGAGGGCACTCCCTGGGATACTGTCAGGCCCTGCAGCTTTCTGTGCATTGATCCTGCTTAGTACTGCACCGACATCAATAGTGGAGAATGTGATTGAGAGTGGAGAGTTTGAGCTTAATTTTTATAGCAGGTTCTGTGTTGTCCCTTACAAAGCGAGCAGAGTTGTTTAGCTCATTGAGAAAGGAGATATTGGTTGATGGGGGGAGTTTAGGGCTGATTGTCCTGTAGTTGCTAATGGCATTAAGCCCTGCCACGTCTGCTGGGAATTGGAGTTGGAGAAGTGTTCTTCAATACTCAGCTTGTACTTGGCGACCTTAATGCCCCACCTCATTTTTTCCCTGGCTATGCTGTAGGCCTGTGCATCTGAAAGCAGAGTTACGGGCCTTCAGTAAGAGGCAAATCTCTCTGTTCCTCCCGGCTTCTGATTTGGATATATGGTTATCTGTTTCTTGGTAGTAATGCTGTCTGTCATGTTATTAATGTAGTCCAGTGTAGAGGAAGCGTAGCCTTCAATAGGAAATTGGGAGCCACAGGTTGCCTGAGTGGCAAACATGCTCCAGTCAGTGTGACGAGATCTGTCCGAGAGTTCAGAGTCAGCCCCCAATGTCCATAACTTTGATTGTTTTAACTGTTTGCCCCATACATCCAATAAGTGATAAATGTTCGGGGGAGAGGAACAAAGAGACGTGATCCAATTGTCCCAGGTAGGGGAGGAGGCAGCATTATAAGCTTCAGGTATGTTAGTGTAAACATGGTCCAGGGTTTTATTTCCCTTGGTGTGAAAGGAAGCATGCTGGTGAAATCTTTGGAGCACTGTTTTTAAGCTGGAATGGTGAAAGTCAATAAAAGCAGCATCAGGATGAGTTGACTGTTGTGTGCTAACATGGAGGGAGTTAGTGCAGTGATTCAGGCTTTGGCCTCTGGACCAGAAGATCTCAGGTTCAAATCCCCCCACCACCAATCTGAGCAAGGCCTTTAACATTCAATATCTCAGTTGTAAGTCGCTCTGGATAAGAGCGTCTGCCAAATGCTATAAATGTAAATGCTAATGGCTGAAGGGAGTTTTTCAATAGCGTCTGGTGGGTTGTACACAGTAGTACAATGGTAGATGTGAATACTCTGGGCTGGTAATTGTTCTACACTTAACCATAATAAATTCCAGGTTATGTGAGCAGCGGCTCCTAGTAATAAGAATCTGTACACCAATCTTTGTTTAACCAATCCTCTGTTGTCCTATCTGCCTGGAAAACATACTGTTCGGCTAACTCAATAGAATGCCGCCATTCAACCATGTTTCTGTGAAAATCTTGATATTTGAGTCCTTAATCCTCTTATTACTGAAGATGTGCAGTAGTAGCTTGTCCGCTTTGTTCACTAGTGTCCAAACATTAGTGAGGAAAATCCTGGGTAAAAAGAGCCGATTCAGCTCAAGCTTTAGCCTACCCATTAACCTGCTGGGATACACGTCCGCATGTTCTCAGTTTGCATGTTCTCCCCGTGCCTCAGAGGGTTTTTCTCCGGGTTTTCCGGTTTCCTCCCGGTCCAAAAACATGCACGGTAGGTTGATTGGCACCTTGGAAAATTGTCCCTAGTGTATGAATGTGTGTGTGATTGTGAGTGTGGCCTGCGATGGGTTTGCATTCCATCCAGGGTGTATCCTGCCTTAATGCCCATAGACGCCTGAGATAAGCACAGGCTCCCCGTGACCCGAGGGAAGATCGGATATAGGGGTAGAAGATGAATGAATGACTATATAATTATATTACATAAATGAACAAAAGATTGTTAGGTTACCTAACTTTCTGAGGTGGTTAGAACTAAATGCATTTAAAAAATGCATTTTATGTTTTTTTTTTTCATTTTATTTTAAAATGATTCATTACCATAACATCTATGGTGTTACAGGTCAATATTTTGACTTGTATATTTTTACTTTAAGAAAAGGGCAAAAAATATATTTTTTTCTCCCAAAAATAGGCCTTTAACACAAATACCAAATGAACAACAGAACATGTAATACAAAATGTCCATTTGCAAGGTCAAACAAAGAACAATGTCCATTTGCATGTGGACTCTAATGGACTCTAATGTCTATTTGCATGTCCAAAGCATATAGAAATCAAGTACTTGATCCAGAAAAGGCCTTTGTGTGCAAAAACACGCAAGTGTATGTGTTGAGATGGATGCGTGGCAAAAACTTTCAGTGTGCTTTGCAGAGATATATATTGCAGTAGAAGCACAATATATTTGTCTTTCTGTCCGCATTGCTTCTTTCTTTTAGTATCAGGTGGCCTCAGTGGGGCTATGGCTGAACTGGTTGATGTTGAGGCAGGAGTGGATGAGAAAGATACTGGTGCTGATGTTGTGTTGGTTGATGGAGAGGTTGGTGAGATGTTTAGTTTTCAGATCAAGGCTGTGACAGCTGGGTCTCAGGGCACCCAGCTGAGGGTGCCTTCGCTCGTCGCTTCGCTCTTAATCAGCCCCCAAAAACATTTCTGCTTGTGTACAAAACAAATGTACTATATGCACATAGATGCATGCTATAAAACAAAGCCATCTGTTGGTCATTCACTGGAAAGTGTAGGTGGCAGTCAGCTTGTGCCGTTTGTCCAGTCCTCCTTTGTTTTTATTATAGTCCAGGATAAGTATGGGCTATTTGTCACTTCCTGATGACACAGCTGCATCTTTGTGAATAGCAGACACAAGTACCATACTTGGGTTTTCTTTGGACAATATAAAAAAACTAGGGTAGTGTCTGTAAAAGCAAATTTTGAAGAAAATGAGGCCCTGTTCTTTTTTATTGTGCCCAGCATGTTAAATTTCCTCCTTACAAATTCTTACCCAAGGTCATTCACATGTGATATCACCCCGCAGTCCAATTTTTTTTTGTTTAAATAGAGGTTCCTGACAAAGTAAAAAAAAAATTATATATATATATATATATATATATATATATATATATATATATATATATATATATATATATATATATATATATATATATATATGAGAATATGGAGGAAAATATCTGCACATCTAACTAGAGTGCACAATGAAATTCCACAGTTATATTGCACTGTAAAATTGCAAAGTAATTATAGTATAAAAATTTAATTGCACAGTAATGTCACAGAGAAAATAAACAGTAATAATTTTGTATTATATGAAATTATGCAGTAGTAATAATAGTAGTAGTAGTAATAATTCACATTATGAATAAATTGTAATAGTAATATTGCATTGTGTGAAATTGCATATAAATTACAGTATGTAAAGCACCATACTAATATTGCACCATCTGAGATTAGTAATAATTAGTAAGCAGTAATAATTCACAGAATGAATTTGCACAGTAATAATTTACATTGTAATGTAATTGCACAGCAGTGGAAATATAAATATTGCTGTAAATTTCTGTTAAATATTGCACTGGGCCCATCTGAAAAGGCCCAGGGGAAGAAGCTGTTGGTTAGTCTGGTAGTGTGGGATTTTATTGACCTGAAACACTGTCTAGGTGGCAGCAGGTCAAATAGATAGTGAGAAGGGAGTGAGGGGTCTCCTGTGATAGCCTTGATTCTGCTGAGACTGCAGGACCAAGCTATATTGTCCAGAGAGGACAGAGGACAGCTGATGATTTTTTGTGCTGTGTTTTTCACCCTCTGTATAGTTTTCCTGTCCTCGACTGTAGAGCCTGCATTACTGCACCTCACACCCATCGTGATAATCTAAATACCCAACCATCAACACCTTCAGCAGCCCTCTCTCCCCCCATCCTGTACTTCAGATCAGTGAAGATGATGTGTGTCAGGTCTTCAAGAAACAGAAAAAGCACCAGGACCAGACGGAGTTTCACCAGCCTGTCTAAAAACCTGTGCAGACCAGCTGGCATCAATCTTTTCACTGATCTTTAACAGATCACTGGAACTGTGTGAAGTGCCTGCCTGCTGTTCCACCATCATCCCCATCCCAAAGAAACCAAAAATCACTGGACTTAATGACTACATCTGTGGTCATGAAGTCATTTGAGAGACTGTTGTTGGCTCATCTGAAGGACATCACCATTGCTGGACCCCCTGCAGTTTGTGTCTGTAGACACAAACTGCAAACAGGTCTGTAGATGATGCGGTAAACATGGGACTGCACTTTATCCTGCAACATCTGGACAAACCAGGGACTTATGTGAGGATCCTGATTGTGGACTTCAGTTAGGCCTTCAACACCATCATCCCAACACTCCTCCAGAGCAAACTAGCCCAGCTTTCTGTTCCTAGCTCTACCTGTCAGTGGATCACCAACTTTCTGACAAATAGGGAACAGCTAGTGAAACTGGGTAAATTCGTGTCGAACAGCCGCACTATCAGCACTGATGCCCCCCAGGGATGTATTCTTTCTACTCTGCTCTTCTCCCTATACACCAATGACTGCACCTCTAAAGACCCTTCTGTCAAGCTCCTGATGTTTGCAGACGACACCACGGTCATCTGTCTCATCAGTGACAGTGACGAGTCTGCATACAGAATTGAGGTTCAGCAGCTGGCTGGCTGGTGCAGTGATTACAATCTGGAGCTTAACAAGCTCAAAACTGTGGAGATGATTGTGGATTTCAGGAAAAACCCCCCATGCACTCCCCCCACTCTTCATAATGGACAGCACTGTGGCAGCAGTGGAGTCAGTCAGGTTTCTGGGCATCACCATCTCTCAGGGCCTGAAGTGGGACAACCACATCGACTCCATTGTTAAAAAGGCCCAGCAGAGGCTGTTCTTCCTTCGCCAACTGAAGAAGTTCAACCTGCCACAGGAGCTGCTCAAACAGTTTTATTCAGCCATCATCGAGTCTGTCCTGTGCACTTCCATTACTATCTGATTTGGTTCAGCTACAAAATCAGACATCAGAAGACTACAGAGGACTGTTCGGACGGCTGAAAAGATTATTGGTGCATCCTTGCCCACTCTCCAAGAACTGTACACATCCAGAGTGAGAAAAAGGGCTCAGAAAATTACTCTGGATCCCTCACATCCGAGCAATAAACGTTTTGAACTTTTGCCGTCTGGACGACGCTACAAAGCAACGAGCACCAGGTCAGCCAGACACAAGAAAAGTTTCTTTCCTGAAGCCATCTACCTCATGAACACTTATTTGCTCTACTCAACAATGTATAAACATATACATATATTTCAGTGCAATATCATTCTGCAATTCATCTTCTGTGCAATATAACTCATCTATTTATCTATTTCTTGTGAAAAATGTTTATTTTTAATTTTTATTCTTATTTATTTCCTATTTTTATTTCCTGTTGGTTAGTAATGTGCAACTAGTAGCTTCTGTCACCAAAGCAAATTCCTTGTAAGTGCAAACCTACTTGGCAATAAAGCTCTTTCTGATTCTGATTTCAATGTTCTCCTCATTTCATGCACCTGGAGAGAGAGGTGCAGCGCCAACGTGCTTGTGAGGCAGTGTGTGCAGGTTCCTGGTGGTTTCAAAGCATGCAAAGTAGTTATTTAGCTTTAACCTGCTTGAGCGCAGATTGCCACCGCCCATCAGAGCACTGAACCTGTCAAAAAAAGATCACATTTCATCGCAATTTTAGATCATTCTATGGGGAAAAGGTAAGGCTGCATCTTGAGATTTTGTGAACACTGAAGCAGGAAGGCATTGGAGGTGTCATGGGGCTGTGTGTGAGCATAGGTGAAGCAAAGCTCTTGTTTCTGGAAGAGTAGCCTAGCAGGTTGTGAAGCAGGTTGGTAAAAGACAGCTCTGGTGCTCTTGCTGTCTTTGTACAGTCTTCTGTAACTGAAGGAGACGGACTAGAGTGGTCAGAGATAACAGAAACACTTTATTAGAATCGTTATGGGAATCAGGTGAAACCCTGGAGCCGGGAGAATATGAAGAGTGAGTGCTGTCTCAGATGGTTTTTGGGAGCTGGGGAAAAGAACACAGGAGGTGACTAAAACAAAGATTCTATTACAGAACGTACGAACAGAAACAGAGAGAATCCACTTCATAGGTAGGAGCTACGAGACTGGACCAGGAGTGTTGGGAAAGTGCTATAATAGGGTGCTGAAGTGGAGGTGCAATTGGGAGCAGGTGAAGATTAGAGATAGAGAGTGACAGGTGTGATTGGGACAGAGCGGAAGTGGAGACTGTCAGGGACGTTACAGTTACATGCAGGTCTTTCTTTTTGGTGAAAATTTTATTTGCCAAGTGAAATCAGTTTTGAGGAGTACACTAGTTGACATTTTTATGATGCTCCTTTAACAGTTGAAGGCAATTATTGAACTGTAGAAAAAAATGGTATTATATCTAGCTTATGTCCAACTACAAGGTCTTTCCTTTAATTAGAGAGTCCAGAAGAAGCCTTCCCTCTCTCTCACTCTTAACCAGTTAAATGAAGCAGCTCTTCCTTCTAAATTCATTTGATGAGGCACTGTATGGAAACTGTGCCAAAGTGGAGGGTTTCTGTTTAGACCAGGGGTCTCAAACTCAATTTACCTGGGGGCCGCTGGAGGCAGAGGCTGGGTGAGGCTGGGCCGCATCAGGATTTCCAATGTTCATGATCATTCATTCATCATTCATTCATTCATTCATCTTCTACCGCTTTATCCGATCTTCCCTCGGGTCACGGGGAGCCTGTGCCGATCTCAGGCGTCTATGGGCATTAAGGCAGGATACACCCTGGATGGGATGCCAACCCATCGCAGGGCACACACACACACACATTCATTCACACACACATTCATACACTAGGGACAATTTTTTCCAAGGTGCCAATCAACCTACCGTTGCATGTTTTTGGTACCGGGGGGGAAACCGGAGAACCCGGAGAAAAAACCCCCTGAGGCACGGGGAGAACATGCAAACTCCACACACACATGACCGAGACGGGAATCGAACCCAGGCGAACGTGCTAACCACTACGCCACCGTGCCCCTTATGATCATTCCAATGTTCTCAAATATCTTTATTTTTAACACAAAATAATGAATTAAATAAATAAATTTAAAAATGAATGTCTGATTTAACAGTTCCTTAATCTTTAACTTTATGAACATGAATGGAACATTAAACATGAACTGTTCTGAACATAGGGGGGCATGGTGGCTTAGTTCGCCTCACACCTCACACCGCCAGGGTCCGGGTTCGTTTCCCGTCTCGGCCATGTGTGTGTGGAGTTTGTCCATGTTCTCCCCGTGCCTCAGGGGTTTTTTTTTCTCCGGGTTCTCCGGTTTCCCCCCCCCCTCCCCCCGGTCAAAAACATGCACGGTAGGTTGATTGGCACCTTGGAAAATTGTCCCTAGTGTGTGTGTGTGTGTGTGCCCTGTGTGTGACTTATTGAAGTTCAAGGAGGAGAAGAGCTTCTCACACAAGTATGTGCTCCCTAAAAGGCACATGGTCCGCTTGAACATTCTGGAAAGTTCAGGGAAGCTGGAGGTCAACTCTCTCAAAAATTGCAGAAGCTTGTCTGCGTCTCCACTCACCTCCCTGAACTTGGCTTTGAGTGCAGAATTGCACTGCAGGCTTGTGTAATATGTGATTCCACTAGGAGTCAAGTCTCGGGTATAACTTTGACTTTCAGTTGCACGGGAGCTGTGGCGCATGCGCACTTTCGCTTTCCGATCGTTATCAGAGAAAGGCGTATACATGGCAGAGAGATCTGGGCAGCTAAATCGGAGTTCTCCTTCTCCAATCGTATCGGATTGCGGCAGTTATCCGAATTTCTCAAGTGTCATATAAACGCATTTACTGTTAAGTTTCAGTTTCACCCGCGACGCGCCTACAATAAGTAGGACGGAGTTTGTGAGAAGAACAAACACACAGCACCTTCAATGAGCGGGATCGGTTATGATGGAGATGGCTACAGACACAGACACAGGCTGGATCACAGATCACAGCACCTCCTTCAGTTCTGAGCTGAGAGGAGCGGATGACTGTGGGCTTCTCCTCCGCCCACCTTACTGGAGGAATGAATGAATGAGCGAGGCACTGGACAGCCCAGCCGATGTCCCGCCCTCCAGAGCCATATACCTCACCGTGATTGGTTCGTTCAGCTCCGCACACAACAAGACATGTGTGTGTGTGTGTGTGTGTTTGTGTGTGTGAGGGAAGGAACCATGAGCCAGGCTGACGTGCGCAGCCATGGCTCTGGTTCGGGGTATGAGTTCGTTGTATTGTCTTTAAGATGACATGCTTCTAGGTTACACCTGGGCTGTTAAAATAAAAGCTCTTTGTTCATCTAAAGTCAATTCTGCTACCTCTGCTTCTTCACCGCTTGCCGTAACAACAATCTTGCGGGCCGCACTGACGTCAATCTTTCTTATTAAAACGGGGGCCGCAAATTATCATCCCGGGGGCTGCAGTTGGCCCGCGGGCCGCGAGTTTGAGGCCCCTGGTTTAGACTGAAGACTTATAAGACTCATACACACATGGCTGCTCGATATCCCTTTACAAAACATGTATAGAGAAGTATAGAGTACTCTCACTATGGATTACATTCAGTTAGTTGAAAGTCAAAGTGTGTGTGTGTGTGTGTGTGTGTATGTCATTTTTGAGAGATACATGCATGTTTTGTGTATATGCTATAAACCGTTACCTTCACAAAACAACTGTATACATGTATGGATGTTGGTACAATAGTTCATAAGCAGTTAAAGCCTATTTTTATTACATCGACCATAATTTTTACCTTGTTATCCAGTTCATCCCTGAGCAATTCAATGTAATTTAGATGACTGGACAGCCATTGATAAATAGCACTCTAGTTGACTGTTGGTAAATAACGCTTACAGAGCTTGGATGTTCTTCTGGGTCTTTGCTTCCCCATGCCTGATGAACTATAACACACTTCTAGCACTTTTCTATCAAAATCAATATTAACTTCTTCAGCAATTTGACCTACAGAAGCTCATATGTTGGATCAAACCACATGGGTCAGCCTTCCCATGGGCATCAATAAGCCTTGGTTGCCTATGATCCTGCCACTGTTCACCACTGTTACATCCATGGATTACTTCTGATAAATACTGACCGCTGCTGACCAGGAACACCCCACAAGGACTGCAGTTTTGCCTTAAACAGCCTTAAATAGAATATGAGCACAGTGAGTAGACTGCAACCATAGAAACAAGACCTGAAAAAGCTAAATTTCGTAGATGTCTATGAAATTACACTTCACATCTACCATTAAGATATGTAAATTGTATTCACTTTTCTGCCCAAATTTGAAGGATTCTGCAATCTGATTGGCTCTCGATGTACAATTTTCAGAGAACAGAATTATCACTGCACTGAAAACCCTCACATTTTGAAAACAGTGCCAGGATTGTGTTTTTCTATTTCTTCTCTCTCTCTGTTTTTTGCACTTTGTCTCACTGACTATCTGCCCCCCCCCTCTCTCTCTCTCTTTGTCCTTCTGCTTGCTGATGTTTTGAGTGAATGTGTCCTGACAGCAGTGATGAGTCTCAGAGGAAACACAGATTAGTGAGGAGACTTTCTGACCTTTCGGTGTGTCAGGGTTCAATATAAACACTGGTGAGGGACGTGGTGTTGTTTTTCGCTCCTGTGCTGGTGGAGTGGATAATTACTCGCCCTCAACATCACGGTTATTACATCTGTCTCCAACCGATTAACACACATACATACACACAGTGACCGTGACCATGTGGCTGAGACACACTTAAGTTTGAAATTGCAAAACCATTTATGTTGCAAAGATCGTGTGATTTTCTCTGATTTATTAAATCTGTGTGTGTGTACAATAAACACACAGTACAAAAAAGTTCACTTCACACAAACACAGTGAAGGAAGAGTGCAGAGACCTCCAAGAAAAAACTCATAATATTAATGATTTAAAAAAATATTACACAGATTTATTAGTTGTTTGTTCTGGATAATTTTTTTTGTTGTTGTTTTTCCTGGATCTTCACTTTATTAGTCTTTATTTTTTTTTATTTTTTTGTAAGTAATGATTCTCATTCTTTCTCTTAATCCTGGTTTCATTGATTCACCTTCTTCCCATTGCACACCCTCCGTTCTAGCTTTTGCTCGCTCTCTGTCTCTCTCACATGCACACATTCACTGTAAATGTGAAGAGCAGATTTAATTTGAGCAGGCTTCGTTTATTTCATTAGCGTTATGCCGAGCATGAGCAAGAGCTTTCTCTGATTTACATTCTGCTCAATAACTATTTTCATCTATTTGACTTTTAAATTGTAACTGATTTCCTTCTGAACAGAATGAGAGTGGGAAAAAAATCACCTGTTGGTTTAACATGATTGCTTTTCTTCACAGCTGAGCAATTCTCAGACACAGAAAGCATCCGTGTGAGAGAAATAATGAAATCTAATAGAATTAATGTCTTTATTTCTATGATAAACACTGCTGGGTTTATTTTTATACTCATTGTTATGGGGTCTCACTCTCTCTCTCTCTCACACACACACACACACACAAACCAGGTTATTCAGCATCTGACCTGAAAAGTGCATCAAACACACACCAGAAGGGTAAAAAGAACACCTGGAACCCAAGGACACACTTATATGTATTTATGGATGTGTGTTTTCAGCGTCACGTCGCTCAAAGAGCACATTGAGGATGACAGCTGTGTTCCCATGGTGACAGTCTCCATGGTAATGTTATGGCTATGATACCTTTAAGGCAGATCTATACGGATGTGTGCTGCCTGCAGAAAGTTCAAAGGTCACTCAAAGACTGAGGATGATGGTGTGTAGGAAGTGTGTGTATGTGTGCACCTGGAAAGGTCATTATATATTTTTATTCTCTAAGAGAGAACCAAGTAATATAGGATGAGAAGACAGTGGGAACAGGCTGCATTTATTCTGTCTGGACCGACATGAGTGTAAGGTTTGTGTTATCTTGTGGTTGAAGGTTTTTTTGTCTTCTATATAAAGAAGCTAGAGTAAGCACTCACTCTTCTCTTTCATCAAAACACATCAGAGACTTTCATATGAACATGATGATGATGATATTGTGTATCACTCGTGTTGTTACTGAGGAGACAAGCACACACACATATACATATACACCATATACATACACACATTAACAAAAAAAAGATTTAAATGCAATTGAATTGAATGTGAGTCTTATTAATTTCTGTTGTGTGTTGTGCATGTTGTGTTTTAAGTTTGTTGTGAATGTGTGTGTGTGTGTGTGTGTGTGTGTTCTATGTTTTTGGTGTGTGTTTTGTATGTTATGTTCATGTGTTTTGTTAATAATTAACATTGCAATTAAATGGAGGCTTTATAAATTCATGGGGAAAAATGTGTGTGTGTGTCTCTGTGCGTTTTATAATATTAAAACCCTTATGTCAGCGGTTTGTGTAGAGAAAAGCGACTCTTCTGAATAATTACAGTGCATTAAAACAAGATATGATGTGTAAAGCGACTCCTCACAAGTCTGCTCACAATTAACCTTGCATCAGTGCCATCGGGGTTGGGTATAGGCATGCTGTAGTTTGCAACTTTGTTCGTGTCCTCACTCATGTCCTCCTACAGTTCTGTTTTTTTCCTGTGGCAATGCATGTTCAGTTTTATATTTCTATCAATGTACTCTCATTATAGGATATTTTCTCTTTCAATGTTTGATTGTTATTTCTTTTTTATATTCATCTTCATCACTGGTACAGGCTGATGGTGAAAATCTTGTTTCTACATCCAGATGTTTTATTTAAATGTTAGTGCCTTTGAAAAAGAGAATGAATCTGAGCGCATTGGAACAGATATTATAGTCTATAATTGAATAAAATATGATCTAATTTTTTTCAGTATTTAAGATCACTGTTAGTTAAATTTCTTCCGACATTTTCATACTGAAAATCGAGACTTTTGAGAGAGATTCTCATTTTATCTACAAAAGCATGAAACCAGAAAAGGACCACTGAGAATCAGAGTCAAGAAGAGGGTTTGGATATTAGAAAGAGATGGAAGGGAGACTGCAGTGAGACCATCAAAAGGTAGCAAAGAGACTGCAGTGAGATCAAAGAGAAATTGTAAAGACATTATAGTGAAACCACAGACAGACTTAATTGAGACCAGAGGGAAATGGCACAGAGTGTGCAATGAGACCAAACAGAGACTGCAGAGAGGCCACAGAGAGATGTATTTGCATCATGTTCAGGTTTTGCCTCTAAGCATCATGCTAAACGATAAACATTTAATAGTCCCAGTCGTTACTCTCAGTGACTCAACATAATTCCACACCTCTGTGTTTCATTTTCTATTCTCTATAATAAATGCACACATAGTACTTAACATTTGTGTGCAGCACAAATAAGTTTGCACTGTAGCCTGATAGTGGAAAACATCCAACAAAATAACAATGAACAATATGAATATAGAACGCAGAATTGTGTTTTGCAGTGTAGAGTTATTAGAGGAAGTTCCATTGAACAACATAGTTGTGTGTGTGTGTGTGTGTGTGTGTGTGTGTGTGTGTGTGTGTGAGTCATTACACACTTCAGAAAAAGACTCGATACTATAATTCTCTCAGGAGACAGGAATAGTAGTATATATTCAAACTTATATTCTAAGCTTTTCTAATTTTCTTAACTTCTGTATATCCATTTATGTGTATATATATATCTATATATATATATATATATATATATATATATATATATATATATATATATATATATTATATATATATATATATATATATATATATATATATATATATATATATATATATATATATATAAACAGTGGTGTGAAAAACTATTTGCCCCCTTCCTGACTTTTTATTCTTTTGCATGTTTGTCACACAAAATGTTTCTGATCATCGAACACATTTTAATATTAGTCAAAGATAACACAAGTAAACATAAAATGAAGTTTTTAAATGAATGTTTTTATTATTTAGTGAGGGAAAAAAATCCAAACCCACATAGCCCTGTGTGAAAAAGTGATTGCCCCCCTTGTTAAAAAATAACTTAACTGTGGTTTATCACACCTGAGTTTTTCTGTAGCCACCCCCAGGCCTTTCAATCAAGAAATCACTTAAACAGAAGCTACCTGACACAGAGAAGTAGACCAAAAGCACCTCAAAAGCTAGACATCATGCCAAGATCCAAAGAAATTCAGGAAGAAATGAGAACAAAAGTAATTGAGATCCATCAGTCTGGTAAAGGTTATAAAGCCATTTCTAAAGCTTTGGGACTCCAGCGAACCACAGTGAGAGCCATTATCCACAAATGGCAAAAACATGGAACAGTGGTGAACTTTCCCAGGAGTGGCCGGCCGCCCAAAATTACCCCAAGTGCGCAGAGACAACTCATCCGAGAGGTCACAAAAGATCCCAGGGCAACATCCAAAGAACTGCAGGCCTCACTTACCTCAATTAAGGTCAGTGTTCACGACTCCACCATAAGAAAGAGACTGGGCAAAAACGGCCTGCATGACAGAGTTCCAAGACGCAAACCACTGTTAAGCAAAAAGAACATTAAAGCTCGTCTTAATTTTGCTAAAAAACATCTCAATGACTGCCAAGACTTTTGGGAAAATATCTTGTGGACTGACGAGGCAAAAGTTGAACTTTTTGGAAGGTGCGTGTCCCGTTACATCTGGCGTAAAAGTAACACAGCATTTCATAAAAAGAACATCATACCAACAGTAAAATATGGTGGTGGTAGTGTGATGGTCTGGGGTTGTTTTGCTGCTTCAGGACCTGGAAGGCTTGCTGTGATAGATGGAAGCATGAATTCTAATGTCTACCAAAAAATTCTGAAGGAGAATGTCCGGCCATCTGTTCGTCAACTCAAGCTAAAGCGATCTTGGGTGCTGCAGCAGGACAATGACCCAAAACACACCAGCAAATCCACCTCTCAATGGCTGAAAAAAAACAAAATGAAGACTTTGGAGTGGCCTAGTCAAAGTCCTGACCTGAATCCCATTGAGATGCTGTGGCATGACCTTAAAAAATAATAGTTTTTCACACCACTGTATATATTACATTTCTTCAGCATAAACACCCATTTTAATTTTATTGGTACAGCTTAGCTATTCCTGTGTGTTATATAAACTATTTAAAGTGTATATGTTAAAGGAAATGGTAACTTTGTGCCACTCTTTTTGTAAAAAAGGAAAAGCAAACAGCTCAGAGTCGCTTGGTTTGTGACCATCCATCTTCCTCATGATGACACTCCTGAGATTTTCAGTAGAGTTGGGGAACATTGTCTTAGCAGGAGGAAGCAAATGTTCTTCTAGAACAAGCCTGCACTTGTCTTGAGTCATTCACCCCTTCACAAAGACAAATCTGTATAATTCCATCATTACTGACACTGGGCTGGAGGCCTCTTCAGGTCTGTATATAACTATACCACAACCAGGTATTGGGCAAAGCTGAAACCTCGTCAAAAAAGATTACACTCTGCTTACTCTCCTTAGTCTGCTACAGTCCCATTTCTGTGCTCTTGTGAAACACAAGGCTTGCTCGTCTTTGCTTTTCATTGATGAAGGGCTTTTTCTGGTTCTTGGTGTGCACTTCACCCCAGTCTCAATTTGCTACTGTTGTTGAGGTCAGCCTACAGTTTGTGATTGACATTTGAATAAGTTTGCGGCCATATTGCTTGTTAGTGACCCGTTTCCAGACTATAGATTTGTTGTTCCTAATGTCCTAATGCTGCTTTATCTTGTTTATGTGAACTTTGAAATATTAAGGATACAAGCAACGTGACACTCACTGAATCCTTGTGTCAGTAAAGCTAGGATTAAGGCTTTTTTTCTTCACTCAAAAGCTTCTTTTCACTTTTTTGGTTTGTTCAATGGTTATTTTTAAATGTCCAATTGCCTTTGAAAGACTTCTAGCCCCTTTTTAACCATCCACATGGTCACACTGCAAGAGGAGAGTGTTGATTAAAGCAGTGCTTTTTTTATACTTTTCCCCATTATAAGATTGGAGGTCACCAAATCAGCACCTCATTATGCAGAATGAGGTGTGCTTGTGTAGAAATTAAACAAAGACTGGAATAGAATGCTTGTCAGATGCTGATTTAGGAGTGAACTGCAGCGATCCCTTATAGTCTTATACACATACTAAATGTATATTTTTTCCTCAGATCAGTATATATCTCATATTAAAATGTTTATCAAATACACATTTGCACAAATCACTTTAACATTGCCATATCTGCCACACATACCCATCCTTTCTATCTTTTTTTCAGGCATTCTTATTTCTGTTCTTTATACTTTTTTTTTTCCTATTTTTTATTCTCGTGTTTACATGTTGGATGTTCGTAAAAAGCATTTCACTGCTTGTCGTAAGCTATATATGTATATGTGACAAATAAAATATTAATTTGAAATCAGATTTGCAGCAGTGCCAAACTTGCAGAATTACATTTCTGAAAATGACCATTAGTACACCACAACTATAGAAACCATCAATATCCATCAATATCATAATATCATACAGACACAAACATAAAGTGCTGCATCACATAAAGTGAGAATAAACCACTCAGTGAACACAATTCAGCAAGAAAAATCTCATTTCACTGCAGCCACATCTCAACCACTTTCCGTATTATACAGATTCCATTTGTTTTACATAACACATTATTTACAGCTCATATAGTCATATAGTAATAATACTGTAGTCTTCATACAGATATACAGGAATATACTGTATAAAATGTCTTGCTGTCCAATCACTAAACTGAAATATTTATTGCAGAAATAGAATATGAAATGATGAAAACACTCTGATCTTCTGTTTAAACAGTTTAAGCTCTGTTTCACTTTCTTTTTCTATCCAGAAATAATCAAGAATGTGTATTGAGGGATAAATAAATGTAGAGATGAATAGATCAAATGTGCAATGGATGGAGTAATGAATAGATTATTAAATAGATTGAGGAATGTATAAACAGTTAAATGGTTAAATGGATGTTTCAATGAAATCTCTTATTTGAAAAACTCTTTTAAACTTACACACACACACAGTGTTAGGTGTTTTGTGTAGTGAATAATTAATGTGCGCACACACAAACGCGCACACAGTCATTAATTCAGGTGCCAGGTTTGTGCTGGTGATTTATTGAGCTGCGTTTTTAATTGTCGATGATAAAAAGTTGTTTACACTCAGAATCTTTTTTGTGTTCTGCCCTGAAGATGTTCTTTTGCTGCCAAACATTTTTCATCCTGTCATTTTCTTTAAGGGGAAAAACATGAGCATGTGACACTATTCAACTTCCTGTGTGTCTCAGTTGCAATGAAATGATGAAATGACACCCATTATAGGACAAAGAGCTCTGACTGTATCATCTAGAATCAGTTTTAGACTTTGTGTAATTTATTTTTAATTTCTTCATTTAAAAAATCATCCATTTAATTTAACACATCTGTACCATCACACACTAACCTGGGGGACACCAAATGTTCCTTCATTAAAATCATAGTTAAAGGATAGACCATAGTCCATCATAGTTAAAGGTTATCAGCTGGTTTCTGAGTGACTGAGTTTATTAAGTGCAGAAATGTTCGTATTCCAAAGCTATTTTCGTGTTTTGAGATAGTACCATTGAGGACAATCTCATGTGGCATGCAAAAAGCTATTCTCAAAAGGCTTGACTAAACAATGCAATGTGCAATGTGGCAGATCATAATGAACCAAAACGTTCACTGAGTTATTGCTGTGAGACCATTCAGTGCTTTACATATTGTATTTCATAATCAGTGCAAGATCCATTGCAGCATGAACAAGATAGTGAAATGAGGTGAGGCTTCTAGTGAATACACTTGCTGCTGTATTTTAAGAATAACATTGCACTAATTCACACTAGCTATATATAGAAGAATAAACTTTATTTGTCACATGTACATTACAGTACAGTGAAATTCTTTCTTTGTATATCCAGCTTGTTTTGGAAGTTGGGGTCAGTCATGATTTGGCACCCCTGCAGCACAGAGGGTCAAGGGCCTTGCTCAAGGACCCAAGGGATAGCTTGGTGATACCGGTGATCGAATCCCCTAAAGTCTACACTTTGTCTAAACTGTGTACTGCGTCAGCTATATATAGTTGAAATTAATATAAAAACCACTTGACTTGACTAAAGCATGAACTAGTATTGCAGAATAACTGTAGAGAAGGCTATCCTAGTTATAATATATACATGAGCTTTGAAAGAAAGACTGGAGTCAATAATTACACCAAGGTACATTTTTGGTGTATATGATAAAAAAGGAAGAATATCGACATCGTAACTGAACCTCTTGAAGACTAAACACTTGCTGGTGATATAGATTGTATTTCTCACTGAGAGATTCTGTCTAAAGCACACTGCTGGGAGTTCCTGGTAAACATTCTGGTTCAATATTGCCCCCACCAATATGCATATGCTGTGTAGAAAGTCTGCTTGCATGACTCTATACACTAGACCAGTTCCATTTTCTGTTGGTTGGCTAGTAAAACCCATAGATAAGTGTAGACCTTCTGTAATAGCCAGATAGGAAATGAACCATTTTGCTTTTGTGTCTCAGGTAGGCTGAAATCTTTGGTCTTTTGGGCTTATCAGTTTCTGTTTGTATGTGTATTTAGGAAACTGGAATGGGCAGTTGCAATAAACTACATCTGTAGAAGTCTCAGTGTGGTGCTGCTGGGTAGAAGCGAAAAACACATCCAAAAATTCCCAGTGCAATCTGCCAAGCTGCGCTGTCTGAGACTCCACAGGGGACCAGGGTGAATTGGGCTGTACCTTTTTATCCGGATCTGCAACCACCTTCACCACAGCTACATACTATCAACTTTTCTGATTTGCTGTATGAGTGTTGTTAACACTGTGTTGTGTTGTGTTGTGAGTAAGTTGTTACCATTTTAGAGCTAGAAATAGGTAGCAAAATGGTGTATTACTTTATCTTTCTGTATAAACATATTATACAGACAGTATGTTCCTGTAGAACATTTTTCTTTTTTAATTGAACTTCCTCCATAGATATCTAAGAAGCTGCATGGTATGAGCATGTACCTTGTGGAAAACCTTGTGGAAACTTGTTGACCTTACTGCAAGTAACAAAGCCTCAAGCCATTTCCCCCACTTTTGCACAACATCGTGATCACACTTCTGAATCGTGTGTTCAGCTTATGAGTAAAATGTCGAAATTTGAGTAATGTAATTTGTCTATGGATGGTTAACAAATCCACACGTGCTCTGTGCAGTATGAATCCTGATTACTGGAGGTATAAAAGTAGTTTTAATATACAATATACAACAATATAATATACAATATGTATAACAATATATAATAATTACATAAATCAAAATATAATTTGTTATATTAAATTAAACATTATTTATATAGTATATACATTATTATACATTATATATATATATATATATATATATATATATATATATATATATATATATATATATATATATATATATATATATATAGATCTATATAATATATATATATATATATATACATATTATACACCGTAAATTTCGGACTATAAGCCGCTACTTTTTTCCTAGGTTTTGAACCATGCGGCTAATAATAAGGTGCGGCTATTCTGCAGATTTTTTCCCAGACCGCTAGGGGCTCTAACCGGAATTAGAATCAAAACTAACACAAAATAAATGCAAAGAAGAAGAATGCGCTAGTTCCTCTTTAGCAGATATAAGTGGGTAGAAGCGGATAGAAGGAGGACAAACTCTATCTTTACAAGGTTAAGGTGACGTCATTTCACACACAGGAGAAATGAAGATAAATACTGTAAATAGCGCTTATTTTCTCTTCGTTCTGTCCCGTTTTAATCAGTAAAGTCTGCTGCTCGGTGCTCTCTCTCTCCTCCCCTGCTCTTTTCCACACACACACACACACACAACACAACACACACACAGACACACACACACACACACACACACACACACACACACACACACACACACACACAAACACGTGCGCGCGCACAATACAGCCTCAGCGGTTTTTGATTTTCCCTCTCCCGATATAAGCCCGGTTCTCCTTACAATCCCCGTCCGGGCTCGTAGCACATACCTAGTGTCGCGGACACGGACGCTCGATATATGTTTATGCCTAACCTTTGTCTGTTCCCGATTCCCGGACTCCTCCGGCTCGGTCCGGCGCGCAGAGCGCAAGGCTCCCTAGCCTGTCTGGCCGCTCCGTATGAGCGGCGTCTCCTGAGTTCTTTATTCTAATAAATCCTGTTTTGTATGAATTCCGGATCTCCGCGTCTCTGTGCAGCGTCCACCGTTACACCGTGTTAAAATACAGGTTAGGAAAGGATCTATTTAGGTACATACATGTACATTTACAATTCAAAAGCGGATGCGGCTTGTATGCAGGTGCGGCTTATTTATGAATTTTTTTGGGGTTTTTTTTTAAATAGAGCAGATGCGGCTTATATCCAGGTGCGCTTTATAGTCCTGGAATTTATGGTATATATATATATATATTCATTCATTCATTCATCTTCTACCGCTTTATCCGATCTTCCTCGGGTCATCGCAGGGCACACACACACATATTCACGCACACATTCATACACTAGGGACAATTTTCCAAGGTGCCAATCAATCTACCGTGCATGTTTTTGGACCGGGGGGAAACCGGAGAACCTGGGGAAAAACCCCCTGAGGCACGGGGAGAACATGCAAACTCCACACACACATTCCCGAGACGGGAATCGAACCCGGATCCTGGCGGTGTGAGGCGAACGTGCTAAACACTAAGCCACCGTGCTTTTATATATATATATATATATATATATATATATATATATATATATATATATATATATATATATATATATATATATATATATATATATATATATATATATCTATATATATATCTAAAATAAATAATATTACATAATATATAAAATATACAATATGTATAATAAATAATGTTTAATTGAATATAACAAATTATAAAATGATTTATGTAATTATTAAAATCAAATTTCTAAGTGAAATGATGCTTATTTCTGGCACAAGTTAAATGCACTAATACTCTGAAAGAAAGTACAAAGAATATTAGAGGAATGCTTAGCGATAAAACAGTAACAGTACAAAAACATAACTAACAGATTGTTCTGTAAATATGAGTTCAGAAATAGAGATATATCCAAAAATTTATAGAAAAAAAACAATGAGCAAACAGACAGAAATAAAGATTACAGAAGCACATCAGTAGAATAAATGTTTCTTTTCCACAAACTGAAAACAAACACTGGAAACAGGAGGAGGTAAATGTGCATCGATATACAGAGTGAGATTATCAAACATGCTGTCTTGTTCATGAGATACAGGAAGCTCTCATTCCATAATGCGGAACTCAGGAAACAGCTGAACTTCAGTCCAACAAACTTTTCCCATGTTTTTATCAAAGAGAACTCAAATATTGCATTCTGTCCATCAAACATCACATTACCAGAGCCAAAGAGTACAACGCTTCAGGGATCCTGAGTGGTGTGACAGAAAAATGTTCACCTTTTCATCTCAATATCCCTGCCGTAACTGCAAGTCCAAGGGGCAAGAAATGAAAAAATCCTTTATGTTCAAGACCATCCACACCTCCGTCCAACAACTAATCATTGAAATTCAATAGCTCTGAAGATATGTACAGAGACATGCATTCTTTACTTTTGTCCGTATTTGATCTAATTATATCTATAAGTCTATTGTACAGCCTCCCTCTTCATCCAACTCCTGACTGGAATGTTTCTTTCCACTGAGAGAGTGTTCCAGGTGAAAATAACTGTAGAATCAATTAAAGATATTTCAAAAGGAAATGAATTTTATCCTCATCAGAAAGAAAGAAAGGTATTTTATACTTATCACATTCTTCTTTTCCTATCACACCAATGCAATTCACATTCAGTTTACTTCAGTTCATTTTGTATTTGTGTAGCACAATGGACATTTTCTCAAAAACAGCTACAAAGATAATGTTATAATAAAGAATGCAATGCAATGTTGGGAGCTGGTGTAAGGATGCTGGTCAGCCATGATACAGTGACCCTGTAGGATTAAGGACCTTGATCAAGATTCCCAAAACTGGCATCTTATCCAGAGGACCCCCAGAGCCATAACCACTGAGCAAGCATGTCCCTGTATGTACATCAGGAACAAGGAAATAAAAATTAACAGTAAATGCGTCAATACAGCAATAAAAAGCAGTTCTTCTGAAAAAATGTGCTTTTTGTGTGTACAGTATTTGTGTGTACAAAGGGGAAATGTGTTAAGTTTAATTTGTGTTTGTTAATACTGATTTTTTTTAAACACTGTTGGCATAATTGTTTGTGCTGGTCTTATGTTTTGTGTTTGCATGTGTGTGTGGTGTGATGATTTAGGTATGATGTGTTGATTAAGTTCAGTGAGACGCGATGTCTCCACATCGATGGAGTCAATGGTCATCTCGTCTCACAGACACTCGAAACCCTCGCACGCCATTTTTTTCTCATCAGAAAATCAAACGATTTCTCAGCCACCGGTTGTCGTAAACGCAGCCAACTAGATCCACAGCACATTTTCATTTGTATCCATGCAGATCAGACAGATAGAAGGTCAGAGGGCATGTGGCTGCATCAGAGCTGGCAATATGACTGTAAATAAACCAATCTAAAACAGATTTACATTTGAGCGATGGTAAGTGTATCCAATTTAACCTCAATCCTGTTTATAATACAAACCCTTATCACTGTGGGCGAGTGACATGCATGTGATGCACGGTGAGAGAGTGAAGCTCACAGAGACAGAGCTGCGCAGATAAGGATCAAATGAATCGAACAGAGAAGCAATCAATCATCAATGGAAAGTGTTGAGTTGGTGGTCATCCAACAGCACTGCTAAAAAAAAACAACCAAAAACTGAGAATCCCTTTCTATAAAATCTCTAACATCTTTCAGAAACAGCTAAGAAAGATGACCCCACATAGTCATAGCGAGCAGGATCACCAACTCGGCTTCCTTCTTTTTCTCAGAGGTCTCGCTCGCCTTCTGCTTATGTCTGTAAATCTCTGGAGCTGCATGGAATTGGTTTTCCTCATACCTGTAAGGTTGATCATTTCAGGTATCATGGAGAGGATCAACATCTGCTCCATGCAGCCTCACCACTGGTGTACCACAAGGCTCAGTACTTGGTCCTCTTCTTTTCTCACTCTATACTCTTTCTCTCGGTAAAGTCATCTCCTCTCATGGATTTGACTATCACTGCTATGCTGATGACACTCAATTAATCTTCTCCTTTCCTCCATCAGATAAAACAACATCTGCTAGAATATCAGCCTGTCTATCTGACATCGCTTCGTAGATGAGCGTTCATCAGCTGAAACTCAACCCGAAGAAAATGGAACTGCTGGTGATCCCATGTGATTCATCTCCTGGTCAGGATCTCTGCATAACTCTCCATAACTCCCTACTTTCTCCCTCCACCACTGCTCGTAATCTCGGGGTAACTATAGACAATCAATTATCTTTCTCTTCCCATATTGCTAACATTACTCGCTCTTGTCGTCACCTTCTCTACAACATCAGAAGGATTCCACCATTTTTATCCACTCAGGCTGCTCAGGTCCTGGTTCAGTCTCTTGTCATCTCGAGACTGGACTACTGTAACTCTGTGCTGGCAGGTCTACCTCAGAACACTATTCGTCCACTGCAAATGATTCAAAATGCAGCTGCACGACTCGTGTTCAACGTGCCTAAATTCTCTCACACCACCCCACTGCTGCGCTCGCTCCACTGGCTTCCTGTAGCTGCACGCATCAGATTCAAAACACTGACGCTCGCCTACAAAGCCATCATCACCTCCCATACTGCACCTCACTGCCTGAGAGCATCCAGCACTGCTCGCCTGGTTCCACCGTCTCTCAGGGTAAAAGGTAAGACCAGCTCAAGGTCTCTTTCTCTGTTCTGGCACCGATGTGGTGGAACGAACTTCCACTGGATGTCCGAACAACGGAGACACTGTCTACATTCAAACGTCGATTGAATACCTACCTCTTCCAACAACACCTATCCTAACATTCCTTTTTATTCTCTTTTATCTCCCTCTGTCCAGAAAAAAAAAAAAGGCAACTGCCTATCCTCGTGTACTTAAGTTTGTATTTACCTTTCTTGACTAAATCTTATCCTTAGAGCGAGACCTAAAGCACTTCCTGTATGTCGCCCTGGATAAGGGGGTCTGCTAAATACCGCAAATGTAAATGTTAATGTAAATCCTATCTTTATATGGAGGAGATCTGAAGAGGAGTTTGTAGCTTCTATGATGAATTTGAATCATCACAAATGTTTCAGTTGAAATTAACCCTTGTGGTGTTAGGGACAGTTATACCCAGTTATAAATATAGGACCAAATTAGTGCCAAATCTGAAATCATAAAGACACCATTTGCTCATTAACGCTGACAACAGTCCACTTACAAACATATTCTCTCCCAACTCTCTCTCCCAGCTTCTCTTTTTGCCTGTTTGTCATGTAATCCTCAGTATGACTACTGGACTGTGCTGCGATAATATCACATGTGATTTTTCTAACTAAGATTGTGTAGGGAGGGAAATTTAACATGGTGGGCACAATAAAAAAGAAGATATCCCCACTTTCTTCAAAATTTGCTTTTACAGTTGTTTTATATTGTACAAAAGATAACAGTGTGGTACTTATGTCTGCTTTTCACAAAGATGCAGCTGGAAGTGACAAAAGTCATCAGGAAGTGACAAAAAGCCCACACTTATCCTGGATAATGTTTTTTTGGGAGGCAGTCCTCCCTCAACATCAACCAGTATAGTTACAGCCCCACAATCCCACTGACACAACCTGATTCTCAAAGAAAGAAGGGTTAGCTCCACCCTCGCAATATAGACAGTGCATCTACTGCAAGAAATATCTCTGCAAAGGGACTGAAAGTGTCATGCATGTAGACCTGCATGTTTTTGCACACAAAGACTTTTATTGGATCAAATACTTGCTTTCTATTAGTTTGATATGCTTGATTAGTTGTTCTTTGTTTGACCTTGTATTATTACTTGTTCTGCTGTTTATTTTGTGTTAAAGTCCTATTTTTTGCCTTTATCTTGAAGTAAAAATATATGGGTCAAAATTGACCACATAGATGCTACTATAATTAATAATCTTAGAATAAAAAAAAATCATGATATGCGCTCTAACCTCCCTCAAACTTAAGTAACATAATCTTTTATTTATTTAAATAATTCTCTAGAGGTTCATTTGACCATTTTATTAAATATTGAAAACGAGAGATATGCTGTAAAGAGAAAAACCCAGGGGGATAAATCAAAAATATTTAAACCTCTGTTTTCATGGATAATGAAGGCTAACATGGTATTCAAACAGTAAGAAAGAAAACCATATTATAAATAATTGTTTTGATGGTATATTATGGCTGATATAAGAAAAGGGTCAAAACTGACCCATTAACATAAGGGATAGTAACAGAAAGATAACACAAGAGGACGGTTAAAACTCCGGACTTGTGCCACAGGATGTGGGAATGTGTTGCTGTGTGTGCATTGTGTTGCTAAAGTTTGCTGTTACAGCAGCTTAATTACCACATAACTGGAATTACTGATGAAGGGAATAAGTGATGAAGTGCACACTTTATGGGTAATTGGACTTGTTAAAGTGGAAAACGACAGAAGGAGAGCCGAGAACAAATCAGCAGCACAGCGTAAATACACCAAGTGTAAACACAAAATTACTAACATATTAACTTCTGACACTTAAACCATTTACAGTCATTTACACACACACAAACACACACAGCTGTAAATGGTTTAATTAAAATATATACATATATATATGCCAAAGTTATAATGCATGAATGCAAATTCAATTTATGGCCACTAATGTTATTAACGCGTGATTAACGCAGTGTGCACTACTATGTGAATGATCTGCTCCTTCACTCTGTGTTGTGTTGGTGAATGAATGAAACCCAAATAACAAAGAACAAAAAAGAAGAAATGAATAAAGAAACTTCAGTGCATCCACTCACGCTTCCTAAATTTCCCTGAATTACGCCTATTAGCTATGCATTCACAAGAGGTATGAGTTCCTCACTATATTAGCGTATATTACAGTATGGAAGCTTACGCAAGCGCACAGAATTCCCAAATCTGTATTACGGAAGCGAATTTTTCTTTTGTGAATGCAACGCGCTTCTGTATAACCTAAATGTATCACAGGTTTATATAGAAAGTATATAAACTATATGGAAAAAATAACATTGAAATTGTTATTAAAATAATATTTCTGAGAAACTTAAATATGAAATAATCAATAATTTTATTAAAGGGAGAGATTTTGAGAGAATTTTATATAATTATATATATATATATATATATATATATATATATATATATATATATAGATATATAGAGAGAGAGATAGAGAGAGAGAGAGAGAGAGAGAGAGAGAGAGAGAGAGAGAGAGAGAGAGAGAGAGAGAGAGAGAGAAATAGATAGATTGCATGTAATGTGATGTAATTACCTCCGTCACCTGGGCTTTATAAGGTTTATTCATTCATTCATTCATCTTCTACCGCTTTATCCGATCTTCTCCGGTCATGGGGAGCCTGTGCCTATCTCAGGCGTCTATGGGCATTAAGGCAGGATACACCCTGGATGGAATGCCAACCCATCGCAGGGCACACACACACATTCACACACACATTCATACACTAGGGACAATTTTCCAAGGTGCCAATCAACCTACCGTGCATGTTTTTGGACCGGGGGGAAACCGGAGAACCCGGAGAAAAACCCCCTGAGGCACGGGAAGAACATGCACAAACTCCACACACACATGAACGAGACGGGAATCGAACCCAGACCCTGGCGGTGTGAGGCGAACGTGCTAACCACTAAGCCACCGTGCCCCTGCTTTATAAGGTTTATATGTCATATAATTATAAAATGTATTGACTTTAATAAAGCATTTGCAATTGCGGTAAGTGATGTGACTTTGTATCAAATTTGTCTTTTTGATATAAATAGAAAATCTTTACACTGTTATTTCCTTCACTTTCATCATTTCTTCTAATTCATCATTCCTTTTCCTTGGCCATGGCTGCCCCATGAGCAGCAGAGGGGAAGTCCTTCCTTTGTATGTGTGTATGTGTGTGTGTTTCTGTGTGATGTACATCTCTGCTAAGTGTGAAATCAAAATGAAGTTTAATTTTCTATGTGAGTGATATTTTAATTAAGGGAGCACATCTGTCACAGCTGTGTGTGTTGTTAATATCTCAGTCACATCCACCAGCAGCACCACTTCACTGTATATAAGTTTGCGCACCCTGCGCACCTGCCCAGAGACAAAAATCTGTCTGAGCCTTTAAATGGTTGGCTGTATGAATCCATTTCAAGTCTTAAAAGGAAGAGACGACAGTTATAAAACAACAACATGTCATTGTATAATGATGGAATAAATGTAGAACACAAAAACACTGCACAGAAGCCATACATTCTAATAACAACTTTCACTGTTATAAAAGAACATAGATCAGATCTTCCTGACAGGGAACAAAGAGGTAAATACAGCTTTTAATCCTCTTTGTGTAAAGTTCTGTCCAGAAAAACAAACACTGAAGATTTACAATTTTCCAGATCAGAGTGTGTCAGCAAAACAGAGCATCTCATAGAGAATATTCCGGAGTTTGCTGTTGACCAGTCTTAACCTAATGATCTGTTGGGGTGCATGTAGTGGTGATAAGAGGCTGGTTTTAGATTTGATAACCAAGAACATAATCTGATTCCAAATGCATGCTTTTGAATGATTAACACACACAGAGGGCATTGAGAATATTTATCTGTTTCTGTTTAAGATCACTCTAAGCAGAGGGATGGAGGTCTGGAAATTGGATGATGAAGGGTGGTGTTTGGTTTCTAAGATTGTGTCCCAGTGGTCAAAGATCTGGGTTTCTGAATATAAGATCAGCAGTTTGAGCAAGACTCTTTACACTGTCTGTTGTAGATTCTGCTCCATGTGAATCAACAGCTTTTAGACTCTTATAATTATCACCAATCGCAAGAACCAGTGTGAAATTTCTGTCTGTGTGTGAACACACACGCACGCATACTCATGCACACACACACACACACACACACACACACACACACACACACACACACAGGTCAAGGATACATAAATTAATGTAAATTACACACAGAGGGAAATCAGATCAAGAGAAATAAACAGTGCAGTAAATACTGACCTTTCAAACACATGCTAAGTGTGATCACTGACAAGAATGCTAATTTTTGGTACACAAGAATAAACATTGAAACTGTAAGCACTGAGGGTAAATAAATATAATTATATACATACGTTGACACATTTGTTGGCACTCTTCCACAAAAAAATAACCACAAGTATATCTGAAACACCCTCAGGTGTCTTCGGCATCAAGGCAGGACACACCCTGTATTGAATGCCAACCCATCACAGGGCACACATCGCAGGGCAAACACACACACACACACACTCACGCACTAGGGACAATTTTACAAGGTGCCAATCAACCTACTGTACATATTTTTGGACCCGGAGGAAACCGGAGAAAAACCCCTGAGGCATGGAGAAAACAGGAAACTCCACACACACACACATGGCGGAGGACGGAGTCGAACCCCCAACCCTGGAGGTGCGAGGCCAACATGCTAACCAGTAAGCCATCGTGCCCCTTCCATTTGGAACAGATAAAAGTAATTATTGTTCTTTATTCAGTCTAAGTTGTTCAGAACTCAATACGCTCAAGCTGTTGAGTTTTGATTCAACAGAGTATTTTGAATAATAAAACAATTGAAAACAGCATCAGGGGCACGGTGGCTTAGTGGTTAGCACATTCGCCTTACACCGCCAGGGTCGGGGTTCGATTCCCGTCTCGGCCATGTGTGTGCATGTTCTCCCCGTGCCTCAGGGGTGTTTTCTCCAGGTTCTCTGATTTCGTTCCCGCTCCAAAAACATGCATGGTAGGTTGATTGACCCCTTGGAAAATTGTCCCTAGTGTATGAATGTGTGTGTGAATGTGTGTGTGTGAGCCCTGTGATTGGTTGGCATTCCATCCAGGGTGTATCCTGCCTTAATGCCCATAGACGCCTGAGATAGGCACAGGCTCCCGTGACCCAAAGGATGATCGAATATAGCGGTAGAAGATGAATGAATAAATGAATACAGCATCAACAAAAATGATGTCTCCTGCAACCTGATATTTTGTTGTACACTCTTTAGAGGCCATCACTGCAAGCAGGAGACTCCTTTAATGCTAAGTGAGACTTCTGCAACTGTGATCAAGCAGAATCTTGAAAAGACCTTATAGTTACATTTATAACAGTATTCACAGGAACACGAAAAATGCTTGGAAAAAGAAGGACATATGCTTTACCTTTATTTTTTTCCTGACCTCTTCAGAGACCTCTCTCCTGGTCTATGTTCAGGCTGGTGTACACTAGGGATGCATATCTCCATAACTGAGGCCGGTGAGATTAGCATCTCAAAGCATAGCCAGTCATACGATGCATTAAAATGCATGTGAAGCAACTACTGATGCAATGTGATACTTTCATATCTTATTACGATGCAGTGCATTCCGATTACAATTAACACAATGTTATTATTATGATGCAATATAAAGTGGGCAAAAATATTTGTTCTCCTGATGATTTTATACATTAACAAAGAAATTTTCTGTTTCTTCATTTCTTTGTTTACACCCTAACTAAGTCCTTAATATTAATCCTAGGTTTATTTGAGCAGTGAGAAAAAAGCAATAAATTGATTGCATTTTAAAAAGGAAATCAAGTATTTGATCCCTTATCATTCAGCAAGATCTATGGATGATTACAAGTTTCTTTTATACATGTATAATGTATAATAAACCAATACACTAATACTCCTAAATCTCACTTCCTTAACTATTTATACAAGTAATCATTAAGTCAGATACCAAACTCTCCACCACGGTCAAGATCAAAGAGCTGTCCAAGGATGTCAGGGACAGTGTTATAGATCTACACAATGCTGGAATGGGCTAGAATAGAATCGACTTTATTTGTCTCATATACATTACAGTACAGTAAAATTGTTTCTTCGCATATCCCAGCTTGTTTTGGAACCGAGGGCCAACACCCCTAGAACACAGAGGGTTAAGGCCGCTGCTCAAGGACCCAAGGGCGGCAGCTTGGTGATAGCAGGGCTCAAACCTGCACCAGGGCCTTAAACCACTGTGCTACACCCTCCCCTACAAGACCATCGCCAACCGGTTTGATGAGAAGGTATCAACAATTACATTTACAGCATTTGGCAGACGCCCTTATCCAGAGGGACTTTAGGGTTAAGGGCCTTACTCCAGGGCCCACTCCAGGGCTGGCAGCATGGTGGTGGTGGGACAAATAGCTTCCTTAATTCCTTGGTTCAGACAGACAGAAAATCATCAATTTAAAATTCCTTATTCAAATACAAAAAACAAACAAACAAAAGAAAAAACAAAACCAGATATTATTTTCCTGTTCTTCGGGAAGATGCAGTTCTTCTTCGGCCATGTTAGTCTATCTTCTATATTATAATATACCTCGGCTTCTGTAATGTTACACTTTGGATCAAAAGGTGATGAGATCAAATTCCAGACACACCATCTTCCACTCCTACACCCAGGACCAAACAACCTTAACTCCAAAAAAAGTCAAACAGTGTGTATGAATTTATGTGTGTAAAATGAATGGGAGGGGGGCGTGCATTATGACTACATATTGGGATTGCACCTCATGTGTGCAAGGTGCTCTGAACCATTCAGCTGCAGGCAGATATATCAATTTACATTAATGATTCAAATGATTCCATCATTTCCATCTACAAACACACACAAACTTACAAACACATGCATTCACACACAAGAAATGAGAGAAGAGTAGACAATAATCAAAAGTACTTGTGCTTTGTTTTACTAATTGAAACTATCATTTGATCCCAGCCATTTCACACACTCTCACACACACACTCTCTCTCTCACACACACCTCTCTCTCCATTTAACAAATTACTCTCCCACAACCTTCATTGCAGTTTCTTTACGATATTTAAGTAATATTTATGGAAGGAGTCTTCAGTGTCAGCACTTTGTAGTGGCAGAGATCCGCAAAAGCGAGGTTACACTTTGCGTTTTTGCCGTTTCATTCTATGAGAAAAAGTAGATTCATGACCGAGCACTGGCTAAAACAACATAAAATGATGAAAACCGAACAGTGCTTCTTGGGGGCCGATTTAAATAAGAAATGTCAAAACATCTACACAACAGTCAATTACCTGAAGCTCATCAGGTTGTCCGGTGCAGCTTCTGCTGCTGTAATCTGTCTGTAGGAGCACACTAATATTACAATCTTCCCAAAGCAAACACTTGGTTGCATCTGTTCAGTATTAATAATTATTTGATAAAAAAAAGTCTTTATAAATCAAGTACAATGTAGTTAATTGTGTGTTCTCTCCATCAAACATACATGATTCTTCCCCAAATACATAGCTCTATTAAATGGCTTTGGTATGCAAAGTGTAACAAAGTAACTGCCATAAAAATATTTTATCTGTACATCAGGATTGCCAGCCTATGCAAACTACTGCACATTAAAATATTTGAATAAATGGATACATTTTTAGATAGAGGATGCAGTGTCTCAGCTGAGAAAATTAATACGGAATAGCCATACATGAGGGAAAAAAGTACAATCAAAGGTTTTTCAGTAAGATTCTGAGTTTGAGGAACTTTACTTTTGGGGTGCATGCTCGTGCACAAGAACTGTTGACCGCGTTGCTTAATTATCACAACTGTCCACCACAACCTTAATTCTGGTAGAAATACCATGAGAAATAGCACAGCTTATTACAACAAAGTATTTTAAGTTTAACAAGTCCATGAGGGTTTTTGCTATAGAGGGTTGTGCATACTTTTGTTTGTGTTCTTTACATCACAACATGGCCACAAATGTGAGCTAAAATCCATCAATTTAGCAACTGATGATCCCTAATCAGAACAAGTGAACTGCAAAAGGCTGATTCTCCTCAGCTGTGAGGACGTCATTGTTTCTGAACTCGTTACAAACCTGTCGGAAATCTCTCCAGGATCTGGTCTTCAGCCTGCTAACAGTGCGTCTCAGCAAGGATTCATGGTGCGTCTCAGTGAGAGCTCACAGCGTGTCTCGGAGTGGTACCGGATTCATCCTTCACCATTTTGTACCTTTTACTGATTAGCACAATTCTAGATAAGCATTTAATTAATAAACAGAGTCAGGGGCGAATGGTATTTACATTTTATTATTTTTACACAGAAGCAGAAATGTCCGTATGCAAATGTGTGCGAGAGACAGGAGTTGCTCATTTAAATGAAATACTAAATAATCAGTAATAGGAGTCTCTGAGTGAAATAAAATATAGGTTTATTACTTACAGTTATCAAAGATCACATGAGCAGCGAGCATGAAACGCACTCACAAGCACACACACACAGAGTTATCAGCCCACCACCACTGTTTCTTCGTCAGGGAATTCGTAATACGGGACCTCCAGGTTGAGAGGAGCCGGACCTTTCCTGATGCGGCCTGAGGCGTCGTAGTGCGAGCCGTGACACGGACAGTAGTACCCTCCATAATCACCTGCATTGGCAATTGGAACACAGCCCAGGTGAGTGCACACTCCAATGACGATGACCCACGAAGGTTTCTGAACGCGGTCCAGGTCGTGCTGAGGATCACGCAGCTGCGACAGATCCACATCTGCCTCGGTAGAAATCTCTTTCTCTGTGCGGTGGCGCACGAACAGAGGCTTCCCTCTCCACTTAAACGTCATGTTCTTGCCCTCTGGAATGTCCGACAGTTTGATCTCAATCTTGGACAGGGCCAGGACATCAGCCGAAGCACTCATGGAGGAGACAAACTGTGTGACGGCCGTTTTGGCAGCATAGACGCCTATGACAGCTGTGGAACCTGTGATCAGGTAGGAGAATGTTCTCCTTGCATCACCGCTTTCTTGAGATGACTTCTTTGGGTCCACCACTTCAGGGCGCCGATAATCAGTGAAATCAGGAATCCTGATGTCCGTGTGAGCGAAACGCACACTGCCAATTGCTACAAAACAAAACAAAATAGGTATCATTACTAGGTTTATTAAAGAGAGTTCACTTCCAAATTACTTTCATAGATAAACTTCCACAAACAAAAGATTTTTTGTCGTCTACAAACGTTTGCATGCATTAAAAACCATAAATCATTACTCAGGTCCCTTTTCTCTTTTTTTTGAGTCACAAAATAAATATCATTGTTTTAGCATTTTTAGCAATTTTAAATGAAAGAAAAAGTCCGGATCGTAGGCGCCGTGCGCATGCGCAGCAGCAGGGTCAACTAAATGACAGAACTTAACCCTTGTGTCACCATGCTAACATTAATCACAGCTTATAACGAGATGAATAATTATTTACAATTCTGAGAATAGGAACAGAAATATTTTTAAATGAATTTTAAAAAAAACGTGAACTAAAACATAATAACGGATACCAAATAATAAGTCAAAGCTGCGTGTCCTTGAGAAACAGTAGTTAGCTTAGCCAGGACGCCGAAGCTCGAAATCACGAAGTACAAAAACACAGTGTGCGGATGTAAAAGTGGTAAAAGTCGTGTGTAAATCCTCACACAACACTTCTACACTCTAATGACTGTCGGGTGTTTTAATGGGGGAGGAAGACTCGGCCCGGGACTCACCGTTCAGGCTGGCGGATACAGCGGGCCCTGTCCTGGGGCTCTGTCCGCTAAGAGACTCGCGGCAGAGGAACGGCTTCTTCACGTCCAACACAATCTTTTCGCTTTTCATCAGTAGCCCAGGCGCGAGAGACTTCAGCGGCCCGGGAACGGTGAAGCTCGTGGCCTGTAAATATGGCGATAACGGCCCCGCGCGCGCAACCACCGACATCATCTTTGCTCACTTTAGCAGTGTTTCCAGCGGCCGAGGGGCGGGGCTTCTTCTCCTCGGAAAACAACTTCCGTTCAAAGTCGTAGCAGCGTCATGACGCCATGACGCAGGGCGTGTGGCGCTTGCGTGCCCGTGTGTGCATATTAGGGCTGTCAATAATTAAAATATGAATCGCACGTTTTCAATGTACCATAAATATAACCCTTTTCATACTTATAATACTCTACATGTAACGGATGTTATAATGATATACATTTCACTAAAAATCTCTACCTTTAATAAAATGATTGATTACGTAATATTTATTTTACTCTGGAAATTATTCTTTTACTATTAATATAATTTTACTATTAATAACTGATTGTCAATGAATGAATTTCTTGCTAGTGGTTGTTTTGATTGTCCTTTAAGATGTTCTAGTTGCTGACCATATAAACTGTTTAGGTTACACATGGTAATAACGTATACTATATAATATATTAAGTAGCTTATATATATTGTGAATGCTAGTAGGAGTATGAAATTAGGGAAGTATGATTGTATGCACATTGCTTTGTGTTTTTTTTTATGTTTGTTTGTTTGTTTGTTAATAAAACACATCTATCCTCTTTTATTTTCCATCCTAACATTACAGTTCAAGCGGTAAGTGCGACCGAGAATAGGTCAATGCTGAAATTCACGGACTGAAGTTTCTTTATTCATTTGTTCTTTTTTATTCTTTGATGTCCAGGTTTTTTTCATTCGCCAACACAACACAGAGTGTAGGAGCAGATCGGCAGATATAAATGCCCACTGCGTTAATCATACTTAATAAAATTGGTGTCAATAAAGTGAAATTGCATTAATGCATTATAACCTTGACAGCCTAAATGGTTTGTGATACATGTGAATATAATATATATATATATATATATATATATATATATATATATATATATATATATATATATATATATATATATATATATATATATATATATATATATATATATATATATAAAACCATTTACAGCTGTGTGTGTTTGTGTGTGTGTAAATGACTGTAAATGGTTTAAGTGTCAGAAGTTAATATGTTAGTAATTTTGTGTTTACACTTGGTGTATTTACGCTGTGCTGCTGATTTGTTCTCGGCTCTCCTTCTGTTGTTTTCCACTTTAACAAGTCCAATTACCCATAAAGCGTGCACTTCATCACTTCTTCCCTTCATCAATAATTCCAGTTATGTGGTAATTAAGCTTCTGTAACAGCAAACCAAAACTTTGCCCGTTAATCAAATTAGTGCCGTTAAAGTAAATTTGTGTTAACACGTTATTAATGTGTTAACTTTGACAGCCCTGGTGTATATACATCATGCAGAAACTGTGCATTACTTCACCATGGTTCTGATGGCAAATACCATCATCCATACTCTTGACAACAACCTAAACCTTACACACAGACCAAAACTTCACACACAAAACCACTAACCTACACCTTGCACACACCTAAACAGCACATGGGTGCTGCCCTACACACCTGAACTACACCTTATACACAAACTGACCCAGAACATTGAACTCCTGTATACCTCGACACACCTGAACACAAAACATCTAAAAACTGAACTATATCTTTAAACACCTAAACACTGAACTAAAGACCTGTACCCCCGCAGGACCCAACGCAAATGTGTGTGGCAGGACAAGATTTGATGTTGAACACGGGTGAATGTGGGAATTTATTCATGTGTGTGCAGGTTGCAGGAGAATACTATTAATTCGTGGGACTCCAGCAAATTGGTCTTAAAATTATATAAATGTACATATAAAAAACAAACAAACAAATAAACTGCTATGAACTGTTATGCAAAAAGCAACAATGTCAAATAAAATAAATGATATTCAAGGACAAAGTCTGGAGTGACTTAAATATTGCCTGCCGGAGAAACATCGAAGAAACATTTTTATGTCCCGGGATATTTTTGGCAGGAGCGGGACAAAACCTTATGGGAGTGGAAGGCGGAAAAATTCATCCGTCGCAGGTCTGTACACTGAACTTAAAACACCTAAACAATGAACTACACCATATATATATATATATATATATATATATATATATATATATATATATATATATATATATATATATATATATATATATATACAGTCATGTGAAAAAATTAGGTCACCCTTTGAAAGCATGTGGTTTTTTGTAACATTTTTAATAAATGGTTATTTCATCTCAGTTTTTAACAATACAGAGAGATTAAAATAATCAAACTAAACAATGAAAACTGAAGAAAAGTCTTTTCAAGATCTTCTGTAAATGTCATTCTACAAAAATGCCTATTCTAACTGAGGAAAAAGATAGGACACCCTCACATGTATTCCCTCTTAAATTGGCTCAGATCTCACACAGGTATATCACACCAGGTACACCACGTGCACATAACTAGTAGATTCGTTACTCTGCATGTTGAATGAGGCTTGCCCTATTTAAACCTCAGACATTTAGTTTGGTGTGCTCCTGACTGTTGAAGTGAGAGTGAGCACCATGGTGAGAGCAAAAGAGCTGTCAGAGGACTTCAGAAAAAAGATTGTAGCAGCCTATGAGTTTGGGAAGGGATTTAAAAAGATATCATCAAAAGATTTTGAAATCAGCCATTCCACTGTCCGGAAAGATAGTCTACAAGTGGAGGGCTTTCAAAACAACTGCCAACATGCCCAGGACTGGTCGCCCCAGCAAGTTCACCCCAAGAGCAGACCGCAAGATGCTAAAAGAGGTCTCCAAAAACCCTAAAGTGTCATCTCGAGAACTACAGCAGGCTCTGGCTACTGTTGATGTAGAAGTACATGCCTCTACAATCAGAAAGAGACTGTACAACTTTAACTTGCATGGGAGGTGTGCAAGGAGGAAACCTTTGCTTTCCAAGAGAAACATCAAGGCCAGACTGACATTTGCCAGAGATAAAGTTGACAAAGACCAGGACTTCTGGAATAATGTTCTTTGGACAGATGAGTCCAAAATTGAATTATTTGGACACAACAGCAGAGGACATGTTTGGCGTAAACCAAACACAGCATTCCAAGAAAAGAACCTCATACCAACTGTGAAGCATGGAGGTGGAAGTGTCATGGTTTGGGGCTGCTTTGCTGCAGCAGGACCTGGTCAGCTCACCATCATAGAATCCACCATGAATTCTACTGTGTATCAGAAGGTGCTTGAAGAACATGTGAGACCATCAGTTAAAAAAATTAAAGCTGAAGCGGAACTGGACCATGCAACATGACAATGACCCAAAACATACTAGTAAATCAAACAAAGATTGGCTGAAAAAGAAGAAATGGAGAGTCCTGGAATGGCCAAGTCAAAGTCCAGATTTGAATCCCATTTAGATGCTGTGGGGTGACTTGAAAAGGGCTGTACGTGCAAGAAACCCCTCAAACATCTCACAGCTGAAAAAGTTCTGCATTGAGGAGTGGGGTAAAATTTCCTCAAGAGTTCTGCATTGAGGAGTGTGGGTTTTTAGTGATCAAACCCCCCGCTCCCCGTTTCCATCGTAAACTGCCCATTTCCTCAGACCGATGTCGGAGACTGGTAGATGGCTACAAGAACCGTCTCACTGCAGTTATTTCAGCCAAAGGAGGTAACACTCGCTATTAGGGGAAAGGGTGTCCTATCTTTTTCCTCAGTTAGAATAGGCATTTTTGTAAAATGACATTTACAGAAGATCTTGAAAAGACTTTTCTTCAGTTTTCTTTGTTTAGTTGGATTATTTTAATCTCTCTGTATTGTTGAAACGGAGATTAAATAACCATTTATTAAAAATGTTACAAAAAACCACATGCTTTCAAAGGGTGTCCTAATTTTTTCACATGACTGTATATATATATATATGTGTGGAAGAAGTGTGGATGGATGGGTGTATCAGATCTACAAACTAATATGGAGTACACACACACTCTGTTTCTGAGGGGGTTTTAATTATCTCTTGTCATCTGCTTGTGTTAAAATGCAAATCCTGTTGTGTTCCCAGATTGCTGAAGGGCAATAGAGTGTGTATGTATGTTTGTGTGTGTGTTTGTTCCTCCCCTTCAATCAGCCGTCTCTAACCCCCAGTAACACATTAGTGTGCTCTTAACGCCACCCTGAACACGCCTGTGTAATTGATAAGAAGGCTGAGTATCTAAATGGAAATCTGAGGAAGACACACAGCACACACACACACACACACACACACACACACACACACACACACACACAATGTCATCTGCTGTACAGAGTTAAAAAAAGAGAAAACATGTTCAAGTAGTAAAGTGGAAGTATTTACTCTCCTGTTATTATTTTTGATGATTTCTTGAATACTGATGCACATGATATTTTATACTCACTCTACTTTCTCATGTAGGGATTTTATGATCTCGGATCAAGTTGAGAGCACAGAACAGAGATTATTACCTCTCAGTAGACTTCCTCTGCTTTCTTGTGACAGAAAGACGGTTTGTAATTCAATCATTTGTGTTTATTAGGGAAATCGTTCTGTTAAGAAGGGAAATGTTTTGCTTTTATAAAAATGATCAATTTGCTCATTTTGACTATAACTGAGCACAACATCTCCCATCAGAGCTCCACTTCAGGGACGATGATCCCTGAAGTGTTTTAGTTTTGTTTTAGGATAAACAGACCTTTAAACAGGTGTGTGTGTGTGTGTGTGTGTGTGTGTGTGTGTGTGTGTGTGTGTGTGTGTGTGTGTGTGTGTGTATGTCTGCTCCAGTCATTTTGTCTTTTTTGGAAAAACAGTATATGAAAACTGCAATAGCCTGAGGGAAGAATTGGAGTGTGAGCTTATTTATAAAGACACAAGGCTGTAACATGTCACGTCTGGGTCGCACCAGGTTTTTATTTGATCTGAATACATATCTGAATATGATGAGAATATTTTCATCCTGAGTGCGAGAGAGGATTTATCCTTGTATGCTTGTGTATAAAAGGTGAACTAGAGTTTAATCCTCAGTACTGGAGGTGTCTGTAACACACTATGGGTCTCGTGTTTATGAGACTCAGAGTAATCCTCCGACACATACTAAACCTCACAACATGTCACTCTGAACCGTTACAGTCATCTGTGCTGAATAAAACACAAATTTTAACACACAAATTTTAAATTACGAACAGAATACATTAAATATCAAATACACTGATATATGTGTAGATATCACACAATCATCCTCTCGACTTCCTGTGAAGGCTGAGGAAATCCCATCTGTCACCCATCCTGACCATGTTATACAACTGAAACTGGAACTGGAACTGAACTCAATGGTTTTACTGTTTATACTATTTTTACTGTTTACACCAGCAGCAACTCACTCTTCCGGCTTTTTCTGCACATCATTGTGTTTCTCACTACTGAGAAGGTGGTATCTCAGTGGTTAAGGCATTGGGCGCTTGATCGAAAAGGTCAAAACTAATATGCAGAAATTGTGTTTCTCAATACTGTTTACATTTCACTATTTTTCACATTGCACTGTATAACTTGTCATCACTATTTTGTTTTTGTTTATTTGAACTACATTGTAGTGCGCTGTCTGTTCTGCACTGTTTTGTCTTGCACGGTTTGCACTAGGTTGCACACTAGGCACTTTATGTGGCCAGGAAAACTTATCTAGTCCTTATCTCTGTGTTCTGTTATGTAGCTATATGTTATCTTATGTTTAATGTAGCACCAAGATTCTGGAAAAACATCTCATTTCACTGTGTCTGCATCAGCTATATATATAAATATATATGGTTGGAATGACAATATAAGCTTCTTGACTTGACTTGATTGGATTTTCTACGGGTGTTGTGTAATTTTAATTGTAATTGTCCTTGTCCGGATGCATGCAGAAATGTTCTGTCTGTTTGCATTACTTTACTGAGATTTGAATCGAGCCACTTTAGTGTTTAACAAAATTGTCACGTAAGACGAGAGAAGCTCAGGGAAGCAGATGCCAGTGCATTAAATACAATCTATATTAATCAGGCAGGATAATCCTAATCGAAAGGCAAAATCATGATCAAATTCAGGCAAAGGTCAGGCAATGTACAGACTGGAACCAGTGGAGCAAGACATAGTAGAGAGACAAAGACACAAAAACAGGGACAAACTAAATCAACAACAAAATATCTATACAGAGAGATAAACAGCTCTGTAAGTCTAAGGCAGCGACGGCCAAACTTTTTTGTAAGAAGGCCAAAAATCTAACTTTTTTGAGGAATGTTTAGTGAGTAGAAATGCTCCATTGAAGTAAATGTGCTCATTTTAGAGAAAGCTAAATAATGTATACATGTACATTCAATAAAAACACAATTCCCACATATATTCTTTACATTAATTTATACATGAAGCAGAACATGGGTTTGTTTGTTTATGAAGCTGGCTATTGGGGTAATTAAGGCCTTTTCTGCTGTCTTAAAGTACACCAGAATGACTAGTATGCTGTATACACACACACACACACACACACATACAGATATATATATATATATATATATATATATATATATATATATATATATATATATATATATATATATATATATATTATATTATAAATTATTCATTTCACAAGGTTACTCTCGGCTTTCTCTTAGCAATTACATAACATATTGCCATAAGGCTATCAAAACAGCCCAAGCACTTGTTCGATGCAAATTCCTGTTACCTGAAATTGTTGCTTTAACCAATCAGACTGCCTAATAAAACACTAGATGGCATAGTTTTGATTGGTGGAGAGAGAGTGGACTACCACTCTCAACCCCCAAGTGTACACGCTCAAATCTATATTTGAGTACATTTAATATCTTTTAATTCCACAATGGCTGAAAAAGATAAGAACTTGATTTAAGTCAAAAAATATTAGACTTACAATGACATTTATAAAACTGACTTTTGTTTTCTTAACTGTAGAATTTGCAGACAATTTCGGTGCATACTTTTGTCTTAAATTCTAATCCCCATAAAAACTGTAATGAATTGAAAAAAATGCAACTTTGATGAGGTTAATACTGAGCCTTCTGCTAGAGCTGATGTAGGCGTTGCAGTTGTGGCTGCATTGAAAGGAGGCTTGTTGAATTGTCTAAATAAAGTTATCCATAAGATGGGAAAAAGACCAGTCTGATTCTTCTGATTGACATAAAAAGGTGATTAGAGACTCCGCTGCTAGTGAATCAACTTGTGAATCAAGAGGTAATTTAAGAGAATATTCTCAAAAGAACATGTAAATAAATTCCATAGGACCAGAAATTACAGACTGATCACAAATCGAACACAGTTCAGGTGAGTAGAGTCACATAGAAGACAGACAGGACTAGAACAGAAATAAAAGAGAACCCAAAGAGTGTCTGTGTCTGTGTCTGTGTCTGTGTGTGTGTCTGTGTGTGTGTGTGTGTGTTTTATTGAAAATGATGAAATGATCATGAAACAGACTGAAACTAGTGCCAACAGTAAGGAGGAACTCAATAATTCTGAATATAGTCTCCGTCACTACATCACACACACACACACACACACACACACACACACACACACACACACACACACACACACACACACACACACACACACACACACACACATAATTTACCAGGGTTATATTTTAAATCACGTTTTATATTCTCTATTTTGTACTTTGTTGATTTGGATTTTTAAACGTATCTTTCTCATTCATGACACACACACACACACACACACACACATACACACACACAAAACAGATGCTTTCACTAAATGTGATATTTTGAGACCTGGTACAGGATTTATGTGATTCGTTCTCTCAGCTTGGAGTGGGAGTTTGCTGTCTGGAGGCCATATGGCTGAAATAAAACACACACACACATACATACACACACACACACACACACACACACATTTTTTTTACACACAATCACACATGCACTAGCATAAAGTACAGAATGCATGAATTTATTGGTCAAAATGTGTGTGTGTGTGTGTGTATGTGTGTGTGTGTGGATTCTGCATTCAGGTTTTTCCATCCTAATGGTATGGAGCAGATGGAGGTCGTGATGATGTCAGAGGTCAGATTACCCATAAGGCAGAGCGATTCTGGGGAGAGCTGTAAGCTAAAATGAAGATGGATGTGTCTCAGTCCGGGGCTTCAGCAGCGATGTGAGAGCGCAGACGCGTGACCAAGCAACACCATCGCTGATAGATGGAACAAACCTGAAGAACGACAGAGGATAGAAGACCAATGTCTGTCTGTCACACTGTTTTTCTGTCTGTCTGTCTTTCTGTCTGTTTCTCTATTTCTATCTCACTGCCTTTCTGTTTTATTGTGTCTCTCTGTCTGTCCTTCTCATGTTGTTTGTCTATTTTTCTGTCAGTCTAATTACTTTTCTGTCCTCTACGGTTTCATTGTCTTGACTTTCCGTGTCTTTCTGCCTGTCTGTCTGGGTTAGGCTTAGCCTGTTTTGAGAGACAGTGTAATTAATATATCTAATCATCTCTGAATGAGCTGCTGGACATCACAGGAATATGACATTCTATTGTGATATGAGCAGGTCAGTTCAGAGAGAGAAAGAGATAGAGAGAGAGAAAGAGAGAGCATAAACACAAAATGAGAAGAATGAGCAGAATAACAGCACTCGGTACACATCTATACTAAAAGAGAGAGCAGAGAGAACACAGAGTACAGAAAGAGAACAAAATGCAGAGAGAGCAGAGAGAACAGAGTGCAAACAGAGAACAAATAGTGAGAATGTAAAGAACGGAGAGAACCCAGGCTAACTCACAGAGTGCACCAAACGTCCTCCTCATCTCATCAACTGCACCATAAACCTGATCCAATCATCAATGCTCATATTTACACTGCATCAGTCAGAAGACAAGATGGTGATGAGTCAGTTATTATTATTATTATTATTATTATTATTATAATTATTAGCACCCATATGGTGATAATTTTCAGGAATTTTCAAGTAATTGAAGTGCTTTATTCCTCTTATACCACATTGATTTATCAAACATTACAATGTTAGAGCTGCTCTGACTTTTTGTTCTCTCTGACTCTTACAGGACACATTTACTGAAAGATTCACCATCTAAACAACACACCCTTATAAAAGCTGTTTATTATCAGTGAAGTGCCTTGTGGCAATGTCCCTGAAAACGAGCTGCTATTGTGCAAATGTTTTAATCACAATTCACACTGCACTTTTTTCACATGGCGCAGTAAATCTTAGAAATATTGGTGTCGTGTTGATATATGCACTCTGATGGTTTTATCCTATGATAACCCAGCTGTGATATATAGTAAAATCATTGTTGCAGACAAGTACAGTGCATCTGCTCGTTTTACTAATAAACATGTGTTTTCACTAACACATAATGCAACAGCTTCACATGGGACTGAGCACAAGCAATTCCCATCACTGTGTTTTATTCACTTAACAGGGTCGCTGTGCTCTTCTTTCATTATGCTGTAATTTACACACACAAACGCGCACACACAAACACACACAGGGGAAATTACACTCCTCACTACACACTCTTAGATGAAATCTGCAGCTTCCCTTAACAACTTTATTTTGTGGTAATGAAGTGCATGTTTCATTTTAAATTTATGAACATAAAATTATATTTATGAACAAAAAAGTTCTGTACAGATTTGAAATAGACACTGATACAGTCTATTTACTCAAAACATGTTGTAACAACAACAATAATGATAATCACAATAATAATAACAAGTTCTACTTATTATTCTTACTACTACAGTTCTACTACAGTTCGCCTACCACCAGAACTGGTCTATGGAGGATGCCATCACACATCTCCTCCATACAACTATGAGCCACCTGGATCACCGAAAAGGGAATTATGTGAAAATGCTGTTCATGTGCTACACTTCAGCGTTTAACATGTTAGTTTCCTCCACACTCACCTCTAAGTTGGAGGTCCTCTGTCTCAGCCCATACCTGTGTCATATCGATCTCCAACTTCCTGATAGACAGACCACAAGCCGTATGGATGGGAAAACACACCTCATCCTCCCTCACCCTCAGCACTGGAGCCTCAGGGTTGTGTTGTGAGCCCCCTGCTGTACTCTCTGTACACACACGAATGTTTGGCCACTTCTAACTCTACCACCATCAAGACACTTTTGTGGTGGGCCTGATTTCCAAAAACGAGGAGATGGCCTACCAAAACCTGGAGAGATGGCGCCAGGAGTCCATTCTGCTTCTGAACGTCAGCAAAATGAAAGAGTTAATAGTGGACTTCAGAACAAAACAGGCATGTTCATACCATCTAACAACAATCAACGGGACCCCAGTGGAGAGAGTGGACAGTTTTCGGTACTTGGTGTCCACATCATGCAGGATCTGTCCCTGTGCTGCAGGACATCTATAATAAGCGGTCCTCGGCCAGAAAGATTGTGAAAGACATCAGCCATCCCAACAATGGACTCTTTTTCTTTGTTGCATTCAGGAAAGTGCTTTCGTAAAGCAGGAAACACCCAGCACCCAGTCTTTTACTTTTTACTATTTTTTTTTTTTTTTTTTATTTTACCTATTTTAAAGAGAAGCAGATACTCAGGGGATGCGGGAATAAACTCAAAGGTATTTATTTAGAAAAAGGAAACAAGGAGACGCCGCTCAAAGGAGCGGCCAGAAAGGCTAGCACAGCCTTGCACGGGTAGAGCAGAGGAGCGGGAATTTCGCTGGAGGTCCCCGGTGGGGGCGAGCGAGCAGACTAGCGGTGAATGAGTTTGCGTCCGGAGATTGGGGAAGCCAGAGGAACTGGAACAGCCAGTAATGGAGCTTGGGACGGAAACTGCAAACATAGAACAGAGGTTAGTCATGGAAATAATAACAAGCGTGTGTCCGCTCCGTGTGCTACGTCAGTCACAGCGATCGGAAATTGAGTGGAGGGAGAACAGGGATTAAGTAGGGAGAGAGAGAGGAAGAGAAACGAGGTGCAGCTGAGGCCAATTAGTGAGAGAGAGATTGGGGAACAGAGCAGGGAGGAGCGAGGAACGAGAGGGAACCATGAAACTTATCTTCTTTTGTTACATTTATTAATAAAAAAAATTTACACACTGGATGGTTGTTGAAAAGGATTTCATGTCGTACTGCGTATGTATGTGTATGTAACAAATAAAATCTGATTCTGAATAATAATAATTATTATTGTCATTATTATTATTACTGCCTACCACAGAATCAGGATAAATACACACACCCACACGCTGCGATCACCTTGTCACAATACTGATGTCCTGGCTTTACACTAAAGCAATTAAGCTTAAATTAAAGTATTATTTTAAGACACTTCTTTAAGACACATTTAAAGTAAATAGACACTTTTTTAGACACTTTTTATTGTAATTAGAAAGCAGGACATGATTCTAAGCAATGTGAAATTACCTTGAAGTAAATGCTTGTCCTTGTCAGTGTTATGTGGTAGCAGTATGTGTAGAGTTTGTACAAATAGAGTGTATTGTTTATCTGGAAAGGCATAGACAATTCGCCACAAATCACCTTTTTTTTTGCCTGTCATTATTCAGGCAACAAGGAAGACATGCTTCCAGGATCTTCTCTATTCTGGCACTGAGATGGTTGAACTTCCACTGGTGCTATTCTGAATCGGTGCTCAACCAGTATTAGAATGTTTTATTGTAAGTGTCATAGATGCAAATGTAAATATACAATTAACTTAATTAATTAACTTAACTAAATGTTTATGCTACTGGAATATTAATTAGATCCATTAAATAATTTAGTTACACAGGTTACACATTCACTGCACTGATCACTGATAAAGAATACATACTGTACATTTTCAATGACAAGAAATAGTCTGGGGATTTCCCTTTTATCTGAGAGGGTAATTCTTATTGATGGAGTTTGTATTCTTTTACATTCCTATGAAAAAAAGCAAAGCAAAAATTCCCTCAGACACTTAGACAATGAGAGGTGGTGGTAGCCCAGTGGTTAAGGTGTTGGACTCTGGACTGGAAGATCACCGGTTCAAACCCCACGACCACCAAGCTGCCACTAGTGGGCCCTTGAGCAAGGCTCATTTGCTCACTTGTAAGTCGCTCTGGATAAGGGCGTCTGCCAAATACTGCAAATGTAAACTGTGATACGTGAGATTATTGTACAGTATTAACTGTTGTGCAGACTGAAGGCGTTGATTAAAGTGAATAAATTTTTATCATAATTGAAATAAATGTCAATACCATTATAAAGGTTTTATTTCCTCTATATATTTGTGTACATATATTTAGAATATTGTTCAAGACTATTATTGCTCATTCGCACTCTAAGTATTATCCTCCTTTAAACAATTTATATGTTTAATCTGATCTCATTAAATAACTATTAAACAGATTTCTTTTTGTTTTCTTACTTGTTATGTTGATGAATGTTTCTGGGGATGGAATGTTCACTTCACAAGATAAAAAATGACTGGAAATCAGCATTAAGAAAGTGAGGCTTTCATCTGGGTTGTTTTTAATCAAAGACCGCAGAGCCAACTGCAGCCACGCTGTCTAATAATCCACAAAGCTCACACTATTTATTCACAATTGAATTAGTTTCTCAGAATGTCAATAGCAGCAAATTAATTATAGACGAGTGAGCAATCTAAAGCTACAAATGGAGTGTATTGACAAACGGAGAGAGAGAGGGAGAGAGAGCGTGAGTAAAATAGCCATTCAATAGATCTCTTAGCTACAGTATAAATGTTGCTTAGCCACAGATAGCTGAAGACTGAAACAGTACTGTAGTGAGATGGTTATATGTGAGAGTTTAATAATACGTTTTGACTGTTTAGAATTTCTAGTAACAAACCAATCCTGTCTGTAGAAAGTGTTTGCACATCACTGTCCTGGGACCATCATTCCACATATACATTTAAAGCATTTGGGAGACACCCTTATCCAGAGTGTCTTACAACTGAGTAGGTAAGGGTGAAGGGCCTTGCTCTAGGGACCAGCAGTGGTGGTGCTTGGATTTGAACTTGTGACCTACTGATCCAGAGTCCAATGCTGGGTACTGAGTCCTGAGAGTACTGAGCTATGTCAGTGCAATGCTTGCCATCTGAAGGTTCATAAAAATTCATCTTTGACCTGTTTTAAAATGGTTTAACAATTTAGCATTCAATTACAATGTTTTAGCGGTTAAAACTACTCAGGTGAAACAAGTATACTATATTTTGATCAACATGACCTACACAACTGATAATGTTCTACACAATCAAATAAATAATTCTACCAAAGCTTTTGCAATGTGATAAAGTCAACGAGAAATGCTTTTCTGATGTGCACAATGACTACAGGAGATTGACCAAGTAGTATCGATTATTTCATTTCTGAACTGAGAAATGCTCCAAAGCAACCAAGAAAAACTGTAATACAGAATCACTGAAAAAAACACTTCAGCAAGTTTTCAATATTGCCAATAATATTTGGCAATATTTTACTGAACACAATTCCTTACACCTCCTCTCTCTTTCTCTCTCTCTCTCTCTCTCTCTCTCTGTCTCCCTCTCTCTGGTGCAGTTCCACTGATCTCATGCAGTATTAAAGCTCTTTTACATTTCTCATCTGAAGCTTCAGGATTAAAGAATCTCTCTTCTCTCAGACATATCACAGGCTCACTGCTCCTCACCTGGCTCTCACACTTCCCCTGTTCCTCTGTCATTTTTTTTCTTTAATCTGGCGGCTGGTCAAATGAGACGTGGTCTTTTGGGACTGCGATCCATGGTGAATGTCTGATTATATGAAAATATATTAGAGAGATGAATGAGAAAAGAAAAAAAAGAAGTGAGAATCATGTGGCGCTTATACTTTATCAGGGTCAAAAGAAGTTAAAAAGAAGGTAAAGATAGATAGATTGATGGAGTAGAGATAAGATCAGCTTCACATTCTGTTATTTATATATATATATATATATATATATTACTGTTACTGTTACAGTGAAAAACATGTATATATATATAATTACAATTTCAATTTCTTTTTACAATTTCTTTCTCACAGCAGGACACATGCTCTTTGTGTATATATACACAAAGAGCATGTGTCCTGCTGTGAGAAAGAAATTCCTGTGGATCTTAACTGGTTTTCATTCATTCACAGTTTCATAATTTTTTTAGTAGTGGCTGAAGTGCTTCTCTAGATGTAATTGTTTTGTACGTAGATTTCATAACGGCATTCTGCTGTATTTTCGAAGTGGCTAGTTTAAAAGCGGCTAGTTTAGAAATGCCTAGAAGGAGCGTGTAGCTCAGTGGTTAAGGCTACTGATCGGAACGTCGGGGGTTTGAGCAAAAAATCTCCCCTACAGCAAGGCACAAGTTAACGATCACAGGCATGTGTGTGCAACGTTCATGTAAGTGCAAAGTTTAATCCAAAAATTCCCACTTTTTATATCCCTGTAACGGTACAGACACAGCGAGTCCGGAAGTCAAAAATAAGGAGTTTATTTGGAAATAAGTTAGAACACAAAAGACGCTGCTCAAAGGAGCAGCCGAGGACGTATTTACGGTCCTTATCGGCGAGTGCCGTAATGCCGTGAGAGAGGGATGCGCGGTAGCTTGCTTCCGGGTTCTCAGCGGCGGACGGGGAAGCGTCCGCGAGGAGATCGAGTCCGGTCGGGCAGGACCGGCGGCGGCGAGACCTGATTCGGAGATCAGAAGAGAGATAGGTTAGTGGGAATCCTTACCGGATGCGTGTGAGTGTCCGTACTCTCACTGTGCGTTTACGAGCCCGGACGAGGAAGGAAGGGAGAGCCGGGCTTTAAATAGACCAGGCTACCGATTAGTCCAACAGGCTGCAGCTGGAGCTAATCAGTAGCTAGGCGACCGGGATTGGGGAAGAGTAGCAGTGGGAAGAGAAGGGCTCGTGACATCACCCCCCCCTCCAGGGCCCGCTCCGGAGGGCCCTCCGCGACGGCAGCGAGGAGGACGTCCCCGCCCTCGGGGTGCCGGCCAGTTGGGGTGGGCCCGATGAAATGCCTCCAGGAGGTTGGGGTCCAGAATGTCCTCGCGAGGGACCCAGGCGGTTCCTCCGGACCGTAATCCTCCCAGTCCACTAAGTATTCCAGCCGGCCCTGGCGGCGTCGAGAGCCGAGGAGGTCCCTTATCTTGTAAGCCAGGCCGTCCTCGGTGACGAGAGGAGGAGGTGGTTCCTGCTGGGGTGCGGAGTCGGCGGATGCAGGTTCAATGAAGGGCTTGAGAAGCGATACGTGAAAGGCCGGGTGAATACGGTAAGAGGCCGGTAGCTGGAGGCGGTAAGTCACCGGGGTGAGCTGTTGTATAACCTTGAATGGTCCGATAAATTTGGGGCTGAGCTTCTTGCTGGGGAGTCGAAGGCGGATGTCGCGGGTGGACAGCCAAACCCTCTGACCTGGATGGAAGACGGGTGCCTCGCGCCTTCGACGGTCCTGCCTGTTAGCTGTGTGGCGGTGGAACGGCTCGCTGCAACTGCCGATGGGCCTCGGCCCACACCTGCTCGCTCTCTCGGAACCAGTGGTCCACGGCCGGGAGATCCGAGGGCTCCCCAGACCAGGGGAACAGTGGCGGCTGGAACCCTAGGACACATTGAAAAGGGGTTAGTCCAGTGGCGGAGTGGCGGATGGAGTTCTGCGCATACTCCGCCCAACCCAGGTACTGGCTCCAAGAGTGCTGGCGGCGATGGCAGTAGGTGCGGAGGAAAGCGAGCCACTTCTTGCACCCGACGTTCTACAAGCCCATTCGACTGCGGGTGGTATCCGGAGGAGAGGCTGACAGCTACCCCCAGGAGGACCGAGGAAGGCCCTCCAGACCCGAGAGATGAATTGGGGCCCGCGGTCCGACACGATGTCCTCGGGCAGGCCGAAGTTCAGAAAGACACCTTGAAATAGGTGGTGAGCAGTCTCCAGGGCGGTCGGCATCTTGGCTAGGGGAATGAGCCGGCAGAACTTTGAAAACCGATCCACCACCACCAAAATGCAGGTATTACCTTCAGATGATGGCAGGTCGGTAATGAAGTCCACCCCTATGTGGGACCAGGGTCGGTTTGGGACCGGCAGCGGCTGCAACTTCCCGGCGGGTAGCTGCCGCGGGCTCTTGGAGACTGCACACCCCTGACACCCGCGCACGAATCGTCGAACCTCCTCCGCCATGGAGGGCCACCAGTAGCGAGCACGGAGAAGGTCGATGGTGGCGTTGGCCCCTGGGTGTCCGGACCCTAAGGAGGTGTGAACCGAGGAAATTAACTGTGTGCGTCGGGTTCGAGGTACGTACGTGCGCCCCGGAGGGCATCCCGGGGGTCGCGGTCGGGGTGGTTCGGCCTCGAGGGGTGTGCTCCACTGGATGGGACCTCACTATGAGCTCCGGGATGGAGGATCGGACCTGGAGCCTCCTAACGTCTCGTCCTCCGGAGCGTGTAGTCGGGACAGAGCGTCGGCCTTGATGTTTTTCGACCCGGGCCTGTAGGAAATGGAGAAATTAAAGCGGGTGAAGAACAGCGCCCACCTGGCTTGTCGGAGGGATTCAGACGTTTGGCGTCCCGAAGATATTGCAGGTTCTTATGGTCGGTGAGTACGTTGAATGGGTGAGCAGAGCCCTCGAGCCAGTGTCTCCATTCCTCCAGGGCGAGCTTGACAGCCAGGAGCTCACGGTTGCCGATGTCGTAGTTGACCTCAGCGGGAGTGAACTTCCGCGAGAAATAGGCGCAGGGGTGGAGCCGTGATGGGTTGCCCCGGAAGCTGTGAGAGCACAGCCCCCACCCCCGGTAGTGGAAGCATCCTACCTCGACTATGAATGGGAGGTTAGGGTCAGGGTGGACGAGTAGAGGCGCGGTGGTGAAGGCTTGTTTCAGGGCGTTGAAGGCCTCCGCGGCCTCGGCACCTCCACTCCAGTCGTCGTGGCCTACCCCTGAGGAGAGAGGTGAGTGGGTGAGCCAACCCGCTATAGCCCCGGATGAACCTACGGTAGAAGTTCGCGAAGCCGAGGAACCTCTGGAGCTCCTTAATGGAGGTTGGCTCAGGCCACGAGGTTACTGCCTGCACCTTCTCCTGGTCCATCTGCACCCCCTGCGCCGACACTAAATACCCCAAGAAGGACAGAGTGGGTTGATGGAACAGGCACTTCTCTGCCTTGAGATATAGTCGAGAGTCCCGGAGGCGCTGGAGCACTTGGTTGACATGCACGTGATGCTCCTCCAGGATTTCTGGAAAATATAAGGAATGTCATCAATGTATATCAGAACATACCTCCCCAGCATGTCTCGGAACACCTCGTGCATGAAATCCTGGAAGACGGAGGGAGCATTCGTCAACCCGAACGGCATCACCAGGTACTCGTAGTGGCCGGTAGGGGTGACGAACGCCGTCTTCCATTCATCCCCCCGGATGCGAATCAAGCCTGTAAGCATGCCTGCGTAAATCCAAGTGTAAATCCAGCTTGGTGAAAATCGTGGCTCCTCGCAGTTGCTCCAGGGAGGCCGGGACGAGCGGCAGGGGGTATCGGAAACTTGACGGTGGCTCGGTTCAGGGCCCGATAAGTCAATGCAGGGTCGAAGGCCGCCATCCTTCTTCCCCACAAAAAAAAAAACTCGATGCCGCCGGGGAGGTCGACGGGCGTATGAACCCCTGCTCCAGGGCGGTTGATTGATATAGTCCTCCATAGCCTGCTGTTCCGGTAGTGAGAGCGGATAGATCCTGCCTCGAGGCAAGGGCTCCCCCGGTAGTAGTTCGATGGCGCAATCCCAGGGCCGATGCGGCGGGAGTTGGGTAGCAGCCACGGGACAGAACACGTCCGAATATTCCGCATAGGCCGGAGGGAACGTTCTCCGGTACAGGATCTCCCCAAGCGACGGCAGCTGCGGTGACCTGAGGGCGGAGAGGCAAATCTGGGAAGCAGCGGTGAAAACACTCATGACCCCATTGTAGAATGTCCCCTGTCTCCCAGGACACCACCGGGTTGTGGTGGACTAAGCCAGGGGCGACCTAGGATGATGTCAGCGGTAGAACCCTCCAACACCAGAAGGGGGAGTTGTTCGTGGTGTAGGAGGCCTACCTGAATGTCCACCGGGCCGACCTTCCATCTGTACGGCTCGTCGCGTCAGGGGCTGCCCGGTAAGCGGTTCTGACCTGGTAGGATTTCGTTGGGTCCGATGGGGCTGTAACCCCAACTGGCGGCTGAGTGTACCGGCGATGAAGTTCCCAGCAGATCCCTGAGTCCAGCATTGCGGAGACCGTGACGGAGTGCGTGGGGGTGGAGATACAAACAGTGGTGGTAAGAGGTTTCATACTGGATTGAGGGAAAATGGCACTCACCATTGATCGGTAGGGTCGTTGGGTGCACCCTGGTAGAAGGTGGTCAGCCCCGCCGCAATAGAGGCAAAGCCCGTTAGTCAGTCGCCGGCGACGCTCCCTCTGAGTAAGACGGCCTCCTCCCAGCAGCATAGGCTCCGGATCCGATGCCTCGGAAGAGGGTGTAGCATACTCACTGGCTGTGTCGGAGGGACCCCGGCCCCGAGTTATGGACCCCAACCGCGTGGAGCAACGGGTGGCCCGCTGGATGAACTGCTCCAGCCCTTCTGAATCGTCCACCGCCGCCAGCTGGAGGCGTAGGGCGGAGTTCAGGCCCATCCGAAAGATGGTGATGAGGGCCTGCTCGTTCCATCCACTGGCGGCGGCTAAGGTACGGAACCTCAGGGTGTAGTCCTGGATGGAGCTGGAGCCCTGCGCGAGGCGGTAAGAGTTGTTCCCCGGCTGACACATCCGCCTCGATCCGGCCAAATACTTCCCGGAAGTGTGCGAAGGAAGTCCCGGCAGCTCGGGAACACGGGATTTTCCTGCGGCCACAATGACTCGGCCCAACGGAGGAGCGGGTCCGGTGAGAAGCGAGATGATGTAAGCGACCCGTGATCTCTCCGTCGGAAACATGTTGGGCTGCATCTCGAAAACGAGCGAGCATTGTAGCAGGAAACCGCTGCACTCCTGCGGGGAGCCGGAGAAGAGGGCGGGTCTGTTCATCAGGCTTGAATCCATCGGCAGAGATCCGAGCGGCGGAGCCGTGCGGGGCGGGGCGGCGGCAGCCGCCGGCGCGCTCGGGGGCGGAGCCGCCTGTGCTCTGGGCGTTCTCCATTCGCCTGCTGTTTTGGTCCGGGCTTCTGTAACGGTACAGACACAGCGAGTCCGGAAGTCAAAAATAAGGAGTTTATTTGGAAATAAGTTAGAACACAAAAGACGCTGCTCAAAGGAGCAGCCGAGGACGTATTTACGGTCCTTATCGGCGAGTGCCGTAATGCCGTGAGAGAGGGATGCGCGGTAGAGCTTGCTTCCGGGTTCTCAGCGGCGGACGGGGAAGCGTCCGCGAGGAAGATCGAGTCCGGTCGGGCAGGACCGGCGGCGGCGAGACCTGATTACGGAGATCAGAAGAGAGAGAGGTTAGTGAGAATCCTTACCGGATAGCGAATGAGTGTCCGTACTCTCACTGTGCGTTTACGAGCCCGGACGAGGAAGGAAGGGAGAGCCGGGCTTTAAATAGACCAGGCTACCGATTAGTCCAACAGGCTGCAGCTGGAGCTAATCAGTAGCTAGGCGACCGGGATTGGGGAAGAGTAGCAGTGGGAAGAGAAGGGCTCGTGACAATCCCACACAAAGTGAAATTTACATACTTTACTTAATAACACCACCTTAATGATCAGTGGTGGAAGGTTACTTTGGAAATATAATACGTTACAGATTACAAATTATCCAATTCAAAATGTTATAAGAAGTGTAACTTTTCAATTACTTTATAAAAGTAAAGTAAGTTATTACATTTGATTACTTTTTGATTACTTTCATTTGCACTCAGAAAATGTGGGATATACTTTCTGAACTGAGCTGCTTCAGAATCAATTTGTTTGGGGGGGGGGGGGGGGGGGGGGGGGGGGTGGGGGGGGGGGGGGGGGGGGGGGGGGGGGGGTGGTAAGGGGGTGTTTATGCCGCGGTTGTTGAAATTTGTAATATTCAACATTTTCTAAAGTAACTGTAATGGAGTACTGTCACTTTTATTTTGTAATTAAATTATGTAACACCGTGTAACTAGTTACTCCCAAACACTGTTAATGATTTACATTATTCACTAATTTTACAACATCTAGCATATTCCTCATATTTACATAAGTAAATTCTACCAAATTCAACCTCTTTCCATGTCTAATTGACATGTTCCAAAAATCCCCTGAGCGTGCAACTTTCTGACCCCCTTCCCCATTTACTGACCTTGTTTACTTCGTCTGTACACTGCAAATTTAACACCTTTGTCTTGCCAGCATCTTTTGATATCGTCCTGTCTGACACTTGTCTCTTGATCTCTTTCTAAATCATCTGTTTTTCTTTTGTTTATTGTTTTACTCTACTTTAATTTTACATTTAACATGTTGTCCTTTCAGTATGAACTTTTCCCTTTTATCTTTTGCATATACCAAGTTTCCTTTTTTAATCATATTATCTCCTCCCTGGTGTAGTGCATTTGGATCGACAAAATTTCTAAATGATTACATTTATATACAGTAGCATCCACTCGAAGATGCCTGCTCCACATTCCACTAATTTTACGACCAAACCAAACAAGTCTTGGACTCAATTATATAGTTAATTACCCCAATCCTAAAATATTACAGTTATTTGGTGGGCGGGCCACATTACTCGTTCATTTTTCACCAATCTTATAACCTTATAGATAATGGTGGAGAATTGCGGGTACTTTGCTCGCTAATTTTTCCCCAATATTAAAATTAAAAGATTTATTACAAGCGTTGTGAGATTACTTCAATTCAATTCAACTTTATTTGTAGAGCACTTTTTACAATTTCTCATCGTCTCAAAGCAGCTTTACATAATACTTATGTGTGAGAAATGAAAATCAGTTTTGCTCTAATTGTTTCTTGTTGAGCAAGCCGAAGCGTGGCAAGGAAAAACTCCCTGGTAACAGGAAGAAACCTTGAGAGGAAACAGACTCAAAAGAAAACCCATCCTTATTTGGGTTGTTAGTGTCGTGTGTGGTTGAGGATGTTTATTGTGGAGTGTGTAGTGTATTCATGAATTTGTTTGAGGCATCATCAACCGTGGGGGGGTCACCGTGGGGTTCGGACAGGAACAGAGTGCAGAGGGGGTCTGGATCACTGGCAGCTCAGCAGTGGCACATGTAACTCAACGGAGAGAGAGCAAGAAGGAAAGAAAAAAAGAGTGGTTAGTCTATATTTAATGTCGAGTACAGACGTGGACTCTGGCAGGATTAACTATAACAGCGACACTAAAAGGAGAATCAGAAGGAAACACAGACATGAGAGCTTTCTGGTGTGTAAACAAACAGTCACTCTCACCACCACAAACCTGAGTGATTAATGAGAGTGAGACAGACAGCAACTAAACACACCAGATCACTATAATACTCAACATCCATGTGTCCCCCAGATCTAATCCTTTATCTAAAGCAGGACTATTCACTGAATGCTTGATTAAACAAGTAAGTTTTCAACCTGGACATAAACACTGAGACTGTGTCTGATTCTCGAATATTTATTGGGAGGGAGTTCAATAACTTTGGGGCTTTGCAAGAGAAAGCTCTGCCCCCCAGCTGTAATTTTCCTAATACATATGGTACTGACAGACAGCCTGCATCCTTTGATCGAAGCAGGCGTGGTGGAACATAAGGCTCTAGTAGTTTGGTCAGGTACTGTGGGGCGAGACCATTCAGTGCTTTATAGGTAAGTAGTAATATTTTAAATTCTATACGGAATTTCACTGGGAGCCAGTGCAGTGTGGATAGGACAGGGGTGATGTGCTCATATCTCCTAGTTCTAGTGAGCACTCTCGCTGCCGCATTCTGAACTAACTGAAGCTTATTTATACACCGCGCTGAACATCCAGACAGTAAAGCATTACAATAATCCAGCCTGGATGTGATAAAAGCATGGACAAATTTTTCTGCATCATTAAGTGACAATATATTCCTAATCTTAGCGATTTTTCTGAGATGAAAAAAAATGCTAACTTGGTAGTTATCTACATGAGATTCGAAGGAGAGTTTGGAATCTATAATCACACCCAGATCTTTTACAGTTGTACTGTTGTGTGATAGAAAGACCATCTAGAGTTACTGTTTGGTCTGATATTTCACTTCTAGCTGCATGTGGTCCGAGTACTAGAACCTCTGTCTTACCAGGATTACACAGGAAGAAGTTAGTTAACATCCAGTCTCTTATGGCTTTCACACATTACTCAACTTTACTTAGCTGTTTTTTTTTCGTTTGGTCGAGCTGAGACATATAACTGTGTGTCATCAGCGTAACAATGGAAACTGATATCATATTTACGAATTAAGTTGCCCAGAGGAAGCATATAGAGGGAAAAGAGCAATGGGCCTGTGGGACACCATACTGTACTTGTGAATGCACAGAATAATCACCATTAAGATCTACAAACTGGTAGCGATCAGTTAAATAAGACCTGAGCCAGGCAAGGGCCGTTCCCTTAATTCCTACTAACTTTTCTAATCTGTGAAGGAGAAAATTATGATCAATGTTGTCAAAGGCTGCACTGAGGTCGAGTAGTATTAGCAGAGATTATCTAAGGTGCAACGGAAGGTTGACTCTAGATATTCAGTCGCCTGATCAAGTTCTACGTGGTCAGAGGGTTATCTAATAATCATGGATAGTTTTGGGAGATGGCTGATGAAACTCTAAGCAGTTGAGGATGTGAAAGTACGTTTAGTTTGATAGCGCTGTGTTGTGTGTACATCATTACCGTAACACACTTTAAATAAAATTAGATTGTGATCTGATATAACTTTGCTCTACGGGACAGTCACTATGCTAGTAATACTTACACCGAACGATAATATCAAATCTAAGGTGTGACCTGCTTTATGAGTGGGTCCTATCATACACTGATTGACTCCCATTTAGTCGAGTATGGACATAAATGCTGTCCTCAAAATGTTCTCAAAATGAATATTAATATCTCCAACGATTAGTGCTCTATCGACAGAAATGACCAGGTTTGATAATAAATATGCAAATTCACTAAGAAAGTATGGTCCTGGGGGACTGTAAATGATAATTAATGGAAACGACTGTCTCACCTTATTATTAGTGGCTATACTAATGTTAGTATGGAGAACTTCAAAGACAGTGAACAGTGTATGTCTAATAAACAACCTGCATCTTTATGCCTTCTCTGTGCTAATTATAACAATGTTGACATTTTCTGTGAAAGTTCTCTGCATGTGATGTACATTCGAATGTGCTTTAAATGATAGCTCATATAAATTTATTAAACCCTTGTACTATTCATTTCAAACAAGCTGCAATATATGAAGAAAGAATTTCACTTTGCTGTAATGTTCATGTGACAAATAACGGTGTCTTTTTCTTCATTTTAATGCATACTTGTTCCCTTGTCATGTTTTTAGATGTTATCTGTTCTTTATTTCTTGTTATAACTGGTATATAGTTCCCTAGCTTTAGTGTTTAGTATAGTCTAGTTCCCTAAACTTTGATTATCTTCCACGCGTACTTGCTTCAAGTTGTCAGAAATCATCATTTGTTTGTTTGTAGCATTTACAGTGTTTTCCCAGGTTCTATTCTCCCTGCTGTTAGTGTCTCCTTGTGTCGTGTCGGACACCAGATGAGAAAAATGTGAATCAACAAAAAATCAGATTCATGAAAACATCGCAAATTTTTTTGGGCTTCATTTTTGTGGCTCTCAGGCAGGAAGTGAACCTGTTCTGTGTTTCTTCCTCTTTTTTGCTCCTTTCTGTGATCAATGCCTTTAATTAAACCTGGAATTACAAGTCGTAATGAATTATGAGGTGCTATAAATCAAAAGCGTACGAGTCAGAGTGATGATTCAATTATAACGCTGTTTTGTGCACGCTTCAGTGTGTATTTTATTATCTCTTTATTCTGCTCTCGGCTAATCAACATGAACAAATGTGCACCAATCCACCGCTTGTCCACATTCTTTTCTTTCAAATGATTACTGTAAGATGTTGTGACAAAACTTTTATTTGATCTGTCTAAAAAACATATTTTTTTCTCTCTCTTACACACACATACACACACACATTTTATTCATCTTCTGACATTAAAATTATGAAATATATTCTTCAAATCATTCTGGTCCTGAGAACACATTAATGGTGCAGGTTTTCAGTGGATTGTGAATGATTTTCCTGCATGTGGTTCTGGGTTTGCCCTCAATCTCATCGAGACGCTCTGACAGTTAAACTCAGAGGACAAGCAGGTAAATACTGTGCAACACTTATCGCACCTCCTAATCTCTGGGTCATTTGACGGAAAGCATCTTGCGGTGTTTGTCGGGAAATTCCCATACCTCGTTACTGCTTTGCTCAAAATGTCAGGAAAAAGGGTGGAGAATTGGAGAGTTCAAGCACTTTAGATTAGCTGTCTACAGCGAATGCGTTTATAGGAATAAATTTCCCACAGCCCTCTTACTTGTGTGATTGTCACAGGTTTGATTCTCAGCATCATTTTTCCTCTCTCTGTAGATTTTAGCTGTGGCATGGAGTGGTTTTATTCTTGCATTCAACCAAGAAAATAGAGAACAGTTTGATCGGATGCGACTAACCCTCTCCACCTGTCTGACTTCTGCTCTTTTTTATTTGTTAAAGAGATGGATCAGACCTGGAGAATCTCAGCACAGTGATAAAAAGGCAACATGTGACAGTAAATGAATAAATCAGTCTAATAAAGAAGTGCATATATAGATTATTACAGATTTTATATATATATATATATATATATATATATATATATATATATATAATATATATATATATATAATATTTTATTTATAACAATAAAGCACTTGATATCATAACAAGAGATGTGTTGTAATAATAACGTACACTGGCTCCTAGAATAATAGTGTCAATTTGGAGGTCTGTGATTGGCTTATAATCAGAGAAGAGAGAACTTTGTGCACGCCCCTTACACACTCCCATGCCTCGGTCCTATTCAGGCGTATTTTTCTGACACTACAATCTCTGATAATTATTTGTGTGTGTGTGTGTGTGTAGGTGGTGCTGTGTGTGTGTGTGTGTGTGTGTATGTGTGTTTTTGAGTGGGTGTGTGTTTGTGTTCTGACGCCTAACAGTGGGAAGTGTAATGAATTGCTTTAGGACAGACAACAAACAAACTCTCACATGGTCACATTTACGCAAAAACACATACGGAATCAGACAGGCAGTCAGACACAAACAGCTGCTGCACTGAAGGTGCAAACTAAACGATAAACTAAACGATAAATTAAACGATAAATTAAACGATCATGTCCATCAGCAGTGAAGTTCAACACTGATGAAAATCAGAGTGTTTTTGTCACGCTGGAGATGAATGATTAGAACATGTTTATAATTATGCTGTAATTGCTGTTTATGTCTTCCACTTAGATAAAATCACCAGAGCATTAAAGCTGTTGTGCTGCTCATGGACAAACTGAACACTTATCTTTAATAGAGAAAATAAACATGAATAATTCTATAAAGTATATTTTCTATAAAGTTTCAGACTCATTTCAGCTGTCAGTTTTCAGTTCATCCATTAATTAATCTCCTGTTTATATCCTCATCTTTCATATATATAGGATTAGAGTTACTCCCACTCACCCACAAAATACACACTTACCCCCACACACTCCCACACATCCACACAATACACACAACTACACACAATACCACAACACCCCCACACACTCACCCACTCACATCCACACAATACACACACTTACCCCCGCACACTCCCACTCACCCACAAAATACACACACTTACCCCCACACACTTCCACTCATCCACACAATACACACACTTACCCCCGCACACTCCCACTCACCCATGAAATACACACACTTACCCCTGCACACTCCCACACTCCCACTCACCCACACAATACACACACACTTACCCCCGCACACTCCCACTCACCCACACAATACACACACTTACCCCCACACACTCACACTCATCCACACAATACACACACTTACCCCCACACACTCACACTCATCCACACAATACACACACTTACCCCTGCACACTCCCACTCACCCACACAATACACCACACAATACACACACTTACCGCCGCACACACCCACTCACCCGCACAATACACACACTTACCACCGCACCCTCCCACTCACCCACACAATACACCACGTAAACACACTTACCCCCACACACTCCCACTCACCCACACAACACCCACACTTACCCCCCAACTATCCCGCACACTCCCACTCACCCACACAATACACCGCATACACACACTTGCCCCCACACACTCACACTAATCCACACAATACACACACTTAACCCCACACACTCCCACTCACTCACACAATACACCACATACACACACTTACCCCCACACACTCCCTCTCACCACACACACACTACCCCTGCCCACTCACCCACACATACACACACTTACCCCCACACACTCACACTCATCCACACAATACACACACTTACCCCCACACCACTCGCACTCACCCACACAATACACACACCATACACACACTTACCCCCACACACTCCCTCAATAAACACACTTACCCCCGCACACTCCCACTCACCCACACAATACACCAGATACACAGTGTAGTGCATTTGGATCGACACAATTTCTAAATGATCACATTCACATATAGTTGCATCCACTAAAAGATTCCTGCCCACCATTCCATATTTTATGACCCCACACCAGGCGCCTGCCTGCCTAGTCATTCAGAGATAGGCCCCATCTTATCTGCCCTTCTAGCCATTCACCTTTGACTTTGTGCCTCCCAAATACTCAGTTTACGACTGTCATTTAAATGTCAAACAAACCCCCATTCTCCCACAGGATGCTACACACACACACACACACACACACACACACACACACACATGTGCCTGTATGTGTTAATGTATGTATGAGGTTCTATTTTATCATGCTGAAACTCATAATCTGTGTGTTAACTTGAACAATGTTTTATGAAATTATCATCATTATTCTTATTGTTCTATAAAACTTGAGTTATAAAACAATACTGTTTTAATAATTAATAGTGATTAAACAATAGGGATTCATCAAAATAATGATTATATTTCTAGAACATTGTTATTATCCTTCATATTAATCATGTAGTGATGACATGTATTAGTATTAAGGCTGATCAAGTTCACCCTGCATCCATCCTTTCTCTTTCCTTCTTTTCCATTTTCAAATGATCTCTTTCTTTCATTGCATATCAACCAATGTTTGTAAGTAAGAAGTACTTATATATAAATCTCTGGTTGTTACAATGTCTTCTTGGCCGTTCTCGGTATCTAATTGATCCATTCATTATTTCCTAATTCTATAAAGTATATTTTCTATAAAGTTTCAGACTCATTTCAGCTGTCATGATGAAGATGATGTAATTGTAAGAGGTTTCAATTCAGTAATTCATATTTCAAGTAAATAACTTAATTAACTTTTGAACCATTCCCAATATGCAAATTAGCTTGGGCATAGACAAAGAAATACCTTTCTGCTCAAGTTTCATGTCGTTGCATTGGTCAGTTCAAAAGTTAGGTTTGACACCCAGGCCCATAAATCCCATCTACAATCTCTACAACCCGGAGAGAAAACAACGGAGAGAGAACAGAATAGGGAGAGAACAGCAGGGGAGCGGCAGAGAACAAAGAAACAACGAAGAAGATGAAGTGAGACGATGCTGAGAGGCTGCCGGCCTCTCAAGCGGAACCAGCTCCGGACCAACTTGGAGTCACTCGGGAAACTCATGCTCATCATGTCTCCAACCAGGAGCGAGTGCACGCTGGCCTTTCTGAGTCGTGAATCTCCTCCTAAGACAGAACAGCAATTCCTGATCGTCATCTACAGGACCTTATCTGAAACACCTAGAATCGTCCAGACTTTTGTTCCACTTCCATCTAAATACAAGTAACACTGCTGATCAATTCAGTGTCTGTAAGTTAAGCCCCTTTTTAACAAAAAAAAATGAATTTGAATTCCTCTTTATGATTCTTATCAAGGTGTGATAAATTTGACTCCTTCAACTTGCTGTCCGTATCTCGCCTCTCTCTCTCTCTCTCGTCTGTCTTTTCCCCTTTCTCTTTCTCTCTCTTTCTTTCACTCTTTCTCTCTCTCTCTCTCCCCCTCACTACTATTGTATATAGATGTTTGTCGTAGATTATTAGTGTGTCATGTGCCGTCTTATTAAATGTTGTATATACACAAGTGATTATCTTTGTGTGTGCCTCACAATTACAAGTCAATGAATCTTTGATCTTGCTACCTCGCTCAATTACAACATGTATTATATTAGAATAGTTATTTTCTAGGCCAGGAAGATCATTTTTCTTGGGATTAATGAATAATTATATTGTCTGCTCGCCGGACGAACAGATCAAATAATTAAGCTATTGATTCCTTTAATATTCAATCTAATATTCAATAGTCATAATTAATTATAAACCATTATAATTAATATGAGTATTTGGATGTACATGTTGTAATTTCAACTTAAATTGTCGGTTAACGACTGTTGGAGAAATATATGGTTAATTACCCCGTTATCTTAAACATTATACTGGTGGAGAATGGCGGCCACGTTGCTTGTTAATTTTTCACCAATCTTAATACCTGACATAATAATGGTTGGAGAATGTCCAGCACCGTTGCTCGTTCATTTTTCAATCATAAAACATTACACACACACTTACCCCCACACACTCCCACTCCCCCACACAATACACATACTTACCCCCACACACTCCCACTCACTCACACAATACACACACTTACCCCCGCACACTCCCACTCACCCACATAATACACACACTTAAGCCTGCGCACTCCCACTCACCCACACAATACACACACTTACCTCCACACACTCCCACTCAAACGCACAATACACTACATACACACACCTCACGTACTCCCGCTCACCCACACAATACACCACACACACACACTTACCATCACACACTCCCACTCACCCACACAATACATCTCATACATTCACCCTCCCAATAAATAAATCCGCCCATTTTTTCATTCATGCTGTCCGTCACTTCTATGCATGGTTACTCAGATTACAAACCCAGATTTATCTCTTCTGATTGGGTAATAATTGGCTCATGTCATATGAAAAGTAATTGTCATTCCCCAGCACTGACGCTCTACTATTACCTTGGTAACAGTCATTAATAACAATAATGAAACAACAAACATGCTTGTCATTATTGCTTCACAATCAGGGTTAAATTCATTTCAGGATTGATTTATGAGCAACAGGGCAGAAATGTTTAATTAAAACACACTGGCAGAGATAAAAGCCTCAGAGACATAACCACACACACACACACACACAATATTTAAATATACAAATCTAATTTGTGTGTCTTGTGGTTGGGGGGTGAGTGAGAGTAAGTGCAGATGGATGAGGCCGTGTTTGTGTGTGGTCAATTGAGAGTGTGTGCAGGTGGGTGACTACGTGTGAGGGAGTGTGGGTGTATTGAGTGGTGAAGAGAACTGTGAGTGGGTGTACACACTTACTCACTCTACAATACATACCTGCACCCACTTACCCCTACACACTCCCACTCACCCACACAATACACCCCCTACATGCACTTATCCCTACACATTCCCACTCACCCATACAATACACCCCATACATGCACTTATCCCTACACACTCCAACTCACCCACACAATACACTCCTTACATGCACTTACCCCCACATGAAGTTACACACCATAAGTGCATGATACGGACTAAACATCTTCCTGTTTATATACCTTATGTATGTGCACTAACCTTTCTATCCCACTCCAACTTCCCAGCTCCTACTGTTCCTCCTTGTCCCTCACAAGATCCTGTCTGTCCTGTTTCCCCTCCTTCACTCCTGTGAGTTCCTGTTCTGTCTCCAAGACCCCATACTCCTTCTGCGCTCTCCACTCCCGTACTTATGTATGTTAAATATAGACTGTTTCAACTGTAACACCCGTCTGGACCACCTGGACCACCTGGACCACCTGTCTCCATTACAGAAGACCGGACTAAGACAGCACACATGGGCTGGACAGTGGAGCACCCCACCAGGAAGTCACTAATTCTCCACTGCAAGGTTTGGCCGCCAAGCCCAATGTCATGTCTGAGGGGCCCACCAAGCCCTGTTTCACATCCAAGGGGCCCAACGAGCCTGATGACACTGTCCCTCGTCCAGCCAACTCCAGCCGTCACCGCCCCGGTTCCTAGTCCTGCCTTCCCTCTGGGTTTCTCCCAAGCTCCTGTTCCAACTGTTCCTCCGGGTTCCTCCCTAGATCCTCTCTGTCCCGTTTCCCCTCCTTCACTCCTGTGCATTCCTGTTATCCTCTCCAAAACCCTGTACTCTCCAAGTGCCCTTCTACACTCTCTGCTCCCTGTACTCTCTTATGTTAAATAAAGACTGTTTAAACTGTAACTCCTGTCTGGACAATCCATTCCTTATCCAGGGCGACATACAAGAATATTGTAGCGACCCGCTCTACTTTTGAGAACACAGCACCAGACAGACACAAGATTTTTGGTGAACAAACCAGCACACGTGCGTATTTTATTTACAGTGAGGGGGGTGTGGTGTGCAGGAAGGGGTATATAGTCTTTTTTGTGTGTCGTTCCCGTGATCCGCGGCGTTCTCCCTCCGAGAGCCGAGGACGGTTTAGCGACGCGACGTCCTTCGTTTTATTCGGGAGTTCGAAGATGGTCGGCGTGTAGCGAGGCGATCCAGCTGCCGCCTGGGGAGAGACGTGGTGCACTCGTCGTCCTCGCTACTGCTGCCGTCGGTACCGCCTAAGTACCGGTAAAACCGCCTGAGGCAAGAATAAGGAACAAATGTCACAACCAAAGGTGAAGTATCTTGAGTATTGTCTCCGACCTTTCATTACCTCTCCTCCCCTCCTTGTCCTTCCGTGCTCCTTTTATACGGTCGGATCTTCTTAACGAGGGTGAAGGGTGGTTGATGAGGGGATTGCGTCCCAGCCGTGTTCCATCTCGTGGGACCGCCCCCTGGCCATGTGCTCTCTGCTTTTCCATAACACAAGTGCTGAAGTGGCGCTGTCCTTTCAGCACCCGTGGTGCAGCGGTGTTCGGAGCGCTTGCTCGGTCTCGGTTTATATATATATAGTGTGTGTGTGTGTGTGTGTGTGTGTGTGTGTGTGTGTAGCTGTGGTATCTCAGAGGCCTTTATCACTGCCAATGTGTTTT